>JAFEMH010000408.1:0-600000 GCA_022495995.1 Adenophora triphylla var. japonica | reverse complement strand
GAATATCGGGAAAGATGGACATCATTTTTAAAATTTTGATTGAAGTGTATGTCAATATAATAAGAAATAAAGATAGTATAAATTTGTATTTTAAAATAGGGAGAGGAAGAAGTGGGTTGAGTTTGATGAGAAAGTGCGGGGTTTGGGAAAATTTATTTTCATTTAACCAAATTGTTAGTATTTTTAGAATTTTTATTTTTCTCCTAAAAATTAAATAAGTTACATTGAAAATAAATATCATAATTATGTTCATAATGAGTTAATGTAAATAAATATGACATAATTTTTTTGATGTATAAACATGAGTTAATCGGAAGTTTCCATTTGAAAAAGAATGATATTAATTTTTTTTTGGCCTAGCCTTGGCCTAGGCTTTTATCCCACATAGAAAAAAAAAACAAAGTAAGATGGGTTGCTTTGGTTATATAATGAGAATGAAGTTTAGCCAAGCATGCATGGTTCGTCCGTGGCTTTATCGATGGGCGGCTTGGCGTGGCCGTAGTGGCGCTTGGTTTTGACTTTGTATTTTTTCAAAAAGTAGGTCAAATAAAATATTTGACCTCGAATAATTCGAATTTCAATTTTGAATGAAATATAAATAATTTTTTATATGTAAATATAAATTGAATACGAATAAGAATCAAATTTTATATTTGAATACAATCTCTCGGATGTAACCCAATATTTATTGTAGTGACCTTCAATCTGATATTTTTACTCATAATATATGTTACAAATATTTTTTTTACAATTTATACAAACATCTCTATTTCTTTTGTATTCGTTTAGATTTCGATCAATTATTCGTTATTAACTGTCCGTGCATCGCACGAGGGTTAAACTAGTTAATAATAATAATCTCATTATAAACGTCACAACGGATAAGCGAATATCACAAACGTCCATTTAAATTCCGTCTCTTGAGATCCGTGCCGTATACCAATTGAATACAGTCAACAAAGGCCAACTACAATAAAATAATAAACCCCAATCACAACCACCGTCCGATCAAATCGAACGGTGCATTATAAACGTGACCCCACATACACATCAATTTCGTCGTCACACGCACAATCATTCAACGGCCACGATCTTGTCCCGAATATTAAACGATTTTTACAAAGCATTAAAAAAACGGAAGCCAAACACGCCCTTGTCATACAAACACTTATCTATGTATTGAGACAATTGACGGCCGAATTTTAGTTTTAGAGAGAGAAAGATTGTTGATTTCGAGGCATCGGCTCCGGCACTTCCCCCGGTAACTCTCTCTCTCCTCTTTCTTTCTCTCTCTATATGTATATATAATCTGTATACGTCTTTCGTATGTAGAGAAATTACGAGCCCTAGGTATTTGGACTGTTGATTTCAGGTTCGCGAACGCCTATGATTGTTTGTATATCAATTGGATTTGTATTACTTTGATTGGATTACTACTTAATTATATATTCAACTTATTGCAATTGGAGTTGTTGTTTCTGCTTAAAATGTTAGATTTTGTGCAGTAATCACTGGGTTGATGCTCACTTTGTTATTTTAGTTCGACTTATTTCAATCTGTTTGTGATTTTCAAGCTAACTAATTTACTGATGATTTATGTAGATTCTGTATTTTCTACTCCTGTGTTGTAACTTTTCTCTAGAATTTGAGGTCATGTCTTTGCTTATTGATTCGTGTTTACTCCATCAATTTCATGTTCGAAACTGGTAATAATCAGATGATATAGTAGCAGTTTTTGAGCTTAAATGAGTTATTTACATAACATGTGGACATCTAGCTTGAAAGATTGTGGGATTGATGGTTAAGTACTTAAAAATGGGGATGTGATGGTGAAACATTCTAAATTAGAATCACAGACCTTGAAATGGATTATATGGAGATAGTAACAATATCTTGCTGAAGCCGTCTAAGTTTGAGCTTAGAACTGTTTTAAGGAATAAATGCATTTGTTCGTAGGTTAATATTTTATAATAAACGCTGTTTACATGGAAGCCTTCCGATTGCCCAATAGTTTTAGCTAAAGTGGCATCCTATATTCCTTTCCATTTAGAAGGTCAGGGGTTCAATTCCCATCAAATGCAATTTCAAGTGTCACTCTTTTTATTGATTATGTCTTTCATTAATAAAAACCAATTTTTTTAAAAAAAATATAACTCCTTTGATCATGAAGGATGAGTCTTTTAGCGTAATTAAGCTGGAAGATTTTTTGAGTTTATGTTAATCTTATTTCTAACATCAGTTGTTAATTTCCCCAAACTGAATGAATACTCAACTTTGAACCAAAATATCTGGTTTCAAATGTAATGAATTGGATAACTAGTTTAATTATCGGATTGAATTGAAAAATTAGAGTTTTAAGAAGGCGGAGATTGAAATTTTGAAGAGAAATTTTGAAGCATTTATGAGATGAGACAGGGGGGGGAGGATTTTGGGTACTTTTTCTTTTTGACTGATTCCCACCAACAACTCACGGGCTTTACAAGGCCATTTGAATGACTTGCACAGTACGAGTAATTGATGAATTGTTGGATCGTATTTTGTTTTCTATCTTTCTGATTAGCTTGGTGAGATGTGCTATGGGTAATTCTTACTGATTATAGGACGTGACTGGTATTTTACGTAATAGTTTAACAAAATTATGGTAGTTGTGAGGTTTCAGTATCCTTGTCTAGTAAAAAATTACAACTATGTGTGAAGTTCTTGATCCCAGTATGTCTGTCTGCCTGCATAATATCATATACTATGGTTATCACAACTTGACCTAGATTTGTTGTATCACTCGCACATTCAGGATAAAATATGACTACACTTGATGTTGCCAGAGCTGAACTAGCCCTTGCTGTGCTTTATCTGAATAAGGCTGAAGCAAGGGACAAGATATGCAGAGCAATACAATATGGCTCAAAATTTGTTAGTAATGGAGAGCCTGGCACAGCCCAAAATGTTGACAAGACAACTAGTTTGGCTAGGAAGGTTTTCCGTCTGTTCAAGGTGCGACTTGCTTGCGTAAATTTAATCCAACTATATAAAGAAATTTGTTTGTTTACAACTTTGTTCCTGACCAAATTATGTGTATGATAATTATACAGTTCATTAATGACTTGCATGGTCTCATTAGTCCAGTTGCTCCAGGAACTCCTCTTCCCCTTGTCTTGCTGGGAAAGGTAGATATTTTCTTATCGCTAATAAAAATTCTGCTTTCTTGAGTTTCTAACGACATGATTTGTTTCAGTCAAAAAATGCATTACTATCGACTTTCTTGTTCCTGGATCAAGTTGTCTGGCTCCACAGATCAGGCATTTACAAGGTGCATAACTAATTATCAGTTGCAACTCTTACAGCCATTGGAGTTCTGTAGTTTTCTTCCTGTAGAGATTTAAAATTATCGTGTTTGGTTTACAGAACAAAGAACGAGCTGAAATAATTGGCCGGGTATCTCTTTTTTGCTGGATGGGTTCTTCTATCTGTACCACCTTGGTTGAGGTTTGTGTTATCCTCTTTCAGATAGATTTACAGATTTGTACATGAATGTAGGGTTTTTCTTGCATGTCTACAACTGTATGCTAAAAAATTCCTGTTACTTCTTCGTTCAGGTAGGGGAGCTTGGACGGCTTTCAAAATCATTGAAGAAGCTGGAGAAGGATCTGAAGGGTTCTGATAAGTACAAGGTAGGCATATTCAGTACAATACACGGATTTGTATTTGTTAACCATTGTAGTCATTGGCCAATCTATAATATATTTTTTAAGTGGGTGCACAAGAAACAACCTCTTTGTGCTTTGATAAAGGTGTAAGACTGCATACATCCGACCCCCCTTCGGTGGGGAGCCTCTGTGGCATTGGGGTAATGTGTTCTTGTTGGGTGCACAAATCACACTGAAGCTTAAAATGGTAGGGAAATTATGAAGAAAAAAATATTTGGTGTGGGACTGGAACCCACAACACTAGGTTAAAAAAAACCTAACAATTCACCCACTGAACTAAACAAATAATTTGATCAAATGGGTGCAATTGTACCCATATACATAAGCATAGGTCCGCCACTGATTGTAAGTATATGCTTAATAATTCTGTAATCTCTGATTGTAGGACGAGCAATACAATACGAAGCTTAAGAAGTCAAATGAAAGAACACTAGCTCTGGTCAAAGCTGGCATGGATATAGTAGTTGCAGTTGGCCTTCTTCAACTGGCACCCAAGAAAGTCACGCCTCGTGTAACAGGAGCCTTTGGGTTTGTCAGCTCTCTTATCTCTTGCTATCAGGTGCGTAAATCCAACAAAGACATCATGGTATACTCAAAAATAAAAATAAAAATAAAATAAAATCGTATCTGTCACTCGATAATGGAAATACTTGTGTTTGTGGGTGCAGTTGCTTCCATCGCCGCCCAAATCAAAGACATCGTGAAGTAGACAGTGTCGGGTTCTACTTAAGAAGTTGCAGTGATCGTTTAATAATAATTCAGACTTGTAAAAGTTATATATGCTGTCGGTGTATGATTTTTGAGGCATTTGTTTTGCCAACAAGTAGGGGAATACTGGAAATTTCATCTATGGAGGGATTCTTGTTTGTTCTTAATTTATTAAATTTTCTTATGGTAGTAATAATGTATGTACCTGATGTGGCATTGATATGTTGATGACGTGGCAATGTCATGATGTGGCGTTGATATGTTGATGACGTGGCTTAAGAGGTCAAAATTTTAATTTGCATACATCTCCAGATGAACAAACAAAACATGTACCACCATCAGCAGATGGCGCGCGCACACTCACACACACACATACTCCCTCCGTTCCGCCCGATTTAGGACGTTTAGGTTGGGCACGGGGATTAAGGAAAAAGTGTTCCGCCCGATTTAGGACGTTTAGGTTGGGCACGGAAAATAAGGAAAAAGTGTAAGTGGGTGGATGTTGTGAGTATGAAAAGTGATGTAGGTGAGAGAAAGTGGGGTAGGGAGTAATGAGTGAAAATTTGTTGTGAGTGTAAATGTGGGTCCCATTAATAAAGTACTTTCCATTTTGGGGTTGTTCTAAGTCGGATGGAACGTCCAAAATGAAAAAATGTCCTAAGTCGAGCGGGACGGAGGGAGTATATATATATATATATATATATATATATATATATATATATATATATATATATATATATATATATATATATATATATATATATATATATACCGTCTCAAAATAATGAATATCTTTTTTGTAAAAGAAATTGTTCCTAAACGCTTTTTTATCAAAATAAAGTCGCTTTTCATTTTATTATCGTAAAACTAAATGTTTAGAAAGTGGATAACAAGAATATTTATACATCTTTGTTCATAAAATGTAAAATAAAATACACATTTTTAGAGTGCTATTTAAAATAAAATTTGGACATTTATTTAAGAATGGACATTTATATTTATTTAAGTACTGACTGAGGGAGTAAAAAACAAGAAATGTTAAAAAAAGCTAGGTAGTCCAAACGTCAAGCTAAGATTGCCTTCTGTCATGTCGATGAGTCAAGTTGACCATAACACGGCCAATTTCTAGCATCAATCAATGATAAATTGCACCATGTTTCTCTCTTTATTTAATTTAAAAATGTGACTTTTTTTTTTTTGGCTGATCAAATAGTGAGACATTTATTATTCTTATTTAAAAATGCAACATTTATTTTGAAATTGACTAAATAGTGAGATACTCCCTCCGTCCCACGTTAGTTGAGACTTCTTTTCCTTTTGGGCCGTCCCACGTTAGTTGAGGCGTCCCAAAATGACAAAAGAAATATATTTATTTACTGCACTCATTCTCTCTCCTATTTCACTTTTACACTCACAACATTCTCTCTTCTAACTATTCCTCCCACTCATTCTCTCTCCTATTTAATTCTTCATACTCACAACATTTTTTTTCACTTTTTCTCTCACTTACTTTTCCTTAATTGATGTGCCCAAAAAGTTAGTCTCAACTAACGTGGGACGGAGGGAGTATTTATTATGGAGGAGACTTCAGCCCGATTTTTAGGGTGTGCAAAAAGCTAAATTGTACAGGGCCCACAATTTTATAAGGTCTCATATTTTATATTACTTCTAAAATCTAGCCCAAAATGCTAGTAATAAATACTCCCTCCGTCCGCTTAAAAGATTCACAGTTACTGTTTGCGCGGGAATTAAGGAGGGAGTATTATATTGAAGTGTTGTGAGTGTGAAATAAAATAGGAGAGAGAATGAGTGGAGGGAATAGTAAATTATAATGGTGTTGTGAGTATTAAAATAATGTAGGAGAGAGAATGAGTGGAGAGAATAGTGATTTAAGATTTCTTTTTTAGGAAAGAAACAAAGTGTGAACTTTGTAAGCGGACGCCCAAAATAGAAAGTGTGAACTTTGTAAGCGGACGGAGGGAGTATATTAATTTAGATATTATAATATTACATGAAGTGTTGGGTGCTTGATTGGTTTGATAACTCTCTCAAATTTCTCTTTGTGGTGTTTGGATTGAAACCCCCCTTCTTCCCCCACATGATTCCAATGTTTTTTTTTTCCTTCTACTTTTTTTTTGGGATAGAGAGAATTTTTCCTTTTTTTGAGATGAAGGGAATTTTACATAGGTTTCCTCAAATCATTCTTAATAAAAGCCCAATCAAAATTCAAAAGTCCACACACTATGAAGGTTGAGATCAAAATTCCATAAAATCTCTCTCATGTCATCGTCGGCTCTTATACCATAAGGTATACTCCCTCCGTCCCATATTATCTTACCCATTTTGCTATTTTGGGCGTCCCACTTTTAAATCACATTTTTCTTAAAAGGAAACTTTTTAATATTTTTCTATTCATGGGACCCACTTGTCATACTCACAACAACTATTCACTCACTATTCTCTACCCCACTTTCTCTCTCCTACCCACTCACATCTCCTACTTTAATAACATTATTCCTTATTTTCAGTTCTCAACAGTAAACGAGTAAGCTATTATGGGAGGGAGGGAGTATGAGTTATTTTTTTGAGGGAACAAATGACTCTTATATCAAGATATAATAATAATTCCGGTCTTATAATATTAGGTATAGAAGTGTATTTTATTATTTTTCTAAAAAAATATGAAAAATTGTGAAAAAAAATTAAAATACTCTTATACCTAATTATAATAGTCTTATACCTTTTGTTATACGAAGATATAGGAGAAGATTCTTTAATAAATTTTGAGTCTTTTATTATTATTTTTAAGAAAAGATGAAAAAATGTGGAAAAAAATATTCTTATACCTAGGTATAAGAGTATTTTTAGCATTATACCCTTGGGTATAAGAGTGACTGGGGAGGAGTATATGTGAGCATGAGTTTATGTGAAATTTTGCATCTCGTTTGTGCTTTTATAACTTTTACATCTCGTTAATGGGCCCTAGGGTCCTAAACCCTTTTACAAATAAGTTGTAAATACCAAAACTAAATTATAGATATATTTAATTGGAAAAAAATGCTAAAATTAAATAAAGTTATAAATATATTTACTTGGAAAATTATTAAAACTAAATTTAAATAATATATATATATATATATACTCCCTCCGTCCCACTTCAATGGATACCAAAAAAAAGGGCACACATATTAAGGAAAGGTAAGAGAGAGAAAAAGTGGAGAGAGAATGTTGTGAGTGTAAAAGTAAAATAGGAGAGAGAATGAGTGGGAAGAATAGTTAGGAGAGAGAATGTTGTGAGTGAAAAAGTAAAATAGGAGAGAGAATGAGTGGGGTAAATAGTGAATATTCCTTTCCATTTTGGGTAAGTATCAATTGATGTGAGACGGACCAAAAAGGAAATAAGTATCAATTGAAATGGGACGGAGGGAGTATATTATTTACTTTTTATTATAAATTAAGGCTGCATATTCAAATTTAACTGAGAGCCCTTATAATTATTGAGACGAGTGAAAAGAGTAATATGATTATAGAACAAAGTATAAGGTGGTAACCATAAGTAAAATAAGTTACCCATCCCTGAGGCTAACTATTTCCTGTCCCACTTTCTCTTTATTACATCAATTTTCATACTCACAATATTTATTTATTATATATTTTTTCTCTTTCCTACATCATTTTTCTTAATTCTCGTGCAAGGATACAAAAATGCCCTTTCGGGCGAGACGGAGGGAGTATACAATATCTGTCCCAAATTTAATGATAACAAAAAAATTGAATTTTCTCTTGATAAATTGAATGATAATAAAAAAAAAATTGAATTAATAACAAATTTTATAAAAAAATATAAAAAAAAATTGGTTATTAGTTTTGGTAAGAATGGATTGGATGGAGTAGAACTTTTTAGCATAACAAGTTGCATAAATATGAAAAAAAAAAATCCAACAGATATGGAGATTTGATAAGTTAAATTTTTAAATGTTACCAAAATTGAATGTGAGAAAATTAAGAAAAAGTAGTACTCCCTTCGTGCCAAAAAATTTACATTTCTAGGATAGATTTTTTGCCTCAAAATACTTGCAGTTTTACAATTTTCCATTAAACTTTGATACACTTTGCCTAAACTACCCTTATTTATGATTAGGTAATTGTCATTATAAAAATATTTAATTGTCTAGGTACTTGAAGTATTAAAAGGATAATTTAATCTATTTGATATGTATTGACTGTTTTTCTTAATATGTGTGAAAAGTCCTAAAACTACAATTATTTTGGGACAGGGAAGTGTAATTGTAATAGTTAAGAAGGTGTTGTCAGTATGAAAATTAAAGCAAGAGAGAGAAAGTCGAGTATGAAATAGTAAGTGAATTGTTGTTGTGAGTGTACAAGTTAGTCTCATTTCATAAAGAAGTATTATCAATTTTCCATTTTGAGATAGTAACATTTGTTATGAACGCCCAAAAAAGAGAGAAGTAATACTCTCTCCGTCCAGTTACATACTTCACACTTTCTATTTTGGGCGTCCAATTACATACTTCACACTTTGTCTCCTACATTATTTTAATACTCACAACACCATTATAATTTACTATTCCCTCCACTCATTCTCTCTCCTATTTTACTTTTACACTCACAACATTATATCATTATTTTTTTTCTTAAAAACTGTGTGAACAGTAAGTGTAAAGTATTAACTTGGACGGAGGGAGTATTTGTTATGGTCGCAATCAACTTGCGACTTGAATCCGTTGATTCGAGGGAGAGACAAATAATATCAGAGAAAACCCTTGAATTATATTTTCTCAAAAAACATTCAACCAACAATAAATAACTAGGCAAGCCTATTTATACTTGTTGGAAGACTCTCCTGCTTCAACAAAACAAAGCAACTCCTAATTAAACTAAAATGAATGTCCGATTTTTTTTCAAGAATTGCTCTTGTTCAAGAGCAAATTTGATTAATTTTTTTGGACTTTCATCTGGGACGGAGGGAGTAGGAACACAAAACTTAAATAAAAATAACAGGACTCTTCTATTTTGCTGCTTTAAGGATAGGAGTCCGATAAAACTTGTCCAAAAACAGTAATGCATCTTCATCTTCATATTCATCTTCATCTTCATCCTCATCTTCATCTTCATCAATATGTTGATCATGGTCGTTGTCATCTTCTGACCACCATTGATAGGGCTCATACTGCTCCGGTGCTTGTTGCTGCTCGAGCATAAAATGATCAAAACCGTCCAGATTTTCCCAAACAACTTCATCCGGAGGTGGTGAACCCTCGGTAAGACTTGGGACAGTCTGATTGAAACGGTTAGCATTGTATACGAGGGTTGGGCGTTTGGACGTAAATACAAATGCTGGAGATAATGATCGTCCTATAACTTGGACATGGGACACACTGCAAAAGGTTTAAAGAAACAAAGTCAACTGCCTTGATCAAACGTCATAATATAATATACATTGCAAAAACATACTCCCTCCATCCGAAAATGAATGTCCGAAAAAAATGAGATTTACTCTTGATCAAGAGCAAATTTGAATTTTTTTGGACATTCATTTTGGGACAGATGAGCATAAAATACTCCCTACCGGAAAGATAGTCCCATTTTGTTTTGATGGTCAACTCAATTGAATTTTGACCAAAATTTTATGAAACTTTGATTATCTTCATAAATTTCTTTAAATTATTTTTTATAGTGTTTTTTGTAGTGCATCGATGACAATTTTTAGAATTTCATGAGACTAATCAAATTTTCATGAAAATTTGATCAAAGTTGATATATGTTGACCCCAAAAAACAAAATGAGACTATCTTTCCGTGACGGAGGGAGTAACAACCTAAGGTTAACTTTAATCTCCATGAACAGAAATCAAACACTAAGCCTTGCTA
Source organism: Adenophora triphylla var. japonica (assembly GCA_022495995.1). Taxonomy (NCBI): domain Eukaryota; kingdom Viridiplantae; phylum Streptophyta; class Magnoliopsida; order Asterales; family Campanulaceae; genus Adenophora; species Adenophora triphylla. Next base: position 589,697 of record JAFEMH010000408.1, on the reverse strand, counting down.
ATAATATGAAGCGAAATAGACAACCTTGGTAGGTCATATGATATGTCCTAGGAGCCCATTCAACTAGAAAACCAGAACTGTTAAAACCTTAATTTAGTCCAACCATCAAGGTATAAGAGTACCCAGCTTGGTTCACCAAGATCTGACTTGGCCCTAGAACGAGTTTGAGTAAATTAGTGCTATTTAATAATGATATATATGTGTGTGCGTGTGTGTGTATGTGTGCGTGTGTGTGCATGTATGTATGTTTCCTAGTAGTAACAAAGCTTAGATTGCCTTATGTCATGTACCCGATGAGACAAGTTGACCATAACACGTCAACTTCTAACATCAATAATGATATACGGAGTATTCCTTAAGAGTTTATGGTTACATCTAAGGAGGCAGTCTGAGTTGAAAATAAGACGAATAAAGAACCAAGTAGAAGTTGCTAACCATATGTAAAATAAGTCATCATCCTCTTGCCTCTCGATCCTGCCCAAAAACTCTACTTTCAAAAAGCCACCAATGCAAATAGCTGGTTCCGGTAACTTGAACCTTTGCAAGCGATTTTCCTGTGTACATCACGTAAATAATTATTCCACCACAATCAAACATACATTAGTCTCTGTTTAATATGTAAATGTTTCTCATCTCCATACTGAAAAGTAGTGGGGGAAGGGGGTCTTTTGAAGGGCTACAAGCTCTAAACATGATGCTCCCTCCGTCCCATAATGATAGCCCCACTTGACTATTCAAACATTTTAACAACCTAATTTCATTTCCATCACAAACCTTAATAAGGTTTAATTATTACTCCATCACTCGCTTAGTTGACTCTCATCCTCTCCCCCTCTACTTCCTTGGTGGCAATTTTGGAAGTTTGCTATTTTAACCTAACAACTTTGGAAATGAGATTTTTTTTCGGGACATACAAAAAATGGCAAATGGGAACATCTTTATGGGACGAAGGGAGTAATTTATTACTACCTATATTTTTCAATATCGACTACTTTCCTCCTTTTCATAACAGATGTGATTACTGATAAGCTCCTGGGCCTAAAATGAGCCTATATATAGGATAAGACGGGGAAATCAACATATTCTTAAAATTAACTGATTTGAATGTAGTGAAAGCTATTATTCAGAGCAATTATAATTCACAAACTCCACCACACCCTTTAAGAAAGACAAAAGACCAAAGTGGAAGGGTCTACTCTATACAGTACAATAATGGTAATCTTCCCAACCTTGAGCATAAATGACGGTCTATCCTGCAACTAACAGTCATAGAAATTCTCATTTTTATCGTACATCAGATGAAATAGCCGAGTTCAAAAGACAAAACAAACTTCTTTCGTTCATTCCAAACATGGAGTCACTTTGACTAGTCAAAATTTTTAGTATCATTGTTTTGCTTCTTTGTATTTCGTTGCACTAATGTAATACATTTATTTTTGTAAAACAAGTTCAATATATATGGAAGGAAAAAAAAAAAGAAGAAGAAAAAGAATCCAAAAGATGTGGAGATTTAATTAGTAAACTTATTTTGGGCAAACCAAACTGGAAGTCTTGCTCTTTCGGGGATGAAGAGAAATAAGAAACATTCAACTGCTAAAACAAAGAAAGAGGCCTACAGTATACAAATGTACATAAACTCACCTGAACCATCGGAAACTCTTGCGAAGTGTACGTCCATACAATTTTGTCATCTGCATGTTCTTGTAATTCCATAAAATTGTGATCTACAACACTCAAGCTTTTGGGGTGACCCAAATGAAATCGCACAGATCTCGACGAGTACATTGGTATACAAGCGCAGGCTTGAAAAGGATGTATGTTGACTTCAGTTATAGCGGAAACACTAGATTTTAAGTGATATATTAGAGACTCAGGCACTTCTGGATCACTAGATCCTTTGCTCGACCAGTATGAAAACCCATCAACATTCATGACCCTTGGATCTAAAGTATTTTCAATACTCTCTTCTGGATAATTATCAGTGCTTGAAGCACTAACTGCAAATGCTATACAGTAGCTTAGAGGAAATTTCGTGAGCGCTTGAAACAGAGAAGCATAAACCCGGTGCTCCCGCTCACGAATTAGCTGCTCAACAGAAGATGGAACTTTAGATTTGCAATTGAGTTCAAGTGTATGATCAATATTTGCAATTTGCGGGAATTTTCTCGCACATAACTGCTTACAAAGCCCATTTGCAATCACTGCATAACCAAAAAGATAACATAGTCAGAACTAGTTTGCATATGTTACAAAATTTCTTCTTTTTTTTTTTCCATTTGAATGAGACAGAAAATGAGAAGTGGGATAGCATGCTTAGATGATTGATAGTTTTCCGTGTTTAAGAATACACAAAGCTTCAAATTTCAATCCTTAATGAAACAATTGAATATAATGAACCCTAATAACAAATAGTAAGAGAAATGAATAAAGATTTACAAGAAAAAGAAAAACTCTGGAAGTTAATAAAAATTAAAACAAAATCTTTTAATGTTATTAAAACAATAATTTGTCCATGAGGTATACTCCTTCCGTCCCCCTCGAATTAGGACATTTTGTCATTTTGGGTGTCCCACTCGAAATAAAACAACCCCAAAATGGAAATGTTTTTATTCGGTGGGACCCACTTTTACACTCACAACAACTTTCCACTTACTATTCTCTACCCCGCTTTCTCTCTCTCTCTCTTACCCCACTTTTCATACTCACAATACCTACTCCACTAACATTTTTCCTTAATCCCCGTACCATTTCAAAAAATCCTATTTCGAGTGGGACAGAGGGAGTATATTCTACTAAAAAAGAAACTCCTTTTATAGATTATAGACAGTTATCTGTTCATAGGCTAAGTTGAGTTACTTGAGTAATTGAGAGCCGTGCAATGAACTATGTGATCTTTGATCTGATTAGCAGTCATGGGTTATTCAATCAATAAACATTAGGTATTTAAGCAATTTCAGAAATGCAACTATTGAGATTTGAGGTATGATGTATACTTGTCAAAAAGGTAATTGTAAAAGTGCAACATGAGGCCAGCACAGAATAGTACGAAAAGGCCCACTATGTTCACAAAGGCTTCAAATATGGAAAAAAAGATATATCAGAACAACTCTATTACACCCCTAAATCCTTGGTATGACACTCTAAAGAAACTCATATTTAGAGGGGGGAAATGCGATTAAGTGTATGGAACTGGAATCATTACGGAAACCATATATTTCTAGAACTAACACCGCCAACCAGGTAACAAGGTCGAGCTAAATTACCAGCTCCATAAGTGTTAAACTCAATCATCTAATCGGCAGTATCATGAATATCTAGCTTTCTCCATTACTATCCCCACCCGCCCAACAAAAATAAGTATCTATTTCTATTATATTCCAACCAAGCCAATAATACATATGGTGAAAGTGCTAAAGCATAAACATAAGGAAAAAGAACAGTAGATAATTATAGTATACTTGAGTAGTCCAATTATCATACTCACCCAAATTTTGCCAGAATCGAGAGACACGAGTAGCACGGATGAGATCAGATGGATCATCCAAGCACATAAGAATATTCAGTAACATGTCAGCACCAAGCCAGTCGATGCAAGACTCCATCTAATGTATTAAGCAAAACCCTGCAATCAGTTTTAATTTGCGGTCTCGCGGACCTAAGATCAAACATAACAATGTCAATAAGGAGTTGGGATAACCATATAATGAGGCACATGGTATATTTGCTAGACATTATAGATTATTAAAGCAAGAACAAATTATATGTCATAGCCGTGATTTCATCTTAGCCCCTGCCCTCCCTCGTCTCAAAGTCCCAACCTCTGATACTCGAACTCTTTGGTTTATCCCACCGTCCCTGTGTTGGACACTCCTATTTTAGCGTTGTTGACAAGGGTCCGGCGGGGTAAACCAATTAGTATGAGCATCATAAGTCCCAACAGACCCTTCTGGATAAACCATGCTTAGTATGTCAATTGGCAGGTTGGACATCTAGGAACAAGTTCATAAACAAGTGGTAGAACCTTAATGTTAAGACACGCAAAGTGCAAAGTGCAAAGTGTCAAAGAACAGCATCCCATAAAAGTAGCACATTCCAACAAGAAACAAAGATACTTATAGTGGAATGAAAAGAGTGACTCTTTAAATGTTTTCTACAAATTGAACAAGGGTTGCAACTGACTAATAGATAATCAATTTACTATTCATATCAGAAAGAAGCCCATTGAGCAAACACCAAGATGGGAGGAGTGTTCTCTTTCATTCTAACAGAGTGAGTATGTGAATGCTGGAGGGTCAGTTGATTTGACTTGTCAAAAGTTCATTGAGCAAAACAATAATTGAGAGTATAAATGCTGATGGCTAAAAGGAAGGTTGCAACTTGCAACAAACAAATTGATCATCAGTTTTCAGTTCAAGTGATAACATTGGCGAAACACCAAAGCCACACACCAAAGTTAGTTGTTTTTTTTTTAACCCTCTTTGGTTTAAAAAAATAAATAAATTATTTAAGAACTTTGATGTTAATAAGATTGACTTTTTGCCACTAAAATCAATAATGTTACCAACTCTGACCCCTTTGTGTTAAAAAAAAATTGCACCATATTACAATTTTGACCCCCTATGATCCAAGTTCATGTAACATCATATGATTATCTGTAAGAAAAATCTCCGCCCCTTACTCCACTTGATCAGAAAGCAGCATTACAATAGAGAATCTTACGAAACTCTCAGATCAAACACAATTGTGAGGAGATTTCTCCTAAACTTCAATGGACTGCATATGTCAATGCTGGTGTATCAGAAGAATTGACTTCTCAGTTTGGGATTTTTCGACTAAAATCGAGCTAGTACCAATATTCTGGTTTGAAATTTAACAACAACAACAAAAAAAAAAACATCGGAAAGCAGCATAACAAGCAAGAATCGCATTAGAAGCTTCAGATTGCATGTAAAATTAAATGACGCAAAAACACAATCAGGAGAGGGATAAACAATAAAACTGAGCAAAAATCAACATTTGATCTAACAAATAAAAAAAAAAAAAAGCTAAATTGATCGTAATCGAACTGCATGAATGACGAATGAAATCGTGAAACCGACAAACGTGATTATAGAAAAACTGAAGGTAAAAAATTCGAAATTGAATTGATCATGGAATTGCAATACAAGCAAAGAAGTGTAATCGTGTAGATAAAAGAGAAATACCTTGCGATGGAGCACAGAGAAGAATTGAAGTTGATTGAAGGGAATCGACGGGGTTGGGGGGGTTGGTGCCGGTGGGATTCTGGAACAGGAATTGGAGGGCATTTAATATATAGTCTCCCAATTCCAATTCCTATTCCGCGAAAGATTTTATTTAGGGACGTGGACTCTGACTAGACATGGGCAAACCGAAACCGGAATCGGGCAGAACCGGAGAACCGAATCGAAATCGGAATCGGAATCGAAAGAACCGGAACGGCGAGAACCGGAACCGGTGAGAATCGAAACCGGCCGGTTCAATCCCGGTTCCTCATTTTAAAAAACCGTGAACCGACGGTTTTGGAACCGGAACCGGAACCGGGGAACCGGCGGTTCGGAATCGGAGAACCGGCGGTTCTTGCAGAAAATTCAAAAAAAATCGAATTTTGCCTTTTTTTTTTCAGCTTTTTCAGTCAAATTTGCCCTTTTTTTTACTTTTTACACCTTTTTCAGTAATTAAAAAAAATAAAACAATCCTTACCTTTCACCTATAAATACAAATTCACCTCATTACATTTTATTTTCACAAAACTCTCTTAACTCTCTCTTACTCTCTCTTAACTCTCTCTTAAGTTACTCTCAAGTCTCAACTCTCTCAAGCTCAAAGCCTCAAAATCTCAAATCACTCACCAACATTCATATTTTCATCCATTTTCATAGTCATACTTTCACTCACCAACATTCATATTCCATAATCCATCCTCATTTTCCATATTTTCATCCATTTTCATAGTCATACACTCATACTTACACACCAATACACCATCATGTCTTCTTTCCTTAGAAACTTAACAAAAAAAACGGGTAGCAAGAGCAAAAACAACCAAGGAGGTTCATCTTCTCGACTACCACCACCACCACCACCACCAAATGATATTCCCTTTTATGATGGGGGAATGTCGGGAAGAAATCAATGGGAAATTAATGAAGATGAGGAGGTTCAAGTTGGAGACCAACAATTTCCAATACCGCCTTTCATGTCACAACAACCACAATTTGTAGGAACTCCAAGTACTGAAGAAAGTGATGCACATAACCTACCACCTGCCACCACCACCAACTCGCACCAAGAGGAAGGGGTCGCGGTCTTCGTGGAGGCGGTCGACAAAGTCAACCTCAAGAACCTAAAATTCGTGAACCGAAGTCCCCAATTTTTATTCGTCACTTTAGGAAGGAGCTCGGATTGGACAAACATGGTGAGGAGGTTTGGAAAGTGATATGTAACTATTGTGAAAATGTTTATACTTGGAGGGATGGCAATGGATACGGCACTTATACCAAGCATGTTCGAGTTCATCATCCTACCGAATTTGGCATAGATCCAACTCAAACACAACTCCAAGGAGTTTCGACTTCTTCGATGGGCGCTTTAGGTACGTCTTCTTCTTCCAACACTACATTTCATTATAGTGAACAAAACCATAGAAGAGGTATGGCAAAATTTGTGTGTGTTAAATGTCTTTCCTTTAGTTTTGCCGATGATGAATTCTATGAAGATTTTGCTAAACTCTCTCTTAACCCCGCTGCAAAAAGAATATCACGTAGAACTCTCACACGTGATATTGCAAAAATAGTCGGGGAATATAAATATGGTTTAATACAAACATTTGCTAATTTATCTCAACAAGTTTCTATTTGTTCGGATATATGGAGTGATAACCGTTGTGAACATTTTTATATGGGAGTAACTTGTCATTGGATTGACAATTCTTGGATCATTCAAAAGAGATTGATTGCATATAGAGATTTTGATGATGAGCATACCGCACACAATATTGCACTTAAACTACAAAGTATTTTACAAGAATATAATTTAGTTACTAAAATTTTTTCAATGTCTTTTGATAATGCTAGCTCTAATACTGCAAGTTTACCGGAACTAATTGGTATTTGTAAACCGGTATTAGGTAGAAATTTTTTTCATATTAGATGTTTTTGTCATATTTTAAATTTATGTGTGCAAGATGGTCTATCTGCTTTACAAGATTCAATTATTCCTATTAAACGAGGTATACAGTTTATTATGAGAAAAAGTTCCAATCAAAGAAAAGGGAGAGACTATTGCAAGGCAAATGATATCCGTCCCAAAAAATTTTCAATGGATGTTACAACTAGGTGGAATTCTACCTATAAACTTTTAGCGGATTCTTTTCTTTATAAGGAACAAATTTGCTTGTTTTTGTCTTCCGTTGGTTACAAATACACCATATTTCCTCATCAATGGAATGCTTGTGGAAGCATGATCAAATTGTTGAAAAATTTCAAGGATGCCACTGTCATGTTATCCGGTACGTATTATCCTACTTCTAACTTAGTTGTTGATCATAGTACTATTATTTCGGGTACATTTTGTGTATTTAAAAATGATCCCATAATTGGTCCAGCCATTGTTAGCATGAAGGAAAAATGATTGAAATATTTTGAGACAATTCCAAGTATTTTTTTAATTGCAAAAATTTTAGATCCAAGGGTTAGAATGGATGGTTTGGAACAACTTCTTACATATTACTATCAAAATTTGTTTGATGCAAATGATTCCCGTTTTCCAAATATTGATCAAATATTGTCCGATGCGAAAAATGAATTTTTAAATGTTTTTAAAGAGTACAACTCAATTTATGGTGGTGCTAGTACAAGTTAGGCTCCTCCTCGTCAAACTAGCGAAACGGACAACTCTTTTTTGACTTCTTTTTATGGAAATAGAAAGCGCTCTAGAGGAAGCGGTTCTAATGCGGAATTTGAAAAATATTTGAACACGGAATTTGAATATGATGATGAGGTTGAATTTTGCATTTTACATTGGTGGGCCAAGAGGGCGAGTTCTTATCCCATTGTTTCTAGGATAGCAAGGAAAATATTTGCTTCTCCCGCATCAACGGTTTTGGTTGAGCACGCTTTTAGCATTGGTGGAAATATTGCGGATCCGCAACGTGCAAATTTAACTGTTGAAAATTTAGAAAATCAAAATTTTTTGAATGATTGGGTCAAAGCGGAGAAAAGAGATCAAGAGTCAAAGTTTTCCTCATCCGATGAAGATTTCTTTGATTCAACATCGGGAAGTGACGAGAACAATGACACAATCCCAATGGCCCAAATGTAAGTTGATGTAATTTATATAGTTTAATTTGTATAATTTAATTTGTTGCTTTGTTTTATTTTATATATTAGGTTTTTTTTGTTTAGATTAGATTGTTATAATTTAGATAAATATTGTAAAATACTAAGAACGAGGTTAAGGCTCCTTATGTCCTTCCTTACTTATAAAAGGGCAAGGTTGGTTGTCCCCCTCATTGTAACATTTTAACAATTATTAATAAAATTTAAGGGTACCGTCCCTTTTTCTTTTATAAAATATGTTAAAATAATTTGTTTATTATTCATCTTCATCCAAATTTGTTAGAATCTTAACAGTTTTGATGGCTTAAAAGAGAAGAAAAGGAAAAGGAAGTGACCAAAGTGCACTGACCAAACTTTGGGGTTGCTGAAAATTGGATATGGGCGGTCGCCCACCTCTCTATTGGGCGGTCGCCCATGTGTGCAGAGAGTTTGAACATTGCTTGAATTTGGATATGGGCGGTCGCCCACCTCTCTTGGGCGGTCGCCCACTCCGGACGCTTTCAAAAAAAAAAAGCCAAAAAAGGAATCGGGAAATCGTGAAACCGGAACCGGAACCGGCATCAAGGAACCGGAACCGGGAACCGGATTTAGGCGGTTCCGTCTCGGTTCCCCCCTTCCCCAGAACCGGAACCGGAACCGGGAACCGGGAACCGGATGCCCATGCCTAACTCTGACTCTACTCTGACTGGTCACTTAGACTTAGGGGGTTTTTGTTTTTTTAAGTGATAAGTGCTGAAATCTGATTTCAGTTTTGAAAATGGCTGAATGATTAAGAAGCAGTAACTGAAAACTGAATTCTGAATTGGATAAGCTGTTTGATTTTCTATCTGAATTCATTATTTGAAACAGTTAAAAAGAATTAAAACAAAAAAACAAAAAAAAACATAAATGCAGTATGAAACAGTAAACAGTTAAAAAAAAAAATTAACCAAAATCAAATATGAAACAGTGGCTTTCAGAGGCAATTCAGCAACATTTTAACCACTTAAAATTAAGAGGACTTTAAGAGCCTAATAAGCCTTATTTCAAAAAAAAAAAAACAAACACACTTATTTCTCTAATCCTCTTAATGAATAAGTGTTAAGAGGCAAACAAGACTGAAAATCAAAAAACAAACGCCCCCTTAGACTATCCCATCAGTGATCCAATCCTAATTCAATCTCAAATAAAATCTTAATTTTTCTCATTTTCATATAACTCCAATCTTATACTCCCTCCGTCCCACCCATTTTGATACCAACTTTTTAGGCACGCGGATTAGAAAAAAGTAAGAGAGAGAAAAAGTGGAAGAAAATGTTGTGAGTATAAAAAATTAAATAGGAGAGAGAATGAGTGAAAGGAATAGTTAGGAGAGAGAATGTTGTTAGTGTAAAAGTGAAATAGGAGAGAGAATGAGTGAGGTAAATAGTGAAGATTCCTTTGCCATTTTGGACAATATCAGTTTGGTTGGGACGGACCAAAAAGAAAATAAGTATCAGTTTGAGTGGGACGGAGGGAGTATAATTTATATTCTCATCAGTGGCCCAATCCAACCCACCCCAACCCAACCTTTTAATAAAATATTTATTTCTCTTTACTCCAACTTACCTAAAATATTTATCATTTTATTTTTTTAAATAATGTATTAATAATAATATTTCTAAAATTATCCGTACAATTATTAAAATTAATTACCTATACAACTATATAAAAAATTATGAATTTTGATATATTTTTTATTTTTTATTTTATATAATTATATAAATATATTAATTTTAAAAATATATTTATATAAACACATGTCACCCAATAAAAGAGTGACATGTGTCCCATTTTGATGACCCAACTTGTGCCAACCTAGGTTGGTTGGCTGCCCCGAGTCATGGCTTTTGGTGACTTTTCCCTTTTTTTTTTTTTTTTTTTTTTTTTTTTGTTTAACCCATGGTGACCTCACGAGAGTCACCAATGAGAGTAGTCTTAACAAATCCACAATATCCCATGTTAGACCATCTACAATACAATGGCTTATTGAAAAAAAAATCAACTATTGAAACCATTGAAGCAGGTGGATCTACATCAAAATATTGGGTGTTGTCTGTTCTTTACTAAAAAAAAAATTGACGCGTAACTAAGGGTCCACTTTCGAGTTTTTAATGAAGAGAAAAGAAAGTGAGGGAGGGAAAAGAAGAGAAAAAAAAGGGAGGGAAGTGAATTTAAATTTCTTTCGATGTGCTTCCAAGTTAGAAAGGAAATGAAAGGAAAAACAAAATTTTCTCTCCTCACGCTTTCGAGTTTTGGAATGAAATAAGAGGAAATAAAAAGAACATGACTTCTATGCCCTCATTTATAAAAAGAAAATGACATACTTCTGTGGGGCCTCCCCAACCCCGGGACCTATAAACTCGTGCCCCGATGGTAGGGTCCCCAACCCGATCCGACTTAGAGGAAACCCTTTTTGAAAAATCATTTCAAACCAAATGAGTTTTAATAAAATTTTGGCATGACTGCTCTAAATGAAATGATTAAGGAACCTGTTCAAGATATTAACCTGCCTTCATTCATTCCACAACAAAAGAAAGGCTCATACTATCGCATTTACAACCACACCACATTAATTACAAACCATAGTTTGAAAACATTTATAAAAGTTATTTACAACTTTCCCCAAAAGAATAACATCAGCCAACCTAACCCTCCTAGCAAAACGTACCCTGACAACCAAGAGACGATTCGACTGTGCCCCGGCCTCACCGGTCCTGACCTCCTGTCTCAGCGGGATCTAAAAAAATTAAAGGGAGACGGGGTGAGAAAGAATCTCAGTAAGCTATTATGTATGCAGCAAGATGCCAAATAAGATGCAACACGTAAACAAGTTGTTGAACATCATATTTAGCACACAGTAAGCACATTACATTACCTGATCTTACCTTTGTCCCGTCTGAATCATAAGTCGTACTTTCTCGGAATGAAACCCATTTTTCTTGTGAACGGCTTAAGCCTATTCACGCCTTACAAGACCCATTTTTCAGGGAACCATGTAAGGTATCAGTATCCTATGAACTGCTTAGGCATATCCATAGTAACTGAGCCCCAAACTGTGGCCGCAATGGGGTGGAAACGGACACAGGTATAATGAAATCCGAGCACCTTATGTTACAACTTCTCAAAAGTGGTCGTATTCCATAATCAAATATCAAGATTCTACAAACTTTGGCTCTCAAACAACAATGGCTTCCAACCCATTTCAAAGCAATATTTAGACTACTTCCCCAATTCCATTTTAACTACTTGAGACATCATTATACAGCTAAAGTGTTCTACTTTATCCTAAGTTGAAGAGGGTTCAATCATATTCTAAGTTGACTAGATTTCTAAGCTTTAAAAGTTAATTCAGAATTTCTAATGCAGGGCACGACTCGTGCCTTTTTTCCCCATTTTACTCAGAACGATTTGGACCATTTTCACGAATCGTCTTCACGAATGGCAAAAGGGCACGACTCGTGCCCCTTGGCACGACTCATGCCAAGGCCAAAATCAGATACCAGATTGCAGAACATCAGCATTTGTTCCACCAAGTTCCATTTACCACCTTCCTCTGTTTTTCCAAGGCCAACACCAGTTTCAAACATACCCAACACTAGTGTAGATACCAATTTTAACACATCAACACACTCAAATCATGCCATAGAACATATCTACCCTCTCTATCATACCACAAATTCACTATTTCATTGCCCTTTTCCAAGTTCTTCAACCAACCCTTCTCTAACCACCTTCCAAGCCAAGAAATTTAGCAAACCAGTTTCAAAGAGGGATTATAACACATTTTTACTTGATTTAAATTCATATGCTCAACATTAGAAGGAATCATAATAACTTACTTGAAAAAATATGGAAAAGAACAAGGTGCTTTCTTCGGTTAGATGCGTGCTACTCCCCGCCGTGATCACTATTCCGGGCTCAAACTGAAGAACCGATTACCGGTGGATTTTCTAGGATTTTTAAAAGCTAGGCTAGGGTTTAGGATTTCTCTAAGACCATGGAAGAAGAAAGAAGCTGAGGGAAGAAGAGATTATGGAAGAAGCTTTCTTTTTATAAGATAAGTATCAAAAATTTTCACAAAGGCCCTCAAAGTCTCAACTTCTACAACTAAACCCCTAAACTTTAATTACTCTTAAGCCCCTCACTACTTTATAATTCATTTCCATTTAAGAATCTAATTAAGACATCTTTTCCACCTTAAATCTCACATGGATCAATTAAACATGGTATTACCAAATGAATTATAACCTTCAAAAACATATAAGCCATGGAATAAAAAAAATAATCACATGCTAATTCAAAGATCATGCAATGCATTAAATAAGATGAAGTGCAACCCCCACTCCCACGTGCTCCACGTGTTCCTAAACAGTGCCTAGAGTTGGGGTCGTGACAATTTCAATATACACAATTCCCAAAAATCAACAAATAAACCTAATTAAGCACCCATGTTTGTGAGTATGAAAAATTAAATAGGAGGGAGAATGAGTGGGAGGAATAGTAAGTTGATTGGTGTTGTGAGTGTAAAAGTAAAGTATGAGAGAGAATGAGTTGGTGGAATAGTAAAGATTTTTTGTCATTTTTGACAGTCCACACTAATCTGGGACGGACCAAAAAAAAATAAGTCCACACTAAATGGGTCGGAGGGAGTATTGACCTATATTTTATTTATTTATTAAATAAGAATTTTTAAACTGATAATTATTGGGACTGGCCTAATTATTGTTTTTAGTATGCTCATTTAGTCCTCATTAATTACTGTAAAAACTGTCAATCAATGGGTTTATATATTTATTTGATATATTTTTTAAAAAAAATTAGGACTTGATAGTTGGCAAGAATGTACTCCATATATTGTCAAGTTTTCTTAGACAATTTTTAAAAACCCTGTAATTATAGCCAGTCTTTATTTTTAATATATATTTTCAAAAAAAAAAATCTTTTATATCAGTAATACAATGATCATCAAACTTGTTGTTAAACTTTCTAATAAGAGAGCTTTGGATTGTTGTTTGGAATCTTCCACCCTGAAAAGAAAACATAATTTAGCTTCATCAAAAAATATAAATTTTTAACTTTTACATTCTCTCTCCTATTTTTTACCACACATTTAATTTTTACATTCTCTCTCCTCTAATTTCTACCCACTTTATTCATTTTTCTTAAAAATCATGAAATAAACCAAGGGACCAATTGAAAGGGAGTATTTGTTTTGTATTTATTGCCTGTTGAATGTAATATTTAATTAGATTTTTTTTAATACTTGAATACTTCATACAATAATCAACTTTTCATAATAATCTAAATAAAGACCTTAAATGTGCAGCTGTAGTCATTTAATATCAGTAATTATAGGCTGCATGCTCACACTAACCCAAAAAATTAAAAATGAATCTATTAACTATTTACACTCTCAATGCTCATTACAGACAGGGGTGTTTTGGGTTTTATAAAAAAAAGAGGGGGTGTTTTCGTCAACTTAAATTGTGTTAATGCATTTGGTCAAGTTTCAAGGTAGGTTCAGGTTTGAGCGGGAAAATGGTTTTTGCAGATGTCATAGATAATTGTTGAAAGGCAAATCTCTATGTCGCATTTTATTTAAAATTTACTCTGTATTTTTCTGAATATTTTATTTAAAATTTACTAGAGCTTGAGCTCATTCAGTAAATAAGTTTCCATATTAGCTCACTGTTTGAATCGTAAGTCTCTCGTCTCGAATGTTAAAAGACAATATTATCCTCAATAAAACAATCCAACGACTAAAAATGAACTGTCCTAGATCCGAATCTCGGTACGACAAAATCAGGAAACTACCTATTCTGTTTATGGTACACAAAATCTAGAAGCTATAAACATTTCAAGAGATTATGTACAAGCAAGCAGCACGATCGCAAGCCATTATATACAAAACTCAATCTGGAAATGGAAGAAAAAAAGAAGCTAGAAACTATATAAAGTACACAAAATCTCTCCTAATCAATCAAAGAAAAGCTAGGACACATAAAACCAACCTCAATTCGGTAAGTTCTCCTCCGAGTCCACTCGCAATATTCTTCGGAATTGCACACTTGAATAGGCTGCTAAAGCAGATTTCACGCGTGTTATAAAGATCGAATATCTTTAGCAAGGCTGTTCGGGCATATTAGAACGGAGTCTAGGCAAAGACCTCCTTTCGTATGAGTACAATCAATCTGTGTCAAGGAGAATTTGACTTTGGTCAATGCAGAGGGATCTTCGACAATGAAATCTCCCACATGGTAATATTCCCAGTTACCCATTTTGTCCAAATAGCGCTTTGACTCGGCATGTTGACCATCTGGCGTTGTTAGCTGGAATTTTACAGGCTTAGCATCCCAGCCATGGACATTTTCGGAATTACAACAACGACGACCCAATCTCTTTGTTGCCCTCCCAAGCTGGAGTTTGAACAGAAGAGAGTAAGTTCCGGCTGGAAACTGGAACTCAATGTCACCCTCTATTTCAAGCCACCAAATCTGTTGAAGATATGCAACTGTCTGGAATCTGCACAAAGTGAAACCAAAAAAAGAATTATAATAAGTTCTTTCTATCTCATTTTTCAAAGTGTTCAAAACTAGACAACTATGAATAAAAGACTGTCAGTTATGTTGGGCAACTCAAGTTCAAGCCTTAATCTGGAAGTTGATCGGCTCCATTTTGATATATGCCTCCGCACAAATCAAAGGGAAGGCACTTTTACTTGTATTAATGGACAGAGTATGCTTTATGACTTCGAAAATGAGAGGTGCTTTACAAATCAAAGGGAAGGCACTTTTACTTGTATTAATGGACAGAGTATGCTTTATGACTTCGAAAATGAGAGGTGCTTTACAGACTCTAACGACCCGAGTCCAAGAACCCCCCACACACAGACCCACTGAGCACAATTCTTAGGTCCACTTGGCTTAACACAGGCCCACCAAAAGTCCATGGATGATATTGGTGTCTCCGGTGGTAATTTTGTGGGCTTAAATATCACACTAAACTCTCACACCAAGCAGATGTGGGACGGGGCATTACACAGATTACTTTAAGTTAGCTTATTATGGCAGCTAGTTATATGCGGAGGATACACATGGGTCATGGGTTGCATGGGGTAAGGCTGTGAATGACCGAGCCAGCAGACAACTCAATTCCGGAGTCATAAGAAGATTTGAGAAATGAACTTGCAAGTTGGTTAAACTCAACTTGCAAGTGTTTAAGCTGAAGAGCTACTTTTGAGTAGCCATGCCATCGTACAGATCTGGCTCGAGCTTGCAAAAGCTCGACTCGTCTAAGGGCAACTCCAACAATGGGTATCAAACTCAAAATTTGATACCCACGTAGGAGTATTAGTATCTCCAACAATGAAAAATCATGGTAGCAAAATTTGGTGTAGTATTAGTAAAGGTAGCAAATATGCTACCTTTACTAATACTACACCAAATTTTTCAAAACTCAATTACTTCTTCTCTTTCTCAATAAATGTTCAAATTAAAAAATAATCATCTCAAAATAAATGTTATTTTTGTAATATATATAAATATCCGAAATTCAAAAATAAATTAAATATAAAATAATTATTTTTAATATTAATTTTAAATTTATTTGACTTTATATAATAATAAAATAATGATTATATTTTTTAATTAAAAAATAATTACTTAAAGCATATTCATAGTTAAAAATAATTGATAATGTTGATAACATTAATAAAGTTAACAAATATAAAAATAGAGTATACTTTGATACTTGATACCCATATTGTTGGAGATGAAATTTTTTATACTATGAATAGTGATAAGTCGGGATTGAATTTGATCCCTATCTAGCTGATACCATTGTTGGAGTTGGCCAAGGGGCAAGCTTTATTTTCAAACAGCAACTACAATTTAAAATTCAAGGCAAAAGAAAACATAAACAAAGTGTAATATTACTTTCCTTTTACTTACTCATTCTGTTTTTGATAAAACAAAGTATCTGTCAAATTGTTAACTTAAGACCATCATTTGGAACACACTAAATTCAGAAAAGAATCAGTGGCTTTTGCGCATAGATATAAATATCATATACACCCACAAAAACACACACAAGCACGCACACACATACATCACCTTGATTCATCGGACTGTATATGATTCCAGTATCTCCGATCATCAATCCCGGTAATCGTCATTGCCTTTGAAGATATCGACAAACAAACACCTCCTGTTCTTTTATCCACCCAAATTTCCTGCAAAACAAAAAAATCACCGCAAATTAAACAATAATTAGAAAGAAAAAATATTAATTTAGAGAAAATCAGATCAAGTTCAAACCTTGGTACCACCATCAAAAGAAACCGGTTTGGACAGTTTAGCATAAATATCTTTCTTCCCCAACTCACCCAAATTTCTCTCAAGCAATTCGTCGAACACGTAGCGATAATTCAACGGCAACTTGGATTCCCAAATGAAATCGGCCGACGAAGCAGACCGAAACGCACGATTCAAGCGGGCAAATTTACATATATCAGGCGGATCCAAATACGAAAGAATCAAAGCCATGCATGATTCGGGTATTTCCCCGAGCTTGAGCTTCAATGCCGGATTTTGGTCGGCCGGAATGGAAGAAGTATTCGCACCCATTAAGAAAAGAAGCTCTTTTTAGAGAGAAAAAGGGTGGATTGAGCTATGGTGTTAATGTCATGTGGCGTCTGAGTTATAGAGAGAGAGAGAGAGAGGGGAAGACTTTTAGAGAGAGAAAGTAATGTTAATGGCTACATTTTCTGGAGAGAGAGGTTTGAGTTGAAAGAAGGAGAAAGCTTCTTTATCCAGTTTTCCGATCCAACATGGAGCTTTGGAAAATGTTGATTCTCACGCTACATCATTGCGTGGTATGCACGCTCTCACTTTTTCTTATTCTCCCTTCTTTTTTTATCTTCTTTTATTTTTGAGTTTTTATTCTAAATTCATCGTTTTGAAGAGTATATTTTTAATGAGCAAAATGTTAGGGGCACAAAACAAATTCACAAAATTCTGCTAACAAAATGTGTTGACAATATTTTATTGGTTGTATCGATAGTAATCCCCTACACTTTAATTAAAAATACTAATAAAATCATTATATCTAAAATTTTGTGAGCAAATTTTTGTTATATTTTGTGCCTCTAGTGTTATTCATTTTTAATTAGTCACATAAACATTTGTTGTGAATATGGCCCTCCACAAACCAAGCAAACCACAAGAATAATAATCGCACACAAACAAAGCAAAAAGAAATCAAAAGCACAGAAAAGACACGAGAAATTGTTTACCCAGTTCACCAATATGATTGGCTACGTCTGGGGACACTACCAAGCCAGGATCTTGCACTATGTATATAAATTTTGTGTTACAATGAGAAAAGGGGCGGAACATTGCTTAAGTAATTATTCAGGAAATATTAACCAAACCCTAGGGCAAAACAGGGCCCAAACTACGCGAGCCCACGAAGTTGACGCCAGGCGCCCGCCTCAAAGAAGCCAGGCGCTCGCCTGGTAATTGCCCATAAACCAATCCTTCGGCCTCGATGCGCCCGCGTAGCTGGAGTGATGCGGCCGCCTCAAAGCAAACATCGCCAACGCCAAATTAACTGCACGCGAGGCGCCCGCCTCGCCACCCCCATGCGCCCGCCTCATACAACTCTGAGAAATCCTCCAGGTTTGGTCTCTATCCCAACAATCTCCCACCTAGAGATCAACCATACATATAAGCCCCGTATCCGTTCTTCAACTCATCCTTGGTGTCCTCCTAGTGCTCACCTCGATCATGGTAGTGCCATCCTCCTCTCTCATTCTCCAAGCCCAATTGAAGCTTTGCACAGCTTCAACTTCTCAAGATTCACAACCTTTGTCAACATGTCAGCTGGATTCTCCGATCCCAATATCTTCTCTAGCCACAAAATCTTCTCCTCCAAGAGATGTCTGATGTAGTGAAACCTCAGTTCAATGTGCTTCGTTCTCGAATGAAACGCCGGATTCCTTGCCAAGTGAATTGCACTCTGACTGTCACTGTAGAGAATATTACCACTTCGCGTCTTCCCAAGTTCACCCAAGAAGTTCTGCAGCCAAACCATCTCTTTAATTGCTTCTGTCACTTCCACATATTCTGCTTCTGCAGTCGACTGAGCCACGATCTTCTGTAACTTAGAAGCCCAGGAGATTGCTGTACCACCCAATGTAAACACATAACCCGTAGTACTTCTCCTCTTATCAAGATCACTTGATGCCAAATCCGCATCAACATAACCCGCTACCACCCCTTCCTTGCTCGAGAAACATAGAGCCTTACCAAATAGCATTCTTCAAGTAACGTAGGATCCACTTAACCGCTTCCCAATGTTGCTTTCCTGGATTGCCCATGAACCGGCTGACTACTCCCACCGCATGTGCAATGTCCGGCCTTGTACACACCATTGCATACATGAGACTCCCCACAGCTGAAGCATATGGAGTTCGCTCCATCTTGTCACGCTCCTCCTTGTCCCTAGGCGAGTCTCTCTCGGATAGCTTGAAATGCAAAAACCCACGGCGTGCCCCTCTGCTGGGCTTCGCCTCTTCCATACAAAACCTTACCAAGACTTTCTCAACATATTCTCGCTTGTGAAAGAACCAACTTGCCCGACTCCCTATCCCGATCAATCCGCATGCCCAAGATTTTCCTTGCCTCTCCCAAATCCTTCATCTCGAACCGTTTCCGACAACCGAGTCTTCAACCTCGTTTACCTCTCTATCGCTAGAGCCCGCTATTAGCATGTCGTCCACATATAACAAAGAAGATAATATACCCATTGTCCGTGTTCTTGAAGTAGCAACAATGATCCGCCTCACATCTCGATAAAATCAATGTCGTGCATGAACCCATCAAACTTCTGTACCATCGCCTAGGAGCTTGTTTAAGGCCATACAAGCTCTTAGTCAATCTCGCAAACTAGCTCCTCGCTACCCTTAGACAAAAAACCCTCTGGCTGTACCATGTAGATCTCTTCCTCCAAGTCCCCATGAAGAAAGGCTGTCTTCACATCCATCTGTTCAAGCAACAAGTTGTCCGCCACTACTATCCCCAGAACCATTCTGATAGTGGTCATCTTCACAACCGGAGTGAATACTTCGGTGTAGTCAATATCGTACTTTTGCTGAAACCCTTTAACAACCAGTCTTGCCTTGTAACGCTTGCTACCGTCTGCTTCCTCCTTGATCCTGTAAACCCACTTGTTATGCAGTGTCTTCTTCCCCTTAGGTAGTTTAGTCAACTCCCAAGTTTTGTTGGCCTTCAATGAGTCCATCTCATCATCCATCGCAGCTTTCCACTTATTACAAAGCACACTACGAACTGCCTCCGCATAACATTCTGGTTCCCCATTATCTGTCAACAGCAAATAATAATTGGATGGAGTATACCTGTCAGGCGATCCACGCAATCTGCTGGATCTACGCAGCGGAATATCCGGTTCTGGAGTATGTGGTTCATCTTCAGTGACCTCCTGACCATGGTCAACATGAATCGTTCGCTCCCACCCGAGTCCGGAATATCCACCTCTACAACCTCCTGCTCCGAACTAGTATCATCAGATGCCCCCTTTTTGTCCTTGTACAAAACCTCGTTCATCAATACCACATCTCGACTACGAATAACCTTATGGTTTTGATCATCCCAAAATTTATACTCGAAGTCATCCCCGCCATACCCAATAAATGTACACTTAACAGATTTAGCATCTAATTTAGTTCTCTCAGCAGAATCAACATGAACATAAGAAACGCAGCCAAATACGCGAAGAAAGGACAGATTTACCTGCTTGCCACTCCACGCTTCCTCCGGAATTCCATTCCCCAATGGTACCGATGGTCCCCGATTGATCAAGAAAGCCGCCGTGTCAACCGCATATGCCCGTAACGTCTTCGGAAGTCCACACTTCAATCTCATACTTCGCCCGCTCGTTCAATGTTCTCGTTCATCCTTTCGCTACCCCGTTGAGTTGTGGAGTCTTCTTTGGAGTCTTCTCCATACGAATACCATTCGCAGCACAATATTCCCTAAACTCCCGAGCTCATACTCCCCACCATTGTCTCGATCTTAAGCACTTAAGCTTAAGTCCCGTTTGATTCTCCACCAAAGCCTTCCACTTCTTGAACACCTCGAAAGCTTCATCTTTCCCCTTCAAGAAATAGACCTGCACCTTCCTTGTAGAATCATCAATAAAAGTCATGTAATATGACGCACCACCTAGAGACGTTACCGGAGATGGCCCCACAAGTCCGTGTGAACCAATTCTAACTTTGCTTCCCTCAATCCCCTACCTGTCCTCGAGAAATTATTCCTCCCTTGTTTGCCAAACATACAATTTTCGCAGATCCCCACGTTGATCGTCTTCAAACCCGGTAGTAGACCCTTAGAACAAAGTACCTTCATCCCCGTCTCACTCATGTGACCCAATCGACAAAGGCCACAAATCAAGATCACCCTTGGCCGCCGCCACCGCAATACTATCCTTGGTGTTGTTCGCCAAATACAAAGTACCCTCCTTATTACCCCGAGCGATCTCACAATCCTCCTTGGTAATAACCCAGCCTTGCAGCCCGAAAGTCACCTTGCAACCCTCTTCGTCCAACCGCCCAACCGAAAGTAGGTTCTTCTTCAAACCCGAATGTGCTCGACCCCGTTCGTATGTAGAACCGTCCCGTCCGATGCTCCTATTCTGACATCCCCCTTCTCCTTGATTTCCAAAGGCTCGCCATCAGCTAGATAGACCTTCCCGAAATCACCAGAAGTGTAATTCTCCATCTCTTCCTTATGCCCGCAAGAGTGGCATGATGCCCCGAATCCAAAGACTCCATGATTCTAGTGCACTACCGACACTAAGAACCAAGACATCATCACCTTCGACCGTCACATTCACTGATTGCCCTTACGATTAGGACAATCCTCTTGAAGTGTCCCAATTCCTTACAATAGTAGCACCGAATGTAACCCTTTGCAACCTTTGATTTGTCTCTGTTCTCCACAGCTTTGGCCTTACCACTCACAGCGTTCTCCCTTGATTCAGTCCTCCCTTGTTTGCTAGTACCCGGCTTCCCCCTACTAGTAGTAGCTAAAGCCGCTCCCGAAGCACTTGATGTCCCCAACTTCTTCATGCGATTAAAAGAAAGTCTTTAACATCATCATATTTCAATTTCTTCTTACCTGCTGAAGCGTTGATTGCAGTCACCGTTCCGCTCCAACTTGCCGGTAAAGAAGCTAGCAACAAGCATGCATGAACCTCATCATCGAACTTGATCTCCACCGCAGTCAATGAATCTATGACATCCATAAACTCATCGATGTGCTTAGCCAAGGATCCTCCCTCTTGCATCTTGAGACTACCCATCTTACGTATCAAATCGACCTTGTTTGCAGCAGATGGAGTTTCAAATCTCTCAGTAAGATAATCCAATAGCTCCTTGGTGGTTGTCGCCTTCCTGGTAGTCTTCGCAATCCACTTTGACAAAGTAGATCTGACCACCCCTAGGGCTTTCCGATCCATGAGTTCTCATTCCTCCCCGACTTACATCTTCCTAAGGCTTTGACACCCTTCGAGGCTTCAGAGATCCTTGTTGTACAAGAGATCCTCAATCTGCATCCTCCAATATCCGTAGTCAGACCCATCGAATTTCTCAACCGCCTGTTTGTCTTTGCCCATTCTTGATTGCTTGAAACAACTCCCTTGATCCTAAACCAAGAGCTCTGATACCAGTTGTTGTGAATATGGCCCTCCACAAACCAAGCAAACCACAAGAATAATAATCGCACACAAACAAAGCAAAAAGAAATCAAAAGCACATAAAAGACACGAGAAATTGTTTACCCAGTTCACCAATATGATTGACTACGTCTGGGGGCACTACCAAGTCAGGATCTTGCACTATGTATATAAATTTTGTGTTACAATGAGAAAAGGGGCGGAACATTGCTTAAGTAATTATTCAGGAAATATTAACCAAACCCTAGGGCAAAACAGGGCCCAAACTACACGAGCCCACGAAGTTGAAGCCAGGCGCCCGCCTGGTAATTGCCCATAAACCAATCCTTCCTCGGCCCTTGATGCGCCCGCCAGAGCTGGAGTGACGCGGCCGCCTCAAAGCAAACATCGCCAACGCCAAATTGACTGCACGCGAGGCGCCCGCCTCGCCACCCCCAGGCGCCCGCCTCATACAACTCTGAGAAATCCTCCAGGTTTGGTCTCTATCCCAACAACATTAAGGGGGCGTCTTGTATCATGTACAAGCACGAGATAAGTTGACGGGATTAGTAGTCCGTCTTCACTTCAGCCCACGTTCGATAAGAATTTACACACACATATTATTAATTTGTTCTATCGGGATTATAACCTTATCCCTTCAGTTATTCGGGCGGAAGGATGGTATTATTAATCCCTTCATTATGGGATTATGGGAGAAGGGGGATTAAAATTTTAATCGCGATCATACCCTTGATTCTCATCACCTATTTTGTTTTTATTACTTCATAAAACCCAAATAAAGCTTCTTGAGTCTTTTCTTCTACACCTATTTCCAGGTTAAGAGAATGGATATGTTCTTGATCATTTATAATTTGAATATTTGGATGTCTTCAAATAATGTTAATTTTGTTCACATAAAGATAATAAAAGTGGGCAAGTGGTATTACTGTAAAGTCAATTATAGTAGTACTTTGTTTTATCCTTCCCTATCAAACACTTAATTATGTTATGACATGATTAATGCATATTAATCCTGCTGTTACCCAACACCATATTGTTACTATAATCTGGATTATTAATACCATTAATAATGATGCTGCATAGATCGATCCAGATTTTCGAATCATCCATAATTCATCAATATAGGTTGATTTACAGCAACTAAAATCTGAAACTACGAACAAACGACTTACCGGTGTGATATCCGACTAATACTATCCGACGTGATGATAAGATATATAGTTATATATATATGTATTGAACAATATGCTTAATATCAAAATAGCTAAAGTGACATTACCTTTTTCCGTTGGGAATGAAGCAGTATATGTGGTTTTGTTATGGGATGTTTACGAATTTCATAAATCACAGAGATAACGTTGGCGTAACTGTCTTCGATAATTTAGAAGGCGGTTACAAATAACGACGTGGGTAGATGCACGTGTTGTTTGGTCGAGGTCGTCTGAATGATCGAGGTCGACTTGAATTTGTGCCTTGGTTAGACAGAAATTGCACAAGAAGTGGATCGTATGTCGGACGAAGCTAGGTCAGGACCAAGGAAGGTCGGATAATGAGCTTGATCGACTGATCTAGATTGACGGGTTGATAGAATTGAGACAGCTTGATAGGCCCTCTCTGTTTGATAGAACTTTGGCCTGACTTGGATATGGCCCATTGGGCTTGACTCATCACTTTTATTCCGTTCAAATAATAATGAGGGATTTAATAAGTCTCTCCTTAATAATAATACTAGTAATCCTTATCCGGCTGTCAAACGAACCATAATAGTCTAATGAAGTTTTAAGATTGCTCGGAGTTTTTGATAAATGGGATTGAGGATTTTCATTTCTAATATGTTTTTCTGGATTTTCATTTCTATTTATATGAAGTGTATTTTTTGCTATTTTGTTCAATCAATTAATCTCAAAATATGTATGTCCAAAATAAATTTCGTAATCACATTACGACCGACTATTGAAGCAATGCAGCAAATCGATCGCAGAGGTTTCAAGTTCTGCTTCAAATATGAATCGTCCTCATGATGTTAAGAATCGTGCACGAATCAAACACTCTCAAGTTTAATGTCGATCTTTGACAAAGCTCAAGTTCATTTTTCATACTTGTGCACGAATCAAATACTCTCAAGGTTTAGGTCACGACCAAGCCTTAACTAAAATACTCTCTCTCTCTCTCTCTCTCTCTCTCTCTCTCTCTCTCTCATATTGAAATATTGATTTTCCTTCAAAAATAGATAATCATCTCTATAAATGCTGCATCACATATTTTGTTAATGTATCACAATCATCCTTGTCAAGTAATTTGTCCATATAGTGAGTCCTTATCCGGATATAAAACAATTTTGATGCATCAATTTTAACATTATTTAAAGTAGGGGGGTCCAAAGTTTCCCTTTTCCACAAACTTTTCCTTTCATTAGCAAAAGTCCACTTTCTTATTTACTTCATTTAATTGTGTACTTTATTTGAAAAATGCATAATTGTATTTTTATTTTTATTTTACATTAGTAAACTTCAAATATTGAAATTTTATCAATTAATATTGGCTTAAAAGTACTTTAATGGTTATAATTGTATTTTTTTTAAAATACATCCTCCGTTTCGGTTTCAGAATAATATTTTCACTTTTTTGTCGTGAATATGAAGATACTTTAATTAATAATTTAAGATATATTTAATTACTCTAAAGAAAGTTTCAAACTTAATATTAATACACTATTATAAATACTATTAATAAAAAAAATTAATTTTTATTAAAATAATTAAATAAATTTAAAGTTAGTGTTCAAAGTACATTTGTAATAAAAATAAATAGAAAAATTATTTAGAAACAGAGAAAATAGTTAGTTAAGGTCAAGAAAGTAATGGAAAAGGTGGTTTTGGATTAAGCTAAGAATCATTCACAAGAAGACCGGTTTCATAATTAGCAAAATCCACTTCTGTCAGTGTGGAGCTGAGTCACTTGTCCCCACTAGTGGTTGTAATGCCCATCTTTGAGAAAACCATTTGCAAAATGCTTAACTATTAAGATATTCCACGTATCATCCGACTTAAAATAATTTGTTATTTTAAATATTACACTCAATTAAATACTCCCTCCGTCCCAGACCAAGAGTCCTACTTTCCTTTTTGGTCCGTCCCAAATCAAGAGTCCCTTTCCTTAAATGGAAAGTTTTTCATATATTTATATCCTTATCATCTCCATATATTTACAAAAAAACCATTACTATTCCTCCCACTCATTCTCTCTCCTATTAAATATTATTAACTTTTACATTCTCTCTCTTATTCCCTACCACACATTTAATTTTTACATTCTCTCTCATATTCCCTACCACACATTTAACATTTACATTCTCTCTCCTAAAATTTTCTACCCACTTTAAAAAAATTTCTTAAGAAGCGTGAAATTCCTCCCGAGGACCCTTGGTCTGGGACGGAGGGAGTATATTTTAAAATGATAAATTTATATTATTTTTATATTTTATAAAACCAATTTGTCATACTTACAACAACAGTAATATTTCTTACTATTACTCTCAATCATTCTATTTCATATTTTACTTTTCATACTCATAACACATTGTTCACTTATTCTCTTTTTTCTTATTATAATAGTATTTCTTAATCTCGTGTCGAGAGATAAAATACTAAGTCGAATGGGACGAAATGAATATACTCCCTCCGTCCCACGTGAATGTGGAGTAACTTTTTGGGTGTGAGAATTAAGGAAAAGTGATGTAAGAAAGAGAAAAAGTTAAATGTTGTGAGTATGAAAACTTAAATAGGAGAGAGAATGAGTGGGAGGAATAGTGAGGAGAGAGAATATTGTGAGTGTAAAAGTGAAGTAGGAGAGAGAATGAGTAGGTGGAATAGTGAATATTCTTTGCCATTTTGAAAAGTTTGCATTCACGTGAGACGAACCAAAATAGAAATAAGTTTGCATTCACGTGGGACGGAGGGAGTATATATTAGACATGTCCAAACGGTTCCGGTTACGGTTCCCAGTTCCGGAACCGCCGGTTCCCGGTTCCCAAATAGCCGGAACCGTATTCGAACCATATTAATCCGGTTCTCGGTTCCCGGTTCTATCCGCCGGTTCCGGTTCCGGTTCCAACGGTTCCACCGGTTCCATCACCATCTAACTTTTTTTTTTAAATCCAAACCTCTTAAGACAGTAAAGACGGTAACTAATCTGTTTTTTTTTTTTTCACTTGGGGAGTATGTTTTTGGAAAGAATGAGAAGTGGACAAAATTTGGTTAGTATATTGTTAAAAATAGAATAAAAATTCTAACAATATTTTTAGAATTTAAATAAAACAACACTACACTACAAGTATAAATACTAAATAAATGCTAAATAAATGTTAAATATTACATTTAACTTACATTGAGTTCTGATTCCCGGTT
This sequence comes from Adenophora triphylla var. japonica, assembly GCA_022495995.1. NCBI lineage: Eukaryota > Viridiplantae > Streptophyta > Magnoliopsida > Asterales > Campanulaceae > Adenophora > Adenophora triphylla. The sequence goes on along the minus strand of JAFEMH010000408.1, from coordinate 563,158 downwards.
CCGGTTCCCGGTTTCGGAACCGCCAGTTCTCGGTTCCGCCGGTTCCTCGGTTCCCAATATGGTGGATTCGTATTCGAACCGTTTCAATCCGATTCCCGGTTACGTTCGATTCCCGGTTTCGGTGGTTCCCGGTTCTCGCCGGTTCCCGGTTCCGATTCTACCCGTCGATTCCGTCAATTCCCGGTTCTATTTGGACATGTCTATATATATATATATATACCCAATTCAATCTACAAATATTTTTTCCACAAATTTCCCTTCTTGGTTCAAACTATAACAATAGTAGTTTTGTATCCATTCTTTTGCAATTATAAAATAAAAATAAAATAAGAAAAATGATGAACATTAATTGTTGTTGTGAATTTTTTATTTTTTTTTTATTTTTTTTTGATACCCAGGTTCCGCCGTGGGACTAATCTGGACCACTGTGCAGGTCCTCGATATCTTGGCGGAGGTAAATCGCGGGATGTGCCCTATGCGGCGGGGTGGCGGCACCCCTTATACTCCAGAGCCCCAGGGAGCCCTCCTACAAGGCATTTACATCACTCTTACATCACCAAATGGTGCTCAATTTGCTCGCCAAAGAGGCATTTACATCACTCTTCTGACACGAATGGTGCTCAAACTTTGCACCTGCCAAGATTTGAACTCCCCACACCGAGGATACAAGCCCAGCAATGCCGCTTTCTTAACTGCACGGATGTGCCCCGGGGGGCTCCTAAGGACCCTGAAACCAAGGTAAGAAATTAAGCCCCAAAAATCCCCTTGGGGGAACTCGAACCGGTGACCTCCCCTTCGGGAGGTCACCATTGTACCACTGGGCCAAGGCCTGTTAGGTTGTTGTTGTGAAATCTGATCATACATGTTATAGATGAAACTAAGAAGATCTCTGTTCACACCCCTCAAATCTATAAATACTCTCATTCTTAAAATATTACTCTTCTGTCCAGGGGCGGAGCTAGGAATGTCGGGAGGAGGGGAAAAAAAATTTCGAATCGAACAAGTAAAAAATGGGTCGGATCCATAAAATACAATGTATTTTAGTTAAAATGTAAAGAATTAAGAAAGTTAACAAAAATGATAAAAGTAAATAATTCAAAGAACGATTGAAATAATGTTGAAGTATTTAACGTAAACAATTTATTAAAATATATTACTCGTACAAAAAAGAAATTCAAATTTGCTAATTAAACTTGGGATAATAGGAAGAAAGACCAAAAACAAAAAAATGGAAAAAGCCTAACTAATTAATTAAGATTGAAAAAATGTGAGGAAATTAGGAAAAAGAGAAAAACAAAACTGTTAAGAGAAAGAAATGGAGAGAGAGAGAGAATAGCAAAGATGGAGGACAAATAAAATTAATTGAAAATGTAGGTAGCAGGGTTCGAACATGGATTTGAAAGAAAACACCAAGGACTTTAACTTCACCCCTTCTACCGCTGAACCGCACTACTCACTAGTATTAATCTTGAAGTTAATTATATATATACATATATAACAAAAAATATGGGGGGGGCAAAAAAAAAAATTCCACTGCACTTCCGCCGCTAGGGAGGGGGGGCAAGTGCCCCCTTGGCTCTGCCCCTGCTTCTGTCCCAATATACTTGCATTTATGGGAGGAATTTTTTGTCCAAAATACTTGCAGTTGGAGTTTTTCATATAATTTTGACACATTTTGCCTAAACTATCCTTATTAATGATTAGATAGTTGTCATTTTAAAAACAATTAATTGCTTAGATACTTGAAATATTTCACAAGTAATCTAGTCTATTAGGTATGTATTAAATACATTTGCTAATTTGTGTGAAAAATTCTAAAACTACAAATATTTTACGACTTAGTAATAGGGAGTGAGTATATGTGTACTTATAAGTCATCAAGTGTCATCACTCCAAAACATACTCAAAGTGAAACATCTCGCTCATTCATCTAAATCTCGACGGTCGAAGATGATGAGTAGGAAAAATATCAAAATCAACATTAAAATTATAACAGCTCAGTGACGAAGTCGAAAACTTTTGAAAAGGGGTTTAAATAGTTTTTGAGATAAATATTGTAATTAAGATATCCAAATTTAACAAGCAAGAGACCGGAATAATAATTTAGTACAAATTTTACTCAATATTAAGGGGTTTAAATGCATAAATTTATTAATTTTAGTAGTAAAAAGCAATTTTGAAATATTTAGGTGTATTACAATTAAAATATTTTGAAAGTTTCGTGTAGCTAGGAAACTTGGATCACGCAATAGGCAAAGGATGTGAGTACAGATGTGTCTCACAACTGTCCACACATCCACAGATAATGCAGCGGAATAAAACAATTAAATGTAAATAAAATGCAATAACTCAAGAGTTATATACGCTTCTTGATACGTGTGATCAGCAAACTAGGCTTACGCCCAAAAACCTTTCACTATAAAAACTTATGTTTCTTACAAAAACAAATAAGTGAAAAACTAAAATATGAAAATACTAAACAAGTTCTAATCACCTTCTATGATATGAACAACTCCCCTTTCCCAAGTAGGACTTATTTAATCAGAAGTAAAACAAGAGAACTTTATGAAAACCTAGATGTGAGTTACGGATGTAAGCTCACAACCTAAAATCAACTCAATCGAATACAATGAAGAATGTATGTTTTTCTCTCTAAAACCATAGCTTCTCTTTGTGCTGAATGCCTTGTATTTATAATGCACCATTGAGAAGATCTTCATGCAATCGACCTCTTCCTTTGTGAGATTCCTTTTCCTATATGAAAACATATAACACACTCACAAGGAAATCAAATATTAGTAGGTTAGTCCTAATATAAAACTATGTACATAAATAAAAGATATTTACATAAATACAATCTCTTAATAAAAGTAAGATACTTATAAATCTCCATGAAAGTCTCAAAATCTTCTTACCATAATAGAAGACAAATTAAATAAGGAAACATAAATATGTTCCCACAAAAACTCACGTTTTCAATCTCCCCCTATTTTGGACTTTCTGGTCAAAACCAAAGATTTATAACAAACATAATATTATGATCACAGAATATAGAAAGAACATAACTCCCCCTGAATGGATGTGTGTCCAGGATGTGTATACACATCCACACATAAAAAGCGCAAAAACGAGAATTTAGAACAGAATACTAGCAGTTCATTAAACAAAAACAAAAACCATTCAGCCATGTCCTACTTAAAGCTATTACAAACCATTGTTTTAAAAACTAACAAACTAAAGCAGAAAATTAAAATTGTCTTTAAAAACCATCAATTCAAAAAAAACTTTTCTCCCCCTAAGTTAAAGTTCCCAGCCCCTCCAACTAGTAGCAGACACAGCAGTGTTCCAAACTTTATCTCCTCAGCGGCGGCATCGGCATCTCCCCCTTTTTGAGCGAAAGTGAAGCATGCCATTTGAGAAGATTAGCCTTAAGAGCTTTAAGGTTGTTGGCATGGGCGGTAGAGGCTTGAGCTTGAGCTTCGGCTTGGCAATCTCGGCATCTAAATCCTTCATGAACATCAAATGTAGCTACGGTTTGTGGGTTCGAGATGTATCCACATCTGGCATAGTAATTTCGGGAGATGTACCCACGGGGAGATCAACATGCCTTTGCTTAGGGTCTAACAGAGTTTTGGATTCCTTAAATAAGGCAAAATTATCAACTCTTTCTTCTCCTTTTCGGCCTTTACTCCATTGGCAATGAGAATTTGGGATATCAAGGAAGGGTAAGGTAATGACCATTTCTTGGATGGAGACTCACCATAATCACAAATTTTCCTAAAGATAAATTCCCCAAAATTAATGTGCCTCTTAAGTCCCAATGCGTACGGAAGATCGGCTTGCACCCTAGTGACGAGAGGTTTTGTTATTTGAGGGGCAAAGATTGGCAACTAAGATAGTGTGGAGAAAACGGTAAAGGGAGGATAAAGAGCCGCTCCCTAAGTCTTTAGGCTTTGGCCAAGAAGTTACCTTGCCATGGGTAATTGCGGACACAAGATCATCATCCTCAATAGAAACCACCTCATCGAATGATCATACAACCCAAGAAAATCATTAATGATAGAAGGGGTAAAGGCGAACAAATATTCCTCTAACATAAACACCGGGAGAATGAGGATAAGTTTTATCTAATCCCTTAGGCGGATTTGCATAGAACTCATAAACCAATTTGGGATAGAAGGGAATGGGATGGTCCATGAGTCAAAACAATCCTCTTTCCTCAAAAAACTTGTCCATACCAAGTTTAGAAAAAGTCTCCCTATCCCTTTTCATCTCAACAACAAAGGCTTTAGAGGAAATTAGAGTAAACCTATCGGCTGACCTTTTTGGATAGAAACTTTTTAGAAAAGGGTTTGGGGGTAGAGATCGAGAGACGAGAAGATGACATACCTGTTCGGCTTTCTTTCGAGTAGATGTGCGTCTAGATGTGGGCACATCCTTAGACACATCCTTCACGGGGAATGGAACAACAATGGGTTCAACTTCGGTGTCATCGGCATCGGTGGAATCAATTTCTTGGTCTTCTTTTTCTGATCCAATTCTTCTCTTCCGAGCTTGTAGTTCTCATCGAGGCGAGTATCATCATCATCGAGCTTGAGTCGGTTTCATCATCAAAGGCTCAAGGTCGGTTGCGGCCATCTTTTTCTTACCCTTTAAATCCATTAAAACTTTAGCTAGGGGCTCTTCATCTTTGAAGGATATAAGGTCCTCAACGGGACTAGACACGAGGGCACGAGAGGGCTCAGCAACGGGAGCGAGACAAAATATCCTCGGAAGGTGAAATAATAGGGGATATTATGGGATCGAGAAGAAATTATGGGAGGAATAGGAGCAATTGGCTCAACGGACTGCGCATGGGAACAGTCTCAACGAGAGATCAAAGGTTCAACATGGGGAGGAACATCGGGAATAAGCTGATTCAACGGGGGAACAACCACGAAGGAGTAACAACGGGGCTACTAACGAGAGGAAGGGGGAATAGACGATTTAGCCCTAGTCTGACAAGGGGAATGATTACCTCATCTTCTTCTTCTTCTTCAAGAACAATTGTTGAAGATTTCCCTCCAGGTTTTGATCGGTTCTTGGCTTTGTCGGACTACGACGGCTTGCGAACCCTACCGGATCGACGAAGAGCACGGTTGGGGGACCGGAGTTGTAGCGAGACTTTGGGGTTTTACTTGGGTCAACTTCCTCTTCTTAGTTGAAGAAGGTTCCACGGCAATGGCGACATCCGATGGTGGGATCACAGGAGAGGATGGAGCTTTAGGGTTTTCACCAACGGAGTTCCAATGTGGGGGATTTTGGAGAAGAAGCTTCCATTGTTGGATCGGACGAGGGTGATGGGGAAGAAAATTCGGCAAGAAATTTGGAGATTCTTGGGTTTAACACAACGAGAACCCTCGCCTTTAGCTATTGAGATGGGAGCTACGTCAAGAATGTCTTTCTCTTGAATGTTCGAATGCTCGGCCATTTAACGAGAGGAATTTGGGTTGGTTGAACGGTGCAAGGGAATTAATGCTAAGGAGTATGAGATTGTGTGCAAAGAGGAGGAAGAACAAAGGGTTTTGTGAGAAGGTTTATGGGGGATGGGACGGATGTGAGGTATATTAAATACTCGCGGCTCCCCTTTCCTACTAAAATTAGGAATCCCTTTTCAAAGAGGTTTAACATACCTCAAAATCCTTAAGAGTCCTCCAAGCGGCTAGAAAACCTTTGAGGTTGCAACACACAAGCACCTTCCAAGAGAATAAGGGATTAAAATACATCAAGATTTTGTAAGATTTTTATGAAAACAAAAATGCTTCGGCATATCTTTATTTAAAATAGAATCCCAAAGAATTTTTCAACCTTTTCAAACAAGGATTGATACACATATTTTCTTTTCATGAAAGATATTGGAGATCAAAGACCTATATAATCAAAGAGTAAATTAAGAGAGAAAATTAATTAACTAACATATTTACAAAGCTCCTATATGTCCTAAAATGCAATATGCCTAGCATGATGCAAACACACAAGTGAAGGAAATATTCTCGGCTTATGGATGTGGCATAGGATGTGAGTCACAAAGGGGACACATTTAGATCACAAAAAGTCAATGAGCAATAATCCAATCTGCACGGCCTCTAGGATGCATCCACCAATTTTTGTTGTGGATTTTTGCAATGTGAGTAGCTTTCACTTTACTTGATCCCAAAGATAGCCCTTTTTCCCAATGATCTTATCAAGTTTGACTTCAAGTTTTCTTATGAAAATCACTTGATCACAATGGTATGGCTTCATACTAAGGGTGAAGCATTTGTTTCTCACATATATATATATATTTTTTTTCTTTTAGCACCTTGTGAGATACCTAGGAAGGTTATACCAAGTAATCAAAAGATTACATGGACGGGAAATACTCACAATTAAGTGATCAAAAATAATGTCAAAGATGAAGACTCACAAGTGACCACCTTTGAGAAATTTCGTGCTAATGCATGATATTTTTGGATTTTTCTTTTTATGATTTTTTTTTTTTTTTTTTTTTCGGTTAAACTAATCTACGAGATGTGTTAGAGGATGTGAGACACATCTGGTCTCACAACCTTAGATATCACACAAGCCAAGAGACTTCCTCGGGAGGAAAATCTCTCCAAATCTAATGCCTTTGTAAATATATCGGCCAATTGATTTTCGGTCCCAACAAATTCCGGACACACAGTTTTTGTTCTACAAGATCTCTAATGAAATGATGTCTAATATCAATGTGCTTTGTTCTAGAATGTTGGACGGGATTTTTAGATATGTCCAAGGCACTTTTGTTATCACAAAAAGCGATCAAAACTTTGCTATTTAATCCATAATCTTTTAGCATTTGATTCATCCAAAGTAATTGTGTGCGGCAACTCCCAGGGCAACATATTCGGCCTCGGCGGTGGATAAAGACACACAATTTTGCTTCCTACTATACCAAGACACAAGGTTATTACCTAGGTAGAAACATCCACCGGTGGTACTCTTTCTATCATCACTATTTCCGGCCAATCGAGAATCGGTGTACCCGACCAAATTGGTGTTTGTTTCTTTAGAGTAATGAAGACCTAGGTTCACGGTCCCACTCACATACCTAATGATTCTTTTCAAGGCTTTAAGATGGGACACTTTAGGGTTGGCTTGGTATCTAGCACATAGACACACACCGAACATAATGTCGAGGTCTACTTGCGGTGAGGTAAAGCGGACTTCCTATCATGCTTCTATAAAGGGTTTGGTCAACACTCTCACCATCGAGAATCATGACTTAGTTTTTGGGAAGATCCCATTGGGGTTCTTTGATGTGAAGAGTGTTCAAGCTCAAACTTTTTCACAAGATTCTTGGCATACTTAGGCTGTGAAATGAACATGCCATCTTTGAATTGCTTAATACTGTAAGCCTAAGAAAAAGTTCAACTCACCTACCATACTCATCTCAAATGTGGAAGTCATGCTATCCACAAATTCGGCTAGCATTGGATCGGAATTTGATCCAAACACAATGTCATCTACATAGATTTGTGCCACAAGAATCTCTTTCTTATTTCTTCTAACAAACAAGGTTTTGTCAACCTCACCTCTCTTGAATCCTAGTTGAAGCAAATGGTCGGTCAACCTACCATACCAAGCTCTAGGGGCTTGCTTTAGCCCATCTGAGCTTTCTTCGGTTTATACACATGATTAGGGTATTTGGAGTCCACAAAGCCTTTAGGTTGTTCAACATAGGCTTCCTCATTTAATATCCCATTTAAAAGGCACTCTTGACATCCATTTGATGAAGAGTAATCTTGAGGTAACAAGCGATAGCTAACAAAAGCCTAATGGACTCAATTCTTGCAACGGGAGCAAATGTCTCCTCAAAGTCAATTCCCTCGATTTGAGTATAACCTTGAGCAACTAACCTAGCTTTATTTCTAGTTATCACACCTTGCTCATCGGTTTTGTTCTTAAAAATCCATTTGGTTCCTATGACATTACCATGTGAGGGTCTAGGAACAAGAGTCCATACCTCATTCTTTTCAAATTGAATTAATTCATCTTGCGTAGCCATAATCCAGTCGGCATCTTTCAATGCTTCAATATTTTTAGGTTCAATTTTAGAAACAAAACAACGAAGCTTACAGGGAGTATCTTGAGGAGCAACTCCATAAACCGGCCATCTTTCTATAATCAACTTTATCCTTTTGTCTAGTTCTCACTTGAGCATGCACATCTCCCACAACTTGTGAAGTGGGGTGGTTTTACGGATTTTAGAAGGGATATCCTTTGACCTATCCACACACCCATTCACATTGCAACCACGGAGCATCATCACGATCGAGAATCGGAAGGCTGTCCTCGATTACGGGAGTTTGAGTGGATGTGGGTGCGAATGTGGGTTGAGATGTGGAGCGAGATGTGTCCACATCCTTGGTTACATCCTTATCGGGTTCAATATTTTTATCGGCCTTTGGAAATTTCTTTTGCTTTTTCGGCTTTGTTTCTTCATCCTTCCGAGTCCGGCAAGCAACTGAAACATCATCCTCGGCGAGTCTTGAGGTTAAGATCAAGTGAGTCATCAAATTTAACATTAGCGAGATTCCATAATGGTCTTAGTTTTAAGATTGAAAACTACGTAAGCTCTCTTGTTTGTGGAATAGCCCATGAAAATTGCTTTGTCACTTTTTGAATCAAACTTGGACGGGTATTCTCTATCATTGAGAATATAACAAACACAACCAAACACATGAAAATATTTTACGGTTGGTTTCTTTCCAAGGAGAATTTGATATGGGGTGACGGTGCTACCAATCCTTAGAAACACCCTATTGCCAATGTGACAAGCGGTGTTTAAAGCTTACGCCCAAAACTTTTTGGACAAGTTCTTTGAACTTAGCATGACTCTAGCCATTTCTTGCAAGGTTCTATTCTTTCTTTCGGCAATTCCATTTCTTTGTGGGGTGATTGGTGCGAGAAAACTCATGAGTGATTCCACTTAGAATTGCAAAAATTGGTGAACATTTGATTCTCATATTCGGTGCCGTAGTCGAGACCTAATCCTCACGGTCTTAAGACCATAAAGATTTCTAACTCTTTTGTACCAATTTTTGAATTCTCCAATTGTTTCGACTTTTCTCTTAAGAACATTACCCAAGTGTACCTAGAATAATCATCAACACACACAAAGGCATACTTTTTCCTACCAAAGCTTTCTACTTCAATAGGTCCCATTAAATCGGTGTGAATCATCTCCAAACATCTAGTTGTGGAGCATTGTTGGACCTTTTTATGTGATGCTTTTGTTTGTTTTCCCTTTTGACATGAACCACGAGACATCGGGGTTCTTGAAGTTCGGTTTAGGGAGGTCTTTAATGGCTTGAGCCTTTGAAGTTCTTCCCGAGTTCTACGGCTAGCATGCATAATTTTTGGTGCCACGATTGACATCATTAGCTTTTGAGCTTAGGCAAGAAAGATTGTCACCAAATTGGTAACAATTATCGGCGAGATCTAGGACCGGTAAACACACATTTATTATCCTTATCAAACACTTCACACAAGTGCTTATCAAACTTCACAAATAGGTCATCATCACACGGTTGATGCTTATTAGGTTGGCTTTCAAGCCTTCCACATGGTACACATTGTGCAATTTTGGGAGACCCTTGACATCTAGGGTTCCTTTCCCAACAATCTTTCCTTGAGCACCTCCACCAAAATTTACTTTCCCTCCATTAATTATTTCATAGTCAAGTAGAATTTGCTTGGTTTCCGAGTCATGTGCCTAGAGCACCCACTATCAAAATACCAAGAGCCGAGACGGTACTCTTGAGGGAAGAGTAGACAACATTACGGGTGGTAATCGGTTTGGCTACCATTTGTTTAACGGTTTTCTTTTTGGGTTGCGAGAGGTCTCGGATTATTTGGATGTGTGTTAGGATGTGCATACATCTTCTCGCACATACGAAATTGTTTAAAACTACAGATTTTTATCGGCCTTGAGTTTGTAACGAAGGGCCTAATGTGACCGGGAGCTAGGCGGTAATGACGGATGTAATGCCTCTTTCTTGGTTTCTTCTCACTCGAATGACTTTTTCTTTAAAAGCTTGTTTTTCACACTTTTAGAGGTAGAACCCTCATATCCCTCCTTTACAAAATTATTTTCAAAACCTATACCAATTTTGTCACGTTGACCCATAGAAAATGCTTCTTCCATTTTCATTTTACTTTTGTTTAACTTAGTAAAAGTATTATCGGCTTTTTCACATTCATTCTTGAATTTTTCAAGGTCAACTTCTCTTTTGGTCACAAGGACTTCTAGTCTTGCAATGGTATCCTTTTGAGCATCATTTTCTTTTGAAAGTCTGACTTTTTCATCTTCACAAGTAGCCAATTTATCGGACGAGAGATTTGTTTACCTTAACAAGTACCTCAATTTTGTCCAATCTTTTCATCCAATACGTATGCGGCTCCTTGTATGTGGCAAAGAGTTCCTCATAAGGAATGTCTCTTTCTTCATCTTCATCATACGAATCTCCTTTTATAGAGAAACAGGTTCGGCACCGGTTCGGATGTGACACCGGATGTGTACACGGCGAGCCCACATCGAGGATTTTCGGGAGTATATTCTTCTATATCTGCGAGAAAAAGCATTAAACACAGAATGGCAATTTAAGGCATGACATGTTAGCCACTTCTTCTTCCTCATCTTCACTTTGTCACTAAGGGTAGCGGTTAAGCTCATCCCCTTCTTTTTAAGTGTGTTAGCACACTCATTGGCATAATGACCAAAGCCACGACATGCCCTACATTGGACGGATTCGGATGATTTATTTTCAAAACTTGGTTTCTTGAATCCGGTGTCGGTGCTAGGTTTGGGCTTTTCGGCGATCTTGGAAGTAGGTCTATTGGGAAATTTGCTTATCCTTCTATTTTCGGTATAGAACTGAATTTCTTTGAAATAAAAGCTACATCCTCATCTTCAAGATTAGACTTGTCAATTTCGGAGGATAATTCCACAAGCTCTTTTGGTAGAGCGGCGGCACTTTTAAGGGCAAGGCTGTGTGTTTTGTTCTTCTTACGAGCCTCGAGTTAAGCTCAAACACGGTCAAGATTCCTATGATAGTATCAAGACCTACGGTGTTTGTGTCCTTTGTTTCTTCAATCACGGCTACTTTAATGTTAAACCTCTCGGGCAAGGTTCTTAGAATTTTACTAACAAGTCTTGCATTGGAGATAGATTCTCCTAGACTTGTGCATTCATTTGAAATCTCATGAATCTTAGCGGCATATGACACAATATCCTCGGTTTCTTCCATTCGAAGTAACTCAAACCTATCCATTAAAATCCTAAGCCTGGTAGCCTTCACACTTGGTGCTCCCTCACATTGAGTTTGCAAAATATCCCAAGCAGATTTGGCTATACTTTCATTTGTTATAAGCTTGTACATATTCCCGAAACATGGTGGAAATAGCACCCGTGGCTTTTGAATTGTAATTTGCGGCTTGTATTTCATCAAGAGTCCATTGTTCTTCGGGTTTTCTTTCAAAGAAGGACTCACCAACACCGGAAGATGGCTTTTTCTCCACGGTAGGAGGTTGCCATGCAACAAGAATGCACATCCAAGCTCTTTCATCAATACTTTTGATGTAATTTCGCATCTTAGACTTCCAAAGAGAATAATTTGTGCCATCGAGACGGGAGGCCTATTTTGGTGATTTTGGCATTCCATAATGACTACACTTTACGGATCAACACTCGGTAATATTTCGAGAGTTGGCTACGATACCAAATGAAAGTTTCGTGTAGCTAGGAAACTTGGATCACGCAATAGGCAAAGGATGTGAGTACGGATGTGTCTCACAATTTGTCCACACATCCACGAGATAATGCGGCGGAATAAAACAATTAAATGTAAATAAAATGCAATAACTCAAGAGTTATATACGCTTCTTGATACGTGTGATCGGCAAACTAGGCTTACGCCCAAAACCTTTCACTATAAAAACTTATGTTTCTTACAAAAACAAATAAGTGAAAAACTAAAATATGAAAATACTAAACAAGTTCTAATCACCTTCTATGATATGAACAACTCCCTTTCCCAAGTAGGACTTATTCAATCGAAGTAAAACAAGAGAACTTTATGAAAACCTAGATGTGAGTTACGGATGTAAGCTCACAACCTAAAATCAACTCAATCGAATACTGATGAAGAATGTATGTTTTTCTCTCTAAAACCATAGCTTCTCTTTGTCTTTGAATGCCTTGTATTTATAATGCACCATTGAGAAGATCTTCATGCAATCGACCTCTTCCTTTGTGAGATTCCTTTTCCTATATGAAAACATATAACACACTCACAAGGAAATCAAATATTAGTAGGTTAGTCCTAATATAAAACTATGTACATAAATAAAAGATATTTACATAAATACAATCTCTTAATAAAAGTAAGATACTTATAAATCTCCATGAAAGTCTCAAAATCTTCTTACCATAATAGAAGACAAATTAAATAAGAAAACATAAATATGTTCCCACAAAAACTCACGTTTTCATATTTTAAAACTAAAGGGATAGAATAATCATGTCATTTCGCCATTGCCACAACAGCTGAAATTGGATGGACGAACGCCACACGCCTCAAAACCAACTAAACACAAATCCAATTACTTCCTCCGTTTCGTATATCATTTTTCTTAGTATTTTAGCACAAAAATTAAAAAAAATATTGTATATGCGATATAAGTGTTATGAGTATAAAAAATGAGATAAGAGAAATAATGAGTGAGATGGATAGTAAGTTAATTTGTGTCGTAATTATAAATGTAAAGTAAAAGAGAAAATGATGTTGTGTGCGGCGGAAGCGGTTCTCATGCACACCAACAATTTGAACACAAAGAATATGATGGAAAGAATAAATAAGACAAGATGTATTTGGTTCACCACAACATCAATGGGCTATATTCACGGATCGATCAACAACTTTACCACAATATTATGAAATTACAACATCACGAGTTTTAATCGAGAAACTCGCAAAGATGCACCACTTATCACAACAGTATTATAAGAATGGAGATATCCACATCCTTCTCAACATTTATAAATACTCTCACAATATTGTACAACTCCTTCATGAATGTACATATCTCTCTAACTCACTTTTCTTGAAGGGGAGTCACATTTGGCACCACAAGGCACACATGAACTCTTTCTATTTGGCTATTTATAAACACAAGACATCTTCTATATAAAGCCTTTTCTGGATAGATACATATCAAAAGTCTCATTGTAAAATCAACTGTCATATTCGTGATATGAATCACATGAGACAATGTATATTGACTCCTTCTTGAACTTGAGCTAAAGTTCTTGATCACATGATTGATTTTGGCTTCCACCATAACAACTGGCTCCACCGAATCATTGTCGTATTCAAACTTGAAATTTCTTCTTCAAAATCTGAATTTCTTCAAATTTGCTATTTTTGTTCGAACACGACTCCCAATTATAGAAGCCTCGAAATCTGATCTACACCGTTCAGATCGTAGATATTTGAGTATCCAAGCTACACACCAAAAATCAGCACGATCCAACGGTTAACGAATGCACAAGGCAATTTTTCCACTATTGCGCTGAAAATTCGAACCAAACAATCTGTACCTTTTCTTCGATTTTGGATCTCATTCGATGATGTGAATTCTCTTCTCCATGTGATGACCCGAAGTCCGACCTGTTACGTAGACACCACACACTGGCCACTAATCACCTCCTCAATTGAGTTAATCACAACCCATCACAGGCATTCAAAAGTCCAATTGATGATGATTAGTAGAAGTGTATGAACATTCTATATATCTCATCAAGTTCTCACATATTTTCGATGTGGGATGGGGGATATCACAATCTTCCCCACTCAAATCCTTGTCGTCCCTGGCAATGTCAATCAAAACCCAGAACGTACCCCCAGGCTAGCTCGCAAGCCTTAAGGCCGGGGTTACGTTCTAATACCATTTGTAAGAGCCCGACCCCGACCCGCTACGTAGGCACCACACACTTGCCAACTAAGCACTTCCTCAATTGGGTTAACCACAACCCATCACATGCTTTCAAACGTCAAATGGATGACTTCATACTTAGTAGTAGTGTATGGGCCTTCTGTATATCTCACCAAATTTTCACATATTTTCGAAAAAGTTTAATCTATATATATATAAAAAGAGAATAGTGTCTTTTGGTATGCTTAACATTCAAAAATAACATTTTTCCTCCAAAATAGTAATAATTCTAGAATCTATTATTAAGAGTTTTTTTAATGTTGTCCTAATAAATATTTGAAAATAAAAGAACTAAAATATCTTGCAAAAGAATTAAACTTATATTCAATTCAACAAAGTCCTTTATATCAATTTTTTATCCTTATAGTAATTTTTTTTTAATTTTTAACATAAATATAGATTTTTTTTCACAAAAAAAAAACATCAACATGGATATTTTTGGCATTATTTATTTAATTTTAAAAAATATACTCCTTCTGTCTCATTACAAACTACACACTTTTCTCACAGGGCATCCCACTACAAACTACCCCCTTCGTCTAATCTGATTTAGGATTTTCTCTTCCGACACATGAATTAAGAAATATTAATATAATAAGAGTAGACAATGAGTGGAGGAGATATTGCGAGTATAAAAAGTAAAATATCAGAGAGAATGAGTGAGGGGCATAGTAAGGAGATTGTTGTTATAAGTATGACAAGTGAATGTAATTGAATATAAAAATAATATAAACTTGCCATTTTTGAATGTTATAAGTCAAGTGGGACGCCCAAAATGAAAATTGGTCCTAAGTCGAGTGGGACGGAGGGAGTATATACTTTCTAAAATAGAAATATTTTATTATTTTTATATTAATGGGAGTCGCATATCATACTCAGAACAACAACTCATTTTCTCTCTCCAACCTCATTTTCCATACTCACAACACTCAATACACTAATATTTTTTCTTAATTTATGAGCAAATAGTAACTGCTTATTTTATAATAGGAATGGAGGGAGGATAATATAACTAACTTTTTTGTTGATCCCCCACATTATATAGATGAAATTTTATTATTCTATGTTTATTTTATTTCTTATTATTTTATTTACTATTTTACATGTTATATTGATCCCCCACATTATATAGATGAAAATACTAATACATAAAGACTTTGCTAACTTTTCGGTGTCATGCACTTTTCGACGAATGAGCCATTATTTCGTGTTGACTTAAGATTTATTTTTTTGGGGAGTTTATTTCACTAAAAAATTGGATAAATTGTTACATTAGTTTTAACTGTAGTTGTTAATTTTGATTTTTTTATTTAATTATATCAAAATTATATTAATTATAAAAAGAACCAAAAGCCGATACAATTGTTGTCATAATAAGGCTACTAAATACGTTGACTAAGTAGATGATTTTGTTTTAATCATTACTACTTTGTCTTTTAATAAACTCCAATGTAAGAAATTTTTGTTTTAAAATTGTTTTTTTATAAAAAGCTTTGTTCTAAATATTTTTACTAAATTTCTTTCACTATTTTTATTATTATCGTAAATTAAATGTTTAAAAAAGAATAATAAAAATATTTATCTTCTTTTTCGAAGTGAATACTTCAAATTCAAATGAATTGTCCTTTTAGAATAAAAAATAAATGAATATCAAACTTTTGATTTAGGAATATTTTAAAAATATTTATTTTAGCAAAGATGCATAAATACGCTTGCTACTCCAAATTTTCAATTTTATAATTACTTATCTATATCTATATATATATAATAACAAGATCTTGGTAAATAGAGGGACTTTGAGGGGCATTTTGGTCCTTTCACACGGTGGCAATCTTGAAAAAAAAAGGCTGAAATGCCATGTGGCAAGCTGTGATTGGGTTTTTATTTAATTTTTTTTTTTTTTTGAAATTTGGACATGTGTCGTCCGTGTGGTGGAGGGTAATTTGATCATTTTACAGGCGAGTGCACTTCAAGCGCCGACAATGGCGCGTGATGACTGACACAATTCTTTTTTTTTTTTTTTAATTTGACACGTGGCACTTTTTGATTTGCTGGCTTGATTTCAAAAAAAAAATTATCTCATTTCTTTAACCTCAATTATTACTCCCTCCGTCCCAATAGTAGCTTCCCATTTTGCCATTTTGGGTGTCCCGTTAATAGATTCCACTTTCCTTTTTTGGCAAAGGAATCTTTACTATTCTCTTCACTCATTCTCTCTCCTACATTATTTTAATACTCACAACACCATTATAATTTACTATTCCCTCCACTCATTCTCTCTCATATTTTTAAATTACACTCACAATATTTTTTCTTCCCACCCATTTTATTAATTTGCGTGCAAGGCAAAAAACGGGCAGCTTCTATTGGGACGGAGTGAGTATATATTAAAATAATTTTTTTTTTATTTTTTTTTTCACCAAAATTCATAAAAAAAAATTTCTCTTTAAATAGAGGCTTCTTTCATTTGATTTGGACATAGGAACAAATTCCTCTTTTTTAAAATAAATTTTTTTTACACCAAAATTCAAAAAAAAAAATTCTCTTTAAATAGAGACTTTTTCATTTGATTTAGACAAAGAAAAAAAATCCTCTTTTTTAAATATAAATTTATTTTTATTAAGTGTGAAGTATTTTTTTTACTTATAAATGATAATGATAATGATAATAATAATAATAATAATAATAATAATAATAATAATAATAATAATAATAATAATAATAATAATAATAATAATAATAATAATATAATAATAATAATAATAATAATAATAATAATAATAATAATAATTTTACTAATAATAAAAATAAAGAATTTAAAACAAAGTAAAAGTGGTGGGGTATAGGACGATGAGTTGGGATGGTGTTGAATTTTTTTAAACAAAATCATTGTGTATTTATAAAGTATATAGGGTTATTTAATATATATATATATATATATATATATATATATATATATATATATATATATATATATATATATGGGGGAGTGTGATGAATGTAGGTTTTGGTTTCTATTTAATAAGTGAGATGGGGTAATATGATTTTTTTTTAGTTCGATATATCAAACAATTTTTTTAAAAATAATAATAATAATTATAATAATAATAATAATAAAAATAATAATAATTTTACTAATAATAAAAATAAAGAATCTAAAATAAAGTAAAAGTGGTGGGGTATAGGACAATGAGTTGGGATGGTGTTGAATTTTTTAAAACAAAATCATTGTGTATTTATAAAGTATATAGGGTTATTTAATATAATATAATATAATATAATATATATATATATATATATATATATATATATATGTGTGTGTGTGTGTGTGTGTGTGTGTGTGTGTGTGTGTGTGTGTGTATAATAATAAGGTTGTGGTAAAGAGAGGAACTTCGAGGGGCATTTTCGTCATTTCACCATGTGGCAAATTGGCAAATAAATCGGATGAAATGGCAGGTGGCGAGCTATGATTGGCTGAGGTTAATTTGTTTTTTTTTAAAATCAATTAGGACACATGTCGGGCGTATAGTGAAGGGTAATTTGGACTTTTTCATGGCGCGTGTTTGACACGCGCCGACAATGGCGCGTGAATGCAGTTGGGGAATTTTTTTTACTTTTTTTTAAGAGTGCGCCACGTGTCACATGTTGATTGGGTAATGTTATTTCAAAAAAAAATTTATCTCGTTTTTTTGACCTCAATTATTTTATAATAAATTAATTTTTTTTAAAAAAAAATTACATCAAAATTCATAATTTTTTTTTCTCTATAAATAGATACTTCGTTCATTTGATTTGGACACAGAAAAAAATTTCTCTTTTTTAAGTATAAATTTGTTAATTATCCTTTGCTAATTTTTCAATTTTGTTTTAGTGAAAATTAATTAAGTGTGAAGTTTTTTTTATTATAAATGATAATAATAATAAAAATAATAATTTTACTAAAAAAAATTAATAATATAAAATAAAATAAAAGTAATGGGGTATAGGATGATGAGTTTAAATGGTGTTGAATATGTATAAACAAAATCATTGTGGGTTTGGGTTTCTATTTAATAAGTGGGAGAGGGTAATATGGTTATTAAGTTTATTTTAGTTCGATACATCAAACAATTTTTTTTAATTTTTTTTTAAAAAAAACTTTAAAGCATAGGAAATAAAGTATTAATTATCCTTTGCTAAATTTTCAATTTCTTTTTAGTGAAATTAATTAAGTGTGAAGTATTTTTTTATTATAAATAATAATAATAATAATAATAATAATAATAATAATAATAATAATAATAATAATAATAATAATAATAATTTTACTAATAAAAAAAATATTTTGTACTAAATTAATTATTTTAAAAATAAATTTTACACCAAAATTCAGAAAAAAAATATCTGTAAATAGAGACTTCTTTATTTTTATTTTTTTTGGACACAACAAAAAAATCTCTCCTTTTTAAATACAAATTTCTTAATTATGTTTTGCTAATTTTTCAATTTCTTTTTAGTGAAAATTAATTAAATGTGAAGTATTTTTTTAATTATAAATGACAATAATAATAGTAATAATAATCATAATAATAATAATAATAATAATAATAATAATAATAATAATAATAATAATAATAATAATAATAATAATAATAATAATAATAATAATAATAATAATAATTTTGCTAATCATAAAAATAAAGAATATAAAATAAAATAAAAGTGATGGGATATTGGATGATGAGTTGGAATGGTGTTGAATATGTATAAACAAAATCATTGTGTATATATAAAGTATATAGGGTTATTTACTATAATAATAATTTATATCTATATATATATAGGGCGGAGTGAGATGAATGTGGGTTTGAATTTCTATATAAAAAGGGGGTGGGGTAATATGGTTATTTAGTTGATTTTAGTTCGATACATAGAATAATTTATTTAATTTTTTTAAAAAATATCTTTGAAGCATAGTAAATAAAGTACTCCCTCCGTCCCAGACCAAGGGTTCATCTTTCCCTTTTGGTCCGTCCCAGACCAAGGGTTCATTTCCATAAATGGCAAGTTTTTGAATATATTTATACCCTTATCATCTTCATATATTTACAAAAAAACCATTCATTATACCTTTATACATTCTCTCTCCTATTCCCTACCACACATTTAACTACTATTCCTCCCACTCATTCTCTCTCCTATTAAATATTTTTAACTTTTACCTTATCTCTCCTATTCCCTACCACATATTTAACTTTTACATTCTCTCTCATATTCCCTACCACACATTTAACTACTATTCTCTATTCCACATTTAACTTTTATTCATTTTTTAAAAAAATTCTTAAGAAGCGTGAAATTCACCCCATATACCCATGGTCTGGGACGGAGGGAGTATTATAAATGTGTCGATTTTTCTATTTGTCTCAAAAAATTGTGTATTTATTATAAAGTCGAATATCGGGAAAGATGGCCATCATCATTAATACAATGCACTCTGGGGACAACAACGACACTTTCTGGCTGCGGGGGTCCCAGGCTTTCACGATATGGATTTCACACCGTCGAATAACTACAAATAATTCGGCCTGAAAGTCACGTGGAAGCCTGTGATTGGGTTGAATATGGCGCGTGCCGTACACGCGCCTGAAGAGGCGCCCGTCCATGCTTGGCAATTTTTTTTTTAATTTGGACACATGTCCCCTGTTGAGTGAAGGGCATTTTCGACATTTCTCTGGCGCGTGTACTACACGCGCCTGAAATGGCGCATTTATAAAGTATTAATAAATTTGTCGATTTTTCTATTCTTCTCAAAAAAATTTGTATTTATAAAGACGAATATCGGGAAAGATGTCCATCATTTTTAAAATTTTGATTGAAGTGTATGTCAATATTATAAGAAATAAAGATAGTACAAACTTGTATTTTAAAAGAGGGAGAGGAAGAAGTGGGTTGGGTTTGATGAGGTTGGGGGTTTGAGAAATTTCTTTTCATTTAACGAAATTGTTAGTATTTTTATGATTTTTATTTTTCTCCTAAAAATTAAATAAGTTACATTGAAAATAAATATCATAATTATGTCCATTTTAAAAAATAATGATATTAAGTTTTATTAGATAACTGTACTATCCTTTTGGTATGAATAAATCATTTGTTTTTATTTATAAAACTCTCTTTATCAAAAAGAAATAAAATATCACATTTTTTTAACTAGATTTTCAATGTTCACCTTTTTTTACTAATTTCAATAACTTATTTCGTATGTGATAAACATGTTCGTGTGTTTTATTTATTTTTTTAAATGATAAAATACTACGTAATTGTATATAGAGAAATGCATATTCCTTATGATTTTTGTTTTATTTCTATTTTATTATTTTCTAATTTTTATGTACTAACAATGTAGTATTTAAGAAAGTATTCTATAATGTGTAAACGAATTGATTTTTTTTTTATTTTAGTTCAATTTTTGTCTTTTGAATATATAGTAACGCCCCGTGCATCGCACGGGAGTCAATCTAGTGAATAGTAAAATAACAAAGTAGTAAATAAATAATTTAAGGAAAAATATTTTAAAATAACAATTCCTATTGGAATAATCACTGAATTTCCTCACATGACAAAATATGTGTATACAAAAAGCTTACAAAATTTATAATATTCATTGTGTTTGTTAAATAATTATAACATGTGTATACTTTCATTAGTTTTAACTTTTTATTAGTATAAATTATTTTCATTGTAAATTATTTTGAACTCATAAATAATATATTATAATTACATAACATCATTTAAATAAAATATGTTAATATAACAAAATTTTGCTTATACCATGCAACGCATGGGTGCAACACTAGTTTATATAAACACTAGTAAAAGACCCGTGTTCGAGGACACATGATATTTTTTTAATTAAAAATAAGGGCAAAATGGGAAAAGAATAACTTAGTGAGGATAAAATAAAAAAAAAAAATTGACACTATTTATACAACTATTCATCTCACTTTCCTCATTTATATTATAAATTGAAAAGGTAAAGTTTAGGGACAATTTTTGTAACCGTGATAAAGTACATGGACTATTAGTGCTTTTGCCCAATTATTGGCACTGTCAAACGTGGCGCTGAGTCAGAAATAGAGCTGCTGGTTTTTATGCCAATCCAGCAATCCTCTACCCTCCCTAACCCAGTCAGCATGCACTTTTCAGGCACCACTTCATTCCCTCCCCCACCCTACCCACCCCCCACCCCCCCCACCCCCCACCCCCCACCCCCACGATTTTTTTTTTTTTTTCTGCCTACCCTCCCCCACCCCCCACCCTACCCCCACCCCCCACCCCCCTCCAAATTTTTTTTTTTTAA
Source organism: Adenophora triphylla var. japonica (assembly GCA_022495995.1). Taxonomy (NCBI): domain Eukaryota; kingdom Viridiplantae; phylum Streptophyta; class Magnoliopsida; order Asterales; family Campanulaceae; genus Adenophora; species Adenophora triphylla. Next base: position 541,764 of record JAFEMH010000408.1, on the reverse strand, counting down.
AGGGTAAATTGGTCATTTTATATGCTTTCATTCCATTCCTATAATTTGTATTTTCAAACCAAACATGATTTGTCAAGGAATTGAATGACAATTCCATTCCATTCCGTGCCAACCAAACGGAGGGGGTTGACCAGTTTTTTTCCATTCCAATTCCATTACAATTCCATTCCATTGACAATTCCATTCCTTCACTTTTTTTTCCACCGAACCAAACGCCCCCTAATATTACGATACCTCATCTTCTCTCTCCATCCACTTAATCATTCAACTACTTTCTCAACTACACCCGCATAATAAGCTAGTTTAGTTTAAAATTCAACTCCTCCCAACTCATCATTCTATACCCCACTATTTTGAGTGTTTTTTTTTTTTGTTCAAATCAAATGAAACTTATATCAATTTGTAGGGAAAAAAAATGGTTAATTTTGGTGAAAAAAAAATTAATTAACTAGGTGATAATTCAACTCAAATTGAAAAATGAGTGTTTTTTTTTTTTGTCCAAATCAAATGAAACTTATATCAATTTGTAGGGAAAAAAAAATGATGAATTTTGGTGAATTTTTTTTTTAAAATCATTTATTATGAGATAATTGAGTTTAAATAATTGGGTGAAAAAATAATAAAGTACGGACCAATCATTTTGCGCCACGTGGATGCTCCACCCAAAAAAAAAAAAAAACCCTTCACGCGCCATCCTCTTCACGGACCAATCCCTCTGCGCCACGTGTCCCACAACTCCCTCTTTCAACCGGGTTGAACAATTTCAACCCTTCCCTTCAACTACCCCCTCTCAACTACCCTATTAAACACTCTCAGCTAACTAACTCCCTCTCAACTCCCTAATTCAACCCTCTATTGTACATGGCCTAAATATGCTTCTCTCTCTTCTCTCTCTCCTCTCTCTCCAATTAACGAATAATTTGCCTCACTTTTTTGGTTGAATTTTCTTCTATTTTGTAACAGTTATTGCTTAAAAATTTATATTTAATTGGTTAGTAATAACATATCAGCGGTATCATCAAATTAAAAGTTATTCATAGGTACACAACATCTCATAATGAAGCCTTATCTGTACAGATAAATATCAAAAATTTTATTGAAAAACCAACTGTCACATTCATGAATCACATGAGACAATGTATGTTGGCACACAACATCTCATAATGAAGCCTTATCTGAATAGATAAATATCAAAAGTTTTATTGAAAAATCAACTGTCACATTCATGAATCACATGAAACAATGTATGTTGATATTTTCTTGAACTTGAGCCAAATTTCAACAAATGAGTGAGAGAAATAGTAATTTTTTTTTGTCATTTTAAGAAAGATAAATGATATATAAACGTCAAAAAATGACAAAAAAAAAAAATGATATGCGGAACGGATAAAGTATATGCGAACAAATAAGATATGGCAGGTTTGGTATGGAATTGTCGGTTAGGTGTTTGATCAAAATCAGCATAGTCGGATAGACTGTGTGCAAAAATTAGAAAAATTATTAACAAAGATTTTGTGTTTTATCAATCATTAAGTTGAAACACATTTTCTGTGTTTTTTATTCAAAAAAACTGAGATTTATTTAGGCCCTGTCTTGTCGAGCGTTTTTGTTAAAACAGAGATTAAAAAACTCAGCTTTTTTTTTATTAAGCGTATTAGTCGAGAGTTTTAGACCGTAGAATTTTAAAAAGTTGGGGATATTTTGGCCGCTCAAAATTATAGCGTCCAAAAATAAGCTCCATTTTAAAAACTCTCCGTTTATAAACTGTGTACCAGACGAGCCCTTAATATATATTCTCTCTGTCCCATGTAAGATTTTGAAATCGTGAGTTTTTGAGAACATATTTATGTTTCCTTACTTAAAAGGATCTCTATTATGGTACGTAGATTTTGAAACTTTCATAGAGATTTATAAGTATTCTACTTTGACTAGGAATTGTAAATATAGTAAATATCTTTTATTTATGTACATAGTTTTATATTAGGACTAACCTACTAATATTTGATTTCCTTGTGAGTGTGTTTTATGTTTTCATATAGGAAAAGGATTCTCACAAAGGAAGAGGTCGATTGCATGAAGATCTTCTCAATGGTGCACTATAAATACAAGGCATTCAGCACAAAGAGAAGCTACGGATTTTAGAGAGAAAAATACACATACTTCATAGCATTCGACCTTGTTGATTTTAGGTTGTGAGCTTACATCCGTAACTCACATCTAGGTTTTCATAAAGTTCTCTTGTTTTACTTCTGATTGAATAGGTCCTACTTGGGAAAGGGGAGTTGTTCATATCGTAGAAGGTGATTAGAACTTGTTTAGTATTTTCATATTTTAGTTTTTCACTTATATGTTTTTTGTAAGAAACAAAAGTTTTTATAGTGAAAAGTTTTTGGGCGTAAGCCTAGTTTGCTGATCACACAGATCAGTAAGCGTAAATAATTCTTGAGTTATTGTTTTTAATTTGTTTTATTCCGCTGCATTATCTGTGGATGTGTGGACAGTTGTGAGACACATCTGTACTCACATCCGCTGCCTGTTGTGTGATTAAGTTTCCTAGCTACACGAAACTTTCAATTGGTATCAGAGCCAACTCTCGAAATATTACTGAGTGTTGATCCAGAAAGTGTAGTCATCATGGAATGCCAAAATCACCAAAATAGGCCTCCTGTCTTGGATGGCACAAATTATTCTATTTGGAAGTCTAAGATGCGAAATTACATCAAAAGTATTGATGAAAGGGCTTGGATGTGCATTCTTGTTGCATGGAAACCTCCTACTGTGGAGAAAAAGCCATCTTCTGGTGTGGGTGAGTCTTTTTTCGAAAGAAAACCTGAAGAGCAATGGACTCTTGATGAAATACAAGCTGCAAATTACAATTCAAAATCTATGGGTGCTATTTCCAGCCATGTTTCTGGGAATATGTACAAGCTTATAACAAATGAGAGTATAGCCAAAACTGCTTGGGATATATTGCAAACTCAATGTGAGGGAGCACCAAGTGTGAAGGCTACCAGGCTTAGAATTTTAATGGATAGGTTTGAGTTACTTCGAATGGAAAAAACTGAGGACATTGTGTCATATGCTGCTAAGATTCATGAGATTTCAAATGAATAGGAGAATCTATCTCCAATGCAAGACTTGTTAGTAAGATTCTAAGGACCTTACCTGAGAGGTTTAACATTAAAGTAGCTGTGATTGAAGAAACAAAGGACACAAACACTGTAGGTCTTGACACAATCATAGGAATCTTGACTGTGTTTGAGCTTAACCTTGAGGCTCAGAAAAAGAACAAAACACACAGTCTTGCCCTCAAAAGTGCTGCAGCTCTTCCAAAAGAGCTTGTGAAATTATCCTCTGAAATTGACAAGTCTAATCTTGAAGATGAGGATGTAGCTTTTATTTCAAAGAAATTCAGTTCTATACTGAAAAATAGAAGGATAAGCAAATTCCCTAATAGACCTACTTCAGATCTTCTTTGAAAAGCCAAAACCTAGCACTGACACTGGATTCAAGAAACTAAGTTTTGAAAACAAATCATCTGAATCTGTCCAATGTAGGGCATGTCGTGGCTTTGGTCATTATGCCAATGAGTGTGCTAATACACTTAAAAAGAAGGGAATGAGCTTAACTGCTACCCTTAGTGACAGTGAGGATGAGGAAGAAGAAGTGGCTAATATGTCTGTCTTAAACTGCCATTCTGTGTTTAATGTCTTTTCTGCAGATATAGAAGAATATACTCTTGAAAATCCCTTGGATGTGAGCTCAGTTGTGTACACATCTGGTGTCACATCTGAACTGGTGCTGAACTGTTTCTCTGTAAAAGGAGATTCAGATGATGAAGATGAAGAAAGGGACATTCTCTATGAGGAACTTTTTGCCACATACAAGGAGCTGGATACAGATTGGATGAAAAGATTGGACAAAATTGAGGTACTTGTTAAGGTAAACAAATCTCTTTCTGATAAATTGGCTGCTTGTGAAGATGGAAAAGCTATTCTTTCAAAGGAAAATGATGCTCAAAAAGATACCATTGCAAGACTTGAAGTCCTTGTGATCAAAAGAGAAGTTGATCTTGAAAAATTCAAGAATGAATGTGAAAAAGCTGAAAATACTTTTACTAAGTTAAACAAAAGTAAAATGAAAATGGAAGAAGCTTTCTCTGTAGGTCAACGTGACAAAACTGGTTTAGGTTTTGAAAATAATTTTGTAAAGGAGGGATGTGAGGCTTCTACCTCAAAAATTGTGAAAAAACAAGCTTTTAAAGAAAAAGTCATTTTGAGTGAAAAAAGACCTAGGAAGAGGCTAATATTACATTTGCCATTACTGCCTAGCTCCTGGTCACATTAGGCCCTTCTGTTACAAGCTCAAGGCTGATAAAAAATCTGGTCACTTCAATCAGCCTCAGATGTGTGAGAAGATGTATGCACATCCTAACACATATCCTGTCAATCTGAGACCTCTGCAACCCAAAAAGAAAACTGTTAAACAGTGGGTGGCCAAACCAATTACCACCTGCAATGTTGTTTACTCTTCCCTCAAGAGTACTGTTTCTGGCTCTTGGTATTTTGATAGTGGGTGCTCTAGACACATGACTGGAAACCAAGCAGTCCTTCTTGATTATGAAGTGATAAATGGAGGGAAAGTAAATTTTGGTGGAGGTGCTCAAGGAAAGATTGTTGGGAAAGGAATCCTGGATGTTAAGGGTCTCCCAAAATTGCACAATGTGTACCATGTGGAAGGCTTGAAAGCCAACCTAATAAGCATCAGTCAACTGTGTGATGATGATCTTTATGTGAAGTTTGATAAGCACTTGTGTGAAGTGTTTGATAAGGATAATACCTGTGTGTTCACTGGTCCTAGATCTGCTGACAATTGTTACCAATTTGGTGACAATCTTTCTTACCTAAGCTCAAAAGCTAATGATGTCAATCTGTGGCACCAAAAATTAGGGCATGCTAGCTGTAGAACTCTGGAAGAACTTCAAAGGTTTGAAGCTATTAAAGACCTCCCTAACCGAACTTCAAGAACACCGATGTCCGTGGTTCATGTCAAAAGGGAAAACAAACAAAAGCATCACATAAAAAGGTCCAACAATGCTCCACAACTAGATGTTTGGAGATGATTCACACTGATTTAATGGGACCTATTGAAGTAGAAAGCTTTGGTAGGAAAAAGTATGCCTTTGTGTGTGTTGATGATTATTCTAGGTACACTTGGGTAATGTTCTTAAGAGAAAAGTCAGAAACAATTGGAGAATTCAAGAATTGGTACAAAAGGGTGAGAAACCTTTATGGCCTTAAGATGTAAGAATAAGGTCTGACCATGGCACTGAATATGAGAATCAAATGTTCACCAATTTTTGCAATTCTAAGGGAATCACTCATGAATTTTCTGCACCTATCACCCCACAGCAAAATGGAATTGCTGAAAGAAAGAATAGAACCTTGCAAGAAATGGCTAGGGTCATGCTAAGTTCTAAGAATTTGTCCAAAAAATTTTGGGCAGAAGCTTTAAACACTGCTTGCCACATTGGCAATAGGGTGTTTCTAAGGATTGGTAGCACTGTCACTCCATACCAAATCCTCCTTGGAAAGAAACCAACTGTGAAATATTTTCATGTGTTTGGATGTGTTTGCTATATTCTCAATGATAGAGAATACCTGTCCAAGTTTGATTCAAAGTGTGACAAAGCAATTTTCATGGGCTATTCCACAAACAGTAGAGCTTACAGAGTTTTCACTCTCAAAACTAAGACCATTATGGAATCTGCTAATGTTAAATTTGATGACTCACTTGATCTTAACCTCAAGACTGCTGAGGATGATGTTTCAGGTTGCTTGGCCGGAATTTGGAAGGATGAAGAAACAAAGTCGAAAAATCAAAAGAAGCTTCCAGTCTTTGATAAAAATGTTGAACCCGATAAGGATGTAACCAAGGATGTGGACACATCTCGCCTCCACATCTGAACCCACATCTGCTCCCACATCCACTCAAACTCCTGTAGTTGAGGACGGTTCCTTCCGATTACGTTCAGGATGAGGCTCCAGAAGGTAATGTGAATGGCTGTGTGGATAGATCAAAGGATATTCCTTCTAAAATCCAGAAAAATCACCCCACTTCACAAGTTGTGGGAGATGTGCATGCTCAAGTGAGAACTAGACAAAAGGACAAAGTTGACTATAGAAAGATGGCTGGTTTATGGAGTTGCTCCTCAGCATACTCCCAGGTAAGTTTCTGTTGTTTTGTTTCAAAAATTGAACCTAAGAATGTTGCTGAAGCATTGAAAGATGCTGACTGGATTATGGCTATGCAAGATGAATTAATTCAATTTGAAAAGAATGAAGTGTGGACTCTTGTCCCTAGACCCTCACATGGTAATGTCATAGGAACCAAATGAATTTTCAAGAACAAAACTGATGAGCAAGGTGTGATAACTAGAAATAAAGCTAGGTTAGTTGCTCAAGGTTATACTCAAATTGAGGGAATTGATTTTGAGGAGACATTTGCTCCTATTGCAAGAATTGAGTCCATTAAGCTTTTGTTAACCATTGCTTGTTACCTCAAGATTACTCTTCATCAAATGGATGTTAAGAGTGCTTTTCTAAATGGGATATTAAATGAGGAAGCTTATGTTGAACAACCTAAAGGCTTTGTGGACTCCAAGTATCCTAATCATGTGTATAAGCTGAAGAAAGCTCTGTATGGGCTAAAGCAAGCCCCTAGAGCTTGGTATGGTAGGTTGACTGACCATTTGCTTCAACTAGGATTCAAGAGAGGTGAGGTTGACAAAACTTTGTTTGTGAGGAGAAATAAAAAGGAGATTCTTGTGGCACAAATCTATGTAGATGATATTGTATTTGGGTCAAATTCTGACCCTATGCTAACTGATTTTGTGGACAGCATGACTTCCACATTTGAGATGAGTATGGTAGGTGAGTTGAACTTTTTCTTAGGTTTACAGATTAAGCAGTTCAAAGATGGCATGTTCATTTCACAGTCTAAGTATGCCAAGAATCTTGTGAAAAAGTTTGAGCTTGAACACTCTTCACATCAAAGAACTCCAATGGGATCTTCCCAAAAGCTAAGTCATGATTCTGATGGTGAGAGTGTTGATCAAACCCTTTATAGAAGCATGATAGGAAGTCTGCTTTACCTCACTGCAAGTAGACCTGACATTATGTACAGTGTGTGTCTCTGTGCTAGATACCAAGCCAACCCTAAGGTGTCCCATCTTAAAGCCTTGAAAAGAATCATTAGGTATGTGAGTGGGACTGTGAACCTAGGTCTGCATTACTCTAAAGAAACAAACACCAATTTGGTTGGATACACTGATTCTAATTGGGCTGGAAATAGTGATGATAGAAAGAGTACCACTGGTGGATGTTTCTACCTAGGAAATAACCTTGTGTCTTGGTATAGTAGGAAGCAAAATTGTGTGTCCTTGTCCACTGCTGAGGCTGAATATGTTGCCCTTGGGAGTTGCTGCACACAATTACTTTGGATGAATCAAATGCTAAAAGATTATGGATTAAATAGCAAAGTTTTGACTGCTTTTTATGATAACAAAAGTGCCTTGGACATATCTAAAAATCCTGTCGAACATTCTAGAACAAAGCACATTGATATTAGACATCATTTCATCAGAGATCTTGTAGAACAAAAAACTGTGTGTCTGGAATTTGTTGAGACTGAAAATTAATTGGCTGATATATTTACAAAGGCATTAGATTTGGAGAGATTTTCCTCCTTGAGGAAGTCTCTTGGCTTGTGTGATATCTAAGGTTGTGAGACCAAATGTGTCTCACATCCTCTAACACATCTGTATATTAGATTAACAAAAATATATATATATATAAAAAAATTCAAAAAAAAAAAATATCATGCATTTGCACGAAATTTCTCAGTGTGGTCACTTGTAAGTCTTCATCTTTGACATGATTTTTGATCACTTAATTGTGAGCATTTCCTGTTCATGTTACCTTTTGGTGACCTGATATAACCTTCCTAGGTATCTCACAGTGGGTGCTAAAAGAAAAAAAAAATATATGTGAGAAACAGCTGCTTCACCCTTAGTATGAAGCCATACCATTGTGATCAAGTGATTTTCATAAGAAAACTTGAAGTCAAACTTGATAAGATCATTGGGAAAAAGGGCTATCTTTGGGATCAAGTAAAGTGAAAGCTACTCACAATGCAAAAATCCACAACAAAAATTGGTGGATGCATCCTAGAGGCTGTGCAGATTGGATTATTGCTCATTGAATTTTTGTGATCTAAATGTGTCCCCATATGTGACTCACATCCTATGCCACATCCATAAGCTGAGAATATTTCCATCACCTGTGTGTTTGCATCATGCTAGGCATATTGCATTTTTTTTAGGACATATAGGAGCTTTGTAAATATGCTAGTTAATTAATTTCCTTTCCTAGTTCATTCTTTGATTATATAGGTTTTTGATCTCCAATATCTTTCATGAAAGAAAAAGGTGTGTATCAATCCTTGTTTGAAAAGGTTGGAAAATTCTTTTGGGATTCTGTTTTATTTAAAGATATGACCAAAATATTTTTGTTTCCATAAAAATCTAACAAAATCTTGGTTTATTTTAATTCCCTATTTTCTTGGAAGGTGTTTGTGTGTAGTAACCTCAAAGGTTTCTAGCCGTTGGAGATCTCTTAAGGATTTTGTGCTGTGTTAAACCTTTTTGGAGAAGGTTTCCTAATTCTATTAGGAAAGGGGGAGCTGTGAGTATTTATGAGACCTCACATCCGTCCCATCCCCCATAAACCTTGATAAAATCCTTTGTTCTTCCTCTCTCCTTGCACACAATTACACACACATTGCTTTAATTTCTTCATTAACTGTTCCACCTAACCCAATTCTTCAAATCAAATGGCCGATCATTCAAATATTAGGGAAGAAGACGTTCTGGACATTGCTCCCATTTCAGTAGCTAAAGGCGAGGGTTCCACTATCTTGAACCCTGTGATTTAGAAATTTCTTGCTGAATTCTCATCTCCTTCGCCTTCGTCTGATCCTATAATGGAAGCTACTGCTCCTAAATCCCCCACATTGGAACCATCCGAAAACCCTAAGGCTCCATCCTCTCCGGTGATTCCACCATCGGATGTCGCCCCTGTCTCTGTGGAACCGTCTTCAACCAAGAAGAGGAAGCTTTCCCAAGCAAAATCCCCAAAACCTGCTGCTCCTCCAGTGCCCCTACGTAATCTTCGTCGTTCTGGTAGGGTTCGCAAATTGTTAGAAGCTGACAAGGCCAAGAATCTCAAGAAACCTGGCGGGAAGCCCTCTACAGCCATTGCTCTTGAAGAAGATGAAGAAGAAGAAGAGGTAATTCCTCCTCTGATTAGGACTAAGGCTCAACCCCCAATTATTCCTCCCTTAGTTGTTGATCCTGTCCCTGCAATTCCCCCTTCTGATAATATTCCCCATGTTGATCCCATTACTCCTGTTGAGAATGCTCCCCACACTGACTCTGTTTCTCAAGATGATCCTATTGCTCCATCTTCTCCCATAATATCATCTGATCCCATTATCCCCATTATTTTTTCACCCCCTGTGGATAATATTTCTGCTCCTGTTGTTGAGGCCTCTGTTCCTCGGTTTCTAGTCCTGTTGAGGACCTTATAACCTTTAGTGATGAAGAGCCCTTGGCAAAAATCTTAATGGATTTAAAGGGTAAGAAAAAGATGGCTGCTACTGATTTAGAGCCCATTGATGATGAGACTGATTCTAGTTATGATAGTGATGACACTGCATCGAATGAGAACTACAAGCTAGGGAGAGAAGAGCTTGATCAAGAAAAAGAGGACCAAGAATTAGACTCCTCTGCTGCTGATGACACTGAGATAGAATCCATTCAAGTTCCATTCCCTTCAAAAGATGTGTCTGAGGATGTGCCCACATCCAGACGCACATCTACAAGGAAGAAAGTTGAAAAGGGTATGTCTTCTACTGTTTCTATTGTCTCTACCCCTAAACCCTTTTCCAAGAAGTTTTTAACCAAAAAGGCATCTAATATGTTTGCCTTAATTTCTTCCAAGGCCTTTGTTGTAGAAATGAAAAGGAATAGGGAAACTTTTGCTAAGCTTGGTATGGACAAATTCTTTGAGGAAAGAGGATTATTCTTAACTGTGGACCATCCCCTTCCCTTCTATCCTAAAATGATTTATGAGTTTTATGCCAATTTGCCTAAGGGATTAGATAAGAACTACTCCTCTCCTCCCACTGTCTATGTTAGAGGAGTGTTTGTCCCTTTTACCCCTTCTGTCATCAATGATATGCTTGGTTTGAATGATTATTTGGATGAATTGGTTTCAATTGAGGATGATGAACTTGTGACTGCCATTACCCATGGCAAAGTATCCTCTTGGCCTGTGAAGCCTAAGGATTTAGGAAGTGGATCTTTATCTTCCCTTTACTGTTTTCTTCACTCCATTCTTGTTGCCAATTTGTGTCCCTCCAATAACAAAACCTCAGTTACTCGGGTGCAAGCTTTGCTTCTTTATAGATTGGGAATTAAGAGGCACATTAATTTTGGTGACTTCATCTTTAGAAAGATTTGTGATTATGGAGAGTCTCCATCCAAGAAATGGTCTTTACCTTACCCTTCCTTGATCTCCCAAATCCTCATTGCCAATGGAGTGAAACCTGAAAAAGGAGAAGAAATTGTTGAAAATTTTGCTCTGTTTAAGGAATCCAAGACCCTGCTTGACCCTAAACAAAGACATGTGGATCTTCCTTTGGGTACAGTTCCTGAGCTTGGTATGGAAGATGTGAACACATCTGAGGCCACATCTGAAGAAAATTTTGTTGCTCAGATGAAGGATCTGGATGCTGCAATTGTAGCTGCAGAAGCTCAAGCTCAAGCCTCCATTGCCCATGCCAACAATTTGAAAGCTCTTAGGGATAATCTCATTCGGTGGCATGATAAGCTTTCTAGTCAAAAAGGGGGAGATAGCTCTGGTAATGAAAAGTGGGATGCTGCTGTTGCTGTTGCTGCTGCTGCTGCTCAAGCTGTAGCTGGATTTAAATGGAGACATTTCGAGCTTTGATTTAGGGGGAGAGAACTATGATGGTTGTTAAAGACAATTTTTAATTTTCTGTGTTAGTTTGTTAGTTTCTAAACAATGGTTTGTAATACTTTAATTAGGACATTGCTGAATGGTTTCTGTTTTTGCTTAATGAACTGCTGGTGTTCTGCTCTAATTTTGTTTTGCAGTTTTTATGTGTGGATGTGTATACACATCTGGACACACATCCATTCAGGGGGAGTTATATTTTTTCTATATTCTGTGGTCATAAATTGTGTTTGTTATAAATCTTTGGTTTTGACCAGAAAGTCCAAAATAGGGGGAGATTGAAACCGTGAGTTTTTGGGAACATATTTATGTTTCCTTATTTAAAAGGATCTCTATTATGGTAAGTAGATTTTGGAACTTTCATAGAGATTTATAAGTATTCTACTTTGACTAGGAATTGTAAATATAGTAAATATCTTTTATTTATGTACATAGTTTTATATTAGGACTAACCTACTAATATTTGATTTCCTTGTGAGTGTGTTTTATGTTTTCATATAGGAAAAGGATTCTCACAAAGGAAGAGGTCGATTGCATGAAGATCTTCTCAATGGTGCACTATAAATACAAGGCATTCAACACAAAGAGAAGCTACGGATTTTAGAGAGAAAAATACACATACTTCATAGCATTCGACCTTGTTGATTTTAGGTTGTGAGCTTACATCCGTAACTCACATCTAGGTTTTCATAAAGTTCTCTTGTTTTACTTCTGATTGAATAGGTCCTACTTGGGAAAGGGGAGTTGTTCATATCGTAGAAGGTGATTAGAACTTGTTTAGTATTTTCATATTTTAGTTTTTCACTTATATGTTTTTTGTAAGAAACAAAAGTTTTTATAGTGAAAAGTTTTTGGGCGTAAGCCTAGTTTGCTGATCACACAGATCAGTAAGCGTAAATAATTCTTGAGTTATTGTTTTTAATTTGTTTTATTCCGCTGCATTATCTGTGGATGTGTGGACAGTTGTGAGACATATCTGTACTCACATCCGCTGCCTGTTGTGTGATTAAGTTTCCTAGCTACACGAAACTTTCAGATTTTATTTGTTTTTTTTTTTACGGAGATTAAGTAAAAATGTAAAAGTGGCGTAAATGTTGTAAGTATGAAAAATGAGATAGGAGAGAGAACGAGTGAAAGAAATAGTAAGTTGATTAGTATTGTGAGTATAAAAGTAAAGTAAAAGAGAAAAATATGCGGGAAGAATAGTAAAAATCCTTTGTAATTTTGAGAAAGAGAAATCTTGTACGAGACGTCCAAAATAACAAAAAGAAAATCTTACATGGGACGAAAAAAAGTACTCCCTTCGTCCCAGACCAAGGGTCCTGGGGTTGGATTTCACGCTTCTTAAGAAATTTTTTAAAAAATAAATAAAAAATTGCAAGTGCGTAGAAAATTAGAGGAGAGAGAATGTAAAAGTTAAATGTGGGATAGGGAATAGTAGTTAATGATTGATTTTTTTTTGTAAATATGTTAACATTATAAGGGTATAATAGGGATGACCAAATCCGGTCTGGTTTCGGTTCCGGGCCTTGAACCGCCGGTTCCGGTTCGGCGAGGAGGTGAACCTTAACTGGCCCGCTTTTCTCACGGTTCCGGTTATCCGGTTCCGGTTTTCTCACGGTTTTGGTCCGGTTTCGGGCCGGTTCTATTGAAAAACAACAAATTTTCGTCCAGGTTAGGGCTTTTCCGGTCCGGTTCACCATTTTGGTGAACCTTAACCGGCCCGCCTCCAAACCGGTTCCGGTTACCCCGGTTCCGGTTTTCTCCCCGGTTCATGGCGGTTTCGGGCTTTTCGGGCCGGTTCCGGTCCGGTTTTCCGGTTCCGGTCCGGTTTGGCCATCCCTAGGGTATAATGAATGAATTTTTTGTAAATATATTTAAATTATAAGGGTATAAATGTCCGAAACACTGTTCAAAACTTGTCATTTATGAAAGGGACTTTTGAAGTAGGACGAACTAAAAAAGAAAGTATGACCCTTGAAATTGAAATGGACGGAGGGAGTATATAATTCACCTCTAAATAAAGTAATACTCCCTCCGTCCCACCTCAAGGTTTCACCTTTTCTTTTTGGGCCGTCCCACCTCAAGGTTTTTTTTTTTAAATGGAAAGTTTTCCATATATTTATACCCTTATCATCTTCATATATTTACAAAAAAAATCATTCTCTCTCTTATTCCCTACCACACATTCCATATATTAACTTACTATTCCTCCCACTTATTCTCTCTCCTATTAAATATTTTTAACTTTTACATTCTTTCTCATATTCCCTATCACACATTTAACTTTTACATTCTCTCTCCTCAAAATTTTTACTCATTTTAATTAAATTTCTTAAAAAGCGTGTCCACCTCAAGATGGAATCTTGAGGTGGGACGGAGGGAGTAGTATGCTAAAGTAAAAGAGAGATTCACATCACCAAATTCTCTAGGCAAATGTAGAAAGCACGCGCCGGCATAGACAAGGATGTGCAAGTGGTTTTGATAAATATGGTGCCACCCTGTCTCAAAATATCTTAACTTTAAACAGCCACCTGGCAAGAGCTAATGAAAAAGAGGCCTATTTTAGTTAATTTTTGGATTTATGGTGATGAATAATAATGGACCAATCACAATTAATGTCAATAAAATTCCAAGTGTTTGGTGCTATGAGGTTCATGATAAGAACCGTAAAACCCCTTGGATATTTCTTAGTCCTTATCCTACCCAAACAAATATCACAATTGTAATGTAAGGCTCTTTTTTTTTTTCTTACTTAATTTCCTTTTGTTTTATAATATTATGAGTGCAACGCCATACATGCTCAAATATATCCGGGAATCGTGAGATTCAACATAAAAAATCGAAAATCGGAAACCGTCAGAATCAAAAATCGTGGGAGAACCAAAAATCGTGGAAATCATAACCGGCAGTTTCACGGTTCGAATACGGTTCCACCCTTTTCAAAATCGGGAACCAAAAACCGTGGATCTAGAACCAGTGTAATGGCTAGTTTTTATTCTAAAAAAAGTTTGTTTTGTTATTATTTACTTAATAAACTTATTGAATATTCGTTAAAAACTAACCAAATTTGTTAAAAAATATCATTTCCTTATAAAATTTAATTTTTTATATTGATTTTGTTATAAATCTAATGAGTTTTGAAATTCTATTATTTATTTTTAGCTATTTTCAGTAACACTGAATGTTAAAAAATTATAAAAAATATTAAAAACAAATAAATAAAGTGAAACCGTCGGAACCGTGGAACCGAAATCGGGAACAGAGAACCTCAATCACACGGTTTGAATACGGTTCTCCGTTTTCCAAAATCGAAAACCGGGAATCAGGAACCGTATCCGGATGAACACATTTACGCCATCGCACGGATAAACTGCTAATAATAGTTATTTAAAATTCAAATGAAGATTGTGAACGTAAAGCCCTGTCGGCTCAACTCTTATTTGTTTTTTTTTGTTTTTTTTTGTTTTTGCTTGTATTTATATCTTCATTGAAAATAAACAATTATTTTGCATGGAAACACCAATATTGCCTAGCATTTGTATCTCCTAAAGTCCCTCCACTTTATGCAATTTCAGTTGTTATTCTATGGTATAAGTTCATTGTCATATATACCCGTGAATTACGAATTGCGCACGTCAATTTTTAATCTAAAAATTAACAGAATTTGTTGGTGTGACAAAAAATGAGTGTTGCTACGTGTATTTATTCTTTACAAGGTGTATAATAAAATATTTTAAAGCATTAATACGGGGGCGTTTAAAAACTTAACGAATGTGAATAACAATTGTGATTTTCTTTAGAAAAAGTTCATTTTATATAAACATTGAAAAAGTAAAGTTTAGGGACTATTTTTGTAACCGTGATAAAGTACATGGACTATTTGCGCTTTTGCCCAATTATTGGCACTGTCAAACGTGGCGCTGAGTCAGAAATAGAGCTGCTGGTTTTTACCCTCCCTAACCCAGTCAGCATGAACTTTTCACTTTTGGCTCCACTTCATTCTCTCACCTAGTCAGCAATCAGCATAAATAATTAAATATGACTCTCTCTCTCTCTCTCTCTCTCTCTCTCTCTCTCTCTCTCTCTCTCTCTCTCTCTCTCTCTCTCTCTCTCTCTCTCTCTCTCTCTCTCTCTAACGAATAATTTGCCACACTTTTTTGGTTGAATTTTCTTCTTTTCCTTAACATTTACTCACTCCGTCCCGATAGATAAGCTATTGTGCTTTTAGGATGGGCGGGGCGGATCCAAGAGCGGTGGTGCGCACTCGCCACCGGCGAAAATGCAGTGAAATTTTTTTTTTTTGCCCCCACCATATTTTTGTTATATATGTATATATATAATTAACTTCAAGATTAACACTAGTGAGTGGTCTGGTTCAGCGGTAGAAGGGGTGAAGTTAAAGCGCTTTGGTGTTTATTTTAAATCCATTTTCGAACCTATCCTACCTACATTTTCAATTTAATTTGTCTTCCATCTTTCTATTCTTTCTCTTAACAGGTTTGTTTTTCTCTTTCTCCCAATTTCCTCACATTTTTTCAATCTTAATTAATTCGTTAGGCTTTTCCCATTTTTTGTTTTTGGTCTTTCTTCCTATTATCCCAAGTTTAATTAGCAAATTTGAATTTCTTTTTTATCTGAGTAATATATTTTAATAAATTGTTTGCGTTAAATACTTCAACATTATTTCAATCGTTCTTTGAATTATTTACTTTTATCATTTTTGTTAACTAAAATACATTGTATTTCATGGATCCGACCTATTTTTACTTGTCAGGCCCAGAAAAATTTTTCGGGGACGCTTCTCCGAACCCCGTGTAATCTTGCCCCCTCGGCCAATTCACGCCTCAGCCCACGGATAGCACGCAAATTAAGAAAATTGGTGAGTGGAGAAAATGTTGTGAGTGTAATAGTAAAATAGGAGAGCATATGAGTAGAAGAAATAGAAAATTTGAAAAATGTTGTGAGTGTAATAGTAAAATAGGAGAGAGAATGAGTGGGTGGAATAGTAAAGATTTTTTGTCATTTTAGAAAAGGTGAAACTTTAAACATGACACCCGTTTTGACAAAAAGTGAAGTTATTAATGGAATGAAGGAAGTATTACTTAATAATTTATATTTAATTGGTTAGTAATAACATATCAGTGGTGTCAATAGGAGTGGCTCAGGATCTTTAAATTTAAATGTATGTTAATTTTCAATGTAGAATAATATTTCTAACACTACTGTTATTTTTCTTGATTACGCAACAACAGTTATTACACAATAACAGTCTCGTAGAAACTAAACAATCGTAGAAACTTAACAATCGATATTATTTTGATATGTATGGGTCCCACGTGAAGCCCAATAAATTACAATCCTTGATTGGGTGCATTGAAAAAAGTCACATATCACGAGACAGTTGGCAAGTCATTTTCAATTGTATTGAATGGGTGCAAGTTTTAGTTAACTAGTGTTTAAGCAAGGCAAAAATATCAAATGCCAATCATATTATAACTAATTAGTTATGATACATCCGTCATTATTTTGTAGTCAATTTTGAGGAATTTGTCAAACATTTGATCTACTATTTTGTGATGTATAAGTACAAAGGTTGGCAGTAGTAAAGTGCTATTATCCCGACTATATATTTTACGAGGATTCATTCTTAAATATTTTTCGTCTCAAAATAAATATTCAGTTAACTTGCTATTTAAAAATATATATATACTCCCTCCGTTTCGGAAAACTTTACCTCTTTATTATTGAGAATGAAAAATAAGAAATAATGTTATTAAAGTATGTATTGTGAGTGAGAGGAGAGAGAATGAGTGAAGAGAATAGTAAATTTGAAAAATGTTGTGAGTGGGAGGAGAGAGAATGAGTGGAGAGAATAGTAAATTTTTTTTCCTTTTTAGAAAAGTGGAATTTTAAAGTGAGACATCCAAAATAGTAAAAGAGGTAATATTTTATGGGACAGAGGAAGTATATATATACTCTCTCCGTCTCAATTTTATTGGTAACAATAGTCAACAACACAAGAATTCATGAATATGTAGAGTAGAGTAGAGCTATATAAACATAAAATCTTATACCCCTTTACCCCAAATGAATAATGAAAAAAATAATCAAATTTGCTCTTAATTAATCAAGAAAAAATCTAATAAAATTTAGTTATTTATTTTGGAAATATGTTAAGAATATTTTATTTTTACCTTTAATTAAAGGGTCCCTTTCAAAATCCACTTGCCCTTTATCTAACTAAAAAATAAAAACAAAAAGGAAAGTGACCCTTTTTTATTCAATCATATAATGATAGAGAAATTTCTTCCTTTAAAATTCCCACCCAAGTAACTGAATTGACTAAACAAAAGAAAAGGCAACAACAATAAATAATGAAGTTGTTATTCAAATAAGACCTTATTTGTTTTTTCCTTTGGATTTTGCAAAAAAAAAAAAGGGGGGGGGATTTTTGTAATTACACTTTGATAATGTAATGGATCATTATAATGCGTGCAAAAATTAAAAAAATAATTAACAATTAAATTATAGGCCCCACTGAAAATCTATTAGGATTTGGTTAATTAGAACAAATAGATTTGGATATTGGTGTTGTGGGACATCAACATGTCTTCATTAACTAATATTTCCTTTTTTAGAAAATTATAGTTACATTCTATTTACATTAACGAACTAAAAGAAACGGTTGTAACAAAGATTTTGTGTTTTATCAATCATTAAGTTGAAACACATTTTCTGTGTTTTTTATTCAAAAAAAACTGAGATTTATTTAATATATATTCTCTCTCTCCTATGTAATTTTTTTTTTTATGGAGATTAAGAAAAAATGTAAGTGAAATAAGTTTTGTAAATATGAAAAATAAGGTAGGAGAGATAATGAGTGGGAGGAATAGTAAGTTGATTAGTATTGTTAGTATAAAAGTAAAGTAACAAAGAAAATGTGCGGGAGAAATAGTAATTTTTTTTTTTTTGTAATTTCGGAAAAGAGATATTTTGTATGAGACGTCCAAAATAACAAAAAGAAAATCTTACAGGGGACGGCACGAAAAAAAGTACTCCCTCCGTCCCGCTACAAATCACACACTTTCCTCATTGGGCGTCCCGCTACAAATCACACACTTCCTAAAATGGCAAAGAATCTTTACTATTTCACCCACTAATTCTCTCTCATATTTTACTTTTATACTCACACTATCAATCAAATCACTATTTTCTACCTCACTTTCTCTCTCCAATTTTACTTTTCATATTCACAACATTTTCTTCATTATTTTTTTTCTCAATTTACACGTAAACAATAACTGTTTGATTTTTACTGGGACGGAAGGAGGAATTTTTTCTCAAATAATCCCGTTTTACTTTTTTATTTACCAAAATGACTTACTGTTCAAACTATTGCTCAGATTGTCCTCTTTTTTGAAACTCGCTACACCGTGTAGCGAGTTTGACTAGGGTTGGTCAAAACTCGCTACACCGTGTAGCGAGTATAGGGCAATTAATTAGGCCGTTGAAAAATTAATTACGGCATTTAATTAAACATAACTCGCTACACCGTGTAGCGAGTTTTGACCAGATTTAAGTCAAACTCGCTACACCGTGTAGCGAGTTCAATTAAAAACCCTTACCCCTTCAGTTCACGCATTCAACCAAAAACCAAAGAAAAAAAAAACTTACTCCTCTCCTCCATAGCCGCTGCAACAAGAAAGAAGAAGAACATTCGAGCCAAGCCAAGGATTTTGTCAAGAATTTCAACCTTTTTCTTAATTGTAAGTTTACATCTCTATATTAAGTTGAATTTTAGTTTTTATTCCGAATTTATGATTTTTTTTTTTTAATTCCGAATTTCTTGACTAATTTTTATTTAATTCTGAATTTTTATTTAGTTTTTTGGTTGATTTGTTGTTGAAATATTATTATTCGAATTTATGTGACAAATTTCTATATGCCAAGATTTTTTTTTTTTTGGTTGATTTGTTGTTGAAATAGTGTTATTCCCATTTATGTGACTAATTTTTTTGATTTTTTTTTATGACATTGCAATTTAGGATTTTATTTTTGGTTGAACTATTGTTAAATATATACATGTAAATATTATTTCTGATGAATTAATTGTGCCCTATACATAGTTTAATTGTTGAGAATAATTAATTGATGCATTCAGATTTTAATTTATTTAATATAAAGATGAGAAAAAAATTATTATTTCAAATATTTTAATAATAAAACTAAAAAATCTTGTGCGAAAAACTAATCGAGGATAGATTAGACCGATTGTTATTCCCATTTATATGAACTGTCTATTTATTTTTTATTTATTTTTCACAAAAAAAATAACTTAATAATATTTAGCTTCTACATGCTAAATATTATATACTCCAACTCTGTTTCAAAAAAAAAATGTATTTTTATCAACAACAAATTTAAAGTAAATTGGGTCATTCATTTTAGAAAATTTTAGAAGGGAGTATATAGCAAATTTGCTCATAATAGAAATAAATAGCAAATTTGAAAAGATTTTTGAATATTTTTTTGGGACGGAGGGAGTACAAAGTTTAACTTGTGTGAGATTATAGCAAATTTGATTACCGAGATAGGAACGTGAGCTTGTCAGGAACAAGGTCAGTGGATTTTGCCCTAATGACTCTTATAAGTTATAGGTAATCGAGACGGAATCCTTAATTCGTGAAAGGGGTACATAAGGTGAGGCATGACGTCGAAGGAATTAATTAGGCGTCATATATACCATATTGTAAACCACTAAACCCTAATTTCTCGTCACGAAACCCTAAATCCTTAAAATATGATTTAGTGATAGAAAAATAGAATAGGAATTAATATACATATAACAACATCCTAAATCTCATATACTTATATTCCAAACCACTAAACCCTTAAAATATGATTTATTGTTCAAACATTTTATAAAAAAAAAAACTTCATCCTATTTTTCAAAACCGCATGAGGATTACTCTTGAAGTATTACTTAGTATATAAATTTGGAAACCAAGAACTTCCCGCGGGCACTTCTTGGAAGTGTGGGATAACTTTGGATTACGATGCCACGTACTAGTAATTACTTTTTGTATTCTTTTATTTATTTTCTTGCCTTATAGAACAATAACCAACCTTGATATTGAAATAAATAGATGGAAGCGTTCATTGATCCGGGCCTATCGATACATACATTCGACCCGCCGTGCAGACCGTAGGGCTAGGTATATTTGGTCGGGTGGCCGGTTTCTAGTCCCCTCGTTTTTCGTCATGGTGCCGCCTTGCCGGGCGTATTAGCTCTGTCATATTATTGAGGCGGCAGCGAGTGCGGATTTAGTGGAGTGCACTACATAGGCGGATCTGATACGATTTTTGCATTCTTGGAGGCCTTGATCGAGAGATGGCGTCAGGAGACCCATACGTTCCATCTCCCGGTTGGTGAGATGACGATCGCCCTACGAGGATATCGGCATGATTTGCGGAGTTGCCGATTGATGGGGATGTTGTTACTGATGATGGGTTTCCGGTACATATAGGCGGCGGGTGAGTGTCGGGAGTATTTAGGGGCCGTCCACGGAGACGGAGATATAGATGGGAGCGATGCGAAGCTCAGATGGATTACCGTACGTTTCACACACTTTAGTGACCTCCACGATGATCTTTGCTCCGGAGATTGTGGATCGGTACGTACGGGCTTATATCTTGCTTGCCTTGGGTTCTACGATCATGCACGATCGTACGAACAACAAGGTTACGCTATGTTATCTCCCGCTGCTTAGGGATGTTTCTAGGGTCGGGGAGTACGGTTGGGAGTGCGGCGCTTGCTTTCTGTATCGAGAGTTATGTAGTGCGACAGACCCTCACACGAGACGGTGCGGAGGATTTCTCAACGTTCTACGGGTATTTTATTTCATTTTATTGTTCATTATGTTTTTAAGTTTTATTTCAAATTTGCGGCATTATTACTTAGTTTTTGATATACATTTATTTCATATAGATGCAGGCTTGGGAGAGGTTGACATGTGTGAGGCCGCAGATCCGTTATCGCCTCGAGAGACCGGGACTACGTCATCATGCCCCTCGGATGCATGTATGCATATATCATACTTTATTTTCTCGTCGTTAATGTTTTTATTTTTTTGAACAAAATCTTATAATTATTTTGTTTATGAAATTTCAGGTGGACGCGAGGCTTCGCTTGATGCGAGAGAGGTTACGCACATAGCTGCGAGGCTATCGGGATCGGTGGCTCGGGTGAGCGAGGGTCGCGTGGTGTGGCGGCCTTATGAGGGAGACCCGCTCAGGTCTGCTTGGCGAGGGTGAGGAGATATGGTTGGCGAAGGTCCACTCTCGTATGCTTTGAGAGGGTGAGTGGCATGCACGATCGCGTGATGAGGCGGTTTGGCTCGAGACGGTTTGTCCCGGCACCGTTCGACAACGGCTGGCACAGGTTGCACCGTTCGGATCGGCGGGGAAGGCCTACGGTGAGATGGGGTGAGCACCGTCGCCCACTTGTTACACTATGGGGACGGCGCCAAGAATTTGGTTTCGGGGTGTTCGGCTTCCACGATATGACCTACACCGACCCATATATGGTATGGTATAGGGACATAACGTGTAGGTTTGTGCGACGGCTCACTCACGTAGAGGTGGATGGATACCGATCGTGCCCCACTGCCGTAGAGTTTATGGTAAGTTTTTACATTTTTAAAGTTTTTTTTCTAATATTTTTTTAAGAAAACATCAATTATTAACTTATGTCTCTCGTTCTTATATATATTTTTGATATAAAAACAGTGCGAGACCCTTCGAGCGCTGCATGTCGCCAATGAGAGGGATGAGCATCCCTTGGTGAAATGCGGGAGATTGTGACACGAGGGTTCGGGGAGTTAGGGAGCTCCACCGCCTTGATCTCTTGCACCTCCCCCGCGGTAGATCGCGTACGGGGACAACCTCGACAATGTCGGCGACGCGTGGACGGGCGGAACCACCACCCCAAATGGATTTGCACGATGAGCCGAGCCCGAGCAGAGCAGGAGCCTCAAGCGCGGACCCGGGACCGATACATCTTATGATTTACATCGCGATCGCGGCCGCGATCGCGTATGATTTTGAGCGTTGGAGCGGGGTTTCGGGGGCTGGGGCCCAGGGGTGCCGGAGGAGTGGGTGGGGGGGTGGGGCTGGGGAGTCTTGGGAGGGTGGGCGGGGGGTGGCGGTGGGGGTGGCTGGGGGGTGGCGATCGGGGTGGTGGGGGGTGGCGGTGGGAGTGCCCAGGCGGACCCTTCCTGGACCATCAGTATGGGCTTCGAGGCGCTTATATGAGTGGAAGTGGGTTGAGGACTCCTTTATCACATGCACGGTTCCATGGTTTCGTCGATCCGGCTCGAGATGACCCCTGAGCAAGAGCTTCGGGAACAAATGCTTAGAAGAGGGTCTCGGCTCAGGAATCCGCCTAATCCACACACCCGTCTTACTATGATAATAGGTAGAGAGTTCACTTTTGTTTTTTTATTATTACGTAATGAAACTTTGTTGTATTGGTTTAGTTTTTATTTGAATGTTTTTTATTTGTATTGAACTGTACTATTAGTTTACTTTTTATTTGAATGTTTTTTATTTGTATTGAAATTTTGTAACTTTTTCTTAGTAGTTTAGCTTTATATTTGATTTGAATGTAATTTTCCAATTCTTAAAAATGATTTTAGTAGTTTTTCTTACTTAATTTCCTTTTGTTTTATAATATTATGAGTGCAACGAGATACATGCTCAAATATAACCGGAAATCGTGAGAATCAACATAAAAATCGGAAATCGGAAATCGTCAGAACCGGGAACCGTGAGAATCATAACCGACAGTTTCACGGTTCAAATACGGTTCCCCCATTTTCAAAATCGAAAACCAAAAACCTTGGATCTAGAACCGTGTAATGGCTAGTTTTTATTCTAAAATAAGTTTGTTTTGTTATTATTTACTTAATAAACTTATTGAATATTCGTTAAAAACTAACCAAATTCGTTAAAAAATATCATTTCCTTATAAAATTTATTTTTTTATATTGATTTTGTTATAAATCTAATGAATTTTGAAATTTTATTTATTATTTTTAGCTATTTTCAGTAACAGTGAATGTTAAAAAATTATAAAAAATATTAAAAACAAATAAATAAAATGAAACCACCGAAATCGGGAACCAAGAACCTCAATCACACGGTTTGAATACGGTTCTCCGTTTTTCAAAATCAGGAACCAGAAATTGTGCCTGGATGAAAAAATCTACGTCATCGCACGGATAAACTGCTAATAATAGTTATTTAAAATTCAAATGAAGATTGTCAACGTAAAGCCCTGTAGGCTCGACTCTTATTTGTTGTTTTTTTTCTTGTATTTATATCTTCATTGAAAATAAATAATTATTTTGCATGGAAACAACAATATTGCCTAGCATTTGTATCTCCTAAAGTCCCTGCACTTTATGCAATTACAGTTGTTATTCTATGGTATAAGTTCTTTGTCAGGGATACCCATTAATTAAGAATTGCGCACGTCAATTTTTCATCTAAAAATTAACAGAATTTGATGGTGTGACAAAAAATGAGTGTTGCTACTTGTATTTATTCTTTACAAGGTGTATAATAAAAATATTTAAAGCATTAATATGGGGGCATTTAAAAACTTAACGAATGTGAATAAAAATTGTGATTTTCTTTCGAAAAAGTTTAATTTATATAAACATTGAAAAAAGAAAAGTTTAGGGGCTAATTTTGTAACCGTGATAAAGTACATGGACTATTGGTGCTTTTGCCCAATTATTGGCACTGTCAAACGTGGCGCTGAGTCAGAAATAGAGCTGCTGGTTTTTATGCCAATCCTCTACCCTCCCTAACCCAGTCAGCATGCACTTTCCACACTTTTGGCTCCACTTCATTCCCTCACCTAGTCAGCAATCAGCATAAATAATTAAATATGATACTCTCTCTCTCTCTCTCTCTCTCTCTCTCTCTCTCTCTCGCTCTCTCTCTCTCTCTCTCTTTCTCTCTCCAACAAACGAATAATTTGCCACACTTTTTTGGTTGAATTTTCTTCTTTTCCTTAACATTTACTCTCTCCGCCCGAGCCCAATTGAGACCAAATTTTTTGGGTACACAAATTAAAAAAAAGTAAGAGAGAGAAAAAGTGAAAGAAAATATTATGAGTATGAAAAATTAAATATGAGAGAGAATGAGTGAAAGAAATAATAATTTGATTGGTGTTGTGAGTGTAAAAATAAAATAGGAGAGAGAATGAGTGGGAAAAATAGTAAAAATTTCCTTCCATTTTGGACAGTCTCAATTGAACTTAAACGGACCAAAAAAAAAAATAAGTCTCAATTGAACTGGGACGAAGGGAGTATTACTTAATAATTTATACTCCCTCCGTCCCAGACCAAGGGTTCATCTTTCCCTTTTGGGACGTCCCAGACCAAGAGTTCATTTCTAAAAAAGGCAAGTTTTTGAATATATTAATACCCTTATCATCTTCATATATTTACAAAAAAACCATTCATTATATCCTTATACATTCTTTCTCCTATTTCCTACCACACATTTAACTACTATTCCTCTCACTCATTCTCTCTCCTACTAAATATTTTTAACTTTTACATTCTCTCTCCTATTCCCTACCACACATTTAACTTTTACATTATCTCTCATATTTCCTACCACACATTTAATTACTATTCCCTATCTCACATTTAACTTTTATTCATTTTTTAAAAAATTTCTTAAGAAGCGTGAAATCCCCCCATATACCCTTGGTCTGGGACGGAGGGAGTATTTAATTGGTTAGTAATAACATATCAGCGGTATCATCAAATTAAAAGTAATAACATATCAGCAGTGTCAAGGGGAGTGACCCAAAATCTTTAAATCTATATATACATATATTAAAGTTGGTGAGGAGGGTTATGACTTCGCCACGTGGACAAGTTTAGGCAAACTCTTGATTTTGAAGAAGCCACGTCATCATTATCCCAAAATCTATATGACTTTTGATATTCTCCTTATTAGCTAATACTATTAATTAATAATAATAGTTATTATATAGGTTAACTATTACTATTAATAGTATTAGTTAACTATAATAGTTACTTTCTAAGTTAACTATTACTATTAATTGTATTAGTTAACTATAATAGTTTCAATATATGTTAACTATTACTATTAATTGTATTAGTTAACTATAATAGTTACTATATAAGTTAACTATTACTATTAATAGTATTAGTTAACTATAATAGTTACTATATATGTTAACTATTACTATTAATAGTATTAGTTAACTACAATAGTTACTATATATGTTAACTATTACTATTAATAGTATTAGTTAACTACAATAGTTACTATATATGTTAACTATTATTATAAATAGTATTAATTTACTATATAAGTTAAGTAATAGTATTATAGTTACAATATACTCCCTCCGTCCCGGTAGAAGCGTCACCCTTTTAGGGGTGGCGCGCAAATTAAGAAAAAGTGTGGGAAGTAAAAATGTTGTGAGTGTAATTTAAAAATAGGAGAGAGAATTAGTGGAGGAAATAGTGAATTTTAAAAGTGTTGTGAGTGTAGAGGAGAGAGAATTAGTGGAGGGAATAGTGGATGGGATAATAAAATATTAATAAAAGTTTCCTTTTTAGGAAAGGGTGACGCTATAAACGGGACGCCATTTTGGGTAAAAAGTGACGCTTCGGCCGGGACGGAGGGAGTATGTTAACTATATTGTAACTATAATACTGACATAAATTATGACATCAAAAATAAATGACATAAAGTATGAACATAAAAAATAAAATAGCAAAAATTGCTACATTGTTAGTCACAATGCAATTCCTATTAAATTTATGTGCAAAAAAGTTATTAAAATTGAACACAATTTTTCTAACTTTATAAATGTTAATGTTTTGATTTATTTATAATGTACTTATATTAAAAAAATAAATCATGATATTAGCAAATTAGCTTTCCGTGTGAAGCACGAGTTACCTATTAGTGTATATCAATTCCCAATGTAAAATAACATTTCTAACACTCATATTATTTTTCTTGATTACGCAACAACAATTATTACACAATAACAGTCTTGTTAGAAACTAAACGATCGATATCATTTTGATATGTATGGGTTCCACATGAAGCACAATAAATTACAATCCTTGATTAGGTGCATTGAAGAAAGTCACATACTGTATATATCACGAGACAGTTGGCAAGTCATTTTCAATTGTATTGATTGGGTGCAAGTTTTAGTTAACTAGTCATGTTTAAGCAATGCAAAAAAATATCAAATGCCAATCATATTAAGAGATGACATAACTAATTAGTTATGATACTTCCGTCATTATTTTGTAGTCAATTTTGAGGAATTTGTCAAACATTTGATCTACTATATTGTGATGTATAAGTACAAAAGGTTGGCAGTAAAGTGCTATTATCCCGACTATATATTTTATGAGAATTCATTTTTAAATATTTTTCGTCTCAAAATAAATATTCAGTTAACTTACTAATTTTTTTTTTTAAAGATATATACTCCCTCCATCTCAATTTTATTGGCAACAATAGTCAACAATACAAGAATTCATGAATAGGTAGAGTTGAGCTATATAAACATAAAATCTTATACTCCTTTACCCCAAATGAATAATGAAAAAAATAATCAAATTTGCTTTTGATCAAGAAAAAATCTAATAAAATTTAGTTATTTATTTTGGAAATATGTGATACAAAATAATTTAAATATTTTATTGGGAATATGTAATACAAAATAATTTATATATTGTATTGTACAATATCTTAGAATTAGAAATTGGGTAAGAAGAAGTAGAGAGGCTCAAATGTGAGTATAAGCTGTACTAGGCCGATAACAGAATATATTGGAGGTTTCACCTTAAAATCAATTGTTGTTAAGGGGAGTAGCTTCTCAAATCTATATTTGGGTTCATGTTTTTTTCTTTAGTAGATGTGGGATAATTGTCTAACACAATACTCTGTGCATTATTAAGATGTTATATTATATGGCATCTTAAAGCTTTTTTGTTACAAACTCTATACAATATTTTTGTTTTTGCATCATTTTTCATATATATATATATATATATATATATATATATATATATATATATATATATATATATATATATATATATATATATATATATATATATATATATATAAAAGACTGATTTATTGTTAAGAATATTTTATTTTTACCTTTAATTAAAGGGTCCCTTTCAAAATCCACTTGCCCTTTATCTAACTAAAAAAATAAAATAAAAAAGGAAAGTGGCCCTTTTTAATTCCCTCCCAACTCCCAAGTAACTGAATGGATTAAACAAAAGAAAAGGCAACAACAATAAATTAATGAAGTTGTTATTCAAATAAGACCTTCTTTGTTTTTTCATTTGGATTTTGCAAAAAAAAAGAGGGGAATTTTTGTAATTACACTTTGATAATGTAATGGATCATTATAATGTTTGGATGCCAAAATCTTGCAAAAAACTAGTTTTTTCGTAACATAAAAAAAAACTAATTTTAAAACACTAAGTCTAACTAATAAGAGTGATGAACTGGTCTGAAACTAGTTTTTTATAATATTTTGAAAAAAACTAGTTTTTCACAAGAGTTACTCTGTTTGAATTTGGAATTAAAAAAAAAAGAAAAACAACTGTGTGTGATCTGCATAATTCACTACTTCTTCAGCCAAATAAATGTTTAATTTTGACTTTAAAATACCTTTAAAAATTTAACATTTTTATTAGTTGTATAAGTTCATAAAATTTTCTAATGGTCTTATCATATTGCATCATTTTTTAATGGTCTTCATCATATTGCATCATAAGTATAATTATAAATTTGAAACTATTGTTTGATTAAGAAGAATTTAGTAATTAAAAAAAAAAAACATTAATGACCTGAAGAACGACCTGAGTCGAAATAACTTGTTGCTATATAGTATTTTGAACATTGCAATTGAATTCATCAAATACACATGAATTCAGTAGCTAACAAACTAATGAATCTATGTGAAATGTTCAAAATATGCATGGATTTAGTAGCTCACTAGTTACTGAATGCAATATTCAAAATGCATGTGAATTCAGCAGTTAAGTAGCTACTGAATCCAAGTACAATGTTCAAAAATACACATGGATTCAGCAGCTAACTAATTCTTGAATTCAAGTATGTTAAAAAAAATACAGATGGATTCAGTAGCTACTGAATTCATGTGCAATGTTCAAAATACATATGAATTCAGTAGCTAACTAGCTAATGAATCCATGTGTAATGTTCAAAATATGCATGAATTCAGTAGCTAACTAGTTACTGAATGCAATATTCAAAATGCATATGAATTCAGTAGTTAAGTAGCTACTGAATCCAGGTGCAATGTTTAAAAATACACATGGATTCAGTAGCTAACTAGCTACTGAATCTATGTGTAATGTTCATACACATGAATTCAGTAGATAATTAGCTACTGAATCAAAGTGCAATTTTCAAAAATACATGTGAATTCAGTAGCTAAGTAGCTACTGAATCTAAGTGCAATGTTAAAAAATACTCATGAATTCAATAATTAAGTAGTTACTGAATTCAAGAGTATTTGAAAATTTCATTGTTATTCAACATTTTTTTTTCAAAACCCTATCTTCAGGGATGTAGTTTGATTCGTCTCGCCGAGACGAGAAAAACAGTATTTTCTGATTTTTTTTTCGTGTTATAGATATTGAGTTATTTAATTTTGAAATTTGAGAAAAACTTACATGATGACGTGTCAGGTTTTGAATTCGCAAGATCAAATGACATTCTACAACTTTGTCATTGTCTATCATATTAGTTGCACTAATGCCACCGCCTCTATTCAAGTAATTTCTAATCTAAACTCTTGATTTTTCTCTTATTTGATGATTGTAGTTGGTTCTCATAGTTCTCATTGAAGTAAGAATATACTCCCTCCGTCCCGGAACAATCTTCACACTTTTCCTTTTGGGCGTCCCAAAACTTACTTCACACATTTAAAACTTACCTAAAATGGAAAGGAATCTTTACTATTCCCTCCACTCATTCTCTCTCCTACATTATTTTAATACTCACAACACCATTATAATTTACTATTCTCTCCACTCATTCTCTCTCCTATTTTATTTTCACACTCACAACACTTTCAATATAATACTCCCTCCTTAAAACCAGTGCAAACAGTGTTTGTGAATTATGTTCCGGGACGGAGGGAGTATATATATATATAAGGGTGCTCAAATGAGAACCTATTAAAAATGAGAACTTGCCACGTCATCATCCAAATTTTTCTCAAATTTCAAAATTAAATATCTCAATATCTATAAGTCGGAATTTTTTTTTTCAAAAATACTGTATTTCTCGTCTCGTCGAGACGAATCAAACTACATCCCTGAAAATAGGGTTTGAAAAAAAATGTTGAACAACAATGAAATTCTTAAAATACACTTGGATTCAGTAGCTACTTAACTACTGAATCCATGAGTATTTTTTTAATATTGCACTTAGATTCACAAGCTATTTAGCTACTGAATCCGTATGTATTTTTGAACATTGCACTTGGATTCAGTAGCTAATTATCTACTGAATCCATGTGTATTTTGAACATTACACTTGAATTCAGTAGTTAGTTAGCTACTAAATCTATACGTATTTTTGAAAATTGCACTTGGATTTAGTAGCTACTTAGCTACTGAATCCATATGTATTTTGAACATTGCATTCGGTAACTAGTTAGCTACTGAATTCATGTGCATTTTGATCATTTAGTTAGCTACTGAATTCATATGTATTTTGAACATTGCACATGGATTCAATAGCTAGTTAGGGCACATGGATTCAGTAGCTGGTTAGCTACTGAATCCATGTGTATTCTTAAACATTGTACTTGGATTCGATAGTTAGTTAGCTACCGAATTCATGTGTATTTTGAACATTACATTTCGATTCAGTAGCTATTGAGCTACTGAATCCATGTGTATTTTGATCATTGCATATGAATTCAGTAGTTATTTAGCTACTGAATTCATGTGTATTTTGAACATTACACATGGATTCAGTAGCTAGTTAGCTACTGAATCCATGTGTATTTTTTAACATTGTACTTGGATTCAGTAGCTAACTTCAGCAGCTAGTTAGCTATTGAATCCATGTGTATTTTTTAACATTGCACTTCGATTCAGTATCTATTTAGCTACTGAATCCATATGTATTTTGAATATTGCATTCAGTAACTAGGTAGCTACTGAATCCATGTGTATTTTAAACATTTCACATGAATTCAGTAGCTAGTTAGCTACTGAATTCCTGTGTAGATTGATTATTGCACATTGATTCAGTAGCTACTTAGTTATTGAATCTACTTGTATTTGATGAATTTAAGTGCAATATTCAAAATACACTTGGATTCAGTAGCTAATTAGCTACTAAATTCAGGTGTATTTTGAGAATTTCATTGTTGTTCAACATTTGTTTTTTCAAAACCCTATCTTCAGGTATGTAATTTGATTCACCTCGTCGAGACGAAAAAAACAATGTTCTTGAAAAAAAAAATCGACTTATAGATTTTTAGATATTTGATTTTGAAATTTTAGGAAAATTTAAATGATGACGTGGCAGTACCTTCCAACTTTCACAAAACTTACAAAAATGTCACCGTTTACTATATATATATATATATATATATATATATATATATATATATATACTCCCTAGTCACATCGTAGTGTAGACTTTTGGTCAAATTGACCAAACTTTGACCAATAATTTTAGCCCAAAATAATTATCCTAATGAAAATCTAAAACTTGAAATCGAAAATAATCTTAATTGTGATACAATAACCATTTTTAGATTTTCGTTAGGATAATTATTTTGTGCTAAAATTATTGGTCAAAGTTTGGTCAATTTGACCAAAAGTCTACACTACGGTGGGACGAAGTATATATATATATATATATATATATATATATATATATATATATATATATATATATATATATATATATATATATATCAGTGTTCTAAAAGACTCCGTCTAGGCGCTAGGCCCCTCTCCAACGCCTAGTTCTAAGTCCCGCCTAAGTTTCGACTAATCCCGACTAATTCCGACTAGTCCTCGCCGTACAAAGAATATTGCTCAATTTGAAATCCACCTAGCGCTTTTTAGAACCTTAATATCTATATTATAAATCACACCATTGTTTTGAACAGTGGTGTGAATAGTTCCATCCGCGGAAATGACCATTTTACCTTCACTATTCACTTTCTTTCCCATTTCGCCCTTAAAAAAAAATTATAATTTTTTTTTTAAAAATGTGGCCTTGAACACGGGCATATTTAAAAAAAAATTAAAAAAAAAAAAAACAAAAACGTGGCGCTTGGACGGGGGCAAGCTAGTATATATATATATATAAAAGTATATTGCTCAATTTGAAATCACCGTACAAAGAATATTGCTCAATTTGAAATCACCGTCAAGAAAAAAAAAACTCCCAACAGTATGTCCATATACCCCATTTCTTCTTTCAAAAATACTCTCTCAATTTCTTCTCCACAAATTTATATAAAAGAACTGGTTCTCCTATTCCAATAACTGCTTAAAAAAAGTTTTAAAAAAATCATCACCACATTTGTTATATCCTTTGTGGATTCTTTGTATGATTCATGTAGATGCGGTTGACATTAGAGTTTGTATGTATGTGTTCGGAATTTGAAAATTTTGATCGTGCATCGCACGAGTGTGGTTCTAGTGATATAGTAATACAGAGTCTTAATGCTCCAATTTGAGGCTTTTCATGCCTTATTGATATTCATTTTTGCTAAATATATATATATATATATATATATATATATATATATATATATATATATATATATATATATATATATATATATATATATATTACTATATATGTGTGTGTGTACTTATATACATATATATCACATCTAAAGATGGAAACAAAAGTGTCTTCCAAAAGTGGTTGATATAAATTTGTCCGGCCTTGCAATCAAATTTAGCTTGAAATACTTGGGACAATAGAAAGTGCTAAACATAGTTAGTCTCAAAATAACTAACAAATGAGCCTATTTTTTTGCTCTTGAAGCAGACAATATGAACAGCTAGATATTCTCTAAACATTTAAGAGATTAGAAAAGCCCTCGATGCGTTTGTAACTTCTGCTTAGCTCCATGGCCATGGAGCTAAGCAGAAGTTACACTTTAGAGTGTTGTACTATCACATAAAAACTTAAGCATATATACGAGGGCGTAATAAGAAATTTGACGGGTGCGAACAGCAACACTTTAAAGTGTTACAAAGTGCTCAATATTCGTCTTTCCTCACAACCAAATTTAGTTTGAAACTACTTTTAAGTACACAAACTGCAAAATTAGTCGTCAAGAGATGCAATACTTGGGACTATAGGCAGTGTTAAGCATAGGTAGCGACTCAAATTAACTAATAAAGGAAAGCGTGTACATTATAAAGCTCGAAAATCCTTCCTCTTCTTTTCCTGTTGAATGAATAATTAAAATTAAAAAACCAAACCAAACCAATCGAACCTTTGTACACAGGATAGAGGTTGATGATGATGAACTTTGTCCACTCTCATAGGCGACCAAGCAAATAACACTACCTTTTGACAGTAAGAGTGCCTGGAAACAAGTTTGTTTTCCATGTAACTTTTCTTGATCATAGCTCTCCACATGATTGTTCAATACCCTTCAGCTCACAAACCATGATCCTATGAAAAATCAACCATAAAGAAACAATATGAATTTGATGAGGCCCTAATGAACAGGGCGCAAGAACATGCAGTGTAACATCAGCGGTGTATCCATTAGGGGTACAACATACTGATGAAATAGTACACAGAGAGTTATTACCTTGTTAGTTGAAAGGGCTTCATACACCTCTATTACCTTTCCAGGAAAACAACGATCACAATTGCTATTCTGCTATTAGAAGATCTCGTTGCTGGCACCCTTAGACAGGAGCCATAAAATGAATTCAGAAAAGGAGAATGGCCATGAAATGATGAAATGGAAATAAATATGTCTACGAGAGTCTTCTAACTTACGAATATAGAAACACACAGAAAGAATACTGAGAATTGTAATTTACCCTTGCCCTTGCTCTTGTAGAAGGACATCAGGCATGAACAGCTAGAGATTCTCAACATTAAGAGATTAGAGAAGTCTTCCACGTGTTTCTTACTTATGCTTAGCTCCATGGCCGTGTCCCATGGTTCACAATTCAAGGCTGCAATCTGTAGCTCGGACTGAGATGTCCTTTTAATACTAACTTCAACATGAGTGATTGTTCCTCATACATTCATCTTTGTAACCAACATCAAAAGACGAAAGAATCGAAGCAAACATAAAACACAAGTACTTTTTGTTGAATGGAACTTTGTCAGATGTAAGAAATTTTAGGATGATTAGAGTCTAGTTTGACCTGCCTGCTTTGTTGTGGAGATCTTTTTGGTTGTTTCATTTTCGGGTCATAGCCTCCACGTAAGTTCAGTAGCTTTCAGATCACCAACCTATAGGAAATCA
Organism: Adenophora triphylla var. japonica; assembly: GCA_022495995.1. Classification (NCBI taxonomy): domain Eukaryota; kingdom Viridiplantae; phylum Streptophyta; class Magnoliopsida; order Asterales; family Campanulaceae; genus Adenophora; species Adenophora triphylla. The sequence goes on along the minus strand of JAFEMH010000408.1, from coordinate 508,053 downwards.
AGAACAGATGCAGAGGAATATTAAGGGGGGCTGAATAAAAAGGTAGGAGAAGCTGCAGAATTTAGATCAAAGGAACAAGCATAATGTAGTGTGCAGTGAGGCAAGTTATGCACTTGTAATAAGACCAGAAGGTGAATAAGTAACTTCACATTTAATTATCTTGTATTAGCATGGTGGAGAATTCCAATCACACAAGGCCATTGCTTTGATATTGGATGCCTACATCTCTCCTGAGAGCTATTGTTAAAGGCAAGTAAGAAATGGTTGAAAAAAGCAATAGCTCATTATAACAGTTGAAATAGGAAAGAGACGTACCTAGCTAGGGATTAATTTGGAGGTTACAATCCCCACATTAATTCGTAGTCTATCTCCATGTGGGGGATGTGGGATATTTTGGACCAATAATCTTGTTTCTCCTTCTTACACCTTTCTTTTAGCGGTGGACATTCAAGAATTTGAAGACTTGAAAGTGTGGGAAGCAGACTTTCGGGTAACTTGCGAAGCTTAGGACATTTGAAGACTTTTAGTCGTTGAAGAGAGGAGAGGTTTTGAAGGCCCTCTCCAAGAGATTCCAAATTCTTCAGAGACTTAATTTTAAGAAGTGTTAATGAGCTAGGGAGCTGAGTCCCCACCTCCGAAAAGGAAATCACTTGTGGAAATTCTCCCACTAATTTGAGGTGATGGAGAGAGGTTGGAAGGGTTGCTAGGCCCCACTCCGTAATGGGCTGCTTTACATCCCCCATTTCCAGGGATTCTAAGTTTGGAGGCCAACGCCCTCCTCCACTTGGATAACCCTCCAGATTTTCGCAGTAAGTGATTTCCAACTGTCGAAGAGACGTGAGGCTTTGCATTTCATTGGCGCACAGCATGTACTTTAGGTTTGAGCAACTGAAGATTTGAAGAGTTATGAGAGTGGGGGGCAGAATTGTTTCTGGAATCGACTCTATGCCCGAACAACAACTTATCTCTAATCGAGTGAGATGAGTCAACCCTTGTGGTAATGATTTTAGTTTTGACCATGACTCAAAACGAAATGATTCAAGCAAAGACAAAGACATGCAATTCTCTACCTCCTCCAAATTCTCGCACCTCCAAACGCTAAGATCCCTGAGTGTGATGGGTAGCTTCTTCCCTGTGGGAAACCATTTCAGACTTGGACAATCCTCAATGGTCAATCGCCTCAGAGATGTGAGGTTGTTTTGCCAATTTGACATCTTCTCAAGCCTACCACAACTCCCCAAAAACAGACTCTCAAGATTATGAGGCAGCAATTGATCTTCATCTCCCAACGATTCAAGTTGTTCACAATCATATACACGCAACGATTTCAATTTCTTAAGTACCTGGCATGCAACTTTTTCTTCCCACAAACATCTCAGCTGCTCACATGTAGACACACTTAGATTCTCAACTTCTCCCAAACACCGCATAATCCCTTCATCTAGTTTACACAGCCCTGAAATATCACTAATCTCCAAGTTCTTCACTGAGCCAAGCCCCATCATATTCCTTAGAACCGTCTCGCTGAAACCATTTATTCCTAATGTATGAAGTGATGGAATGTTTTGAAGTAAAACCTTGTTCAGTTTCATACATCCCGACATTTTCAGCTCTTGTAGGCGTGGGAATGCTACTTTAGAATTTTCATTAACACACCATTCCTCCCAACCTTTCATTTCTCTAAACCTTAGGTTTATGAGTGACTGGAAAGCAACAATACAAGGAGAGCCAGTTCCCAAAAACTCCATACCCACTACTTTCACCCCATCCATGCCTTCAATAGACAAATCCTTGAGTGAAGTTAGTTGTCCTAGTGGTGGTAAATATGTGCAATTTTTGCAACCAATCAGGCTCAGCTTCACCATATCACTAAATGAGTGATCCCCAACCCAACTAGGAAATTTCTGGCCTCCATAGAATTCAATTTCCAGACTTGCCAATCTTGTTTGAGGCCTTAGCCCATCAAGTACTTCAAATTCATGCCCTTCCTCCCGAGTGCCATCAAAGCTGCTACTCCATTTCATCTCCAATCCATGAAGACCCTCCTTGCGCAATAAATTAGCCTCCATAGCATCTTGCATATTCATCACGTTCTCAATACCAGTTATAAACAGTGTTCCTTGGAGATGGTGTAGTCCCTTCAACTCGACTACTTTTCGCCCATCACTCTTACCAACGATGAACTTTGACAATGTGTGAAGGTGAGTCAGCGAACCAATCCCCAATGGCATCTCTTCTAAGCTTGGTGTATAAGTTATATCTAGATGACGTAGACTGATCAGCTTATGAATGCTTTTAGGCAACTGAACAAGTTCACGACAGCCATGTAATAATAGTGTTTGCAAATTAGAGAGGGCACAAACAGATTTCGGCAACTCTTTGATTTTAGTCCAAGATACATCAAGATACCGAAGGTGATTCAAATTGCCTATTGATTTGGGTAGTTCACTTATCTGATACCCATTGAAAGACAATGCCCTTAAGCACGGTAACCTTGGAAAGTCTTTTAAAATCATACTACTTAAGTAAAAACATCTATAAGGCTTTTTCCGAATTGGTAAAAGAGTACGCAGACACCATGCTGCATTAGAAGCCTTGAATTTTTGGAAATCATCATAATCGTGCGAAATGAAGGATGCGTGTCTTGCCTCTTCAGGAACCTTGTACTGCTCATTGCTTACCATTTTATCATCTAATCTGAGATATGTTAGTCCAGCAACAAACTGAGCTAGGTCATTGTTAAGATCATGCATCATATACCTTGAATTATTCCCAGCTGAACACTGGAAAAAAGACCTTGAGAGCAGCTCACCAAAATACTCGCATCCCAACTCTTCCATCTGCTTTTGTTCCCCCGATTGCCTAAAATAACCTTGCGCCATCCATAAAATAATAAGTTCCTGCTTGTCAAACTCGTAGCCCTTTGGAAATAATGAGCAGTATACAAACAAGGGCTTCAAATACGGAGGAAGATGATGATAGCTTAGCCTTAGAGCAGGGATAATGCCATTGCTTCGTAGCTCCCATATCTTGCTGGTTGAAACTTCTATCCACTGGTTTGGGCTTCTTTTAGTGCGAAGGAGGCCTCCCAGCGACTTTGCTGCCAAAGGCAAGCCTTTGCATCTCTTTGCTATAACCTCTCCAACTTCTTTAAATCCTGGATGCCCATCGAAATTTGGTCTTTCGAAGGCATGTTGAGCTAAGATAGAGAGACAATCTCCATCAGATAACACCTTCAAATCATAAACTTCCTTAGAACCCATGGTATTTGCAACATCTTGACTGCGAGATGTGACTATAATCGTGCTTCCGGGGGGGCCAACACGTAAAGGAGTGGATAGCAGGTCCCATTTCGCATAATCTTCATTCCAGACATCATCCAAAACAAGAAGAAACTTGTTCTTGGAAAACTTCTCCCTTAGCTTCTCTTGAACCTTATTCAACTCATTGAAAGCACAAGTCTGCTCATACACCTCCTCGTAAATTATCTTGCTTATCTTACAAACATCAAAATTTTCAGTAACACATACCCAGGCTCTACCACAAAAAGAGTCTTTCACTAACTCATTATTGTATAGAGATTGAGCCAGTGTGGTTTTACCAATACCACCCATTCCCACTATGGAGATGACACGCAATTGGCCATCGTGATCACTTTCTCTGTCCTCGAGCAACCACTTGAGAATTGCAGCACTGTCATCTTCTCTGCCACAAACACGAGCTAGATCCACCAAGGATGACGTCAAAGGAAGCCTCAGATCCCCAGTTCTTTCGGATTTCACCCCAACACACTTTTGCAACTTGAGAATTTTCTTTCTTTCTTCAAGTTCTTGCAAACTTTTAGAAATCTCACCAATCTTGTGATCCATATCATAATTGAATCTAATAGCAGTAGGACTGAATCTAGAAGTAAACTTACGCATCCTACCAGAGCGGCTTGATTCAGGTGTTGCTATAATCTGGCGACGCCGAGCTTCAGTGGCCAAATCATCTACCAAGTCCTCGATTTCAAAAGCCAGGTTCTGAACATCGTGCAGCCACAGTTGAATAGGCCTCTGCTCAATCTGCCTGTCTTCTGCATCCTCCAACACTGCCTCAATAGTCTCCAGCATATTAGTCCATTGCTTGAGCTTGCGATCAATTCTGCCAGAGGGAATGAATGACAAGGCAACAGGGGTCAAATTCTCGATCAGCAACGACACTAACGGAGAGACAAACATTTCAGCCATTATATTGATTGATCACAAATTGAAAAGGAAGAAGATGAAGCAATCAAGAATGATTAAAATATTCAGAATAAAGGGAGAAAGTAAAAACCAAAAGAGGAAAAAAAATCAGAATTTTTTTCACACCCAAGGCTGGTCCTACCCTAGACAAGATCATTTGATTGTTGATGAGCCCGGATCTACTGGACCGGGCCCGCCCGCCTACCAAGAAACCAGGTGACGTGGCGATTCCTGGGACCGCTGGAGTGGAAGGCGCGGACAAATAGGCTCTTGTGGCCAAGGCCGCGTCCTCCTCGCATCGTCCCCATCGAGGACCATTGGGGACCTCGCTGGATCCGCGTGCCCGCATAAGTCATGCGACCGCATCAACCGTGCTTTCGCGTCATATATATCTTTGACCGCGGCACAACGTTGACCGCGGCACATATTCGCTTCCGGTTAATGTCAAGCCTTACTTGAGCAAGTTAGCTCATCGGCTCGACAGCCACTGCCGGCTCCCCATAACGCATTCAATGCGGCTCAGTCTGGCGCCTACTATTCCATTTAATGCACTAAGCCTGGCTACACGGCCATGTCACTTTCACCATGTCCCCTGACAGATCAATGTTCCCTCCCTGACAGGGACCAATTAGCTGCGGACACGTGTAGCGGTCAAATACCAAAGTGCCCCCTGCGCCGATCTCCTTGCTTACGTCAACTAAGCACCGCCTCATTGCCTATAAATAGAAGGTCTTTACCCCCTTGGGCAAGGTAAGTTCCATATACAATTGAGTAAGCCATATTACTCTAAACCCTAAACACACACACACTCCAAGGTATTCAAAGCCTTATTATCTCAGTATTCTTACTCTCACACCCGAGGGCCTGAGTTGGAGTAACATCCAACTTTGACCTTAACGGTGCTTGTTTGTGTTGTGATCTAGGTACATCAAACCACCAAATATATCCTAGCCAGATATCCTGAACCGCTCCTGACCCCAAAAGCTGTGGCGTCATCAGTGGTTCCATTGCCGGGAAGCGACTTTCTTTCGTTTTCTCGTTAAAAATCTTTTGTTTTCAAGGCACCTCACGTGTCCTAAACAAATTCAGTGCCGAAAGGCTCTTCTTTTTTCCATCATCTCCTTTCCAGAACATGGCTAGAATATTGGAAAATGCTGGTCACTTGACCCTAGAGGAGGACGATCAAGCCTCACCCTCCGTCATTAATAAAGGCAAGGCTCCAAACTCAGTTTTCAATAGAATGGGGGCACGTTCTCACCACCAAACACCCTCTCTCCTGGTCAAAGGGCCATACACCAACTCACCGACCAAATACGTGCTGAAAAAGCACAGGCCCTCCTAAACAAGAGCCCAAAAACTCCTCAACCTCCCCAAGAAACACCACCATACGAACTCTCCTCTCTCCCGGAGCGAGATAGTAAGGAGACAAGAAATTATGGATTCCAAATCCAAGCTGGTCGCCGAGGCCATGGCAATGTCGACCAACAACCGGAGATGTTCGAAATAGAGGCCCGATGGAGGGCTGGCTCCCACAAGTGGTCCATAAGGTTCTCCCAACGAGCTCCCGCTCACTCACTTGCTAGTCAAGCGGTGGGGCAAAAAGTGGTCAACCAACCCGAACGCGGACAAATGGCCAAGTCAGCGTGGTACATGTCGAGACGAGGAGGAATGGAGAGGAGGCAAGGCCAAACCAACGTGCGAGGCCCCAAGCATTACCTGGCTCCCGGCCATGGAAGGCCGTGGCTCACGAGCTAAGCGTAAGGTTGACAGCCTGTAACCCCGAGTTCGTTGATTTCATGGCGTAAGATGTGGGAAACCCATCGAAGGCCGCTCGAAATGTGGTCGCACTATGGATGCCTTCGGCGACAAGATCGCCCGGGCACCCATTCGAAGGGGAAGCCCGAGATGGATACATACGATGAATCCAAGAATGCGAGGAGCCACACGGGTAGATTTGAGGCCGATGACGGCATTGTTCTCCGAGGACGAGTCCGTGATGCAAGGCTCTGGCCGCCACATTCACCGGCAAGGCCCTATCCTCGGATGCCGGCACTTAAACCCCAGCTCCATCAACTCATTCAATCACTTCAGAACATTTTCCTCAATGCCTTTGCTGAGCAGTGTGCTCCGCTGGACTCAAAGACAGATCTTGTCTCGTGGCCAAGCGGTGCCGCCACCGAATCCACAAAAGATTACATTGCTCGCTTCGTAAAGGTCACGAGGAGATAGTAGATCTGAAGAGGGGGATATTAGACTTTGCTTGGTGGAGGCCTCACTTCCTCCTTCCGAAGTTGAACTTTGCCTCCGGCACCAACCTAAAACGGTGGAGGAGAGATGTATGAAAGGGCTTCGCCATCGTTTCCGCCGAAGAGAGCAAGACGCCCCGTTCCCCGAGCTTCAGCCAAGGAAAGAATAAGCCAAGTCCAGGAGACCACCCCAGAGCCTGCCCGCGTTAACAATCAGGGCAAAAACAAAGGTCGTGGGTCGGATAAGCTACGAAAGAAAATGGAAGAAATAGCCTACACTGAACTCACCGAGCCAAGAGCGGTGATCATGCGAGCATCGAGACTTCCCGCTCCTCCTCCCATGCTCGAAAACCAAATGAAAGGAGTAGGGCAAAGTTCGTGAGTACCACAATGATCACGGCACCTTAACCGAGACTGCCACCGAGAAAATAATCCAAACAGAGAATCAATAATGGGGAGCTCACCCGATGGGTCAAGGGAAACGACCAAGCCCCCAATAATAACCAGCAGCGGGCACGAAACCCTCGTGGTCCCGAGAGGATGGAAAGAGACAATTTTGAGGATGACGATGGAGACTACAACATAAACTTCATCGGAGAGGAACCTCCCTCCAACAAACAGCCTCTCCCTCCAAATCCGACACTAGAAAAGTTTTCTCCATCCCCGCAACGGCTCGAAGAAGAGCAAGAAATTGGGTTCAAAAGGAGTGAACTTGCCTCCTCCACCTTTTCATTCCACCCACCCTCACCCCGAGAATGAAGATCAACCGGCAAACATGGCCGAGTGTTGATAGATACTGGAGCTGCCCGCGACATACTCTACTACCATACTTTGGTCGGAATGAGAATGACTGAAGCACATCTTACTCCATATGCGGGCATGCTCGAAGGCTTCCCTAACCACGATGTAAGGGTAAAGGGGACGGTTGTGTTTGACGTAACTATTGGGGAAAAACCCATGCAGTAAGACGGCCAAGATAACTTTCATGGTGGTCGATCTTCCTTCCCAAGACAATGCCATTCTCGGCAGAATCTCGTGCCGAATTGGGAATAGTTGCGTCCGTCCCCACCAAAGGGTGAAATTTAACACCCGGGCGGGGTTGCTACCATCAAGAACCAGCCCGGGAGATTCCTCCGAGCACTAGAGGAAAAAGGAAAGAACAGAAGGTCAGCATCCCGCCCGCCATACTGAGGCGAGGACAAAATGATAGAGGGAAAAGGCGAGGACAAATCAAAAAGGGGAAAACTCTGCGCTCCCGCCGCCACCCGCACCGATTGGCATGCTTTCTTTCCATTCCACGAAGGTGGAGCTCAAGATGAGCAAAATCGAAGCCGGGCTGCCCTGCTGAGGAGGTTATATCGATCGAGGAATGAGGGGAGTATGATACTATCAACCCAGTGCTAACTCAAGATCGCAGCTCGCAAAACCCTCATCAAAAAGTTTACCTACTATGAGCTAAACCAAGTCATGAGAGAAGACAATATGGAAGCTGCACTCCTCTCCCGAATAACAGATCAAGAAATTGATAAATTAGAGGCGCATCGCGATTGAGTTCACAGCAGAGACCTCGCTATAGATCGGATTCGGATAAATACTATTGAGGATCAAGTAAGTGGACTCGGGTAGATGAAATGAAGGATTACATCGAGAAGCGGACCCTCCCCGAGGATCCGCAAAGGCTAGAGCCATCAGAGCGGTGTCCGCGAAATACCTCGTCCTCGATGGGGTACTCTTTCGGCGATCATTCACCAAGCCTTTACTCGAGATGCGTCAAAACTCACATGGTCACCAACTTACTCTACGAGGTCCATGAAGGAGTTTGTGGCGGACATCCGTGTGCTCGCACCCTCTCGACAAGGTCAAGTTTCAAGGATTCTTTTGGCCCACGATGAGAAGGGATGCACAAGAGTATGTGAGAAAGTGTGATAAGTGCCAGAGATTTGCAGACATCCCAGCACTACCATCAACAGAGCGGACTTTGGTTGTACCATCGCGGCCGTTTGATACGTGGGGATTGATCTCATCGGACCATTTCCAATCGCTCGAGGGAACATTAAGTATGCCGCATGGCCGTGATTATTTTACCAAGTGGATGTGAAGCAAAGGGCTTAGCCACTATTTCCGAGGATAACACCATCGCTTTGTCCACAACCACATCTATTGCCGATTTAGGGTTCCCCGAGCAATAATTTCAGATAATGGCACCGGTTCTCCGCGAAATTCACCGGGCCGAATGTGTGAGAATGAAGGTGCAACACCGTAAGTCCGCAGTTTCCTATCCTCAGGGAAATGGCCAAGCTGAGGCCGCGAACAAGCTAGTCCTCACCGCCCTAAAGAAAAACTTGGAGGGACGAGGAGGACGTTGGTTGGACGAGCTCCAGATTGCATTATGGGTTGTCCGCACCACAATAAGAAATTCAACAGGAGAAACTCCCTTCTCGCTCACGTATGGGTCAGAAGCAATGGCTCCAGTAGAGGTAGCTCTACCTGCAGTCTCCCTGGCCGCACCATCTGTGCCCGCTTCTGAAATTGGAGTTGGGGAAGGAAGACGGGTCATCAGAATCTCTGTTATAGGTTCAGAGATGGGCTCAGAGGCCGGAGCAGTGAGCCGCCCGCGAAGGAAAGAGATCTCCTATGGCAGGCCCATTTGGAAGAACCTGAGCCAAGGCATCCCCCAATGATATAGGGTTCTCCCCGAATCGCAGTTCATCCAAATCGGCGATCAGGCTAAGAGCCGTCACTTCTGCCACAGGAGGCAAAGAGGCCGCAGCGGACAGCTCCAAACCTTTGACCTCGTCCTCGGACAAGGGAACTAATGCATGCCCGGGCAAGCATTCATCATCCGTAGCAACAAGCGAGCCAATCAAGGCCAACTCCTGCACGGTGAACTTGCCCGTGGCCGCAAAATTCCTTATTTGTGTCCGGACCCCAGCCTCATACTGAGCCAGGTTTTCAGCAACGAGCCAGCCTTGAAAGCTTGGGAGTTCTTGTATTCCTCCACAGCCTTCCTTGCGGACATCGTCGAGGGCGGACTTCCCCTCTCGCCTCCATCCTTTCAGTAGGAGCGCCATCGGGATGCCTCGTCCACCTTCTTCCCCAAAGCCTCCAGACGCCCTCGGGCAAAGATCCACTCGGCCGTGAGCTCTTTATTCCCGGGCTCCCACTGCTTCTTGTGCCCGCGGAGCTCATCCCGCTGACCCCTTATCCTCTCAAGGTCCTTCTCGAGCTGGGTCACCCTCTCCGGAAGCCCCGCAAATCGGTCTCCTTCGAGTGAAGGCCTTTTCCTTGTCCTCCAAATAGGGAGTTCAAGGTTCCAATTCTTGTTTGAGCCTCATCCAACTCCCGAAGTTTGGCCGCCAAGATGGAAGTTTTGTTCTCCACCTCAGCGGTCAGAGTGTCACAGCTTTCACGCAGCCGTAGCACCTTATTGCTCACCTGCGGGCAGAAAGATCAAAAGTTATACAGTGAAAAAAATGGTGAAGCCAAAAGATTAGATCAAGCGAGCATCTACCTCGGCCGTAGCGAGGCCTATATCCCCCACCAGGCGCAGGCATTCTCCTCGACAACTATGCCATAGAAGTCCTGAGAGTATAGGCGGTTCGCCACCCCGATCCCCACGGAGGCATCGCAGAGTTCCGGCATAGATATCCACCCCGGTGATGGGAGTCACCCCTGACAACCTCTTCCTAACCGCCGCAGTCTCCTCGCGAGTAGTCAAGGAGGCCACCGGATAAGCAACAGCAGAGTGTGCGCCCTCAACAAAGGGGGAGAAGAAGCCGAGGCCACGCAGGGGCAGCCATAGTCCGAGGAGGAACATTCCGACCTTCTCGCAGCCTTCTTTGTCCCTCGTCCCGGCTCTCCATCCCTCTCATTTCTCTTCCGAGAATCCATTTGATGGCCGGAAGGAATGGTGCGACAGGGGAGAGCGGGAGCCTCTAGTGCTGGATGGAGGAGGACCCCTGGGGGTGGAGGCGCATTCCCGTAGTAGGGATAGTCTGGGAAGGCTCGTAGGATCCCGTCTTTCGCCGACAACGGCACCGTCTTATCCTCGGTGGGACCCCACCCATCTCGCCCTGCCTCTTCGCAGCAAAGATCCCCGATAGCTTGTTTGTTCTTGGCCTTCAACCGAGCAAAGATTCAAAGGGGCCATCGAAATTGTATTCTTCTCGGATCTACTCGAGGGAAAGAGAAAAGGTTAGAATGCACAAAAATCAAAGACAAAAATAAATTGGCAAACAGTTATATGAAAAAGTTAGAGACCGATAAGTTTGGGAGGATCGCACTCGCCGCCCAAAGATGCAGTGTCTTACAATCCGCCTCAAATTGGTAGTGCTCGTGCACCCTCCAATCGTGGTCACGAGGCAACGACTCTATTTCTACTCAGGGGCATGTGAGGCGCCCTCCCCGCGAGGAGCCACCCCCGAGTAGATCAAAAGAGGCTCATCTACAACTATTGTGCCCACGTCATAAGCGGGCTCCTCCCCGCTATCCAAATAAAGGGCCGTATGCCTCTACATGGCAAAGTGCGCATAGCATCGGGGCAGAGGACGGGTCCTGGATAACTGCTAGAGGACACCTTCATCGGATCGACTCTAAGGCTTGGAAAAGGGCCATCCAAACCTAGACTCAATGACCAAGATATCCTTCCTCGGTTCCATTGGGTCAAACTTGTTCGAGGGGGAGAGAAGGTCTTCGTAGAGAAATTCCTAGCCTTCAAACCCGTAATACTCCTACGATTTGGTTTGGTAGTAGGCATAAAGCCCGGCCAGGCGGGTTCATAGCCCAAGAATCTCGCAAACAGCTATGAAAGAAACAATGGCCCCGATGGCATTGGGAGTCGTTCATGGGGAGGCAAACGTTGAACTCCGTGAATTCATAGTAGAAAGGATCCAAGGGCAGCCTCGTGCCATTCTCAAATTGAGCACCATAAAAACTAAGGCCCTATTATCCTCGCGGACATCGCCATCGTCTCCCGCCTCAACTTATCCTTCCCTTTATCTAACGTGCCCAAGGGTGCGGACACGATAGGCCTTGCGGTCAACATTGTACACTTCATAAATATCCTCCTCCTGGGCCGAGGATAGCCACTTCCTCGCTTTCTTATCGCGGCCACGGCCGTGGTTCGCCTCAACACTCGGCCGTTTGCCTTTATTGCGGCAGTGGCTCGCCTACCTCCTCCTGAGTCGTGGTCGAAAAGGCATCCACAATGTTCGTGGTCTCAATGGCCTCTTCGAGGTCCCCGCAGCCCTCTCCCGTCCTCAACCTCGCGGTCATCCTCCTCGGTCTCCGAGCTCGTCGAGCCAAAGAGACCGGTGTCATCAACCCGGACAGAGGTTACCTCAGGTTCATTCCCCCCACCTCCGGCCACTTGGAAATTCAGAGGCTCCAACTCCTCGCTACCGCTCGTATCAATTGGGTTAGCAGCCTGTGGCCGCGGCACAACGTTGGGAAAAACCGTCCTGTGGGCGTAACATCTAAAGGGTCATTCAGTCCATGCCACAGGTGCCCGCGCATCATCGGTTTGTTCAGATCCATCAGCTCACACTTTTCCTACCACAAATTACTTCGGGACGCGAATCGCTCTCCTCACTAATTCAATCGGCTGTTCGTAGCCGAGCCTCTCTCGCGGGGAAACCCGCACAAAACCCCCATTACAAAATTTCTCAGCCGACTGGTATCCCCCAACACCAAAACATCACCGTTCCTTTTTACCCTTTTATCCTTGGCCTCCCACAACCGGGGTGGGACAAAAGGCCCCCATTGGGATTTTTCACAGAAGTATTGGAAGCACTCAAGGGATAACCTAAGCCACCCACGGCCTACCTTCCTAAATATCCCCCCGTCCGTTTACAAACGGCAAACAGATTCGGGAGTGCTCCCATCTCCTAACTCTAGGGGACGGCGGGGTCCAAACTCTCGAGTGGTCATTATTCGTAAAACCGTAAAAGAAAAATGAAGGAGATGAAGAAGAAAACACCCAACGTTACTTACGAAAAGAAAGCTTGAGGGTAGATTCTGAGAACGGTTGCACGTAATTCGCAAAGAAGAAATTTCTCTCTCTAAAGCTCTTTGAATGTTTGGAAACGGTAAAAGTGTTTGGGGTTTAAGGGTTTGGTATTTATAAGGTTTACCTATACGGGTTAACCCGTTAACCCGTATTAATTAGCCCACAAATCCAACCTCGGACCCTGAACCGTCTCCAACGTTTGAAAATTCGAAAATTAAATACCTTTTGCATTTATTACCCCCCTTGGATGGCTGACACGTACCCCTGTACGTACCATTAACCTGTCTTTTCATCTCGAAGGGGCCCCTATTAACCGGGTGGGACGCCACGCAAGGGGCCACGTGTCTCTCATCGGTGCTTCCCGAACGGCAATAAGCCCATGAGGCTCAACAAAAACACCAACACTGGTGCTCGCTCGAGGAACAATTGGAGCAAGCCGAGCTTCTAGTAGCTCCTCACTCAGACCATAAATAATCACACTTGGAGCTAGGGGCCATTGATGAGCCCGGATCTACTGGACCGGGCCCGCGCTCGGTCTAGTCCAAGGAACCAGTGACGTGGCAGTTCCTAGACCGTTGGAGGGAAGACCGCGGACAAATAGGCCCTTGTGGTCAAGGCCGCGTCCCTCCTCGCATCGTCCCCATCGAGGATCATTGGGACCCTGCTCGCTGGATCCGTGCCCGCATAAGTCATGACCGCATCAACCGTGCTCGCGTCATATATATCTTTGACCGCGGGCACAACGTTGACCGCGGGCACATATCTGCTTTCCCTGTTAATGTCAAGCCTTACCGAGCAAGTTAGCTCACCGGCTCTGACAGCCACTCTGCCGGCTCCCCCATAACGCATTCAATGCGGCTCGCCCGGCGCCTACTATTCCATTTAATGCACTAAGCCGGCTACACGGCTCATGTCACTTTCACCATGTCCCCCGGACACCAATGTTCCCTCCCCGACAGACCAATTAGCCGCGGACACGTGTAGCCGGTCAAATACCAAAGTGCCCCCTAGGGCTGATCTCATTGCTTACGTCAACTAAGCACCGCCTCATTGCCTATAAATAGAAGGCCTTTACCCCCTTGGGCAAGGTAAGTTCCATATACAATTGAGTAAGCCATATTACTCTAAACCCTAAACACACACACACTCCAAGGTATTCAAAGCCTTATTATCTCAGTATTCTTACTCTCACACCCGAGGGCCTGAGTTGGAGTAACATCCAACTTTGACCTTAACGGTGCTTGTTTGTGTTGTGATCTAGGTACATTAAACCACCAAATATATCCTAGCCAGATATCCTGAACCGCTCCTGACCCCAAAAGCTGTGGCGTCATCAATTGTGATTGTGGCTCTTAAATTTTTCGTAAAATATCTCGTTTGTTTTTTGGTGTTTGATTGTTTTTCGAAAAATATTTTCTTCATTTTTCGGTGTTTGGTTGTTTTTCGAAAAATATTTTTCGTAAAATAACTCGTTTTTCGGTGTTTGATTGTTTTCCAAAAAATGTAGAAAACGTTTTCCAAAAAACATTTTACGCCCTTCCTATTCCTAAGTAAAACGACTTACGAATTTTTCCTAAGTAAAACATTTTTCGAAAAATTGTGCCCTTCATGTACAACTCATATTGCACAAGGTACAACATTCTACTTCATAATCATAAAATATATAAATATATATATATATATATATATATATATATATATATATATATATATATATATATCGAAAAATATTTTCATTAAACACATGAAAATATTTTTCGGAAAACATTTTCCTCACCAAACATTCGAAAACATGTTTATCTCATTTTTCGGAAAACATCTTCATTTTTCGAATAACATTTTACAGGAAAATATTTTCCGAAAAACGTTTTACGTCGAAACAAGCGGAGCCTAATATTTAATGCCAAACTCTTTTACCACTTGAACACCGGAAGATCTTTGTTTGAAATTGGCATTTAAAAAGTATATAATAAACTTAAAAAATTTGGGGCCCTAAAATAAAATAAAATTAGGGGGGCGCCCGTCGCTTGCCTTATAGCAAGGCTGGCCCTGACCACAAACATCACCATCCACTTTCATATACTCACTCCGTCCCAAAATAAATGTCCAAATTTACTCTCGATTAAATCAAAATTTCTGAGATTGAGGAAGTAGAATTTTTTACCCTAAAAATATCTTACAGCGTATTAAGTTTCTCAATGTGCAAAAATGTTACTATAACTTAAAGAATTGGAAATTAAAGAAATTGAGTTACTAAGATTGACAAGTGAAAACACAAATACCTCGTGTGAGTCCTGGTGTGATAGCACCAACACTAACACCAATACAAAAAGCAGCGGAATAAGAACTTTAAGAAAGTAAAACTCAGATTTAAACACTTATCTGCAGCAACTTGTTGTAGACAATCAAAAGATTCTCTTTATAAACTCAATTGAGTGATGGTTACACGAACAATATTAACAAGAGAAGAACAAAACAACCTAAATAATCAAACAATCTCTCACACTAAAATACCATTTGATTCTTTGGAACTTCAGAGATTAAAGCACATAAAAATTGTGTGTGTAAATGAGTCGTGCGGTCTATATTTATGGGAGAAAGAGATCCTTGTTTGTAGGGAGTGGTTTGCTTGAGAAGATCCTCCATATTTAGACTTCTAACTTCCTTTGAACTCCTGTCAATCAAGTCAGTCATTCCTTATCATGAACTCTTTTTCTTGTGTGAGAGATACCTAAAAAATAACCAAATATACACTAAAGATATCCAAAATTCAGTTAGTATGTTAGTTAATAAAATAAAACCTAAATTATAATATTTACAATTTTTATCTATTTTAACTAATATCAAAAAAGTAACAAATCTATATTGAGTCAACATTTGACTTGTCAGTGTGTGACATCACACACTTTCAATCTCCCCCTGATTTGTTGCATCATTCACCTTAATTTTAATACCATTTAGTCTAATTTAGCCTTTTTTATTTTATATTACGTATTTTATGCTTGGTTGGTATTCTTGCATGATTATACAGGGATTAGGGACAATTTGGGTACAAATAATGCTTGGAAAGTGTTCATTCACATGAAAGGATCAAAGCGAGAAGGGACAGTTGGGAAAAATGAGCAATCAGATCAAAACAACACTTGTACGGCCGTGCAGTTTATAAGACGCGGTCGTGCAAAACTCTCTGTTGCTAAAAAGTTGCTGCAAGACCACCTGTGCACGGCCGTGCAAAACTCTTTGTTCCCAAAGAATTACTCCAAGACCACTTGCACGGTCGTGCAGATTTCAACACGCGGCCGTGCACTTGCTGTTGCAGTGAAAAGACACCTTTTCAATTGAAGGCTTTTTTAAGAGATCCGACCCCTAGCCTAAATGCCTATATAAGAAGCCATTGTAATCAGTTTAGAATATCATAAAATACCTAGAAATCATGGTGAAATACTCTAGCAATATACTTGAGAGTGCAAAACAATATTGAAGGTTTTATTTTCAGCTTTTGTTTTCTACAATTGCAAGCATAAGTTTCTCTACTCCTATCTATATTTCTATGTTATTTCATCATTTCTTCATGCTTGCATCAATTATGGCTAGTGAGTAATCCTCAATTTCTTGGGGTTGGAAACTCGACATAATGTAGTCATTCTTATTAATCATATTTAAAGTCTCTTTTACCATTTCATAATCAATTATTTTTATATCATTTTTTCACGCCTACGAATATGAAGTCGACCATATTTCGTATGAATCTTAGTTAATCAAGAGAAGGATCTAGCGATGAATCTTGATTAACGGAACCATATGAATTGAACTGGGCTCCATTAATCACGAGAGTAGTTTAATAGCCTAGGGATGATCCTTCCGTGCAAAATACGTGAAAATAACTTGAACTTAATGGATTTTGACTTGTACGAAACCCTCGAGAGATAGGCCGTGTTAGTCTTAAAATACATGTGCTAGGCCTTCACCCATAAGTAGTTAGCACAATATAGCGTATCATTCTTGATTTATGACTTGAATTATATTTTTATAAACTTGATTTATTTGTTGACTGCATATTGTTCGATTTTCAATCCCGGGAACATTTTTTATTATAAGGGCTCGTTTGGTTGCCGGATAAGGATTGACAGTATTATTAATGAGAAGAATATTAATACCCTCATTAATAATCCTTGGTACTAATAATTCTTAGCTTTGGAGTAATCTTGGGTTTGGTACAATCAGGATTAAAAAGCTTTAATCCCACATTAACATAATCTAATGTTTGGTAAGAAATAAATTTATACATTATTATTTTTTATTTTCCAAAAATATTCCTAATTTATTATGGCCATAACTTAACATAAACATTCATCTTGTAAAAATAAATCATATTGAAGTTCAAAATTAAATCCAAAAATCCAAAGCTTAAAATATAAAAAATTGATAAGTATCAACAATAAAAAAAATACTAAATAATTCAAGAAGGCACCCAACTAATTGGGACGAGAAACTGAGATGAATTTATCCAAAAGTACCATAAAGGATCACATCCACCATTTCGAGCGTGCCTCATCATCTTCCAAACCACAAAAATAATCAAGGAGTTGAGGCTTCAAAGACAATAATCCAGCAACTGCACCCGATTCATAACAGGCAACCTCAAAGGCTTAATCATTTTTTTCAGCCTCGAGTGCCTGGGTCTTCTCTTCTAATTTTGAATAAAATTATTTTAATTTTTTTTAGCAAGGACAGAGATGGCATTTAAAAAGCTTAAATGCAAAAGTACTTGAAAAGGTTAATGAGTACTCCCTCCATCCCATAATACCTTACCCGGTTAATACAAGCTCAGTTCAACCAAGTTTAACTTTGACCAAACTTTAATATCAATTTACTTATCATAATAAAAATCTAAAAATTGTTATCCATAAAATAATCAAATGATTTATCAATAGCAATTATTAAAATTTCATTAGAATGAATAGATTGATATTAAAGTTTGGTCAAAGTTGAACTCGGTTGACTTGCTACTATTCATACTGGGGAAGCTTTTATGGGATGGAGGGAGTATGAAATTGATAAAAGCACAACCTCCTTCCGTCTCTGTGCACGTGTGCTACATCTGAAAATTGGAGTAGAAGCAGCAGTTGGCCTGAACTTTCTGACTGAAGCAACAGTTCTTTGCATAGTTAAAGAATTACTTCAATGGCAAAGCAGATTCTGATATACAAAACAGCTTTACAAAAAAAACATAAAACACAGGCTTCTCTAAGCATAAAAATGTAAAAGTTTCGTGTAGCTAGGAAGCTTCAAATAACTCAGCAGTTTACAGATCTGAGTACAGATGTGTCTCACAACTGTCCACACATCCACAAATAATGCAGCGGAATAAAACAATAACACAAGAATTATATACGTTTACTGGTTTTGATCCCAGCAAACTAGGCTTACGCCCAAAAACTTTTCACTATTAAAAACTTTGTTGCTTACAAAAACACCAATAAGTGAAAACTAAAAGACAAAAAATACTAAACAAGTTTTAATCACCTTCTACGATAAGAACAGACTCCCTTTCCCAAGTAGACTCTATTCCAATCAGAAGTAAAACAAGAAACTTGACTAAAACCTAGATGTGAGTTCGGATGTATGTCACAACCTTCACTCACAACCTAAAATAACAATGATAAACCGTGAAGAACAGAAGTGTTTTTCTTTCTTAAAGACCGTGTCTTCTCTTGTGCTGATCTCTTGTATTTATATGCACCATTGAGAAGATCTTCACGAATCCAATGCTTTTCTTATGTGAGTTTTTGATAGTTTGTTTTTAGCTTTGGTAATTTCTCGGTTTTTTCGGACATTTTATAGCAATTTGGTTACATTTTGTGTTTATATTAGTTAAATTGCTATATTTTGTAATATTGAGGAACATTGTAATAGGAGAGATTTTATTATTGGTATTTTATTGTAATATGAGGTAGACCTTTTTTGGAGATGCCAAGAAAGCCAAAAAGTCAACTGAAAGTTCAAGGACCAAGCGACAGATTGAGAAAGTTCAGGACCAGAATGAAAGTATGGAAAGTTGGATGACCAAAGTGAAATAAAGAAATTAGAAAACTTAATTACCTTGCACGTGGGTGTGACCAAGCCGTACATGAGCAGGAAGCCCAAGGGAGTTGGCGTGTGTTGACCAAGGCTTGGGAGTTGACCGCTGGAATTTAATTTAATGTTATTTAATTTTGTTTTTCCTTTTTCCTTTATTATTTAGTTTAGGTTTATTGGACGGAGGAGTATATATACTTCTTTTGTCATCAGTTTAGGGTTCGACTTTTCTATTATTTTTCCCTAGAGAGTTCATCACTTTTCATGGAGAACTAAATCATACTGCTTTTGATTTGATTATTGGAACCGTCTTGAAATTCAATTGAGATTAATTTATTTTCATATCTTTTGTCCTATTCATATTTTCTTCTGTGTTTATTGATTGAATTGATTTCTAGGGCTTTTCAATCAGGCCAATTGTTGAATCTTGGTTATCAATTCATTGCTAGAATCCCCTAAAATTGTGTCAATTTAGAATTTCATAAGTAGCAACTTTATAGTTTATGCATGTGACATGATAAATTGTGAAGAAGAAAATAGACAAGTATCTAATTGATGGATATATTTTTATATCCATTTTATTTGTTCTAAATTCTATTTATTGCAAAATTTCCGAGTAAAAATGTAGTTTAATTGTTTTGTTAGTGTCATTTTATTTTCAGGTTGAAAAGTGGGTGATTTGAAGTGAATAAAAGATTAAAATTCGAGACGGAGCGAAACGGAGGTATTAAAAGAAAGAAAAGAAGAAAAAAGAAATCAAGAAAACAATGGCCAGCTTCCAAGCAACGGCGACCGCCCAAGTCATGCCGAGACTCTTCGGCGATCGCCCAAGTACTTACGGCGGCCGCCCAAACCATTTTTCATACGCCAAAGCAATTTCCTTTCAGCCAACAGCCTTGCTTCAGCTTTGGGCCTCTCCTTGTTTTGTTGGGCTGTAACCCATTTTGGCCCAAGTTTCTTAGCCTTAATCAGCCGTGGACCTTGAATATAAATAGAAATGTTGTTAGTATTTATTAGGTTTAAGTTGGGAATTATTTTAGGGAAAGGGAGGCGCAGAAGGCAGTCTCCATTGTTGTTCCATTCCAAAGGTTTTTTCTTCTTTATTTTTTTGTTTTTTAAATATTATTATTATGAGTAGTTAATATTTTGATTTCATGGATTGGATGGTAATTTAGTTACTACTTATGTTATGCCATTGATTATTTTATCTCATTAATTGATATCTTGTTCATTTTTGCTATTTTCATGAAAGTTTATTGGATTAAATTGTGGTTGATTCCTAATTTCTTCCTTTTTACTTTATGGGTGTCAATTTCTTATATTGATTTGGGGATTTTGACTTAGACTTTGCTAGATGTTGAAATTTATTGGTTTTCTTGATTGATACTACATGGGTTTTGGTTCATAAAATCTTTAAAACTTAAAGCTTTCCTTTTTAATCACTTGGACTTGATTTGCGAAAAGTGATTGAATAGAAATGAATAGATTGAAATCCGGCGGCCTTACCGTACCAATCTTGACTTTGGTGATTGAACCCAAGATAGAAATTAATATATTTTTCCAAATTAATGTCATAGTATTTTGTGATTAAATGAAATCCAATCCATGGAATCCCCTCTTATTATTGTTTTAATCTCTAGTTGAATTTGCTCTCCTTGTTTACTTGTCTTTCCTAGCTTTAATTTTTAATCTTGATAATTGTAGTTGTTCGTTATTTTTCAAAATCAACCCCTCCCCTTTTACTTGTTTTATTATTGTTGTTTTACATTACTCAAATCGACTCAATCACCCAACAATTTCCTGTGGATTCGACCCCTTACTTGTGTACGCTATCACAACGACACTCGTACACTTGCGAGGTGTTTTTATTACAAGTGGGAGTTTTAACCCATCAAGTTTTTGGCGCCGTTGTCGGGGAATTGTTTAGGTTGAATTTGTTGATTTAGGTAGTGTACATAACTTAGATAGTGTAAATATTTGTGTAGTGTAAATTTTTGTGTGGACTCAAGGATGCATAATTATGGCATCTATGAGTCGTGTGTTTATTGTGGATTATACTCACATGCTTCATATGAGTGTCCTTCGAGGACGTATTCTTTTGAGTGTTATCCACAGGTACAAGAGATAAGTTCGTTCCAACCATGGCCACAACAATATGATTATTCCCCTAATTGTTATACACAAGAGTGGGAAAACCAAAGCCATGCATGGAACAGTTATGAGTCACATTCTTATGATCCCCCGGAACTTAAAATGCAATCATGGGAAGAGGATCTGTCAAGATGGAAGGAGGAAAATCGTCAACAACAACAACGATTAGGTGCAACCATGGATAGGGTGGGAGCACATGTTACTAAAATACTAGAGGCATTGAGAAGTTGTGAGCGAGATACAAGTTTGATCCCTCCGGAACAATATGAATGGGAGGATGATTCCGATTGTGACGAACTTCCAACTCTCTCTCCGTCTGCTACTAATGATAATGTGGTTGTTGATGACGATGAATTGAGTGGGCCGACTGAGGAGGTAGAGAAAGCATGGCATGACCAAGTGTGTGATGAAATTGAGTTGGCCCTATATGGGGTGGAAGAGAAAGTAAAAGATGATGAGGGCGTTAATGTTGATGAGGTTGGGCCCGACCAAATTGACGAACAATGTCTCAACGAATATCTTCTCCATCCCATTGAAAGCGTGAAAGCCTCCATCATCCTTGTACCTCCCCCTGTTTTTGAGGGTGAAGAAAGTGGTGAAAATTTGAAAGAGGAGAAGCCCAAAAAGATGAAATGTCAAAAATTCCCTTGGGCACAAAATAATATCCAAGCTAAGGGAATATACATGGGGCTTGATCTGAAAGTAAAGACCCGCGAGAATGCAAAGTGGGCAAAAGGGAGAAAGGTGAAGGTTAAAGACAACCTTGGCATCGGTCTAGCTAAATGACCTTAAACAAAGCGCTTGTTGGGAGGCACCCCAACATGGTATGATTTTACTTGCTTTCTGTTTTTAATTTCTGTCTTTTATTTTATGTCTTTTACATTTCACCCCCTCCCCCCGAATTTGAGTTTGCTGTTTTTTGGTTTTCATGCCATGAGGACATAGCACTATTTAGGTTTGGGGGTGGAAGTATGCTTATAATGTTAGTGTATGATGTTTTGTTTAAAAAAAAAATTGTGTCAAATTGTGTCTTCCTCTCATTTATTGAGGGGAAGTGTTTGAACTACGATGACCTGAGCCTATTTCAATGAGTAGTCCGCTCATTGTTTTGGGGACGTAGGCAACCTTTGGTGCGGTCAAGAAAAAAAAAAGATTGAAAATTGTGTTGCTCACTATATAGTTTAGTTGCCACCCATGGTTGGGATGTTGTGATTTGTTTGTTTTTGGTTCTTGCATCTTATGTGCCATCTTAATTATAAAAGTAGAGTTGCATTAGAACATATCAACTTTGTTTTTCATTTCACCACAACACTTTGCTTGCACGGGATCATGATCACCAATTTAAGTGACCGTTATGGGATTACTTTACATATCCGGGGTAGCTAGAACACGATTGCACAATTGTCAATAACAAGCCAATAGTTTATGAGATATTGGGCATGGCTTATGTGGTCAACTTAGGAGTGTGGGATTGTAATGTTGATAAGGGGCAAGTATCTTTGATGTATTATTCATTGTAAAAAAAAAAAGAGAGAAAAAAAAAAAAAGAAAATAAAAAGAAATAATGGTGTCTTCGTAAAGAAGAGTCATGGAATGGCAAGGATTAAAGAAAAAGCACGAAAAAAAATTAAAAAAAAATTGAATCCTTGGTATCGATTCCTACTCCGAGATTGAATTAACTTTCTTGTACCTACGAGACACTAGTTTGTGCTTATTTGTTTAACTTGCCCCTTAATATGTCCTAGTTTGATTGGCCATGAAAGGAATATGGTGAAGCTACATTTTGAGTGGAAATCTTACTTGTAGTGAGGTTATAATGTAAACTAGATAACTTTCTAAGCCATGTCCCCAATGTGGATTAAGCGGGTTGACAATTGTGTGAAAGTGCTTATGGAAACCTTTCTATGCTTTTTGCATTATCATTCTTGATTTAGGATATTTCTTCAGTGAACCCATAAAGTATCTTACTTTGTTGGCAATGATCCCCCCTCACATCTCTTCACGGTGAAAAGAATCATGATTGGTATGTTTTGGGCAATGGTAAATTTATGTTTATATGATGGCACATGATTGATTGCATTTTGAAAAGAATTTTCATACCGATGGTGGCAAGCTTGTTATATTGTGAACAACACCCAAAAATATGTGTTGCTTGTATGATTTTGTTATTTTTAGTTTGTAAATTGTTGGTTTGCTTTTATTTTATTTTGTGTTTTATTTTACTCGGGGATGAGCAAAAGATAGGTTTGGGGGTATTTGATGGATATATTTTTTATATCCATTTTATATGTTCTAAATTCTATTTATTGCAAAATTTCCGAGTAAAAATGTAGTTTAATTGTTTTGTTAGTGTCATTTTATTTTCAGGTTGAAAAGGTTGAAAAGTGGGTGATTTGAAGTGAATAAAAGATTAAAATTCGAGACGGAGCGAAACGGAGGTATTAAAAGAAAGAAAAGAAGAAAAAAGAAATCAAGAAAACAATGGCCAGCTTCCAAGCAACGGCGATCGCCCAAGTCATGCCGAGACTCTTCGGCGATCGCCCAAGTACTTACGGCGGCCGCCTAAACCATTTTTCATACGCCAAAGCAATTTCCTTTCAGCCAACAGCCTTGCTTCAGCTTTGGGCCTCTCCTTGTTTTGTTGGGCTGTAACCCATTTTGGCCCAAGTTTCTTAGCCTTAATCAGCCGTGGACCTTGAATATAAATAGAAATGTTGTTAGTATTTATTAGGTTTAAGTTGGGAATTATTTTGGGGAAAGGGAGGCGCAGAAGGCAGTCTCCATTGTTGCTCCATTCCAAAGGTTTTTTCTTCTTTATTTTTTTTGTTTTGTAATTATTATTATTATGAGTAGTTAATATTTTGATTTCATGGATTGGATGGTAATTTAGTTACTACTTATGTTATGCCATTGATTATTTTATCTCATTAATTGATATCTTGTTCATCTATGCTATTTTCATGAAAGTTTATTGGATTAAATTGTGGTTGATTCCTAATTTCTTCCTTTTTACTTTATGGGTGTCAATTTCTTATATTGATTTGGGGATTTTGACTTAGACTTTGCTAGATGTTGAAATTTATTGGTTTTCTTGATTGATACTACATGGGTTTTGGTTCATAAAATCTTTAAAACTTAAAGCTTTCCTTTTTAATCACTTGGACTTGATTTGCGAAAAGTGATTGAATAGAAATGAATAGATTGAAATCCGGCGGCCTTACCGTACCAATCTTGACTTTGGTGATTGAACCTAAGATAGAAATGAATATATTTTTCCAAATTAATGGCATAGTATTTTGTGATTAAATGAAATCCAATCCATAGAATCCCCTCTTATTATTGTTTTAATCTCTAGTTGAATTTGTTCTCCTTGTTTACTTGTCTTTCCTAGTGATGGATGTGGTTTTACCCATCCAAAAGATATGTTCCTAAGCTTATTTTCTGTTCGAAACCTTGAGAATTTAATGTATTTTGTTAGTGTTTTGATAGTTCAGGGACTGAAGTGCAACAATGCTGAAAACGTAGGATTTGTACCCACTTTGGAAGTTCAAGGGCCAAGTTGTAATTTATTGGAAATTCAGGGACCAAACTGGAAATATGGAAATTTCGGAGGAAATTTGATTTATAAAAATTCGTGGGTTTAAATTAAAAATAAAATTTCAAAGAGCAAAGCGTAAAAGAATTCATTATAGTGGTCAAAGAGCGACGGCAAAATTGTGAGACGAATCGAGTATATATTGATACAATCTAGGCCATTGCATGCATGGAGTGGCCGACCAAATGAGAAGCTTGGCTGTTGCACAAATGGGCCAACATCATATTCATAGGCCAAGCTAAGCTGTGTAAGGCAAAAGAATACACAAAAGAAAATTGATACATTGTGCAATCAGAACGACTCGGCTGAATGGGATCGACTCGTTAGCACGAGTCAAGCTTCGGAGCAAAGTGGGCCTAGCGTGTGGGTGAATTGGGCTGAATCTTGGAGTGGGCCTAGTGAAGTCTCAAATTACAACCTAGGGTAATATAAATAGGCGGCTACTGTAGCTAAGGGGAATTGAATTCAAGCCGTGGAACAGTAAGCCGTGGCATTATTGTTGTAGGAAGAAATAATTACTTCCTCCGTCCCGTTTCGATTCAGGTTTTATGTTTTATTTTATTTTTGTAATTTTTATTATGAGTAGCTAATTTTCCCTTTTCGCGGATTGGATGTAACAATTGTCGAATTCTTATGCTAGTAATATTTTAATTCTTCCACACTTTTCTTGTTCTTGTTCAATGAAATTTGTTTAATTTATTTTTAGACTTCCAACATTATTGATTGATTTTGTTGGTCTTTAAATTACTAGGGTTTAAATTACTACACTTGCGTGGGTAGTTTTTATATTGGCCTAGATTCCATTGAATAGATTCAATTGAAGACCTTGCGGAAATCAAAAGGGTCTAAAATCAATTGTTCCTTGGATTTTAAATGTATTACTTGGATGTTTTGTAGACCTTGCGGAAAACATCACATCGAAGTAATAATAGGGTTGCAATCCGGCCATCTAACCGTCCCAACTCTTATTAAAGTGAACGATTTCTTGAACAAGATTAGTAATTATTTTTTATAAAATAGCATAGGAAGGAGATAATTGTGAAACCCAATCCGTGAATCCTTGTCATTCTTGATTTCAATATCTGTTTTATTTTAATTAGTTAATTTATTTGCTTTTCAATTTAGTTTATTTTAATCAATCAAAATTAAACCCCCCTTCTTGTTTCGTTTACACTAATTAAATCAACTTGTTAATTCACTCAAGTCTCTGTGGTTCGACCCTAACTTTTGTATATTGCTACTTCGGTAACTTGTACACTTGCAAGGTTTTTATTACACATTGGATTTATATCCATCAAGTTTTTGGCGCCGTTGCCGGGGACTTGTTGTGATTTTTAACAAGTTTATTTAATCGGTGCATGTTTGGTCGCCGGTCATTGGATCCTAAGCTGGTTCCTTTGAACGAGGATATAGACCAAGTTGAGAGAGGCATTCCCTCTACTCAAGTGTGTGAAACTGATTCTGAAACTTCTGTCACTGAGACAGAGGTAACTTTGAGTGAATTAGAAACTTCTTCCACCGAGGGAGAAGAATTTGCATTTGATATGGCTTTACAAGCACCTACTATGGATGCCTTCTCTAGGCCTCGAGTTGACACGTCTGTGTCATGCATTGTGTTGACTGATGCAACAAAGAGTTACGAGGTAAAAGGCCATTTGTTTAACATGATCCCTCAATTTCATGGCCTCCCCTCGGAGGATTCTTTGAATTTCTTGAGGGAATATATGATGATTGTGTCGAGTTTTCCATTGAGAGAAGGTGTGACTGATGAGCACCTAAGATTGAAATGTTTTCCCTTTGCTTTGAGAGATAATGCTAAGATGTGGCTTATGTTGCTCCCGCCTAGGAGCATTTCTACTTGGGATGAGTTGCATGATTTATTTTTGAGAAAATACTTCCCACATGCTACGTTAGCCACTTTTAGACAAAAAATTATAGGGTTCACACAGGACTCTTTTGAGGCATTTCATGAAGCATGGGACAGATTTAAGATGCTTTTGGTGCAATGTCCCCACCATAATTTTCCTTTGCCTTTATTGCATCAGACCTTTTACGGGGGGTTGACACAAGCCGATCAGGCTATGGTTGACAACGCAGCCGGAGGCTCTTTAGGAGCCAAAACTGCAGATGAGACCCAAGCCCTGTTTGAGAGGCTAGCATCTAATTCGCAACAGAAGGGGTCAAGGGGTAAAATAAATAGTGTGAATGGAATAGGGATGAATGATGAGATTTCAAAACAAATTGCACTTCTTAATCAAAAATTTGATAAGTTGGTCATGAGTAGTACTTCCAATTCTGCATCCAATGTGTCATCTGTTGGTAATGTAATGCATGATAATTGTGTAACTTGTGGTTCTAACACTCATTCTTATGAAGTTTGCCCCACCACTAGTCCCCATTTATATGATCATGAGCAGGTGCAGATGATGCAGTCATATATGCAAAGGTTCTCACCAAGCAACAATCAGTACGGGAATGCATACAATCTAGGAGGGCAAGCAGGGCCGAGACATCCCAACATGTCATGGGGTGGAAATCAACCGAATAAAACTCTCCACCCCCAACCACCTCAGGGGCCCTTTGAGAGGAACAGAGAGCCTTGGGAAGAGCCCATGATGCAGTTAAAGATGGAGCAACAACAGTACAAGATGGAACAACAACAAGCCTTCAGAAATCATGAGGCTGCCATGCAGAAGTTACAGACCCAAATTGGACAGTTGGTGGAAGCGGTACAAGGCCAAAGACAAAAAAAAAATCAAAACCCACCAGAGCAAGCCAAGTCTATTGTGACTATTTGGGATGAAAGCGATGAGATTGAGGAGGTATTTCTCTCTTCTCTCTGTGATGTTGATAATGATAATTATGCTTGTGAGGAAGAGAGAAGTTTGGGGGTAATTCATGATGTCTTTTCTGCTAGTAATCGTGAATCCACTTGTCTTGATGTTGGAAAAACCATACCCTCTGGTGGTGTGGATGTGGTGAATAAAGAAAAAGAAAGAAAAGATCTCGGATGTTTTACTATTCCGATTACTTTAGGGGGTCAAAATTTTAATGGTTTAATGGATCTAGGAGCTAGTGTCAACGTAATGCCATACCATATTTTCAGGAATTTGGGATTACAAAATTTGCAACCTCCTACAAGGAATTTGCAATTGGCTGATCAGTCGGTTAAACGGCCATTAGGAGTTGTAGAGGATGTGTTGGTTCAAATTGATAAATTTGTAATTCCAGTTGAGTTTATGGTGGTAAGTATGGAAAATCACGAGGGTGATGAATTAGGGGTTCCCATACTACTTGGGAGACCTTTTATGTTTGACACCAAATCTGTGATAGATGTGCCACATGGTACTATTACATTGACTGTGATGGGGGAGGAGATTAAGTTCTCCATGTTTGTGAATTGTAAAGAACCTCCACCTAAGAAGGAATTCGTAGGGTACATTATGGATTTTGCGTTTCAGAATTATTGTGTGGATGACGGTGAGAAAATTAGGGATAATGTGGACGTTTGTCACATGGCTAGCAACATTAAGGTCGATCAACACTCGAGGAGTGACGGACCATATCACCCCCTAAATCACTCCCAAAAGGATTTGAGGTCATCACACAAACTTCTTGTCCCCTTAAAATCACAGGTGCCTAGAGAGGAGAGTTATTTGCTTGATTTATCTGAGACTATTTTTGCTAATATTTTTGTTCAAGATAACCTCTTTGATCTTGTTGAGGAAGATGTTTCGCAGGTGAAGGAACAAACTAAGCTTGGGGGCAAGAGCCCCAACAAAAATAAAAGAAAAAGGGTGAAGCATAAAGCACCCAAAGTTTCGTGGGCTCCACCTGAATTAATTAAGAAAGGGACCTACGTATGGAAGGAAGTGGGCGTTTGTGCCCGAGAAAATCAAAAGTGGTCAAAGGGCCGAAAAGCAAAGGCCAAATCCATTGAGGCCAATCTCAACCCCAAGTAAGAGGGGCAATGGTCGGGCTAACGACCTTAACCAAATGCGCTGATTGGGAGGCAACCCAAGTAGGTATGTTTTATTGCTTTATTTATTTGCTTTGTTGTGTCATATCGTCCTTTGAAGCCGAGGCATGTTTTTGTTCTCTTTGCTATGAGGACATAGCATGTTTTGAGTTTGGGGGTAGAAATCTCTCCGAGTTTGTGGGTTTATAGGGGAGTGTATATAGTGTCACCCTCCAAAAAAATAGAAAAATTTTAAAATTTTGTTCTCATTATATGTTTGGAAGTTGGTCAATGTCCGTGATGATTTGAGAGAGTTTTTGATTGAGTTTTGCTAGTTTGTGCCAATTTAAATATGTTAATTAGAATTGCATTAATACATGTAAAACACAATTGCACCACCATTCACTTCCATCATTTTTCTTGATCACTGTTACCAATATAGGAGACCTTTATAGGATCACTTTGACATTCTCGGGGTCCCTAGAACATGTTTGCATGACTGTCAATAACACATCAATTAGGCTATTCGGGAAGTGATATGTGGCTATTTTCTTTGAACCCTATTTGTGAGCCTTTAACTTTCTCGTCACTTATACAAAATTTTCCGCTAGAATCCCTTTTGAGCTTGAAAAAAAATGGAATCTCTCACATATTGGGAGGTTATTTTAGACCACCATTCGCCTTCTTTTGTACCCTCATTATCCTACCATTTTAACTTATACACTATTTTATTACCTTTTCAAGAAAGTGAAACTAGGGAATGAATGGGAATTTTTGGGGGATGTTTTGAAAATCAAAGGATTGAGTGGAAAGTGGTCATGAAAAAAAAAGGGGCATGTTATGTAATGAAAAGAGGGGCTTGAGCTAAAAGTATTGAATGCACATACTCCGTGATATATTTGTGCAAAAAAAAAAAAAAAAAGGAAAAAAAGAAAAGAAAAGCCGAGCCATCACTAATATTGAAGTGGAAAGCGATCAAAAAGAAAGAAAGGTGATCAAGCCCAAGTTTGAAAGTATACAAAATTATAAGTTTGGGGGTTAAATCAATGGGTTGGCTTGGAGCGGAGTGATAAATTTCAATGTGAGGATGTAAGATGAAGACTTTCTAGTTTCACTTGCTTGACTTCGTATGTCCTTGCCTTCATTTGGAGCCGTGAACCTAGCCCGCGTTTATCGCGAAGCATTACAAACCGTAAAGCCACATTTGATCCCTAAAGAGTAGCCGGGTTGACAGTTTTGTTTAAATATGCATATGAGTGTCCTTGTGAAATTTCATCTTATTACCATTGATTTAGAGCATGTGGTTAGTGACCCTATAAAATATCTTACTTTGGTGACAATGATCTCCCATATTTCATTCATCATTCAGGCCGAGGTGGAAAATTATGGGTTAGATGCATTAATGTGATTGTAATTGCATATTCCTATTGGCACTTGTTTAGCATATTATGTGAGAATCTGAGACTTGCTTGGCCGACAACTTTTATATATTGAGAACATATCAAAAATATTTTCTGTTGATTGTTTTTATTTGTTAGAGTAGTTTTGTTTTGTTTTACTCGAGGACGAGGAAAAGATAAGTTTGGGGGTATTTGATGGATGTGGTTTTACCCATCCAAAAAATATGTTCCTAAGCTTATTTTCTGTTCGAAACCTTGAGAATTTAATGTATTTTGTTAGTGTTTTGATAGTTCAGGGACTGAAGTGCAACAATGCTGAAAACGGAGGATTTGTACCCACTTTGGAAGTTCAAGGGCCAAGTTGTAATTTATTGGAAATTCAGGGACCAAACTGGAAATATGGAAATTTCGGAGGAAATTTGATTTATAAAAATTCGTGGGTTTAAGTTAAAAATAAAATCTCAAAGAGCAAAGCGTAAAAGAATTCATTATAGTGGTCAAAGAGCGACGGCAAAATTGTGAGACGAATCGAGTATATATTGATACAATCTAGGCCATTGCATGTATGGAGTGGCCGACCAAATGAGGAGCTTGGCTGTTGCACAAATGGGCCAACATCATATTCATAGGCCAAGCTAAGCTGTGTAAGGCAAAGGAATACACAAAAGAAAATTGATACATTGTGCAATCAGAACGACTCGGCTGAATGGGATCGACTCGTTAGCACGAGTCAAGCTTCGGAGCAAAGTGGGCCTAGCGTGTGGGTGAATTGGGCCGAATCTTGGAGTGGGCCTAGTGAAGTCTCAAATTACAACCTAGGGTAATATAAATAGGCGGCTACTGTAGCTAAGGGGAATTGAATTCAAGCCGCGGAACAGTAAGCCGTGGCATTATTGTTGTAGGAAGAAATAATTACTTCCTCCGTTTCGTCCCGTTTCGATTCAGGTTTTATGTTTTATTTTATTTTTGTAATTTTTATTATGAGTAGCTAATTTTCCCTTTTCGCGGATTGGATGTAACAATTGTCGAATTCTTATGCTAGTAATATTTTAATTCTTCCACACTTTTCTTGTTCTTGTTCAATGAAATTTGCTTAATTTATTTTTAGACTTCCAACATTATTGATTGATTTTGTTGGTCTTTAAATTACTAGGGTTTAAATTACTACACTTGCGTGGGTAGTTTTTATATTGGCCTAGATTCCATTGAATAGATCCAATTGAAGACCTTGCGGAAATCAAAAGGGTCTAAAATCAATTGTTCCTTGGATTTTAAATGTATTACTTGGATGTTTTGTAGACCTTGCGGAAAACATCACATCGAAGTAATAATAGGGTTGCAATCCGGCCATCTAACCGTCCCAACTCTTATTAAAGTGAACGATTTCTTGAACAAGATTAGTAATTATTTTTTATAAAATAGCATAGGAAGGAGATAATTGTGAAACCCAATCCGTGAATCCTTGTCATTCTTGATTTCAATATCTGTTTTATTTTAATTAGTTAATTTATTTGCTTTTCAATTTAGTTTATTTTAATCAATCAAAATTAAACCCCCCTTCTTGTTTCGTTTACACTAATTAAATCAACTTGTTAATTCACTCAAGTCTCTGTGGTTCGACCCTTACTTTTGTATATTGCTACTTCGGTAACTTGTACACTTGCAAGGTTTTTATTACACAGTGGATTTATATCCATCACCTAGCTTTAATTTTTAATCTTGATAATTGTAGTTGTTCGTTATTTTTCAAAATCAACCCCTCCCCTTTTACTTGTTTTATTATTGTTGTTTTACATTACTCAAATCGACTCAATCACCCAACAATTTCCTGTGGATTCGACCCCTTACTTGTGTACGCTATCACAACGACACTCGTACACTTGCGAGGTGTTTTTATTACAAGTGGGAGTTTTAACCCATCACTAATTGAAATAACATTAGAACGTGTTCTCGATCTTAATCTCTTAAATCGGAATCAATCGATATTGTGAATCTAGACTGTGTCAGTTAGGTTTAGGTATTGATTAGGATTATTAGTGAGTGTGTCACTGCTATTAGCTACTATCAAAGAAAGAGATAGAGATTGAAAGATATCTCGTGATCGAGTGAATAGGGTAAAAGTGAAAAGTGTTAACCGATGATATTTGAATGATAGACGAGGAAAATAATTGATCCAAAGTGTTTTTCTTTAATTGTTTACAACTTAGTTTCTATTCCCGTCTTAGAAATTAATAATAAAAATCGAGCTTAGACCCCCAATCTTGTCAAGTGACAATTATGCAAATAAATAACCGTTCTTCAGTGGATCGACCCTGGACTTGTCCTTGCTGCAGTTTTGTAGCCGAATCTTATCTTGATAAGTAATTTGTAGGCGTGTGATTTTAGCCTATCAAACTTTGGCACCGTTACCGGGGAACGGTGTTTATTTGTTTGCACTCTTATTCTTTTTCTTAATCTATTTCTTTTTCTTTTTCTTTTTATTGTTCTTTTTCGTTAAGCTTTATTATTGTCATATTGTGGTGTGGAACCTTTTATGGTCCATACCCGTTCTGCTAATAAGTTTTCTAGTCCTATTGTTTCAGATATTGAAAGATATTTCAGGTACAGGAGAAACGAAAGCAAAGAAGTTAGGAGAAATTTGCAGATGGAAGAGACGAATAATAATAACGGTAGGGGTGATCATAAGCCATCTGTTTGTGCTGTTTATGTGAGGCGAAAGAAGAAAGTTGATGGACATGTGGTTTCTATAGATGCTGAACTGAAAGTTGAAAAGACAGTTGAGCCAGAGTTGGAGGTGGAGAAGAAGTTGGAAAAGAAAATCCCTGAAGAGAAGTATATACCACCTGTGTTTCCTGTCTATGAGCCTGTCCCTCCGTTTCTTTATGCATTGAGGGAGGATAGAAAATCGGAGCCTGACAAGGCTATCTTTGACACCTTCGAGAGACTAGAGAGAAATCAGAAGGAAAGGAGTCAGAAAAAGGTGAAGATCTTGGAGCATGTGTCTGCGGTTTATCAGAAAAAGATGCCAAAGAAATGTAGTGACCCTGGAAGGCCTTTCATGTCTACCTCGGAAACCAAGCTTGATTTGAAGAATGGCTCATTAACTATGGAGTTTGATGGGAAAGTGGTGAGTTTTAATGTGTTTGGTGATAAAAATTTTCCCAAGAATGAGCGTAAGGTTTGTGCCATGGATTTGAGTGAGTCAGTTATCAAGGGTGGGGCCAAGGTAGATAATGTTGATGTTGAGTTTCCAAAAGTGAAGCCGGAGAAAAATAAGAAAGGAGAGCCACCAAGGAAGAAGAAGAAAGCAAAGGAAGTGAAGACGAAAAAGGGAAAACTTAAATGGTGTCCAAAAGGGAGACATGCATTGAATCGAATCATCTTTTAGAGGTAACTCGAAAAGATTTATTTCATCTCCCTTATATTGATGGGGCCCATGATGGTGGGGCCTCCATGTCCCCTATTTAGTTCTCTTGGTGCCCTTTCCCCCATGTTTTATTGTTTCGTTCTTATGGTTTATTGTTATTGAGGACAATGTATAGTTTAAGCGTGAGGGTATTGGGGAAGGATGTTGTGTTGAAGTATGTTTTTGTTTTCAAAAAAAAAACAAAAACGAAAAAAAAAATGAAAAAAAAAAGCAAAAGAAAAAAAAAGGGACTATGCCCGATAAGTTCTAAAAAAGTTTCATAATGCCCGATAAGTTTCTTCCCCATGTTGTATTATGATGTTGTATTATGTTTCGAAAATACAACATCAATTAAGGCCATAATACTGCATTCCGGCGGCCGTCGGTGACCGGAGTCCGAAGCCCATGGTCCGGCGACCAGATTTCGACCTCCGGCGATCGGATTTCGGCGATCGGCGGCCGGATTCCGGCCAAAATTGCCGGATTTCGGTGAAAATTGACCGGATTCCGGCAAAAATTGATCGGAATCCGGCATGCGGCGATAGCAGACGGCGGAGCTGGACTGTGGCGGAGGAGGTGGTGCGGATGCGGTATTATGATTTTAAACTACTACATAACTAAATGTTGTATTATACATAATACAACATGAGAACTTATGGGGCATTTTAATACAATGAGGAACTTAGTGGGAAGTGATTTGTTCCAAAAGGAACTTATGGGGCAAATTCCCCAAAAAAAATGAGAGGCTAAGTGAAAACCCGAAAGGGCATTTAGGCAAAAGGTGAGGAAGTGAAGTGTATATATCTTTTATATCACCGGAGTTGGAGATATAAGGGAGGTTTGGAGTGTTGGGTAGGACCACTTTGGAGTAGGAGGTTTGGATAGTGGTGCCTAGGATTTAGAAACCCTCGTTCATATTTGGAGTGATAAGGGGTGTTGGTGCTTTTCACGAGGTGGATTTTTGCTTAAGGTTCGCAACCTTAGCAATGATTTCTTTGTTGGAGGGAGTAGTAGTGAAAGGATAGCGTGGGGGAAGCTTAGGTCATTTGTAGTTTCCCCTAGCTTTTTGTGTGTGGGCCTTAGTTTGGATGTCCCTTTACATATTTGGAGTTGGGATCAAGCTAAGGCCATCATTACCATTTGTTGGAGTAATAAAGAGTGGAGTTTCATTCCCCAATGTGTTTTGTTGACGTGGTTGAGTTTTTTGGTGTAGAGGAGTTAGGGAAATCACTTTCCCCTCGCGCGCCTGTTTTAGACCTGGAGTTAGCGAGGAATTAGAAATTTACTCAGGGACGAGTAAAGGCCTAAGCGTGGGAGAATTTGATAGGTTGTTTTTAGCTTTGGTAATTCCTTGGTTTTTCCGGACATTTTATAGCAATTTGGTTACATTTTGTGTTTATATTAGTTAAATTGCTATATTTTGTAATATTGAGGAACATTGTAATAGGAGAGATTATTATTGGTATTTTATAATAATATGAGGTAGACCTGTTTTGGAGATGCCAAGGAAGCCAAAAAGTCAACAGTTTTCCAATTCCTACAAGGAAACATAAAGCACACTCACAAGGAAAAAGATTGTTAGTAGGTTAGTCCTAATTTAAAAACTATGTACATAAATAAAAGATATTTACTATATTAACAAAGTCCTTTTCAAAGTAGGAAACAATAAATCTTTCGTGAAAGTCCCAAAATCTACTTACCAAATATGTGTTTGATTCGAAAATAAGGAAACACTTTGTTTCCTAAAAACTCACTCTTTCAATCTCCCCCTATTTTGGACTTTCTAGTCAAAACCAAAGATTTATGATTTGATCACTAAGATCAACATTTTCAAATTCGAAATCTCCCCCTGAATGGATGTGTGTGCAGATGTGTCAACAAATCCACACACAACTGCATAAACCAAATTAGAACAAAAACTTGCAGTTTAACAAATATAACAAAAGCAACCATTCAGCAACCTGTTTTAAGTTTTACAGACCATTGTTTAATGTAACAGATTATTAAAGACAGTAATTAAAAATGTTTTAAGAACCACCACAGATTAAAACAAAAAAATCACTTCATCTTCCCCTTAGTTCAAAGTTCCCACTGTCTCCATGATGAAAAATCAGCAGCAGCAGCAGTATCAGCACCAGTTCCTTCTCCCCCTTTTTGAACAGAAAGAGTAGCATGCCACCTTAGAAGTCTGTCCTTGCAGAGCTTTGAGGTTGTTGGCATGAGATTTGGAGGCTTGCATCTGAGAATTGAGAGCAAAGGAGAGGGCTTCAGCAACAGCTATTTCTGCATCCAGGTCTTGTATTTGGGCATCAAAGGGAGTTACAGATGTAGGACTGGATGTGCCCACATCTGGCATAGCAATTTCAGGCATAACTCCCAGTGGGAGATCAACAAACCTTTGTTTTCCATCCAACAAGGTTTTGGATTCTTTAAACAATTCAAACTTATCAACCCTAACTTCACCTTTTTCAGGCTTCACACCTTGGACAATTAGGATTTGAGAGATGAGAGAAGGGTAAGGCAAAGACCATTTCTTGGAGGGAGATTCACCATACCCACAAATTTTCCTAAATATAAATTCTCCAAAATTGATATTCTTCTTAGCACCCAACCTATAGAGCAAATCAGCTTGAACTCTAGTGACAGAGGTTTTATTATTGGAGGGACAGAGGTTGGCAGTTAGGATGGTTTGCCTCCAGGCTTCTTTAAATTTTTGGCCTTATCTGCCTCAGAGAGCCTTCTAACCCTGTGAGATCTTCGTAGATTTCTTGGGGGTACAGGATTGACAAGGTTCCCTTTTGGTTTAGAGGTGGGTAACTTTCTCTTTTTGGTTAAAGGGGTTTTCAAAGGTGGAACATGGGCCATAGTTGATGGTTCAACCGTTGGTTGAGTAACAGGAGGTGGATGAGGAATGGGGATATTTGGGGATGATGGGGCAGCAAAGGGTTCCAATGTAGGAGAATTAGAGGAAGGAATTTCCATTGAGGAATCAGACGAGGATGATGGAGAGGGTACCTCGATGAAGAAACTAGGTTTTGCAGGTTGATCAACAATGGGGATGTCAGCAGTGGCGACGAAAATTGGCTCTATGTCAAGCACGTCTTCATCACGAATTTCTTTAATAGACGCCATTGATTCTGCAAAAGCTCGTTAGGTAGAATAGTGGAGAGAGAGATTAATGCAGTGTGTGTGTGAGCAATTATGGAAGAAGGAAAAAAAAGGTTTAACAAGGGTTTAAGGGGATGGGACGGATGTGAGGGCAATTTAATACACACAACTCCCCCTTTTCAATTGAATTTAGGAATTCTTCTCCAAAAAGGACTCACACAGCCAAAATCCCACAAAGATCCTCCAACGGCTATAACCCTTTGATATTTCCACACACAACAACCCTCGAAAAAAATAGGGATTGGAATAAATCAAGATTTTGCCAACTTTTTATGGAAATAAAAAAATTACTTCAGCCCTATCTTTTTCAACTGAATCCTTTTTAAAATTGTCCTTCCTTTTCAAATAAGGATTAATACACACCTTTCTTTTTCATGGGCGATATTGGAAATCAAAAACATATTAAATCAAGGAGTAAGTTAAGAATGAAAATAAATGAACTAGCATATTTACAAAGCACCCTATATGACCTAAAATGCAGAATGACTAGCATGATGCAACACACAGGTGAAGGAAAAATCTCAGCACATAGATGTGGCATAGGATGTGAGTCACATTTGGGGACACATTTAGATCACAAAAAGTCAATGAGCAATAATCCAATCTGCACAGCCTCTAGGATGCATCCACCCATTTTTTTATTGTGGATATATTGCATTTTTGAGTAGCTTTCACTTTTCTTATTTCCCAAATATAGTCCTTTTTCCCAATGATCTTATCAAGTTTGATTTCAAGATTTCTTATGAGAATCACTTGATCACAATGGTTTGGCTTCATACTAAGGGTGAAGCAGTTGTTTCTCATTGATTTTTTAAAGGCACCGACTGTGAGATATCTAATAAGATTATATCAAGTTATCAAAAGATAACAAGAACAGGAAATGCTCACAATTAGGTGATCATAAAATGTCAAAGATGTAAGACTCACAAGTGACCACACTGAGATTAATTCGTGCAAATGCATGATATTTTATTTTTTCTGTTATATAATATACAGATATGTTAGAGGATGTGAGACACATTTGTGCTCACTGTTGGGTTTCGAGGGTCCATGCGCAGCGGAATAAGCAATAACTTGAAAAACCCCAAGCCCTAGAATCCGTTCTAGATGAATAATTAAGAGAGATGAAATAGAATTACCAACTTTGAATGCTTTTGCCTTTGATAAACTTGACCCAACTCCAGATTGAATGATCTTGTTAATCCTTGATGAACGAACAGGAATCACGAACCAAAGATCTTGATGAACGAAGATCCTCTATGTTTATCCACGCGCAGAACGAACCCTAGAACTCTTCTAGGAGGATTGCTAGATCCAATTGATTGAAACACCTTTCAATCAATGAAGAACAATGGATTTGGTGGTGTTTGATTCTCAATTCTCAATTGAAATCTCTCACTTTTTATGTTTCTCTCAAGCCAAAACGTTCTCTTGACGGCTAGGGCAACCAGGGGTAAGTATTTATACGTTATAAAACTTTTCCCCTCGCGAAAACCCTAATTTTAAGTCAATTCCGCGTCAGTCCAGTGCCCAGGGGACGAGTCGTCCCCCAGGGGACGAGTCGTCCCCTGGCATCCAACTTCGAATGCTGGCGTCCCCTTAAGGGGAATAGTTGGTTACGGCACTGGGACGAGTCGTCCCCTGAGAACAAAAACTCCATATTCTTCATTTTTGACAATTCGTTCGATGCGTGTGACCACATAGAACTATATTATGTTGGCAATGAGTTCGATCACATCGATCCTCATAAGACATGAGCGGACTCTAGCAAGCCATCATGCCTACCCAAATAATATAATATCAAGTTCGATTTCCTATATAGAACATATCACAATCCCATTGTCACACGATGTTATATTGAACATGAGTCATGGTCCACGTCAACTCATATTGTTCAATGCTTTCTCGTTACCAAGTAAATTGATTTAATCGAATGACATTAATCACATTAATTCATTCGGGCATGGCCATGCACTACATCAATCTTACTTACGAGTGGCCTAGCAAACATCTCTCTTTACGAGGGACAATTTCCATCTTGACTTATCATTCTTCCCAACAAGAATCATACCACGCCAATGATAGCCCTTATTGTTATCCGGTTAAAGACAACGTTAAACTATATCAAACATGATATTCATCGAGCGGAAGACGATGATAATCTCAGGTCAAAGGATATCAATGATATGACTATATGAGATCTAATTATGACATTTGACCATGACATAGATCTCATAATGGGTCAAGTCCAGTACCTTGTTCTCTAACAAGTACCCATGAATCTAATGTGCATCTCCATGCATATAATCATCACATGATTATCCATTAGACTTCATACTAGTGCTTCATAAGTACTAGGGACACGATTATTATAATAAAACATGCAAACATATATAACAATCAAAGAAACAATCTCATATATAAATGAACAATGACATTACATAAAGGTCTATCTCTATAGGCCTAGGGCACTAACACCTACAGTCTCCCACTTGCACTAGGCCCAATCATTCATGTATCTTATACCCATGGACCTAACATGACATTCATGTTTAGCTTGTGGCAAAGGCTTGGTGAGAGGGTCCGGAATGTTGTCATCCGTTGGTACCTTGCATATCTTGACGTCCTCCCTTTCACAGATTTCTCTAATGAGGTGGAAACGTCTCAAAATGTGTTTGGATTGTTGATGTGACCTTGGTTCTTTTGCTTGCACAAATGACACCATAATTATCACAACAAAGTTCCACCGGATTAGTGATACTTGGAACAATTCCAAAACACTAATGAACTTTTGATCCAAACTGCCTTTTCTAGCTACATCATATGTTGCTAAAATTAAGCCCTAGAAGTAGAATCGGCCACGATTTTCTGCTTGGAACTCTTCCAATAAAATCGCACCTCCAATAAGCATAAACACAAATCCTAATTGCGATTTAATTAACTTTGTCAGTTTAGAAGTTAGCATCCGTGTAACCTTTACAACAAGATTAACTTCCAACCTTTCAAATACCAAGAACGTATCCTTAGTTCTTCTTAAGTACTTTAAGAATCGTCTTGACTGCCATCCAATGGTTCTCACTAGGATCAGGTTGGTATCGACTCGTCATGCTCAAAGCATACGAGACGTCGAGTCTAGTACAAATCATGGCATACATGACAGATCCAAATGTCGGAGCAT
Source organism: Adenophora triphylla var. japonica (assembly GCA_022495995.1). Lineage (NCBI taxonomy): Eukaryota > Viridiplantae > Streptophyta > Magnoliopsida > Asterales > Campanulaceae > Adenophora > Adenophora triphylla. The sequence goes on along the minus strand of JAFEMH010000408.1, from coordinate 468,640 downwards.
ATGGAACTTCATCCATTCTCTTTTGCTCATCAGTTGTCATGGGACACTGAGTCTCGCTAAGAGTAATACCATGACCCATTGACAGGTTACCTTTCTTAGAATCATCTAAGAACCTTATCAATATGAGTATTTTGACTCAAACCAACTTATCCTTTTAGATCTATCTCTATAGATCTTGATACCAAGGATGTAAGCGGCTTCACCCATATCATTCATTGAGAAACCTTTCCTTGACCAAGACTTGACAGTCTTAAGTGTCGGAACTTTGTTTTCAATGAGTAAGATATCATTGTCATATAACAATAGAAATAATACTATGCTCCCACTGAATTTCATGTATACACAAAGTTCATCTTCGTACTTGATGAAGTCAAACTCTTTGACCGATTCATCAAAATGAAAATTCCAACCCCTCGAAGCTTGCTTCAACCCATCTTATGGATCTTTGCAACATGCATACTTTATTAGAATTTCTTGGATCGACAAACCTTCGGGTTGTGTACTGTACACATCCTTAAGAATCTTTCCATTTAGGAAAGTCGTTTGTCATCCATTTGTCATATCACATAGTCATAATATGCGACAATGGCAATTGAAACTCTAATAGACTTCGGCATTGTAATGGGCAAAAAGGTTTCAACATAGTCAACACTATGAATTTTCCTAAATCCCTTTGCTACAATCCTTAGTCATGAAAGTATACACCTTCCATCCATGTCGGTTTTCTTCTTGAAAACCCATTTACACCCTTATGGTTTTTACACCTTCAGGTGGACCAATCAAGTTCAAAACTTGATCATCAAACATGGATTACAATTCGGATTCCATGGTTCATAACCATTTATCCGAATTAGGAGTGGACATCGTCTCTAGATAGGAAATAGGTTCGTCATTCTCAATGACTCCCACTTGATTACTTTCCGATATGAGAAATCCATATCTCTCAGGTTCAGATCGTATCCTATCAGATCTGCGAAGAACTTGTGTATCTTGAACCGGTTCCACAACTCCTTGTGAACTTGGTTCCGTCTCTACTCTTGGTTCCACGTTATTTTCAGGTTCTTGAACTCTTCAAGATCAATTTTACTCCCACTAGATCCTTTATTGAGAAACTGTTTCTCAAGAAACGAATCATATAGAGCAACAAACAATTTGTTCTCATTGCGGTTGTAAAACTAATATCTGAAATTAACCTGTCAGATTTGGTGCTAACTTATGAGAGACAAGTCTCTTTACATAAGATTCGCAACCCCAAATCTTTATGAAAGACATTCTTTCATGCCACATCTCATGTGGGGACTTAGGAATCGATTTAGTAGGGACACAATTCAGTGTAACCGCATTATTTCTAATGCATATCCTCAAAAGAAAATAGGAAAGTCAACTTGACACATCATCGAACGAACCATGTCATACAAGGTTCAATTCCTCCTCTCAAACACACCATACAATGTGGTGTTCCGGGTGGAGTCAACTCTGAAACGATTTCACAGTTTTGAGATGATTGTCAACCTCTTGGCTCAAATATTCATTACCTCGATCTAATCGAAGTACTTTAATAGTTTTGCCATGATTGGTTTTTGTACTTCATCTTGAAATATTCGAAATATCTCAAACGATTCACCTTTGGACTTCATCAGATAGACATAGTCATATCTAGATAAGTAACCGGTGAATGTGATGAAATACCGAATTCCTCCCCTAGCAATGCTACTTAATAGTCCATATACATCTCATGTATAAGGGCCAATAAGCCACTACCCTCCCACTACTCTTAGTGTAGGGTGGTTTGGTCATTTTACCAAATAAACGAGATTCTCATACCTCAAATGATTCATAATCATATGAGTCTAAATGTCCATGTTAATGGAGTTTAGATTATACGTTTCTCATTTATATGACCAAGCCGGCAATGCCATGTGAACGTGTTGTTCACATCATTCGGTTTAGATTTCACGCTTATATTATAGATATCTTCAATATTATTTTGTATCTTAACATCAAGGATATGAAGACCATTCAATGATATATGCATTACAATAATACATATCATTAAATTAATATAAAGCTTCTTATTCTCAATAAGAAAATTTATATCCTTCATCATCCTCATAAGAAACAAAATGATACTCCTACTCAAATTAGGAACGTAGTCACACTTGTTCAAAACAAGTACTAGTCCACAAGGTAAAGTGACTTCATAAGTCCCTACGGCTAATGCAACAACTCTTGCTTCATTACTACGCATAGGTTTAATTCACCTTCTTTGAGTAGCTTTCTATTCTTTATTTCTTGCACATTTAAACAAATGTGGGATCTATATCCGGTATCATATACCCAAGAACAAGAAGTCGAAAGGAAAATATCTATCATATAAATATTTGAAGTAGTAGCAATCAAATTGCCCTTCTTCACCTTTTAGGCCTTCCTTATTAGCCTTGCAACTTTGCTTCTAATGACAATCTCATTGCAGCGGTAGCAAACTGCATCCTTTTGAGACACTTTGGGTTTAGCCTCTTCGGCTTTGGCAACTTTTGCCCTAGGTTTAGCAACCTTTGCTTTACCTTCTTGCCTTCCCTTTTGAACCCCTTTCTTGTGTTAACCATTAACACACTTGCGGATTGCTCCTTTTGCATCTCATGCATTAAAAGCCTTTACCACAACATATATCTTTTATCTAGCTTGCACTTGGAACATTTCCTTTTGTGCGTTGTGCTAGAACAAAAGCAATTTCCACGTGTTCAAGGTTCTTCTTAAGAGCCTTTAAACATGGTGGCAAGTATAGGGCAAACAACATCATAGGAATCATCTAAATGTTTCTTATGTTGCTCCTTACCTGCCCTTTGCAACATTTGCAGTGGGTTCAGCAGGAATAGATTCGTCAAGAACGTACAATTTTGCTTAAGAACTCTTCTTGAGCATCTGATCAAATCAGAATAACTTGTACCGTTCTTTTCGAACTTGTCCTTCATAAGGACGAATCGCAATAATAAGGATTAATTATAGTTTAATGCTATTTCTACAACAAAATATGCAACACATATGAACACATATAAGTACCGATTTCATTTAAGAGATTAAATAACGTATTTCATAAATACTCCCACTAAATTATATAACCTTCTTATGCAAATATGCATAATATAATTTAATAGGCTAAGACCCAACTTTAATTTAATTTCAAGTCGGCTATGGCACGACTGCTCAAAATTAAACTAAAAAGGTAGATAACATTTATCAATCATATCTATATATGACTCTTAGATCATTATGAGATTATAGACATCTTATGTCACATGTTTCAATCTCATCTTATGCCTTAGGCCCAAAACCGTTTTGATAGCCTAATTGAGTTCAACCATGTTAAACGTATAGCAACCACTATTTGCTCATCTTGATCATACAAAGATAGAATTAATGCACCTCGCTATGGCGAGCCCACATAAAACTACCCGTGTACTCACAAGTGTTTAAACATGGGTGGCATAAAACAAACTCAAATTACAAAGAAGGTTCAATTTTTCATGCTTATCAATTACATCCCAAGGTTGATTCATGAAAACTATATGAACATAATTATGAACATGGAATGATGCAACACAAATCACATTTGGTCAGTAATTACTAGTACGCGGCCACGTGCTCCAAATTTATCCCACACTTCCATCGAAGTGCCTGTGGGGAAGGTTTTGGTGTCCAGCCAATATACCAAGTAATACATCACAAATATCCTAGATTAATCACATTAATCATATCAATGAAATTGACATCCCATAATCTAGATTAATCATATTAATCATATATATTACAATTTCATAATCATGGTATATCTATATATACTATTACTTCTCAAGTAAAACTCATACAATTTCATATTCTAGATCATGCACATCATGAAAATTCATATAATCATATTACATAATTATCATGATTATCTAACTAAGCATCATGAACGGGGCTCTGATACCACTGTTGGGTTTCGAGGGTCCATGCGCAGCGGAATAAGCAATAACTTGAAAAACCCCAAGCCCTAGAATCCGTTCTAGATGAATAATTAAGAGAGATGAAATAGAATTACCAACTTTGAATGCTTTTGCCTTTGATAAACTTGACCCAACTCCAGATTGAATGATCTTGTTAATCCTTGATGAACGAACAGGAATCACGAACCAAAGATCTTGATGAACGAAGATCCTCTATGTTTATCCACGCGCAGAACGAACCCTAGAACTCTTCTAGGAGGATTGCTAGATCCAATTGATTGAAACACCTTTCAATCAATGAAGAACAATGGATTTGGTGGTGTTTGATTCTCAATTCTCAATTGAAATCTCTCACTTTTTATGTTTCTCTCAAGCCAAAACGTTCTCTTGACGGCTAGGGCAACCAGGGGTAAGTATTTATACGTTATAAAACTTTTCCCCTCGCGAAAACCCTAATTTTAAGTCAATTCCGCGTCAGTCCAGTGCCCAGGGGACGAGTCGTCCCCCAGGGGACGAGTCGTCCCCTGGCATCCAACTTCTGAATCTGGCGTCCCCCTTAAGGGGAATAGTTGGTTCTGGCCTGGGGACGAGTCGTCCCCTGAGAACAAAAACTCCATATTCTTCATTTTTGACAATTCGTTCGATGCGTGTGACCCCATAGGACTATATTATGTTGGCAATGAGTTCGATCACATCGATCCTCATAAGACATGAGCGGACTCTAGCAAGCCATCATGCCTACCCAAATAATATAATATCAAGTTCGATTTCCTATATAGAACATATCACAATCCCATTGTCACACGATGTTATATTGAACATGAGTCATGGTCCACGTCAACTCATATTGTTCAATGCTTTCTCGTTACCAAGTAAATTGATTTAATCGAATGACATTAATCACATTAATTCATTCGGGCATGGCCATGCACTACATCAATCTTACTTACGAGTGGCCTAGCAAACATCTCTCTTTACGAGGGACAATTTCCATCTTGACTTATCATTCTTCCCAACAAGAATCATACCACGCCAATGATAGCCCTTATTGTTATCCGGTTAAAGACAACGTTAAACTATATCAAACATGATATTCATCGAGCGGAAGACGATGATAATCTCAGGTCAAAGGATATCAATGATATGACTATATGAGATCTAATTATGACATTTGACCATGACATAGATCTCATAATGGGTCAAGTCCAGTACCTTGTTCTCTAACAAGTACCCATGAATCTAATGTGCATCTCCATGCATATAATCATCACATGATTATCCATTAGACTTCATACTAGTGCTTCATAAGTACTAGGGACACGATTATTATAATAAAACATGCAAACATATATAACAATCAAAGAAACAATCTCATATATAAATGAACAATGACATTACATAAAGGTCTATCTCTATAGGCCTAGGGCACTAACACCTACAGCTGTAGGGTTTCGAGGGTCCATGCGCAGCGGAATAAGCAATAACTCGAAAAACCCCAAGCCCTAGAATCCGTTCTAGATGAATAATTAAGAGAGATGAAATAGAATTACCAACCTTGAATGCTTTTGCCTTTGATAAACTTGACCCAACTCTAGATTGAATGATCTTGTTAATCCTTGATGAACGAACGGGAATCACGAACCAAAGATCTTGATGAACGAAGATCCTCTATGTTTATCCACGCGCGGAACGAACCCTAGAACTCTTCTAGGAGGATTGCTAGATCCAATTGATTGAAACACCTTTCAATCAATGAAGAACAATGGATTTGGTGGTGTTTGATTCTCAATTCTCAATTGAAATCTCCCACTCTAAGTGTTTCTCTCAAGCCAAAACGTTCTCTTGACGGCTAGTGGCAACCAGGGGTAAGTATTTATACGTTATAAAACTTTTCCCTTGTGAAAACCCTAGTTTTAAGTCAATTTCGCGTCGATCCGGTGCCCGGTGGACGAGTCGTCCCAGGGGACGAGTCGTCCCCGGCACCCGGCCTTCGAATACGGCGTCCCCTTAAGGGGAATAGTTGGTTCTGGCCTGGGGACGAGTCGTCCCCTGAGAACAAAAACTCCATATTCTTCATTTTTGACAATTCGTTCGATGCGTGTGACCCCATAGGACTATATTATGTTGGCAATGAGTTCGATCACATCGATCCTCATAAGACATGAGCGGACTCTAGCAAGCCATCATGCCTACCCAAATAATATGATATCAAGTTCGATTTTCCTACATAGAACATATCACAATCCCATTGTCACACGATGTTATATTGAACATGAGTCATGGTCCACGTCAACTCATATTGTTCAATGCTTTCTCGTTACCAAGTAAATTGATCAATCGAATGATATTAATCACATTAATTCATTCGGGCATGGCCATGCACTACATCAATCTTACTTACGAGTGGCCTAGCAAACATCTCTCTTTACGAGGGACAATTTCCATCTTGACTTATCATTCTTCCCAACAAGAATCATACCATGCCAATGATAGCCCTTATTGTTATCCGGTTAAAGACAACGTTAAACTATATCAAACATGATATTCATCGAGCGGAAGACGATGATAATCTCAAGTCAAAGGATATCAATGATATGACTATATGAGATCTAATTATGACATTTGACCATGACATAGATCTCATAATGGGTCAAGTCCAGTACCTTGTTCTCTAACAAGTACCCATGAATCTAATGTGCATCTTCATGCATATAATCATCACATGATTATCCATTAGACTTCATACTAGTGCTTCATAAGTACTAGGGACACGATTATTATAACTAAACATGCAAACACATATAATAATCAAAGAAGCAATCTCATATATAAATGAACAATGACATTATATAAAGGTCTATCTCTATAGGCCTAGGGCACTAACACCTACAGTCTCCCACTTGCACTAGGCCCAATCATTCATGTATCTTATACCCATGGACCTAACATGACCATCATGTTTAGCTTGTGGCAAAGGCTTGGTGAGAGAGTCCGAAATGTTGTCATTCGTTGGTACCTTTTGCATATCTTAACGTCTTCCCTTTCACAGATTTCTCGAATGAGGTGGAAACGTCTCAAAATGTGTTTGGATCGTTGATGTGACCTTGGTTCTTTTGCTTGCACAAATGACACCACAATTGTCACAACAAAGTTCCACCGGATTAGTGATACTTGGAACAATTCCAAAACACTAATGAACTTTTTATCCAAACTGCCTTTTCTAGCTACATCATATGTTGCTAAAATTAAGCCTTAGAAGTAGAATCGGCTACGATTTTCTGCTTGGAACTCTTCCAATAAAATCGCACCTCCAATAAGCATAAACACAAATCCTAATTGCGATTTTAATTAACTTTGTCAGTTTGGAAGTTAGCATCCGTGTAACCTTTACAACAAGATTAACTTCCAATCTTTCAAATACCAAGAACGTATCCTTAGTTCTTCTTAAGTACTTTAAGGATCGTCTTGACTGCCATCCAATGGTTCTCACCAGGATCAGATTGGTATCGACTCGTCATGCTCAAAGCATACGAGACGTCGGGTCTAGTACAAATCATGGCATACATGACAGATCCAAATGTCGGAGCATATGGAACTTCATCCATTCTCTTTTGCTCATCAGTTGTCATGGGACACTGAGTCTCGCTAAGAGTAATACCATGACCCATTGACAAGTTACCTTTCTTAGAATCATCTAAGAACCTTATCAATATGAGTATTTTGACTCAAACCAACTTATCCTTTTAGACCTATCTCTATAGATCTTGATACCAAGGATGTAAGCGGCTTCACCCATATCTTTCATTGAGAAACCTTTCCTTGACCAAGACTTGACAGTCTTAAGTGTCGGAACTTTGTTTTCAATGAGTAAGATATCATTGTCATATAACAATAGAAATAATACTACGCTCCCACTGAATTTCATGTATACACAAAGTTCATCTTTGTACTTGATGAAGTCAAACTCTTTGACTGATTCATCAAAATGAAGATTCCAACCCCTCGAAGCTTGCTTCAACCCATCTTATGGATCTTTGCAACATGCATACTTTATTAGAATTTCTTGGATCGACAAACCCTTCAGGCTGTATCTGTATACATCCTCAAGTAGGTTTCCGTTAAGAAACGCTATTTTGACATCCATTTGCCATATCTCATATTCACAATATGCGATAATGGCAATTGAAACTCTAATAGACTTCGGCATTGTAATGGGCAAAAAGGTTTCAACATAGTCAACACTATGAATTTTCCTAAATCCCTTTGCTACAATCCTTAGTCATGAAAGTATACACCTTCCATCCATGTCGGTTTTCTTCTTGAAAACCCATTTAACCCCTTATGGTTTTTACACCTTCAGGTGGACCAATCAAGTTCAAAACTTGATCATCAAACATGGATTACAATTCGGATTCCATGGTTCATAACCATTTATCCGAATTAGGAGTGGACATCGTCTCTAGATAGGAAATAGGTCCGTCATTCTCAATGACTCCCACTTGATTACTTTCCGATATGAGAAATCCATATCTCTCAGGTTCAGATCGTATCCTATCAGATCTGCGAAGAACTTGTGTATCTTGAACCGGTTCCACAACTCCTTGTGAACTTGGTTCCGTCTCTACTCTTGGTTCCACGTTATTTTCGTGTTACGGAACTCTTCAAGATCAATTTTACTCCCACTAGATCCTTTATTGAGAAACTTGTTTCTCAAGAAACGAATCATATAGAGTAACAAACACTTTGTTCTCATTGCGGTTGTAAAACTAATATTCGAAATTAACCTGTCAGATTTGGTGCTAACTTATGAGAGACAAGTCTCTTTACATAAGATTCGCAACCCCAAATCTTTATGAAAGACATTCTTTCATTCCACATCTCATGTGGGGACTTAGGAATCAATTTAGTAGGGACACAATTCAGTGTAACCGCATTATTTCTAATGCATATCCTCAAAAGAAAATAGGAAAGTCAACTTGACACATCATCGAACGAACCATGTCATACAAGGTTCAATTCCTCCTCTCAAACACACCATACAATGTGGTGTTCCGGGTGGAGTCAACTCTGAAACGATTTCACAGTTTTGAGATGATTGTCAACCTCTTGGCTCAAATATTCATTACCTCGATCTAATCGAAGTATTTTAATAGTTTTGCCAAGATTGGTTTTTGTACTTCATCTTGAAATATTCGAAATATCTCAAACGATTCACCTTTGGACTTCATCAGATAGACATAGTCATATCTAGATAAGTAACCGGTGAATGTGATGAAATACCGAATTCCTCCCCTAGCAATGCTACTTAATAGTCCATATACATCTCATGTATAAGGGCCAATAAGCCACTACCCTCCCACTACTCTTAGTGTAGGGTGGTTTGGTCATTTTACCAAATAAATGAGATTCGCATACCTCAAATGATTCATAATCATATGAGTCTAAATGTCCATGTTAATGGAGTTTAGATTATACGTTTCTCATTTATATGACCAAGCCGGCAATGCCATGTGAACGTGTTGTTCACATCATTCGGTTTAGATTTCACACTTATATTATAGATATCTTCAATATTATTTTGTATCTTAACATCAAGGATATGAAGACCATTCAATGATATATGCATTACAATAATGCATATCATTAAATAAATATAAAGCTTCTTATTCTCAATAAGAAAATTTATATCCTTCATCATCCTCATAAGAAACAAAATGATACTCCTACTCAAATTAGGAACGTAGTCACACTTGTTCAAAACAAGTACTAGTCCACAAGGTAAAGTGACTTCATAAGGCCCTACGGCTAATGCAAAGAACTCTTGCTTCATTACTACGCATAGGTTTAATTCACCTTCTTTGAGTAGCTTTCTATTCTTTATTTCTTGCACATTTAAACAAATGTGGGATCTATATCCGGTATCATATACCCAAGAACAAGAAGTCGAAAGGAAAATATCTATCATATAAATATTTGAAGTAGTAGCAATCAAATTGCCCTTCTTCACCTTTTAGGCCTTCCTTATTAGCCTTGCAACTTTGCTTCCAATGACAATCTCATTGGCGGTAGCAAACTGCATCCTTTTGAGACACTTTGGGTTTAGCCTCTTCGGCTTTGGCAACTTTTGCCCTAGGTTTAGCAACCTTTGCTTTACCTTCTTGCCTTCCCTTTTGAACCCCTTTCTTGTGTTAACCATTAACACACTTGCGGATTGCTCCTTTTTCATCTCATGCATTAAAAGCCTTCACCACAACATATATCTTTTGTCTAGCTTGCACTTGGAACATTTCCTTTTGTGCGTTGTGCTAGAACAAAAGCAATTTCCACGTGTTCAAGGTTCTTCTTAAGAGCCTTTAAACATGGTGGCAAGTATAGGGCAAACAACATCATAGGAATCATCTAAATGTTTCTTATGTTGCTCCTTACCGTCCTTTGCAACGTTTGCGGTGGGTTCAAGAGAATAGATTCGTCAAGAACGTACAATTTTGCTTAAGAACTCTTCTTGAGCATCCGATCAAATCGAATAACTTGTACCGTTCTTTTCGAACTTGTCCTTCATAAGGACGAATCGCAATAATAAGGATTAATTATAGTTTAATGCTATTTCTACAACAAAATATGCAACACATATGAACACATATAAGTACCGATTTCATTTAAGAGATTAAATAACGTATTTCATAAATACTCCCACTAAATTATATAACCTTCTTATGCAAATATGCATAATATAATTTAATAGGCTAAGACCCAACTTTAATTTAATTTCAAGTCGGCTATGGCACGACTGCTCAAAATTAAACTAAAAAGGTAGATAACATTTATCAATCATATCTATATATGACTCTTAGATCATTATGAGATTATAGACATCATATGTCACATGTTTCAATCTCATCTTATGCCTTAGGCCCAAAACCGTTTTGATAGCCTAATTGAGTTCAACCATGTTAAACGTATAGCAACCACTATTTGCTCATCTTGATCATACAAAGATAGAATTAATGCACCTCGCTATGGCGAGCCCACATAAAACTACCCGTGTACTCACAAGTGTTTAAACATGGGTGGCATAAAACAAACTCAAATTACAAAGAAGGTTCAATTTTTCATGCTTATCAATTACATCCCAAGGTTGATTCATGAAAACTATATGAACATAATTATGAACATGGAATGATGCCACACATATTACATTTGATCGCAATTACTAGTACGCGGCCACGTGCTCCAAGATTATCCCACACTTCCATCGAAGTGCCCGTGGGGAAGGTTTTGGTGTCCACCAATATACCAAGTAATACATCACAAATATCCTAGATTAATCACATTAATCATATCAATGAAATTGACATCCCATAATCTAGATTAATCATATTAATCATATATATTACAATTTCATAATCATGGTATATCTATATATACTATTACTTCTCAAGTAAAACTCATACAATTTCATATTCTAGATCATGCACATCATGAAAATTCATATAATCATATTACATAATTATCATGATTATCTAACTAAGCATCATGAACGGGGCTCGATACCACCGTAGGGTTTCGAGGGTCCATGCGCAGCGGAATAAGCAATAACTCGAAAACCCCAAGCCCTAGAATCCGTTCTAGATGAATAATTAAGAGAGATGAAATAGAATTACCAACCTTGAATGCTTTTGCCTTTGATAAACTTGACCCAACTGCATTGAATGATCTTGTTAATCCTTGATGAACGAACGGGAATCACGAACCAAAGATCTTGATGAACGAAGATCCTCTATGTTTATCCACGCGCGAACGAACCCTAGAACTCTTCTAGGAGGATTGCTAGATCCAATTGATTGAAACACCTTTCAATCAATGAAGAACAATGGATTTGGTGGTGTTTGATTCTCAATTCTCAATTGAAATCTCCCACTCTAAGTGTTTCTCTCAAGCCAAAACGTTCTCTTGACAGCTAGGGCAACCAGGGTAAGTATTTATACGTTATAAAACTTTTCCCTCGTGAAAACCCTAGTTTTAAGTCAATTTCGCGTCACCCAGCCGCCCGGGACGAGTCGTCCCCAGGGACGAGTCGTCCCCGGCACCCAGCTCTTCGAATACGGCGTCCCCTTAAGGGGAATAGTTGGTTACGCCTCGGGGATGAGTCGTCCCCGAGAACAAAAACTCCATATTCTTCATTTTTGACAATTCGTTCGATGCGTGTGACCCCATAGGACTATATTATGTTGGCAATGAAGTTCGATCACATCGATCCTCATAAGACATGAGCGGACTCTAGCAAGCCATCATGCCTACCCAAATAATATGATATCAAGTTCGATTTTCCTACATAGAACATATCACAATCCCATTGTCACACGATGTTATATTGAACATGAGTCATGGTCCACGTCAACTCATATTGTTCAATGCTTTCTCGTTACCAAGTAAATTGATCAATCGAATGATATTAATCACATTAATTCATTCGGGCATGGCCATGCACTACATCAATCTTACTTACGAGTGGCCTAGCAAACATCTCTCTTTACGAGGGACAATTTCCATCTTGACTTATCATTCTTCCCAACAAGAATCATACCATGCCAATGATAGCCCTTATTGTTATCCGGTTAAAGACAACGTTAAACTATATCAAACATGATATTCATCGAGCGGAAGACGATGATAATCTCAGGTCAAAGGATATCAATGATATGACTATATGAGATCTAATTATGACATTTGACCATGACATAGATCTCATAATGGGTCAAGTCCAGTACCTTGTTCTCTAACAAGTACCCATGAATCTAATGTGCATCTTCATGCATATAATCATCCCAATGATCTTATCAAGTTTGATTTCAAGATTTCTTATGAGAATCACTTGATCACAATGGTTTGGCTTCATACTAAGGGTGAAGCAGTTGTTTCTCATTGATTTTTTAAAGGCACCGACTGTGAGATATCTAATAAGATTATATCAAGTTATCAAAAGATAACAAGAACAGGAAATGCTCACAATTAGGTGATCATAAAATGTCAAAGATGTAAGACTCACAAGTGACCACACTGAGATTAATTCGTGCAAATGCATGATATTTTATTTTTTCTGTTATATAATATACAGATATGTTAGAGGATGTGAGACACATTTGTGCTCACAACATTAGATATCACACAAACCAAGAGACTTTCTCAAGGAGGAAAATCTCTCCAAATCTAATGCCTTTGTAAATATATCAGCCAATTGAATTTCAGTCCCAACAAATTCCAGACACACAGTTTTTTGTTCTACAAGATCCCTAATGAAATGATGTCTAATATCAATGTGTTTTGTTCTAGAATGTTGGACAGGATTTTTAGATATATCCAAGGCACTTTTTTTATCACAAAAAGCAGTCAAAATTTTGCTATTCAATCCATAGTCTTTCAGCATTTGATTCATCCATAGCAATTGTGTGCAGCAACTTCCAAGGGCAACATATTCAGCCTCTGTAGTGGACAAAGACACACATTTCTGCTTCCTACTGTACCAAGATACAAGGTTGTTCCCTAGGTAGAAGCATCCACCTGTAGTACTCTTCCTATCATTACTATTTTCAGCCCAATCTGAGTCTGTATAGCCAACCAAATTGGTGTTTGTCTCCTTAGAATAGTGCAGTCCTAGGTTCACAGTCCCACTTACATATCTTATTATTCTTTTCAAGGTTTTAATATGGGACACATTTGGGTTAGCTTGATATCTTGCACAGAGACACACACTATACATTATGTCTGGTCGACTTGCAGTGAGATACAACAGACTACCTATCATGCTTCTGTACAAGGTTTGGTCAACACTCTCACCATCTGAATCATGGCTCAGCTTTTGGGAAGATTCCATTGGTGTTTTGAGATGTGAGGAGTGATCAAGCTCAAACTTTTTCACAAGATTCTTGGCATATTTGGACTGAGAGATGAACATGCCTTTTTAAAATTGATTTATCTGTAGGCCTAGAAAATAGTTCAACTCTCCTACCATACTCATCTCAAATGTGGAGGTCATGCTTTCCACAAACTCAGTTAGCATAGAGTCAAAATTTGACCCAAACACAATATCATCCACATATATTTGTGCCATAAGAATCTTCTTTTTATTTTTCCTCACAAATAAGGTTTTGTCAACCTCACCTCTCTTGAATCCTAGGTGAAGCAAATGGTCAGTCAACCTACCATACCAAGCTCTAGGGGCTTGCTTTAGCCCATACAGAGCTTTCTTCAGTTTGTAAACATGGTTAGGAAACTTGGAATCCACAAAGCCTTTAGGTTGTTCAACATAGGCTTCCTCATTCAATACCCCATTTAGAAAAGCACTCTTAACATCCATTTGATGAAGAGTGAGCTTGATGTAGCAAGCAATGGCCAACAAGAGTCTAATGGACTCAATTCTTGCAACAGAAGCAAAAGTCTCCTCAAAATCAATTCCTTCAATTTGGGTATAAACTTGAGCAACTAGCCTAGCCTTATTCCTAGTGATCACTCCCTTCTCATCAGTTTTATTTTTGAAAATCTATTTGGTTCCTATGACATTTCCATGAGATGGTCTAGGGACAAGGGTCCATACTTCATTCTTTTCAAATTGAATTAACTCTTCTTGCATAGCAAGAATCCAGTCAGCATCTTTCAATCCTTCAGTGATATTCTTAGGTTCAATCTTTGAAACAAAGCAGTAAAAACTTACCTGGGAATATGCTGATGAGCAACTCCACAAACCATCCATCTTTCTATAGTCTACTTTGTCTTTTTGTCTAGTTCTCACTTGAGCATGCACATCTCCCACAACTTGTGAAGTGGGGTGATTTTTCTGAATTTTAGAGGGAATATCCCTTGATCTATCCACACACCCATCCACATTATCTTCTGGAGCTTTATCCTGATCAGATTCAGAGGAGCTGTCCTCAGTTTCAGGATTTTGAGTGGATGTGGGAGCAGATGTGGATTCAGATGTGGATGCAGATGTGTCCATATCCTTGTTTACATCCTTTGCTGTTTCAACAGTTTTTTCAATTCTGGCAGTTTTTGTTGGTTCTCCAGCACATGTTTCAGTATCTTTCCAGTCCAGTAAACAACCTGAAACATCATCCTCAGCAGTCTTGAGGTTAAGATCAAGTGAGTCATCAAAAACAACATTGGTAGATTCCATAATGATTTTTGTTTTTAGATTAAAAACTCTGTAAGCTCTACTATTAGTGGAATATCCCATGAAAATAGCTTTATCACTCTTTGAATCAAATTTGAACAAGTATTATCTATCATTAAGAATGTAGCAAATATACCCAAACACATGAAAGTACTTCACAGTGGGTTTCTTGCCAAGAAGGATTTGATATGGAGTGACAGTGCTACCAATCCTAAGGAACACTCTATTGCCAATGTGACAGGCAGTGTTCAAAGCTTCTGCCCAAAATTTCTTGGACAGATTTTTAGAACTTAGCATAACCCTAGCCATTTCTTGCAAAGTTCTATTCTTCCTTTCTGCAATTCCATTTTGCTGTGGAGTGATTGGTGCAGAAAATTCATGTGTGATTCCCTTAGAATTACAAAAGGCAGTAAACATTGAGTTCTCATATTTAGTGTCATGGTCAGTTCTAATCCTCACATCCTTAAGACCATAAAGATTTTTTGTACCAAATTTTGAACTCTCCAATTGTCTCAGATTTTTCCCTTAAGAACATCACCCAGTATACCTAGAATAATCATCAACACACACAAAAGTATACTTTTTCCTACCAAAGCTTTCTACTTCAATAGGTCCCATCAAATCAGTATGAATCAACTCCAAACACCTAGATGTGGAGCACTGTTGGACCTTTTTATGTGAGGCTTTTGTTTGTTTTCCCTTTTGACATGAATCACAGACATCGAAGTTCTTGAAGTTCATCTTAGGGAGGTCCTTAACAACTTCAAACCTTTGAAGTTCTTCCAGAGTTCTGCATCTAGCATGCCTTAATTTTTGGTGCCACATATTGACATCATTAGCTTTTGAGCTTAGGTAAGAAAGATTGTCATCAAATTGGTAACAATTGTCAGCAGACCTAGGACCAGTAAACACACATTTATTGTCTTTATCAAATACTTCACACAGATGTTTATCAAACTTTACATAAAGGTCATCATCACATAGCTGACTGATGCTAATCATGTTGGCTTTCAAGCCTTCCATATGGTACACATTGTGCAATTTTGGGAGCCCCTTAACATCTAGGGTTCCTTTTCCAACAATTTTGCCTTGAGCACCACCACCAAAGTTCACCTTCCCCCCACATATTAACTCATAGTCAATTAGAACAACTTGGTTCCCAGTCATGTGCCTAGAGCACCCACTATCAAAATACCAAGAGCCAGAGACACTACTCTTGAGGGAAGAGTAAACAACATTGTAGGTAGCACTTGGTTTGGCCACCCACTATTTTTCAGCTTTCTTTTAGTGATGCAGAGGTCTCAGATTACCAGGATGTGTGTTCGGATGTGTATACATCTTCTCACACATCTGAGGCTGATTGAAGTAATCAGATTTCTTATCAGCCTTTAGTTTGTAACAGAAGGATCTAATGTGCCCAGGAGCAAAGCAATAATGACAGATGTAGTGTCTCCTCCTTGGCCTTTTCTCAATCAAAAAAGATTTTTCTCTAAAAATTGGTTTTTTCATACTTTTTGAAGTAGAAGTCTCACATCCCTCTTTTACAAACTTTCCTTTTTCAAAGCCCAGACCAGTTTATTAAGTTGACCCATAGAAATAGCTTCATCAAGTTTCATTTTACTTTTGTTCAACTTGGTAAAAGTACTTTCAGCTTTCTCACACTCATTTTTGATTTTTTCAAGCTCAACTTCTCTCTTGGTCACAAGGATTTCAAGTTTGGCAATGGTATCTTTTTTATCATCATTTTCTTTTGAAAGTCTAGCTTTTTCATCTTCACATGTAGCTAATTTATCAGAAAGAGATTTATTTACCTTAGCAAGTACCTCAATCTTGTCCATCCTCTTTATCCAATCAGTATGCAATTCCCTGTAGGTTGCAAACAATTCCTCATAGGGGATGTCCCTATCCTCATCTTCAAAATCTCCTTTTACAGAGAAACAGTTAAACATGAGGTCAGATGTGTCAACAAATGTGTTTACATCTGAGACCACATCCACAGTTTCTTCAGGAACTCCTTCTTCTATTTCTGCAGAAAAAACATTAAACACAGAATGACAGTTGATTATAGACATGTTAGCAACTTCTTCTTCATCCTCACTATCACTAAGGGTAGTAGTTAAGCTCATTCCCTTCTTTTTAAGTGTGTTAGCACGCTCATTGGCATAGTGACCAAAGCCACGACATGCCCTACACTGCACAGAATCAGAGGATTTTTTTATTGTCAAAGCTTGGTTTTTTGAAACTACTCTCAGTGCTAGGCCTTGGTTTTTCAACAACACTTGGAGCATGCCTATTTGGAAACTTACTCATTCTCTTATTTTTCAATATAGAACTAAATTTCTTAGAGATAAAAGCCACATCCTCTTCCTTAAGATTTGACTTGTCAATTTCAGAGGATAATTCCACAAGCTCTGTTGAAACAGCAGCTGCACTTTTGAGTGCAAGGCTAATGGCTTTGTTCTTTTCCTGAGCATTAAGGTTTAGCTCGAACACAGTCAAGATCCCAACAATAGTATCTAATCCTACAATGTTGGTGTCATTTCTTTCCTCTATTACAACCACTTTTATATTGAACCTTTCAGGTAAGGTCCTTAAAATCTTACTCACAAGTCTGGCATTAGAAATTGATTCTCCCAGACTGGTACATTCATTGGAAATTTCATGGATTTTTGCAGCATAAGAGACTATGTCTTCTGTCTCTTCCATTCTAAGTATTTCAAACCTATCCATTAAAATCCTAAGCCTAGTAGCCTTCATACTTGGAATCCCCTCACATTGCATTTGTAAGATATCCCAAGAAGCTTTAGCAACATTCTCATTAGTGATGAGTTTATACATATTCCCAGAAACATGGCTGGAAATAGCACTCATGGCCCTAGAGTTAAAGTTTGCAGCATGAATTTCATCGAGAGTCCACCTTTCATCAGGTTTCCTCTCAAAGACAGACGCACCAACACCAGATGCAGGTTTTTCTCCACAGTAGGAGGTTGCCATGCAACAAGAATGCACATCCAAGCCCTTTCATCAATACCTTTGATATAATTACGCATTTAAGACTTCCAAAGAGAATAATTTGTGCCATCCAAGACAGGAGGCCTCTTTTGATGATTTTGACATTCCATTATGACTATACTTTCTGGATCAACACTTAATAATATTTCGAGAGTTGGCTCTGATACCAATTGAAAGTTTCGTGTAGCTAGGAAGCTTCAAACAACTCAACTGTTCACAGATGTGAGTACAGTTGTGTCCCACAACTGTCCACACATCTATAAATAATGCAGCGGAATAAAACAATAACACAAGAGTTATATACGTTTACTGGTTTTGATCCCAACAAACTAGGCTTACGCCCAAAAACTTTTCACTATTAAAAACTTTGTTGTTTACAAGAACACCAATAAGTGAAAACTAAAAGACAAAAATACTAAACAAGTTCTAATCACCTTCTACGATAAGAAAAGACTTCCTTTCCCAAGTATACTCTATTCCAATCAGAAGTAAAACAAGGAACTTGACTAAAACCTAGATGTGATTTCGGATGTATGTCATAACCTTCACTCACAACCTAAAAAAATAATGATGAACCGTGAAGAACAGAAGTGTTTTTCTTTCTTAAAAATCGTGTCTTCTCTTGTGCTGATCCCTTGTATTTATATGCACCATTGAGAAGATCTTCACGAATCCAATGCTTTCCTTATGTGAGTTTTCCAATTCCTACAAGGAAACATAAAGCACACTCACAAGGAAAAAGATTGTTAGTAGGTTAGTTCTAATTTAAAAACTATGTACATAAATAAAATATATTTACTATATTAACAAAGTCCTTTTCAAAGTAGGACACAATAAATCTTTCATGAAAGTCCCAAAATCAACTTACCAAATATGTGTTTGATTCGAAAAATAAGGAAACACTTTGCTTCCTAAAAACTTACTCTTTCAAAATGGATACGAGGAGGCAACAGAACAAGAATCATCTTCGTCAGGATGCTTCTTATTATCAGGTTGCAATGGCTTCCTTACAATTGACGGTGATACGAGCTGCAAAAGGAAAAAAAAACAATTAATAAAAAAAAGCTACATAACTGAATAAAAAAAGAAAAAAAAAGAATACTATCATGACTATGTGAGACATGAAAGCTACCTCATTTTGTCTTTTAGTAGCTGGCGAAATTTTAGCTTGAGATAGTCTAATAGGAGTTGCAATATCCAATTCAGTACCAACTGCACGAGTTCCACATAAGGCACGCTTTTCAGTTGCGAGAGCAAATGGTTATGGAATAGAGGGATTCATTTTAGAATTTTCAACTGTAGATTGTGTAGCCAGTTTGGTAGAAGTTCTAGACTTCCTACTTTCATCCATTGCTTTCAGAGTGCCAGGTGTCAGCTTATCCTTCACCAAGCTTGCCCCTGAGCTGAGAACATCAAATTTCTGTATTGAAACTTCAGTTGTGCATTCTTTCACCTCAAATTCCTTAATTTCAGTATTGCCATTAAGGATATTGGATCCATAGTCCCCATTGATATGATCATATGAGGGTACCCTTTAATGATTACTGGTAGTCTCGTGATCGGAAACACAATATGCATAAACTATCACATTCCCTTATCATGCTAAAGTGGCTCGTAAATACGCAATACTCAAAAGGTCCATAGTTTGATTATTATGATTCAGAAGATTGATGCTTTGTTTTCTTTTGAGTTATAGAACCCTATTTTTGCAAACATTGTAGCATAAAAACAATACTAACCTAATAAGCTCCGTAAAGACATTGAAGAGCAAAAATACTACTTCCTTCGCTCCAAAATGAATGTTCAAGTTTGCTCTTGATTGACAGCAAAATTGAAATTTATTTTGGGACGGAGGTAGCACAATTTTTTTCATTTTATAAAGGGCAAAGAGATTCTCATAGTTAGGATTGCTCTATCCGATCCGAGAAGCCATGGAAGATATAAAATGAAGCTAACACCCTTACAAAACTTCATGTAATAATCATACACACAACAATATGCAACATGGACTAATTAAAGTCAAATATTACTCTATATGAAAAATGGAATGAAACAAAACTCATACAATCATAATTGATCATACAAAACTATAAAATCTTGTATGGAATATGGAAAATCTAATGAAGGAGGAATCCCTAGTTTTCTTTCATCTTCTTCAATAAGATCTAAACAATTACCTTTGATCTGATCCCCAACTCGAACTAAAATCACATCCTCATTAAAAAAAAATAAACCAAGCCAGTCTCTCGAACAAAGTAAGCCACAGACATCCCTTCACCGTTAAAATTTACATTTATCAGATTACATTCTGATCATTTTCTCCCTCTTTCTTTTCTACTAAACCCATCTGATTAAATTTGTAATATCAAAGGAAAATCTGATGAAGAACGCCTAAACCTAAACCTAGTCAGCCAGTTTGATAGAAGTTATAGACTTCCTACTTTCATCCTTTGCTTTCTGAGTGCCAGGTGTCAGCTTATTCTTCACCAAGCCCGCCCCTGAGCTGAGAACATCAAATTGTTGTATCGAAACTTCAGTTGTGCATTCTTTCACCCCAAATTCCTTAATTTCAGTATTGCCATTAAGGATATTCGAATCAAAGTCCCCACTGATATGATCATATGAGGGTACCCTTTTGTGATTATTGGTAGTCACGTGACTGGAAACACCATTTGCATAAACTATCACACAATCTTGTTCCTTGTCCATACAAATATTAGCAACCTCCATCCCCATTCAGCTTTAAATAAATGCAAAAAGTATTATAGTAAGATTTTCGCAATGTACTTGTCAAATGATGCATCAAACATGAAGCAAAGCAACTATGGCCATAGTTTCAAGTAGCACATTTCCTTGTCATGCTAAAGTGGCTCGTAAATACGCAATACTCAGAAGGTCCATATTTAGATTATTATGATTCAGAAGATTGATGCTTTGTTTTCTTTTGAGTTGTAGAACCCTATTTTTGCAAACATTGTAGCATAAAAACAATACTAACATAATAAGCTTCGCAAAGACATTGCAAAGCAAAATACTGCTTCCTTCGCTCCAAAATGAATGTTCAAGTTTGCTTTTAATTGACAGCAAAATTGAAATTCATTTTGGAACGGAGTAGTACAACTTTTTTCATTTTATAAAGGGCAAAGAGATTCTCGCAAACAATAACCTTTAATCAGATCCTCAACTCGAACTAAAATCACATCCTCATTAAAAAAAAAGTAAACCAAGCCAACCTCCCGAACAAAGTAAGTCGCATACATCTCTTCACTGTTAAAATTTACCTTTATCAGATTACATTCTGATCATTTTCTTCCTCTTTCTTTTCTACTAAACTCATCTGATTAAATTTGTAATATTAAATGAAAATTTGATGAAGAGCGCCTAAACCTAAACCTATAAGAAATTGCTAAATCTTAAATTGAAATTGTAGACCTAAATTCAAAGATGTGAGAATATTTACCAGTCAAATGGCAAGGGAGAAAGAGAGCAGCAACTTGGACTCCGAGTCGAGACCTTGGTAGTCGCTTTTGCCTCTGTGATCGTCCGAGACGAGACCAAGAAGGGTGGAGCCGAGCCAAACAGTGACCAAGAATGGTGGAGCCAAACATCTGTCAGATGGCGTTGCTTCTTCATGATGCCCTAAATTTATGTTCTATGCACACCTTGAAAACACATTCAAATGCAAATGATAGAAATCATTCAAAATTTGAAAGAGTTTCAATTTCAAAGCCCTAAATTTCTTAAGAATTTAGAAATTTAGAGATATGAGATTGGATTAAGAGGGAGAAAAGGTGAGTGGAGAAAAGAGATACATGTGCCCGAAACCGTCTGCAACATCGTATTGCTGCAATTGCGTAGCGATCGAAAAATCCATGGCAAAAGAGAGAAGAGAGAAGAGAGAAGCTAGAGAGAGAGAGAGAGAGAGAGAGAGAGAGAGCGTGGCTTCATGGAAGAAGAGAGAAGGGGCGACGACCATGGCAGAAGAGAGGAGAAGGCGACGGCGGTGTTGGTGGCGGGGATGTTTCGAGAATGAGGGAGTGACGCTAGAGAGGGAGTAGAGAGAGACAGAAGAAAGCGTGTATAATGGACTATCATCAAAGGACTCCGACCTATTATTTTGTAGTATGTTTTTTTTTTTTTCCGGTTATCGGGGGTATTTTTGGATTTATGAGTATTTAAAGGGGGTGTTTGAAGTAACTGATTTTAGACTACCCACAATGGTTTCATCCCCCTCCTCATTTCATCTAACACTTTTTACATTTTTTCTCATTCACCTAATATTTCATCTACCCATTTCATTTAACCCCCCTACAATGAACTAGATGAAACTAAATTTCATTTCCCATCTACTCATCATTCTATACCCCACCACTTTTATTTATTGAAAAAAGAGAGATTTTTTTGTGTCCAAATCAAATAAAATAAGATTCTATTTATAGGAAAAAAGAAATTATGAATTTTGGTGAATTTTTCTTTTTATTTTAAAATCATTTATTATGAGATAATTGAGCTTAAATAATTGGGTGAAAAAAATGATAAAGCACGGACCAATAACAAATTGACACATGACAGCTTCAGAAAAAAAAAGGCAAAAGCACCTCCTCACGCGCCATCCCAGGCGGTGAGGAACACGCTCCTCTGACGGCCCAATCAGGCCACGCCACGTGTCTTTTCGTCAGCTTTTTTTTTGTTTTTCATCCGGATGAAACATTTCATCTAGCCCCATTTCATCTCCTACTTTCATCTACCCATTGCATTGTTTCAATCAACTAAATGCAATTTCAACTCCTTTTTCATTCCCCCATTGTGGATAGCCTTAGGGTCCGCTCCCGAGTCAAAATGGAGGGGAAGGGAAGGAAAAGAGAGAAAATGTACAATGATTTTCTCTCTAATGGTGCTTCCGAGTTTTTTAGAGGAGGGAATGGGGAGGAAAGAGAAGGAAATGATGGACTAATTTCCCTCCTACTCAATCCTCCCAAATAAGGGAGGAAATGGGAGAAAAGAAATGTTGTTAAAGAATTTTATTTGATCTTCCTATTTTACCCCTCAAATATAATCTTTCATTTTATTTCATTAAGGACACAAATGTAATTTTATATTTTTTCCTTCCCTTCCCCTTTCAACTCGAGAGCACATAGAAAATAAATTAATTTCCTTCCCTTCCACTTCCTTTCTCTCCATTAAAAACTCAGGAGCACACCCTTACCCTTAGGGGGAATGATCAGAGTTTTTATATGTCCTTTTTTTTTTTTTTTTTTTTTTTGATACCCAGGTTCCCATCGCGAGATGTGCCCTATGCAGCCAGGGTAGCAGTACCCCAAGGGAGGCAATTGCATCACTCTAGGAATTAAACCACAAAAATTCCCCTTAAGGGAAATCGAATCGATGACCTCCCCTCGAAAAGTCACCAACATACCACTGGGCCAAGACCACTTTGATTTGTATGTCCTTTATTTTAGTTATAGATGTTAGACCATAGAGCCCCAGAGGAATAGCCTTTTGAAATTTTGGCTCTTGAGCTGCCCATAAAAACGACGTCGTGCTGATATTGACTAACATTTAAATGAACTAGTAAGCCTGTCATGGATACGTGTTTTTTTTTTTTTAATAAAATTTAAAGGGCAAAATGGAAAAGAGACAACTTAGTGAGGGCAAAATGAGAAATTTGGCATTTGGAACTGTACACACAACTGTTCACGGACAGTTGTGTTTTATACTATAGATTAATAATCGCACGTGGAAATCCATAGGGACTACAACAGGTTTAGGGCTAACACATAGAAGAAGAGAACATACTAAAAACCATGGACGCTGACGACGAAGTCTCCGGCCAGATGATCGACGAGATCTATGCTAACGGCGGCGATGAATCACAGCGTCACAGACCGATAATCAGCGGCGAGCAACTCGACGTCGAGGCTTACGCCGCCCTGTACAGCGGTAGAACCAAAATTTCTCGGCTAATTTTCATCGCTGGCAAATGCGGCAACGATTCGATGCAATTAGAGGCATTACGAATGGCCTATGAAGAAATTAAGAAGGGAGAGAACTCGCAGCTGTTTAGGGAAGTTGTTCAGAAAATCGATGGAAGGTTAGGGCCTAACTATGGGCCGGACCCGGCTTGGACCGAGGCGGTGGAGCGGCGGGCAGACCAAAGGAAAGAGAAGCTTGAGAATGAACTCAATGCGTATCGGGTACGATTTCTTTAGTATTCATTATCCTAGTGTGTGTGAATTTGTGTATACCTGACATTGTTGAAGGGTTTAATAGGCTCAGAGGCGGAATTTATGATGTCAAAAGTTTTCGAAAAGTATTCATGAATTTGTATTTGTTTTAGTAGTTGATTTGGTTTGATTTTGGGGTTTTGGATTCCTCCCTTCAGCCTGTTTACAGTCGGTTTGGACAGTGTAATGATTTAGAGATATATTAGAAACCTTTGGATTTCTTCATTAATACTAAAATGGTTGTGAGTAGAAAGGGTGCAGGACCGTAGGCTTAATTTTGATAATGGACCCTTAATGTGAAACATTCTAAATTAGAATATGGGACTTTTCGATTGGAACAAATGGAGTAGTAGTTATATTTGTTATGAATAATGAATGGGCGTTAGATATTGGAGAGCTGAGGTGCTAGAGAGAGAGAGTACGAGTCTGAGCAGGGTTGTGCAGGCTTGAGTAATTCATTGGTGGGATGACGAAGCAGGAATTTTGTGAACACATTCAACAGATATGGTATATATATGTCAGAAACTTAAGAGGGAATGTGTTAATAAATGAGTTTAGCTAGATTACAAACACATGTTGATATAGTAGAAGTTGTTAAAGTTGCCCAAGTAGAAGGGTAAAGTTAGAAAACATTGCTCGAGTTGTATGGCTACATAAAAGTCAAACCATTTAAAGCACAAGTTAGGAATGGTAATGATTTCAATATCAACGAGCATGCTATGGGCATCGGAAAGTTAACACCAAATTCAAGTGGCTGACAATTACTTAGAAGTATAGTAGTAATAGTGGTTTGGCTGGTGATATTGGATTGGTAAACAGATTAGTGTAAAGGATACCTATGCCTACCTCAGAAATTGAGACGTAGGAAATTTTAATAGTGAAGTTGGCCTTTTAATTATATAGTATTGTGTCTGCCTTTCTATTACTTTGTGTATTGCTCATTTTGTTAGAACATCTTGGTAAGATGGTACGGAGTTATGTAACCATCAATAACTTTTATAACCAAGCTTGAGGCAGTTTCTAGTTTTTCCAGCTAAATATAATTTTGCACAAGACTTTGAATGTTGGTTTTGAGGAGATCTTTTTTTTTTCATCTTTGAGAAGAAACATGACCTTGGTGTTATCTGCATAGTATTCTATACTTTTTCTCAAGTCCTTAGTGACGCTTCTTCCATCTTTCTTGCTGATATGTATGGTTACTGCAGTAGATATTTTTTGTCTCTAAGTCATCAAGGACAATGTTTACCTTGTATACCGGTTGCATCTCCTGCTGTGACCTGTGAGCATACATATCAACTTCTTAATTTAGTAACGCATTTAACCAAACCTGATATAAGTTCTTTATTATTACATGTGTATAAGTACAACATGGTTTTCTAGAACTTTCAAAGAACATACATTGTTTGGAATCTCTAATCTTGTTGATTTTGAAGAATGAGAGGTTATTAATGATGCATAGCCTTAATCTTTTATTTCCCCCAGACCCAAAAAATCACATTTGACTAGTCAAGCCTTTTAATCATACCCTTACTTCTTTATACATCCTTTTAGAGTTGCACTAATTTTGCATGTTTCTCTTATGCATGGCAAATAAAGTAAAGTTAGATTTTAGAAATGCGTATATTTGAGAACTAGCTGTAGACATTGTTAGCCTCATTGTATGGCAGTGTTGCCATCAACCAAAGGATGTGAGCTGCTTTTATGGGTAACCACCTAGATTGCTGGCTAGTAATGGAGAAAAATAACTCTCCTTGTGACATAGGAAGCAATGGTACGGATGAATTGGTGGAAGTGATATTAGGTGTAAACTTATTTTCGTGTAATCGTAGCTGACTTATTCCTGACAGCTTTTTTGAATTAGCTGTAACTTGATTGCAATCTATAGCACAATATTCTCTAAACAAATATGGGATTTGGTGTGGATTAAAGAAGTTTATATGTTATGCTATTGTAGTAGAGCCAGATGTGAAAAAATTCACAAAGGATCTGAGTAGTTAATTTAAAGGACAAATACAGGTTACCATTGATTACAACTAGTGAGGGGTGGAAGTGGAACAAATATGTGATTATGTTTGGCCCGGAATAAATAGGTTACTCCAGTTAACGTAATATTTGTCATATTTTGCTTTCTAGTAAACTTCTTGGGTTGGAGATGATTGGGGTTGCTTGTTTAGAGGATTCTTCTGTGTAGAGGCCAATACTAGCTAAAATCTCCAGCTTAGTCAGAATATATATTTATGAGGGTGTCATTACTAGTTGAAGTCATTCCACTAAAACCTGTTGTTCAATATGGTTTATTGATCTAGAAAGTTGGAAAAGAAAGATAGGCAATCCCCTGTCCTTAAAGATGCACTGGTTTGGTGGTTTATGTAAATGATACTCCACTATAGTTTTCTGCTATTTAAGTAGAGTAGAATGGTGAAACTGGGGACCTGTTTGGATCCATGGTTTCTTGTGGTTTGTTTTTTTTTTTTCTGCCTTTTGTTTTCTCTTATTGGGCCCACTTTCTCTCTCTCTCTCTCTCTCTCTCTCTCTCTCTCTCTCTCACTCTCTCTAGTAATCATTACAAAAAAAATGAAAATCACATGTCCAAACATGACCGAAATATCAGTGCAGCTGTTTCGTAATGTGTGATACTCTTATAAAAAATATAATGTGTGTGTGATACTCCAGAACTTGTAAAAAAAGTTGTATCCTAGATGAGCTTGACTTACATATATTCATGTGGATATCCAAATTGAGTATATTTCATAAATGGCTGTTGTTCATGTTCCATCATTGGATATCGTTGTTGGTTTTATCAGATTCCCTTTTCTATTTTGATGAAAATGTTACATCACAGTTGGAAGTATTTGGACTCTATGCTCTGCATAGCTTTTAAAGCAAAGCTAGGCATATGGACCTGCTGGAGCCTCAGTCACGAGGCACAAGGCTAAGAATGGGCTTCATGGAAGAGAGGCACATAGTTAAAAGAAATTGAAATTGAATCATAAGAACACATTTCTTAGGCTTGGAAGCCGCAAATTATTCCTAACTTACTTTTTTGGTGCAATAATTTTATTTTTATTTTTTGGTGCAATTTATTCCTAACTTACTGTGAACACAATAAATATGAACCAATGGGAGCAATTCATTCCTGAATTATTGCTATTTCGCCAAATGGAGATGAGACACCGGCCAAAGATGGTCTCGCCAGTGTAATTTGTTGGGCTACCTAGTTGTTGATCAGGTAGCTAGGAACTCAGGAGTTTCCTGCCTCTTAGAATTCATGCAGAAACATAACCTGAACCGTAGTAGTTAAATAGGCCTAGGTGGCCTTTTGTCTTCCTTTTGAGAAATGTTCCGGAGCTTTTTGCTAGTAATTGGTCATAAAATTCCTATTTGCGAGCGCTTCAGAGGGCCTTGCGCGTAATGCAATTCAAGGGCCTCAGGCTCAGAGGAGGCAAGGTAGTCCCGACCTGCGCTGTTCGTGCACCTAGGCACACTCTTAACTCCTAGTCACACTTTTAACAACTATGCCACACTGACTTTTTATGTGAACTCTTTTTGACTTTTTTTTTTCATGGTTGCAGACAAATTTGATCAAAGAGAGCATAAGAATGGGATACAATGATTATGGAGATTTTCACTATTCTCAAGGTGCCCTTGGTGATGCATTCAAGAATTACGTTAGGACACGTGATTATTGCACAACATCAAAGCACATCATACATATGTGTCTGAATGCAATTTTGGTCAGCATTGAGATGGGTCAGTTCACACATGTTACAAGTTATGTTAGCAAAGCTGAGCAAAATAAGGATTCTATGGACTCCATCACAAATGCAAAACTACATTGTGCTGCTGGGCTGGCTCATTTGGAGGCCAAAAAGTACAAGCTGGCTGCCAGGAAGGTAGTCATTTTCTTTCTAGTAGTATCCTCTTTTTTATCCAACTATATTGTTATTTTCATTGTTAGGCCATAGAATAAGAATAGTGCTAGAGCATATTTGGTTGCCCTTTTACCATAGTCTTTTGTGTGCGTGTACTAAACTCCTCAAGAACCACAAGAAGTCAAAGCTGAACTGGGTTTAATTCTGCATTATTCAAATTCTAGAATTCATGTTCAGAAAAAAAAAAAGAGTTCTTATTTTCTTATCAGATGCGGTACCTGAAGCTCAATTAATGCCTTGTTGCTGAATTTCATTGACCCTTTGGCATAAAACGGTATTTTACCTGAAATAGAGTACCTATTAATCATCTTGTTTATGGTCTGGGTAGAGAAGGGTTCGTTGCATTATGAGTTTGAATAACAATTTGGAATTTTTGTTCTAGATATAAATTTAATGCAACATATGAAAAATGAAATTTAGTGCACACATTTTTAACTTGATTGCTAAGTTGTTTTCAGTTTCTCGAAACTCCTCCTGATTTGGGGAACAACTATACAGAAGTGATTGCAGCCCAAGATGTTGCGACATATGGAGGACTTTGTGCGCTTGCAAGTTTTGACAGGGCAGAGCTGAAGGTAAATATGCTGTTTTTCCTTCTCATAATTGACGTTCTTAAAGATAACACGTTTGTGTGATGGTTTGATTCTTATTGGAAACCTGTATTTGGCAGGCTAAAGTCATAGACAATATTAACTTCCGCAATTTTCTAGAGTTGGTTCCAGAAGTAAGAGAGCTTATCCATGACTTCTACTCAAGGTAAGCCCGATTACTTTTTTTGCTTTCAGGTAATAATTATATGGAGTTACATGTCATCTTTTTGCTCTCATGAGCCATCCCAACTCCCAGGGAACCATGCAAACATACTTCTGCCATACAGTTCAAAAATTGTAGCTTTCCCTACATATAAAGAAATACAGCAATAACAGGGCATCTATCTACCATTATCAGTACTTCTTTCCCATCATATTCAAATATTTTAACCTAATTCTACGGGTGAATAAATGCCACCTTGAATTAGAGAAGTCCAGTGTTGTGATGATCTAATTCAAAGGCTGATATGCTTTAAGTTGTTATTTAGCTTCTCAATTGTCTTTTACTAGTCTATCCCTTCCTCTCCCGACTCCCTTTTTTCGTGGGTGGAAGATGGAAGTCTCAGTGGTCAACATAAAGTACTGTGTCCTTTCCATCACATTTGGACCCTTTTTACTACCCACCTCAGTTAAAACTTCTTGTTTGACTTTGCGCACAGATCAAAAAAGATCATTAATTAGAGAGTCAATTAATTATTTTCCTGAACTACCTATATAAATTATTGCGAAAGATTTTGTTCTGTTAACGAGTAACAACTGTAGTCTATGACAACTGGGTATAGTAGGGTTCTAAGATAATTGGTAGCTCCACTTCCATAATTTGAACCACCATTTTTGAACTGATACAAAACAAGGTTCTAAAAGCGCTAGGCGGATGCTAGGCGGCGGAGCCGGGCCTGGCGCCTAGGCGGGGACTAGTCGGGATTAGTCGGGACCTAGGCGGGCCTAGGCGCTAGGCGTTGGAGAGGGGCCTAGCGCCTAGGCGGGGTCTTTTAGAACACTGATACAAAATATAAATCAAGACATTATTTTTGGGATATCATTCTAGTTGTCAGAACATCTGGTTGTTGTTAGGAAGATGATTAAAGTTCTTGCCAAGATATCAGAATCTGACTCATACTCCCTCAATCCCACCTCAAATTGCAAAACTTACCCCATTTGGAGTCCCATTAGAAATTGCAAAATTCAAAAATGGAAAGTTTATAATATTTTTTAATTAATGGGACCCACTTGTAATACTCACATCAACCCGCTTACTATTTCCAACCCCACTAATATTTCCTACTCCACTATCTATACAACACCTTAATATTATATACTTCTACGTAATTCCCGTGCAGTGACGTTTTATTTGCAATTTGAGGTGGGACAGAGGGAGTATTAAGGAATCTTAGCTAGGGCCATATGGACTTCTGTCAAACTGGGCTAGGCCTGGTAAGAGTTGGCTGTTAAGCTAATAAGGACTTAAACATGGTCATGCTTATTGCCAACTGTTGACTTGTTTTACATTCTTCCTCCCTGTATTGCAGCCGTTATGCTTCTTGTTTGGAGTACCTCGGGAATCTCAAAGCAAACTTGTTGCTTGACATCCATTTGCATGACCATGTCGAGACACTCTACTGTCAAATTCGTAACAAAGCGCTCATCCAATATACACACCCATTTGTATCTGTTGATCTGAACATGATGGCCAATGCGTTGAAAACCAATGTGTCTGGGCTGGAGAAAGAACTTGAAGCTTTGATCACGGACAACCAAATACAGGTATGCCTATTTTGAACAAGTTTATAGCTTAGTAAACTGAATAACATCATATTTAGTTTGAGCTAGCCTGTAAATATTACTTCTCCGCCCCATAATAAATGTCGCACTTTCCTTTTTTGGTACGTCCCAAAATAAGTTATTCCAATTTAGTTTGACCTAGCCTGTAAATATTACTACTCTGTCCCATTATAAATATCGCACTTTCCTTTTGGGTACGTCCCAAAATAAGTTATTCCAATTTAGTTTGACCTAGCCTGTAAATATTACTTGTTGAAACATTGATTTTGGCTTGCATTTTTTCATTTTGTCTCAGTAAAAGCCAATTTGGCGTTTTTCATATGACCAGCTTAATATGGTTTAACCATTGACTTGCCAGCCACCCACCGAGATTGGGATCCTTTTCATTTCCGGTAAACTAATAGGGCATTTTTCATATAACCAGTTTAATATGGTTTAACTTTAACCAATAACTTGCTAGACACCTGGATTGGGATCCTTGTCATTTCCGGTAAGCAGGAACTTTTCTTATAACCAGTTTAATATGGTTTAACTTTAACCAATAACTTGCTAGACACCAGGATTGGGATCCTTGTCATTTCCGGTAAGCAGGCACTTTTCATATAACCAGTTTAATATGGTTTAACCAATAACTTGCTAGATACCTAGATTGGGATCCTTGTCATCTCCTGTAAGTGGGCATTTTCATATAACCAGTTTAATATGGTTTAACCAATAATTTGCTAGCCACCTAGATTAGGATCCTTGCCAATGGTGAAGCCACGTTGACCACGTGGTGATCTATCGACCCCCCATGATTTTGGAACTATGCCATTTTTACCATCTTCAAGTTTAGGAAACATTTTTACCACTAAAAACAATAATTTTATCAAATTTGACCCCTTTGGTTTAGGAAAAAAACCACTATATTATATATTTGACCCCCCCTTTTTGTAAAATCATGGCCTCGGCACTGACCCTTGTCATTTTCCAGTAAACCAATAGGGACTTGCTTCTACAAAACCTCCTAACCTGAGAACAGAAACTTAGATGAAAAACTAAATTTGACCTACTCCCTTCGTCCCAAAATGAATGTTCGATTTTTTTTTTCAAATTTTCTCTTGATTAAGAGAAAATTTGATTTATTTTTTTGTGGACGTAGGGAGTAATCTTATTATCAGAGTTGAATACTTTTTTAGTCCCTAACCTATATAACCTTTTCCCTTTTGATCACTGAACTATTATTTTTTTTCTTACTAGTCCTTATCGTATGCTTTCATAGTTGCGAAAGGCTAGCGCCTCTCTCGCCCGCCTCACCTTTAAGGGTCGACCGCCTTTTGGTTTTGTTGCGGGCTTTTGTGCGTCTTTTAGGCCGGGCGAGACCTTTCTTGGTTATGGTGAGAGGCGTGAGGAGTCCACCTTTGTCAAAAGGCATAATAGGCGTATGTGTAGTGTTAAACTATGTCATTTTGTGATTTTAGTAATAATTTAACTTACCCATTGCGTTGTTTTGGAAAAACATGGGGTAGAGATAGCTTGTGGCGTGCATGAGAAAGAAGGATATCCGTAATTTCTCTCGAGCGATCAAAAGAAAATAAGTGTGATAAATAACAAATTAGAAAACAACAAAGAAGTGGGACAAAAACACTACAAATAGCTTGCTTTATTCTAGTTTTTAAAGGGAAGTTTGCAAATTTTAATTTGTTTACTAATTTACTTTGTTTTTTCGCTTTACTTTGGATCTCCTTTGTCATTTGAAGTTTTAACTATATCTTATGTGCATCTCTAGGTGTGGAATTATACATTGAAATTATATATTCGATTTCACCTATTTTCACGCTTTTAAACGACTACTTGTTTACCGATTTGAACATAAAATGTTAGAATTCTCACTTTTGGGTGTTTTAGTTGTGTTAAGTTGCTATTACATGTGAAATTGTGACATTTATTTAATGCAAAATTCTTGCTCTTAACATGTTTAAGCTTTGTTTAATATAATTTTCATATATATTATTTTACAATTCCTTTTGTTCTATTTTACCGTCTTGCTCGCCATTCGGCCGCCTTTCAACCGCCTCGCCGTTAGCCTTTTTTTAGGAACTTCTCACCCGCCTTTCGCCTTTAACAATTATGTATGCATTTGTAGGATCATGTTGTCCTTCCCCGTCACATGACCGTCTACTTTCTCGTTAAATATACTGATGTGGCACAATGATGTCACCCTTTCAGTTACATGGCAGTGTAAATAGAAAAACTTGCTGATATGGAATTATAAGGGGTGAAAGCGTAAATACTAAATATTTATTTTAGGGAATAATAATAGTTAACATTAAATATGCTAAAAAATATATAAAAAAACAAATTAGAATTGAAATTATTGGATTAAGACAAGAAAATTATTTTTCGCTTAAAAAAAAAAAACGAAAAAGAAATTAATATTTTTCAAATAAAATATCATTACTTCTAATTACCCCTCTCTCCCCACCATTACTTCCCCCACCATGGCCAGAACCAGTAATCACCACCGTCACCGCAACAGCACTGCCAACACCACTGTCCAACCCAGAATTTTGTTCTAAACATCCTTATATCAGCATCAAAATTTAATTTAAATAAACAAAAACGCAGAGACACACATACAAAACTGAATCTAAAACACACAAACATGTACAAGCATGAACACATAGAACAATAAAGTTTTGGTTGTTCTACTTCATTGTGGCAAATTTTGAAACAATACACGAACACAAATATGGTTTACAAGGGCAAAACACAAATCTGGGTCTGGCTTGATCACACACACAGAGAGCATCGGATCTTAGATCTAACTCATACACACACACACACACACGATCTAAGATGTCACATATACATGAGCACACACGTACCACTGTCCACAACCAGACCTACATACTAAGATGTAGATGAAGGAGACGATGGAGAAGTCTAGGAAGCGACGGGCAATAAGTCACACGGCGAAGAAGATAGGAGGGAAAGGGGGACGGAGGAGAAGAAGTTAACAGGGTAAGAGAGGTAGGGTTGCCATCGGAGGTCTTCTTAGATGCATCGGGATGGGATTCCGCCTCGAGATCCATCTGATCTGCCTGGATTTCCAATGGGGCTGGGTAGAGAGAAGGGGGGTTGCCGCCTTGGGAGGAGGGAAAGGGGAAAGGGAAGAAGAAGAACGGCAGGGGAATTAGATTAGAATAGATCTAGGTGTTTTATTTATTTATTATTCATATATTTGGGGATAATATTTTACTCCCTCCGTCCCACGTGAGTGAAAACTTATTTCCTTTTTCGTCCGTGAGTGGAGACTGCCTAAAATGACAAAGTTTCTACACTATTCCTTCTACTAATTCTCTCTCCTACTTTACTTTTATACTCACAACACCAATCAACTTACTATTCATCTCACTCATTCTCTCCTATTTTATTTTTCATACTTACAAGCACCTCTTCCCACTAATTCTCTCTCCTACTTTTCCTTAATTCTTGTGCCCAATTTTTTGGTCTCCACTCACGTGAGACGGAGGGAGTATATTTTAGTCCCACTATATTATGAAATAGAATTTTAGTGACCAAAGTTTAATATTGCACGCTTTTATCCCCTAAACTTCCACCTCAGCAATCTTTTTCAAGTAATAGTTTCACGTAAGCGAAATAGATGATGTCACTATGCCACATTGGCGTTTTTAATGGGAATTAATGACCATGTGACGAAAAGACTACATGGTCTCACAAATGCATACAATAAGGACTAAATCGAAAAAAATAATAGTTCAGTGACCAAAAGGAAAAAAGTCGTATAGGTTAAGGATGAAAAGGGTATTTAACTCCTTGTTAGCAAGAGGCCAGAAGCCACATAACTATGCCCAGTCACCAAATCCCAGTTTTAGACTTGTAGTAAAACGCAGTATCATGTAGCATGATACGAGACCAAATCTCCTGTATAGAAGATTTGTCTCAAATGATATATGCTGCTTCTAGCCAAAAAGAAAAATGATATATTATGCTGGTTTTTTTCTTTTGCAGGCCCGAATTGACTCCCACAACAAAATCTTGTATGCAAGACACGCAGATCAGAGGAATGCAACATTCCAGCGAGTCCTTCAGACAGGCAATGAGTTTGATCGGGACATGAGGGCCATGCTGCTGAGGGCCAATCTTATCAAGCATGACTATAACCAGAGGGTATCAAGGAAATTTTGAAGTGTTTGGGGGGGAGGGGGGGATCACTCGTAAGGCACTTGAGGTTTTTATGACTTGGAAATTAGATCATTTTAGTGTTTTTAGGATATTGGAGTATGATATTCTTGATTTTCATTACATTGCGAAGAGAGGAGATATCGAGTGCAAGTATGCCACCATAGAAAGTTGCTGCTGTTTGTATATTTAGATTGAATTTGCAGGAAATAGTGTACATTCTCCTTGACATTTTGCCATGTCTCTTAAGGTGGTGTGCATGGACTTCAACTGGGAATCCACTGTCATTATGTTCTGTACACTTCAGTGTATGTTTTTTAATGCACAACCAAAACCCTCAGTTTAATTTTTCTTGACTTCAGCATGACTTTAGCCCTAATAACTTTTTGGGCTATTGTTGTTCTTGATGGACGAGATGTCTTTCCGGGCGAGATCCACAAATTTTTGAATCGAAACAGATGCGCTGCGCTACCAAGCGCGGCATCCGCCCCAGATAAACAACCCACCTTGCTGTGGTCCCGCCCCTCGAATGATCGGTGCAGCGGTTAGACATCCTCAGTCTTCGATGACTTTCTAAATATAAAAAGTATTTAATTCCTTTTTAAATATTGAATCTGCTACACTTTAATTAAAAATACCAATAAAATTATAACACCTGAATTTTTATTATCAGAATTTTATAACTATTTGTATCTCTAGTATTACTCTATTTATTTTATTTTGGGACGAGGGGCTAGTTTATTCCAAAGAAATAATAATAATAAATCAACAATACTTCCTTCGTTCCAAAATGTTTGTCCCATTTGATTTTTTTTTGTTGAACTTTGATCATAAATTTATGAGATTAATCATGTTCATGAAATTCTAAAAGTTGTTGATAATATTATTAATGGTGAATCAATAGAAATTTTTAGAATCTTATGAACATAATTAAATTGTCATATATTTATGGTCAAAGTTCAACAAAAAAATTAAATGGGACAAACATTTTAGGTTTTAGGACGGAGGAAGTATTTAATTAAATTTACCTGTACACGACACGACCAATAAATCATTGTTGACATCATTACACCCAACACACACACAAAAAAAACAAAAAAAAAAAGGAGGCAGATAGCTATTAAGACAAACTACAAGGGGACATTTTGTTTATTTTAAACTATTATTTTCTCTCTCCCAAATCCCCATTTCCCTGTCTGTCATTTGCCTTTGCCTCTCGTTTAAGCAAAAGGTAAAATTATGAGTAAGTTTTGGGAGAAATCAGTTTCTCCATAAATTATAAAAAGTTCAATTTTTTTTCAACTTGCAAATATTTGACGAATATAAGATCAGTTTAAAAAAACAGGACTTTTTATAACTTAGGGAGAAACTAGTTTCCCCTAAAATATTGTGTAAAATTATACTTCCTCTGTTCCAATAAAAGCTTCACTAATTATTTAAAAGGGCGTCTCGTTAAAAGTTTTACCTTTTCTTTTTTGATAAAAAATCTTTAGTATTTCTCTACTCATTCTCTCTCCTATATTATTTTAATACTCACAACACCATTATAATTTACTATTCCCTCCACTAATTCTTTTTCCTATTTTCAAATTACACTCACAATATTTTTTTTTCCTCCCATTTCCATAATTTGCATGCCCACCCAAAAGGGTGAAGCACTTATTGGGACGGAGGGAGTATTTTAGTCACTTAACTTTAAATCTTTTCAAAATATTCTCATTAAATTAACATTTTCAAAATATTCTCACTAAACTTTCACAATTTTCAAAATGTGCTTACGCTGTTAACAAATTTGCTAAAAATCTAAAGAAATTTAGCCACACAATTAATGTTTATTAATTTTTTTCAATCAATATGTTAACATTATTGACATATATAATAAAGAAATACAAATTAATTAAGGTAAAATGTCATAAGCACATAGTTTATAGGAAATATTACAAATTAATTCCTAAAAAAATCATTTACTTCAGATTGTATTTAACGAAATTAGTCATGTGAAGTCATGTAATTCAATTTTATTAAATTTTTAGCGAATTTGTCGACAGAGTGAGCATATTTTGAAAAATGTGAAAATTCAGAGTGAGGATATTTTGAAAAATAATAATTTAATGAGAACATTTTTTTAAAAAAAAGATAAAGTTTAGAGACTAAAATACTTCCTCCGCCCCGCCCGAAAGGGTACAAATTTCCTTTTTGGACGTTCCATTTAAAAGGGCACAACCCCAAAAAGGAAAGTTTTTATTATTTTTATACTCTTCCTATCCCACTCATTCTCTCTCATACTTTACTTTTACACTCACAACATTCTCTCTCCTAACTATTCCTTCCACTAATTCTATCTCTTATTTAATTTTTCATACTCACAACATTTAACCTTTTTCTCTTTCTTACATCACTTTCCTTATTCATTTTTTAATTTTCGTGGGTAAATACTAAATACAGGGAACGAAAAATTCCAACCCTGCTCTTGCCCTACACGAGATGTTGTGAAACGAGATGTCTCGCTGGATTTGTGTCGTCGGCCATATCTCCGGCACCGCTGATTATTTTGCTGATCCCAACGGTCAATATGAGCACCTGAGTGATGCAAACATACCACAGAAATTTGACGACGATCCAACGGTTAATGAAGCGGGAATTTGATTTTTAATATAGCCTCGTCGGATTTGCGCCGTCGGCCATATCTCCGGCACCGCTGATTATTTTGCTGATCCCAACGGTCAATATGAGCGCCTGAGTGTTGCGAACATACCCCAGAAATTTGACAACGATCCAACGGTTAATGAAGCGGAAATTTGATTTTTAATATAGCGAATTTTTGGAGATTTTAGCCAATTTTTGCCGCCGGCCATTTCTCCCTCTCCGGCAATTATTTGGAAGATCCCAACGGTCATCATGTGCGCCTAGGGGATGCGACCAAAGCCCAGAAGTTTCACGACGATCCAACGGTTAACAAAGTCGAAATTCGATTTTTACATATGCGATTTGATTTTAATTTTTTGCTGAATTTGGTTCAAATTCTGGCCATTTGGCCGAATTTTTTTGTTTATATGAGTATTTTGGTAATTTTATTGGTTTTATATATTTTTTGTTTCCTATATTTAACCATATCTATTTTCGTGCTAAGAGGCAAAATTGCCCTTTCGAGCGGGATGGAGGGAATATGATTTTTGCCCCGGCAAAACTCAGATCTTCTTCACGCTTCACTCCACTCTCTCTCACACACTAATTTCTCTCTCACACACAAACACGCACTAACCACTTAGATATGAATCTATCGATCGATCAATCAACTAGTATTAGATCTCGAATTAATTGTTGAAAAAAAAAATGGGGCATCTGAACCTCCCATCATCGAAGCAACGCAACAGCATTGGCAGCGCCGGCGCCGGAGGTTTGATGAACCCTAAACAATGGCGCCTGCTCGACGTAATTACCCTCCTCTTATTCGTTATCGTTGTTTTGTTCTTCCTCCTTGTATTCACTTCACTCGGCGATGGCCTTGCTGCCTCCGGTAACCAGGCCTTGGTCCGGTCCACCGCTTCCGATCCGAAGCAACGGCACTCTCTGCTGGCCCTAGTTGAGTCCGGTCGGCATCCGGTTATTGAATCATGTCCTGCTGATACGGTTGATTACATGCCGTGTGAGGATCCGACGCGGAATAGTGTGCTAAGCAGGGAGATGAATTATTATCGGGAAAGACATTGCCCGTTGCCGGAGGAGACGCCATTGTGTTTGATCCCGCCACCGCATGGGTACCATATTCCAATCCAGTGGCCTGAGAGCTTGCATAAGGTAGTTTCTTATGGTGCTTTTTGTGGTTGATATTGGTTATACTTGTTTTATTGTCTATTGGATATCTATGTGAAAAGTAGTCCTTAAAATGCTAAGTGCGAATTTTTTTTCTGTTTCTGGGATGGAAAAGGATTTGAACTGAAATATGATAAGTTGGGCGTTGGAGCTTGAAAATTGTAGTTTCTTTGGTGGTTGATTTGCTGAAGCATATAATTGGACTGGGTTAGTTGAACATATCACTAATTTAGTTAATAATTAAGTTCAGTTTGTTAAGTGAGTGACAATGTGATATGATAAGTTGGGTAGTTTTTTGTTCTGTTTTGTTAGTTATGTTATTCCATAGTCATGCTCTCTTTGGCATTCCGATTATTGCTGTACTAACCATTAGGAAATTGGTTATAATAATATCAGTTTCAAGTTCGGTTTAGTTATCCTTTGTTGAACTATGTTCCTATGTTATTACAAGCACTTCTTGGACTTGTTTCGTATATGGAATGTTATTCTGTGGTTTATACATGAGATTCTTTGTTTCCAACAAGGAGATATTGTCCTTGAAGTTTGTAGCAATTGACTAAACGTTTTGGCTGATTCTGTTTTGAGGATCTACCTGATATTATTTTCAAATTGCATAGAGTTCTATGCTTGTTGCATTTTGGGATGATAGTGGTTACACTAGTAACATATGCTAGATTAACATTCTGAGGTCCGTTCTTTTAGGTAATTGTAGGGTGCAACAAACTTGCATTTAATGTCTAAAGACATGGTATACATTGTTGGGGTCTGACTCCCTAAAAGCTTAAGCCCAAAAGTGAAGCTTGAGTATTCTCTTTGAGAATGTTTAAGAGTATCAGTTGTTTTGATTAGTGATCCTACAAAGACTAAAGTTGATATAGGACAGAGTAAGGAGATAGATATGCACTTTCCTTACAAGTGCTTAGAGAAAGGATGAAGAGAGGGAGGAAGAGGGAGAAAAATTCAACCCTCGCCATTCAGCCATGCCTGCAGACCAAAACAGCACAAAGCCACCTTTTTTTGTTGTTGTTGTTATACCGTCTAATTTATGTGTACCAAAATACTTCCAACAACTACTAATATCTTACTATTTTTACAATATAGTATAACTTCATTTTATCCTTCAATAGTAGTATGAAATTACCCTTTTGTAAAATTATGCCATTTTTTCTTCCTGAAAACTTCATATTTATAATTAGGTGAACTCACATTTTTACCCCCAAATTTTTTCCATCACACTTTTGCAGTCAAATGGCTGAGTATGCTAGTCCAGAGGCAGATCTAAGTGTTACATACCGGGTGCCCATGCACACATTAATAAAAAATATGGTATATACAACAACAACAACAACAAAGCAGCCTTAGTCCCAAAATAATTTGGGGTCGGCTAATATGAATCCTCATATGTCATCGAGAAAAAAAGTTGTTGAAAAAGAAAAAAAACATAAAAAAAAAATAAATAAAAAAATCAACCCCCCACATGAATTTTTGCCCTCCACTCCGGCCTCTTCAATACCATACTTTCATCCACTCTAAGTAAACTCATATCATTTTCAATTACTCTAATCCAAGTTTGTTTGGGTCTTTCCCTACCCCTCGCCATTTTATCATCTCTCTACTGTTCCGGCCTCCTAACCGGTGCATTACTCAATCTCCTTCTCACATGTCGAAACCACCTTAGACGATTTTCCCTCATTTTATCCTCAATGGGCGCAACTCCTACTTTACCTCTGATCACCTCATTCCCCAATCGATCCTTTCTTGTATGACCGCACATCCATAGAAGCATGCGCATCTCCGCCACATTCATCTTATGCACGTGACACTGTTTCACGGCCCAACATTCGGCGCTGTAAAGCAATGTCGGCCTAATTGCCGTGCGGTAGAATTTTCCCTTTAATCTATTGGGCATGCCGCGATCACATAGAAACCCTGTGACACTCTTCCACTTCAACCAACCTGCTTTAATCCTATGAGCCACATCTCCATCTAATTCTCCATCCTTTTGGATAAAGGATCCGAGATAGCGAAAAAACTCAGAAGCTTGGATAATATTTCCATCAAATGTGACCGCCCCTGCCTCCCTACTTCCAACTCTGCTAAACTTACACTCCAAATATTCAGTCTTGCTTCTGCTTAATCGAAAACCTCGAGATTCCAAAGTGCGTCTCCACAACTCCAATTTACTTTCAACACCCTCTCTTGTCTCATCAATCAGCACAATATCATCTGCGAACAACATACACTTTGGTATATCATCTTGGACTGACCTCGTCAATTCGTCCATTATCAAAGCAAAAATAAAGGGACTAAGTGCGGAACCTTGATGCACTCCAATCTTTATAGGGAACTCTTCAGTCTTCCCAACACTAGTCTGTACACAAGTACTAACTCCATTATACATGTCCTTGATAATATCAATATATTTCTTTGAAACACCCTTCTTTGCTAATGCCCACCAAAGTACCTCTCTTGGCACTAGTGGTAAAAAAAA
Source organism: Adenophora triphylla var. japonica (assembly GCA_022495995.1). Taxonomy (NCBI): domain Eukaryota; kingdom Viridiplantae; phylum Streptophyta; class Magnoliopsida; order Asterales; family Campanulaceae; genus Adenophora; species Adenophora triphylla. The sequence goes on along the minus strand of JAFEMH010000408.1, from coordinate 427,461 downwards.
TAAAACAATAGTATAGTGGTAAGTGTGGTTGCTTATTACCTGAATGGCCCACTTTCAATTCTCACGAATTTTTTTATTTGTGCACCCACTTTAATTTATCCTGGATCCGCCACTGTGCTAGTCGTCAACTATATTCTTGCATAACAAACCTTTAATATTTCAATTTGTTAAGCTTTCTGTTTTGTATCATTAAGTAGTGATACATCCTATAATACCATTCACTTTACTTCGTGTTATAAATAATCAGTTTGTGATGGTAACTCTCTTTTCCATTATGATGTGCAGATATGGCACGAGAACATGCCCTATAATAAACTTGCAGACAGGAAAGGCCACCAGGGATGGATGAAGAAAGAAGGCCCATATTTCATATTTCCTGGCGGTGGTACGATGTTTCCAGATGGAGCAGTACAATACATTGAGAAGCTTAAACAATATATTCCTATAGCTGGTGGAGTCCTGAGGACAGCTCTTGACATGGGATGTGGGGTAAGAACTGATGTGAAACTCTTTCTTTTCTCTATTTACCTTCACTTGTCTAAATTTGAAGACCATATTGTTCAATATCTCTTCAGGTTGCAAGCTTTGGAGGTTACCTACTAGCTGAAGGCATTTTACCCCTCTCTTTTGCTCCAAGAGATTCACATAAAGCACAAATACAGTTTGCTCTGGAAAGAGGAGTACCTGCGTTTGTTGCAATGCTTGGCACTCGACGACTTCCATTTGCTGCATACTCGTTTGACTTGGTTCACTGCTCCCGTTGTTTGATCCCTTTTACAGCATACAGTTAGTATTGTAGCTTGTGGATTTCCTAGCTATATCTGTCTAGGTCTCCTGCGCATTTCCTAAAAGAATGGGGAATTGTCATTTTGCAGATGCGACATATTTTATTGAAGTTGATCGGTTACTCCGTCCTGGAGGATACCTGGTCATCTCGGGTCCCCCTGTACAGTGGGCTAAACAAGATAAAGAATGGGCAGATCTCCAGGCAGTTGCTAGAGCATTGTGTTATGAGTTGATTGTTGTAGATGGTAACACTGTCATCTGGAAGAAGCCTAGTGGGGATTCATGTCTCCCTAACCAAAATGAATTTGGCTTTGAACTATGTGACGAGACTAATGACCCAAGTACTGCATGGTATTGTCATTCCAATTCTCCCTCCCTTCCCTTTCTCTCTCTCTCACACACACACACACAAAGACACACAAACTCACCATTCATTCATTCATATATTCATATATCAATTACTTAGATCATTAAGGGAGTTTCGGGGTTGTCTCAATTGTAATTCGCTAAGTATATTCATTCATTCATTCATTCGTTCGTTCGTTCGTTCGTTCGTTCGTTCGTTCGGGGTTGTCTCATTCATTCATTCATTCATATATCAATTACTTAGATCATTAAGGGAGTTTCGGGGTTGTCTCAATTGTAATTCGCTAAGTATGCATTAGCTGGAAATTGCATTTTGACGCTCGTCTTTATGCATAACTCCTACTAGTTGTAAGTCTGAGATTGGTTACATTATAGGTACTTCAAGCTAAAGAAATGTGTGAGCCGGACGTCCTCTATCAAGGGAGAATATGCTGTTGGGTCAATACCGAAGTGGCCAGAAAGACTAACAAAGTCCCCTTCAAGAGCCGCTCTAATGAAAAATGGTATTGATGTGTTTGACGCCGACACACGGCGGTGGGCAAGGAGGGTTGCTTACTATAAGAATTCATTGAACCTGAAGCTGGGGACTCCAGCTGTACGAAATGTTATGGACATGAATGCATTTTTTGGGGGCTTTGCTGCTGCGCTATCATCAGATCCTGTATGGGTAATGAACGTAGTTCCAGCTCGCATGTCTTCAACACTTGGTATCATCTATGATAGAGGCCTTATTGGACTTTATCATGATTGGTGAGTAATTATTGTGTTATTCCCTATAGTCTCTGAATTAAAGAAACAAGCAAGGGTATTTCTAAAACTTGTCCTGCTTAGTTAGTGAAGTTTCAATCACTAGATTTTCTATATTGATCGTTAACTGGACTATGAGACAGTGTCAAGTATGAAGTATCAGACATTTATCTGGTCAATCTTTTAACTGATTTATTTTCTTCACAAAGATTTGACATACATTTCCCATTCTTTGCTATTGGCTTGCCTATCACTTTCTTTCATTTGACTTTGGTTCCCAAGTGTATCTGGCCTGATTTCTTGCCTATGATGGTTGTAGGTGTGAACCTTTCTCAAGTTACCCACGTACGTATGATTTCATCCATGTTTCTTCCATTGAGTCGCTCGTTAAAGATTCAACTTCCGGCAAGAGCAGGTAAAAGCATTATGACACTATTGTAGAATGTTTATACCTTTATTAATTGAATTTATTCACGGTGTACCCCGTGGAAAGGTGCCACTTAACAACAAAAACACCCCTTTAAAATCAACCAAGTCAAAACTTATTATGTAGAACATTCTCAAGACTTCATTTTTTTAATTGAAACCAAATTTTAGTGATTGTTTAAGTCTTGTCAAAATCTTGGATAAATAACAAGCATATCCTTAAGTCCTGGTACAACATATGTGAGAATATCTTGAAATGCCTGGTTTCCAACTTCGGACTGTGGACTTTTCTTTTGGGGGTAAGGGGTAAGGCAACCTTGTCCTACAAGAGTTCTCACTATATGTAGTGTCCAAGGAACAGCCGGGCCCACATGGGCGTAGTAATATTGAATATTTGGCTGTTATGTTCCTCTTATGGTACTATATAAAAAAGGGGAATGCTTATAACCTCTCCATGACTTGATTGTAGGTGTAGCCTTGTGGATCTAATGGTGGAGATTGATCGGTTGTTACGTCCCGAAGGAACTGTTGTTATTCGAGATTCACCGGAAGTGATTGAAAAAGTTGACCGAATAGCTCGTGCAGTAAGATGGAAATCTAGCATACATGAGAAGGAACCTGAATCACATGGGAGGGAGAAAATTCTGGTAGCAACAAAGAATTTATGGAAATTACCTTCTTCATCTGTTTCCCAGTAGCAGCACATTTCTTTTGTTCTGTGCAATATAGGTATATTTTTTTCTTCCTTATTTTTCATTGTTTTTATTATATATTAGTAATTCATAATATAATATCAATAGATGCATCAAAGGATGCAGCTCTTCTGTTTAAAATATAGTGAGAATGAGTGTTTAATATTTTAAGAGTTATGTTAGGGGTTAAAGATCACACAAAACTTTGGCCATAGATATTGTTAGCAGTTTTTTCTTAGTTGTTTTGCTCCCCGTCCCACGGAATAAATGTCGCACTTGATTGGTTAGCATTTTCTAATAAGGAAAATGACTTATTGTGTTTTTATCATTACTTTTATAGAAATCTTTTGTACTATTTTTGTGTAACACATCGTGTACGACTAGTGATTCAACGATATGAATGATTAGGGTTGACATCATAGGGCTGACATCATCACGATGTTATGTGTTATCTACACTCATAACACATTAATTTTTTTTTAATTTACATGCTTTAACGGTTATTTTACAAGCTCAGATGAAATGAAGGGAGTATTGGTCCTCGGGCGGGCCCACAGGGGCGGGTCAGGTTGATAAATGCCAAGTTCATGAGCTTGACTTGACTTTGAGTTTGAAGGAATAAGTCAAAATTGGTTGACAATTTCATCAATCAATTCCTCTCTTCTTCTGTTCCTTTTTGTGGAAGCAAAGGTAACGAGGTTGAGAACCCGTGTCGTCCTCATCAACCACAAATCTATTGTACGGAAAATTGTTATCAAGACTATTTAGACAGTCCACGATAATCGCCGTTGGATCAAATTTTACGGACAAGATGGTATTTGACACACCCATTTTCATATCAAGGATAATACATTTAATTAGTGTTTAATTTTCATTATCTAAATTGAAATTACTATACACGTTACGAACACTCATAATTTGGCATTGTTTACCGTTTCTGCGAGAGGTATACTCTTCCCCTCCTGCAAGTCGATACAATGTATTAGGGGTAAAATTGTTCGGTTTAGCTTGGTTCGGACAAATTTAGAAATCAAACCGCTAGCATTGGTTTGGAGAAATTTCAAATTGAGCTAAATCATAAAAAAATTCAGACCGAGTTAAACCAAACCGCTATGGTTCGATCTAAACCGCGATTTGATTGTTTAATCGTCTTTGTTGATTGTTTGATCGTCGTTGTTGATTGTTGAGAGAACCGGAGAGAAAACGGGAAGAGAGAGAGAGAAAGAGATTTGAGAATATTAAAATTTGAAAGAGACTAAAGAGGTATTGACTGAGAGAAAACGGGAAGAGAGAGAGAGAGAGAGAGAGATTTAAGAATATTAAAATTTGAAAGAGACTAAAGAGGTACTGACTGACTGAGGGTTTGTTTATTTGTTATTAGGGTTTTTGAAAATTAATGACTGAGATTAATTAAAACTTTGAAGGGACGGTCAGGATTGCAGTTTCATGGTTCGGTTTATGATTTGGTTTCACGTTTCGGTTTAATGACTCGGTTCACGGTTTCAAACCGCGGTTCGGTTCGAATTGATTCGGTTCAGTTTAGGAGTGTCAAACCACAAGCTGAGCTGAACCACATGGTCTGTTAATTTCTCAAATCGAGCTAACCCACTTATGTCTAAAAATCAAATTAAACCACACAATTTAGTTCGGTTCGACTCCAAACCGCGATCACCCCTAACCCCTAGAATGTATATACAAGCCCTAATAATGTAGGGATAGTAAAGATTAATTTGATGAAAATGAAATTTACACGAAGTTAAACTATACTCCCTCCGTCCCATTTGAAGCTTCACATTTTGTCAAAATGGGTGTCCCGTTAAAAGTTTCATCTTTTTTAAAATGGACATTTTATATTATTATTCCACCCACTAATTCTCTCTCCTACTTTACTTTTATACTCACAACATCAATCAACTCACTATTTTCTACCCCACTTTCTCTTTCCAACCCCACTTTTCATACTCACAACACTTACTCCACTAATTTTTTTTTAATTCTTGTGCCTCCTTGAAAATGGTGAATTCTTGTGCCTCCTTAAAAATGGTGAAGGTTTAAATGGGACGGAGGAAGTATATTAGTCGCAGCATCGCACAAGCTAATCCCGGCAATAGCAGTGCCGAATCCCACAAACACATCACCCAAATCTACAAGTCATTCATTCATAACCTAATTTGTCAGCGCAAATTAAGCTCAGCTCAACAAGATAAATTTGAATGGGCAATTTGCCAACTTGGGCTTGCTAGGTCTTATGGTTCATTCATGAGAAAATTGGAGAAGATGGGACCCACATGAGAAGTGGCCATGCAACTACTTTTATTTCTTTCCTTACCTTTCAAGTTTCACAATCACATAATAAATTATTTATTTTCTGGTCCTTCAAAAATTTCCCACAAGACTTTCTCACCATACTATGAGTTTAATTAGGCTCCGTTTGTTTTTGGGGGAAAATATTTTTCTCATTTTTTGGTGTTTGTTTCGCACCAAAAAATGGGAAAATTTTTCATTTTTTTCTTATTTTTCGAAAAACATTTTCATTTTCCAAAAAACATTTTGCCGTAAATCATTTTCCGAAAAATATTTTACGCTAAACAAACAAACAAACGGAGAGCCTACAAAAATTTAATTAAAATAAGTTGAAGGGCAAGTTTTGGGAGAAATTAGTTTTTCCGTAAATTATAAAAAGTCTATTTTTTTTCTACTTGCAAGTAGTTAGCGAATACTCCCTCCGTCCCGGTTCACTTGGTACCAAAATGAATGACACAATAACTAAGAAAAAAGAATAAAATAAAAGAAATGTGTGGTAGAAAATGAAGAGAGAGAATGAGTGGGGTAAATAGTAGTGTTGGTTGAATAAATTGAGTGGTGGAAAATGAAGAGAGAGAATGAGTGGTGGGGTAGAGTGAATATAAAATTATAAAAAGTTTGCCATTTTGGGTAGTGCCGAGTGAAGTGGGATGAACCAAAATGGAAATTAGTGCCAAGTAAAGTGGGACGGAGGGAGTATTTAGGAACAGTTTATAAAACAGGACTTTCTATAACTTAAGGAAAAACTAGTTTCCCCCAAAATATTGTGTAAGTTGAATTGAGTCAAATACTTTTTTAGTTGACTTAATCTCATTGTACATGCTGTACTGCATCATGAAAGACTTTGTGACAAAGATTTAAAAGTTCTTAAAATAAAGTGGCTCATTGTACATGCAGTTGTACAACTCAGAATAATTTGTCATTTTGTATCCCATTCGATTTAAAATATTTTAAAATGACAAGTTTATATTATTTTTATATTCAGTGAGATCCACTTGTCATATTAACAACAACAATCTCCTTACTATTTCTCTAACTCATTCTCGCTCCTATATTACTTTTCATACTCACAATACTTTCTACACTGATTATCTCTCCTATTATTATAATAGTATTTCTTAATCAAGAAAATTGTAAGTCGGATGGCATGGAGGAGGGAGTAAGAAATATTGTGTATATATATATATATATATATATATATATATATCCATAATTAAGTGTTATATGCTTTGATTGCTCAATGCTCATATAACTCTACATATAAATCTAATTAACATAAGGCTTAATAATGATTCATTCTTACGGTTTAAACTGTAAATTACTCTAAATAATTTGGTTCAATTCGGTTTGGAATCGGATTAGTGACAAAGCCATTTTTTTATTTTTATTTTTAAAACGGGAGCAAAAGTTTGCATATATTTAGCACTAAAACATTCAATTTAGAAAATAATTGTACCAAATCTAATCCTTAAAAAATTATATCTTTTAACTAAACTAAATTAAGTATGTTTGAAAAATCGAATCAAACGAATGGTTCCCTAAAAAAAGATTAACTTATGAGGGAGTTTGTATTATTTAATTTAATATTTGTTTAGAATATTAATTTTGACTAAAATGTGTACATTTATTTTGAGACGGAGATAGTTTGTATTATTTAATGTAATATTTGTTATTTATATTATTAAATTTTATGTGCATTTTCAATTATAAGTTATTTGTATTATTAATTTGAGCATTTATTTTTATAAATTAGTATTTTAGGAATATTGATTGTCTTGTTTAATTATTTAATATTATTGCATAATATTTAATATAATGCAATTTGAATCTTATTAAATTTTATTTTGAAGTATTTTATTTTATTTTATTTTTCTATAATAGTATTTATTTTTTAAAAATTAATATTTTAAAAATATTGATTGTCTTGTTTAATTATTTAATTTTATTGAATAATATTGTATATAATATAATTTGAATCATATTATCAATAATAATATCGATTAATAAAAACAATTTAGTTACATGAAAAAATAAGAAATGTTTTTAGTTGGTACAAAATTTGAAGTAAACTGTTAGAGATAGAGATAGTAAAAGATATTTGATACTGACATAGTGCATCATTTAAAAAGAATAATTCAATTTCTGTACCAAACTGTTAGAAACGTTCCTAGTGAGTTTGGTATGGTCATTGCATGATCTTTATTTCTGAAATAAACCATTTATTGTTGAAATCAAATACACACAAGTTCAAGGAATTTTTTCTCAAATAATCCTTTTTTACTTTTTTATTTACCAAAATGACTCACTGTTCAAACTATTGCCCAGAATGTCCATTTTTTTTAAAATCGCTACACCGTGTAGCGAGTTTGACTTGGGTCTGGTCAAAACTCGCTACACCGTGTAGCGAGTTTAGGGTAATTAAATTTAGCCGTTTGGAAATTAATTAGGGCATTTAATTAAGCTAAACTCGCTACACCGTGTAGCGAGTTTGGCCAAACCTAAGATTTGGGTCCGAAATCCCTTATTTTATTTAATTCTTCTCTTCTCTTCTCTTCTCTTCTTTCTTTATATATATATATATATATATATATATATATATATATATATATATATATATATATATATATATATATATATATATATATATATATATATATATATATATATATATATATATATATATATATATATATATATATATATTATTTATATATATATATATAAAATAATAAATAAGAAAGAGAAAGTCCCTTTAAAAGTCCTCTCACGAAGAGAGGTCTCAAAGGAACTTGAAAAACAATGAAGATGAATCATCTATTTATAGTAGAAGAAAGATTTAAAAAATGTAGGATACATCTATGTGGAAAACACAAAAAATATTTGAATTTAGAGATGGTGGGAAAAACAAAATTTCATTTGCCTCCAAAAATTTCATTTTTCAAATATTCACATGAATCATTATCCAAGCAACATCTTCACCATTAAATACATCACATCCAATGGTCCAAATTCATCCCATAAAAACAAAAACACACTTTCATTTGATTGGCCCTTTAATATTCACATGGATTATCAATAAATCAATCTATACCATTAATATCACTCAAATTCAATGGTCCTAATTTATCATTATATATATATATTTCTTTTAATATTATATACTATTAAAAGAAATATATATATATAATGATGAATTAGGACCATTGAATTTGAGTGAGATTAATGGTATAGATTGATTTATTGATAATTCATGTGAATATTAAAGGGCCAATCAAATGAAAGTGTGTTTTTGTTTTTATGGGATGAATTTGGACCATTGGATGTGATGCATTTAATGGTGAAGATGTTGCTTGGATAATGATCCATGTGAATATTTGAAAAATGAATTTTTTGTTTTTCCCACCATCTCTAAATTTAAATATTTTTTGTGTTTTCCACATAGATGTATTCTACATTTTTCAAATCTTTCTTCCACTATAAATAGATGATTCATCTTCATTGTTTTTCAAGTTCCTTTAGGACATCTCTTAGTGAGAGGACTTTTAAAGGGACTTCCTCTTTCTTATTTATTATTTTATATATATATATATAAATAATATATATATATATAATATAGAAAGAAAGAAGGAAGAGAAGAGAAGAATTAAATAAAATAAGGGATTTCGGACCCAAATCAAACTCGCTACACCGTGTAGCGAGTTTAATTAAGTTTGGCCAAACTCGCTACACGGTGTAGCGAGTTTAGGTTAATTAAATGCCCTAATTAATTTTCAAACGGCTAAATTTAATTACCCTAAACTCGCTACACGGTGTAGCGAGTTTTGACAAACCCTAATCAAACTCGCTATACGGTGTAACAATTTTCAAAAAAATGAACATTTTGAGCAATAGTTTGAACAGTGAGTTATTTTGGTAAATAAAAAAGTAAAAAAAGATTATTTGAGAAAAAATTCCAAGTTCAAGCTTGATTAAGTATATTTATTATGCAACTTGGTGGAGGGTCATTAATATGAAAATGATGTGCCATTATTTGGTAAGAAAGTGTTAATTAGGGTTTTCCTTCTTTTGATCTTTAAAATGTTTTACATTTAGTCTTCTTCTCTTTCGTCCACATCATTTCAGTTTGTTGTCGTTTCAAATATCAAACAAATACTATTATCGGCGTCTAAAATGACTTACGAATTTTTTCTAAGTAAAATATTTTTCGAAAAATGGCAACACCTTCACACACCTAACTTTTTATACACCCCCTACATTATCCACCCCACTCACCACCACCACCAGGGCCGGTCCTGACATTTTAGGGGCCCTGTTCGAAAGAAAAACTTAGGCCCTAAATATAATTACAAAAATAATAGTGTATATATTTGGTCGTCAATTTTTTTTATCGTGTTTTATGACCAAATTTATATTTTCTAATTTTAGAACTAGTAATTGAAAATTTTAAGTATGAAAATATTAAAGAATATGGGGGTGTGGCTGTTAAAAGTTATGGAAGATGATTATAATTCTGTCATTGCAATCGTCTCCAAAATTCTGTTCGTAATATCACGGTTATTGCAGTGGCCATTAAAATGTCAAAAGTTGAAATCTTAGAGGACAATGTGAGCACACTAATCGAAAGTTAGATGAAAAATGGCCGGACAAGGAGTTTGGCTATTTAAATTTTACTAGTTTAGAAAGAAAAAAAAATGAGAAAGGTGAGAGATGCGTTATGGAGAATAATGGAAGAAAGATGACTAAACGTACATTCATGACATATAAATAATTTAAAACAATTTAGGTTTTGATTTTATTTTTAAAGAAAAATATTATTTAGGTTTGTTGAAAAAATAAAATTGTAGATTCCAAATACTACCTTATTACCCAATTGAATTGAAGTTGCATATACAATATACAATACTACTCCTCCGTTCCAAAATGAATGTAATTTTTTTCAAATTTACTCTTAATAAAAATAAAAAAAATCTTTTTACACTTATTTTGGTCGTTTACTCGAATGAAAAATGTGTAGTTTCTAGTGGTAGGATGGAGTATTATATTATCTACTTGAGTTAAATTAAGATTTTTTTATTCTAAATCAATAGTACTTCCTCCCTTACAAAATAAACTAGTGAGTAACCCGTCGAGATTCGACGGGCATATTGAGCTTATTATTACTTATTGCTATAATCTGTAACTTCATTTAAATAAACGAAAATAATATTTTAGGTTTATTTCCAACAATAAAAAAGTGAGACGATCATTTTGGGACAGAGAGATTCTTTAGTAAGAAACTGAAGTTTTTTCCATTTCAAGGAGCAGACACTATCTGCAGTACATCATCATGGAATGGAGATGTCAATTTTCCACAAAATTCAAAGAATACTTCTACTCTTCTCAAGTCAACATAGTTTTAGAAATTATAAGAAGTGAAATATATACCCAACCATCTCATAGCTACACACTAAAGACGGTATGTCACCATGGAAAATTCAGAACATAATTCTAGAAATAAATAAGTCATCTAAATTTTATTAGATAGATACAAAAATAAAAAATATTTTTATTTTATCTGCTTCTCCAATGCACATCATGAAGACGGGTATGTCACCATGTCCAACATTGTTGAAAGAACCTTCTCCGCAACTAACCCTTTACTCAATCATGCCCATGTCATGAAATTTGGTCTCATTTGATATTTTATCAATCTTTTTCACAACTGCAACCAAATCAAAAAGAAACACAAAATGAGCATTGAACATAAACATTTATTTGGTGTCCAGATTCTTTTTAAAAATTGTAAAAACATAACTTACCGCCATCTAGATTCTTTTTAATCACCAGACTTAAAATCCTTAAATTAACTCATCAGCAGTAGCACAATAAAACTGGTAGTTTCAGGAAAACAAACATCAAAAATAATAAAATTAAAGAAATAGAAAAACATACATAATGAGTTGGAGATTTTACAAAGGTACCTTAGTTTCATAATCCTTACTGTGACATATTGTACTTACTTAAGACTATTAAATTTTTCATTATCAAGACTTGTTCATTACTCTAATTGATATAAAAAAAAAAAAAAATCGTGCCAAGTGAAGTGAAATAGACTAAAATAATTAATTTAATGCCAAGTGAAGTGGATTATTTGCAATTACAGTAAAACTGTAACTCATGGGAAATGAGAGAGAGAGAGTGTCTTACCTTTGTAGCGTAGCAGCAAGTCTTTTACAGTAGAAATTCTGAATCCAATACTTAACATTAACTACATCGGTAGAAGTTACAAATAGTCAAGTTAACTACATAAATATAATCACTTACAAACTCCATTCCAAAATCACATGATTAACTTATTAATATTTATATATTAAAATTACCTCACAATTTGTGAAAAATTTCTTTATACACCACATTAGTTGTGGTATCATGCGTTTGACCATCTTTTTCACAAATGAGAACTTTGAGACCTTTTTACAGGTGACTCTTGATATTGCCACATACAACTGACCGTGGCTAAATACAAGTCGGGGAAGGTAGAGCCCAACGTGTGAAAGTGATTGCCCCTGACTCTTATTTATAGTCATAGCAAAGCAAACGACCAAAAGGAATTGTTTTCGTTGAAACTTCACGGGAAATTTTGTCAAATCTGATGGGCTCAAGATCATTCTAGGAATAAAAACCTTCATTCCAACATTTTTACCCGACAATATTTTTGCTTCAACTACGTGCTTTCAAAGATTTGTGACAATCATTCTCGTTTCATTGCATAATTCTGAAGCTTGATCAATATTCCTGAGCAGCATGACCATACACCCAACTTTAAGCTTGATGATGTGATTTGGTAATCCCGAGCATTTAATCGTATTTAGAAACTCAACTGAAAAAACATCCTCATGTCCTGTAATATTTCCATGCTCCTTACTGATGCTATCTGAACTCATATACTCCACCTCTTCACCGGGCAACAATGACATTACATAATCATTTATGCAATCCACTATTTCATTCGTTGGTGCCAAAACAGCTCTACTCTGAAAGAATCCATCAAGAAACATATGTTTTAATATTAGAAACATCCTCATGTCATGTAATATCTCCATCCTCCTTAAGGATAACTTTGGTATTTAGTTTATAAAGTTGTAGTAATAATTGCATTTATTACAATGAATGAAAACCTTCAAAATGATATTTATTTTGAAGCGGACGGAGGAGGTGTTATAAATGTTTAGGTAAATGTTTATAAGCATCAATTTGATGTTTTTAAGTGCCAAGTTTGATGTTTATAAGTCATAGTCTAGTATTATGAGGGGTAATTATTTATGTGTATTTTATCTCAAAGGAAATTGAAAAAAAAAAAAAAAAAAAAAAAAAGAGTGAAGTCAACACATAACACATCTCATGTAGTTACATAAACTTCACCCATTCTCGCTTTGGCTTATCCCACACAAAGTGCTGCGGGAATTCATTATACTTGTACTATTGAGCCTCCGGATTCTCATGATTATACTTCATCCATTATAAAAATTGTGATTGACTAACAGTAGGCTTATCCACAACATCCGGAAGATAATCACCATCTTTGAATGGAATGTTTTGGTCTCCTTCTAAATGGAAAGATAATCGCTATACAAATGGTGTCCTGTAATGGATATCAAATACAAATATTCTCCACATAGCTTTACATGTAGAAACATATCTACAATCGACATACCTTTTCACTTCATCATCCACGCAAAACCTTACCCATATTCTGTCACTACCCTTGCTGATATACTTGAATAAATACTTGATTGGCTTGCTTTGATTACAGTATTCCACGTTGATGTGAGCTTGATACTTCAACAATAGATATGCATTATAAGGTACAATGTACCTATTATCAAGCAAAACACCACATTTTTCTACATTGGCACCAGTGTCTCTCCTCTTATAAACATGATATCCGTTCTTTCTTTGTGCATCTTTTTTGCGATAGAACTGCACTCTCATACATTATTACTAACACTCCTTAATACTCCATTTGGTTCAAAAAATAGATGTGTTGCAAAGTAAATATTTGTCGTTTTTTACTTCAAAGTTTTTAAATTTCAATTTGACCCCCTGTTGTTGAAATTTGTTTCATAGCAATTAATATACTTTTTGAATGAAGCAATGCACCATAGAGAAACAATTATTAAGGATAATTTTGGTATTTAGTTTATAAAGTTGTAGTAATAATTGCATTTATTAAAATGTATGAAAACCTTCAAAATGATATTTATTTTGAAGCAGACGGATGAGGTGTTATAAATGTTTAGGTAAATGTTTATAAACATCAATTTGATGTTTTTAAGTGCCAAGGTAAATGTTTACCAACAGCTTATTTTGTATCATATCACCCAAAAACATTAATAGCTCACGATACAAATAGCTATATGCATGACAATCAATGTCAAAACTTCAATAAACACTATCACTTGAGATACATTATTTGCAATGATCTGTTGACAAACCTTTTGCGCTTCAGTACAATATCCTCATCATCGGACAAATAACGTAGCTTAGAGAGTGGCATCATCATGCCCAAGCCATAACCCAGAAATAACTTCACATTTTAAGCTGATATAAACACTAATACTTGTATAGTTGTTAATCACCATATCATCCAATTGAATCGTAAACATAGCAACAACATATAACATGCATATACATGAAACCACAGATACCTCATTGATAGCAAGCATTTGTCCATTGCTCTTCAACAAATTTTTCTTATTATTTGTTTAGATTCGAAAAGGAAAAAAAAATGTACGTAGCATTTAATTATTTTGATATTCATGTAAACATCTTCAAGTAATTCAACACGTAAAATAAGAGGATTCAAAAATTACAATTAAAACAACAGAGATATTCATGATCAAAATCAATTTTCATAAGACTGTAAAGACCCAAAGCATATTAAAATTGAGCAAAAATTCTACTTGTATCAAAATCAACAGAAGCATTAAAACCAGAGCTGGCAAAATACGCCAAAAGTAGTCATTTTCCACACACACATCACATAGAGGAAGTACATCCCAAAAACAACAAAGCTAATCAAACACCAAAAATCAAATAAAAGCCCCCAACTTTATCAACACCCAGATTCTAAAAATTCAAACTCCACAACACCCATAAATTAAAAAGTTCAAAAGAAACTAAAAAATAAAATAAAAGATACCTGCGAGACATCATCGATCTTCTTCAAAAGATCGAGGCCTGGACTGTGGACGATGATCGGAAGAGCCGAACAAACGGGAGACGACACTGTAATATCGGAGACGGGGACGATGGCGGCCAATTGGAACGACGTAGGATAGAGAAGAAGGAGATGTAAGTTTTTTTTAACTGGAATTGGACACTAAAGAATAAGCAAGTGACAGAAAAGAGGGCATCCCAACAAAACAATTGCACAACTTTGCATTAACTAAGCTAGATATAAACACTAATACTTGTATAGTTGTTAATCACCATATCATCCAATTGAATCGTAAACATAGCAACAACATATAACATGCATATACATGAACCCACAGATACCTCATTGATAGCAAGCATTTGTCCATTACTCTTCTTCAAGTAGTACCTTCCAACCAAAAAACACACAAAATAAGAAAAGCCCACAGTTCCTAAATCACTAACAAAGCCTCCATAAACAGTAAATCTGAAAAGCACATAGCTCGAATCATCAATGCATACAGATTGTATTCAAATACACACGCAAAAAAAACATATATAAGAAGGAAATGTAATAACATGTAGAAATTGAGGGACATACCAGAACTTGGATTTGGCACGAACTTCATTGGTGGACCAAAGCTTCATACGGTAGATCTTGGGATGCTCAACCGTTTCGGAAGGAAGACCCCTCCCCACCACTTGGTACTGATGAAACTGTACATATCCAATACCGGTTCAAATCTAATATTTGTAATAGCTATTTTTCAGTAAAATTAAAGTTTGCGGCACTAATTGGAAGCTTATAACAGTGTGAGAGAACTCATTGTTATACCTCATGCCTCAGAATTACTTGGATGATACCCCTTGGCATCATCTATAAACCTTAAATGCATAAAATGTTTATAGTATAACCATTAAGAGCTTAATCTAAAAATATTTAACTGTATCAATTATATCATGTACGGTAACTAAAGTATGCCCTTCTTTAAATATGCAAGTCCCTCAAAAAAAAGTCCAAAGTTTTTGTGAAAGCCATCCAACTTATCACTTAAAACTGATGCACCGATAACCTTCTATCCAAGTAACTCAAATGCCTTCAAACAGACTTTTCTTTCCATGTTCATCACTTATCCATCCTATAACCTTCATAAATTAACTCTTTGCTTCCATTTGCTTCACTGAAATCATGGCAGATTGAGTGATTTACACATTACTTAATGTCTAGAAAACTTATGACTTTGATGCAAACAGAGGCTACCAGATATAGGTGGAGAAGTCTGAAGGATCCAAAGGGAAAATCTAACATCGGCATTGCAATGAAAGATTGCATTACGGCCAATCAACACTCGAGTGAAGGTTCATACTCACTTCCAGCTTATAAACTTGGCACAATTATTAAGCCTGCCCAAAATTCAAGTTAATTCAAGTATACATGAATCTACCTCTTCATCTTGGCAACATTGCTTTTAATTATAGAAGTTCCATTTTTTTATCTACAAATCAGGAAACGCCAGATTACCCTAGCAAAAAGTTTAATTTTATAAGCAGATTAATATGTTAATGTGTTTCCAAGACAGCATACTTGAAAATCTAATAGATCCACTGCCTACACATTCCAAATGTAACACAAAAGATGATGCACACAGCTCCAAATCTTCATTACAATTTCCTAATTACAAATACACTCAAATTCTCAATAAGAAATAAGAGTTGGAATTATCCTTCAACTTATTCAGGCATGTATTCTTCTGAATCTATGACACATGCATGTTGGCTATGAGTCCATTGTCAGGACATTTCATGTGTAGTCAATAGCAACAACGTCCCCATGTGATATCAGTATAAATACTTTATTCATTATGCTTTCATCAGATGGTAATTAAATTTTCCAAAATGATTGTATTCGCCACAAGCTAGTGAATACCTCATAGCCTATGATTAACAGCATTTCAAATCAGATTTTTTGTTCATAAGCATTGTATAAAGAATCACAAATAATAAGTCTCAAAAATGACACAGTTGTCGATCTGGAATACACAATATGCGGGTAATGAAACTGGGGGTAGGGTTGGGGGTGTGACAAATCGGAGGGCTGGTAACATTCTGAGAGAGTAAATAAAGTTAGCAGTAGCAAATACCACCTTCACCATGATTAACAGCATTACCGAGTAAATTTTCCTCTTCCTGAATTTTTTGCAGCTTGAGCCTTGTCTAAAGTTGGAACAGCAGTTGGCCATTGTCGAGTACTAAAATAGGCTTTGCGAGTATCAGCAATGACTTTTTCAGCACTTTCACAGGCTGCTCCAATCATATCAATTCTAGTCTGGAAACGAAAAAAAAAATGAATTCAAAAGTTACTAAATAAGTTGATTTGCACATCATTAACAATGATTCACCTTTAACTTTTCAATTTGAGCGGCTACTGACAAGTTTTGCATCCCATGTAATAACTGACAAGTTTTGCATCCCATGTAATAACTGCTCCCTCTTGGAATTATCATCTGTTTCCATCTCAGGCAATAGTTTTGATGACAACATAACAGGAAGGACTGTAATGAAATTCAAACAATTAAACCAAGAGAGTATGCACTTAATCAACTGTAACACAATAATGTGATGGAAAACTTGCAGTCTACAAGCGTGTGTGTGTGTGTGTGTGTGAAACAAATAGTTAAAGGTATATCAAGGTCCAAAAGGCCCAGGCATACATACTTTCCAAGGAATGATTTAGTTAAGCTCCTTTGAGTAATGAAAACAAATCCCAGTAGGCCTCACTTCCAATAATCCCCTGTATCTGACTCATTTTCACCTCCAAAGCAACTCACCTAGAGTAACAGCAGTGTAATGTCAGTAAATTAATGCTTTCAATACACATAAAATCAGAAAGCAGGTAAATGGATACAATCCTGTTCACTCTCATTGCTAACCATTGGACATGTAGCAAACACGTTAACATAAAATACTTCAGCAGCCTATTTTTAAATTGCTAAAGCGCTAGAGGCACTCCATAGTATGTATCCGTAACTTCTTTTTTCGATGAGAAAAGTAGTATATTAGATTAAAGAGGAGAATGTACAAGAGGACAAGAAGTCCATCAAAAAAAAAACACATAGCATGAAAATCAACAAAAAGATCAGAACTACAAAATTGCAGCAGCCCAATCTCTCTTCAAATCAGAAATAGATAATCCCCAAAAAGCCCCGTTAACTGATGCCCACAGAGAAGCAATAGAAATGATGTATCAAAGGACAATGGAAAATCCACACACACCAATTTAGGTTAACTCGACCCCATTGTGGTTTTAACCTATGTTATTTTAGCACGTTTCATATTTGACAAACATTGGCTTCTTATCATTAGAACTTACAGTACTATCAATCTAACCCCTTTATGTTAGGAAAAAATGCATTAAATTCTCATTTGACTCAATTTGACCAAAGTCCTATACTATTATACATAATTGACCCCCTGCCAACTAAATCCTGGTTGCGTCTCTAAGAAAGGAGATGAAGATGAGGTAGTAAAGAGAAGTAAGAGACGGCAATCATTTCTGTGAAGTACGATAAAGAGCGGCACATGCGACTCATCTCTGAGTTCGTACATTAGTAATGATAAAGATCCTGATAGATTTCTGTAGTTTAGTACATACATCAATCATTTCATCCCTTAATGTATAGTACTTCCAAAAATGCACCAATAAAAGATGTCACACCAAAGGCATAAAGAATGTTCCCATACAATCTTATGCGTAGCAATCGGAGAAAGAGAAAAGGTGACCTATCAGATTATTTCCATATGAATATGATATCGCACCAAACAATAAAATCTAAACATCCGGATCGGCTTGATAGTGGGTAAATAAAGCAATATGAGAGGTTTGATTTTAAAAAAAAAATTACGCAAATGCATAAGCATGATATTAATCTACTTTTGTCCATATTAATTTCTCAGAAAAGGATAAAAAGCTATTGAAGCAATCATCATTATCTGTATGAGGCCAGATAATAGTAGATAGGCAAGGTATGCTGCTCAGGAGAAGAAGAATGCGAAGTATGATAGGCAAGCATCAGAAAAAGAATGTGGTGCTCATGGAAAGAAGAATGTGAAGGAATCATAGTCACAAGAACTAACAACAAAATAACCTTTGCAAAAGTTATCGAATGAACCAAATGGCATTATGGCAGAAGTCTCCTCTCCTAAAAATAGGACAAGATATCCTACAAATTTCATCTAGTACTATCACTACAAGTTTTATTGTTAAAGAACATAGATAAAAATTGACTAAAGTCATTTAAAGACAGAACCGAAAGAGTGGAGTTGTTCGATTTTTGTTGATGTGAGAAAAAAATAGGATAAACTTAACTGAATTGAATTAGAGGACAATCAAATGAAAACCAGCTCACTGACCTCAAGATTGCCTGATATCGGTGATGCATGCAAGTGGCTATGGAGCCACTTTCTAGTTCTCATATGTTGTAGCCGAATGAGTGTTCCAGTTTTTATAGCTTCTCCTTGCTTTGCATTTGAAAGTTAGCAGTAGAAAATACCACCTTCACCATGATTAACAGCATTACGGAGTAAATTTTCCTGTTCCTGAATTTTTTGCAGCTTGAGCCTTGTCTAAAGTTGGAACAGCAGTTGGCCATTGTCGAGTACTGAAATAGGTTGTGCGAGCATCAGCAATGACTTTTTCAGCACTTTCACAGGCTGCTCCAATCATATCAATTCTAGTCTGGAAATGAAAAAAAAAATGAATTCAAAAGTTACTAAATAAGTTGATTTGCACATCATTAACAATGATTCACCTTTAACTTTTCAATTTGAGCGGCTACTGACAAGTTTTGCATCCCATGTAATAACTGCTCCCTCTTGGAATTATCATCTGTTTCCATCTCAGGCAATAGTTTTGATGACAACATAACAGGAAGGACTGTAATGAAATTCAAACAATTAAACCAAGAGAGTATGCACTTAATCAACTGTAACACAATAATGTGATGGAAAACTTGCAGTCTACAAGCGTGTATGTGTGTGTGTGTGTGTGTGTGTGTGAAACAAATAGTTAAAGGTATATCAAGGTCCAAAAGGCCCAGGCCCAGGTATACATACTTTCCAAGGAACGATTTAGTTAAGCTTGTTCTGGATTCATAGTCTTGCTGGTATTGAGACAGGGTACATTCTTGACTTGTATTTTAAATCTAAATCATAGTTAGCATAGATATGCAAAAATCTAAACTTGTATTTGAGTGTAGTCATGTACCATTAACTAAAGTTGTAAGAGCACTCCAGAATTACGGGTTTCTTCTACATATCGTGGCAGCTGAACTTACGAAAGCATATTATGTACAGAAGAGTTTCCTACATTAACTATACAAACTCAAGAAAGAAAGATCATACTTGCAGCATTCTCTGCATTGATGTTCTTTGGATGAACAACAAATGCTTTGGAAACCTTCTTAACGTCTTCCACTATATTAAACAGTTCAATAAATTAACGTCTTCAACGTAAATTTCACGCCCATTTCACAATACCCATCTTACAATCTACTATTCCGAATGAAAAATTAACCAAATTCCAATAAATTATGATGAATTAATTATTTTTATCTACCTAAAACTAAAGAAAAATAGATAACTGAAGAAATAAAACCCATTTCACACTACCCATTATATAAGCTATTCTACATATCCAATCAAATACATCTAAAACAACCCCATTTCAGAAGACCCATCTTAAATCTACAATCCCAAATGATAAATCCACCAATTTCCGAGAAATCATGATGAATAAACTATTTTTATCTACCGAAAACTCAAGAAATACATATATTGCTGAAGAAAACAACAAAGTAAGGAGAAAGGAGCTTACTCTGTAAATTCCAATGGTGCCGGCTGATCGTTTTCTGAAGCTCTTCCCTCTAACACTCCAAGCTTGCGTATACCCAATACCTCCGCATCGCCGTCAGATTCGAGGTCGTCCTGGATCAATTGAGCCTTTCCCGTTTGGTATGAAGACGATGAGGTTCGAATTAGGGTTTGGGAGAGGAGACGCGCCATTGTCGGTTCAGAAAGGTGAAAGGGGAGAGAGAAATTTGATGAAGATGGATAAACGTACAAGGTGTGTGTGAATTTTGGCCGCTCAACTCTCGCCGTGAACTGACCTAGGAATTTTAATTTAATTGAAAAACAATTGGCTAAAATTAAAGAATTTCAAGGACCAAAATGCAAAAAAATGGCAAAAATAGAAGAATTTTAAGGACTAAAATGCAAAATATCGGCGAATAAGCATTTGACACGTGGCGCGCTGTGGAGCTTGGAAATTCTTCTGCTTTAATATTATATATAGATGTCGCATTTGATTTATCAACATTTTTAAGGAAGATGCTTTACTAACTTGTAAATTGTTAAAATTGCACTAGTTACTTTGTTTATTTGAAATGCAACATTTATTTAGGACAAGCTAAAATTGAAAGTATAACATTTATTAGGCAGCAAATGAAATATTAATGTTAAAATAAAATAAAAAATGGTGCCTCTTCAAGTTTGGGGCCCGGAGCAGGAGCTCCACTTGCTCCCTATAATGGCCGGCCCTGACCACCACCACCACCCCAATCACCACCACCACCACCACCCCTGCCCTCCCCCCCATCGGGTCAAAAAAAAATTAATCATTTAAAATTTATTTTTAACAACTCCCCACTCCACTCCACTCACCATCACCACCCCTGCCCCTCCCCCCCACCCCACCTCACTTAAATTATCTCAAATTGTGTTTTTATCGAAAAATATTTTCATTAAACACATGAAATTTTTTTCGGAAAACATTTTACTTACCAAACAGCCGAAAACATATTTATCTCATTTTTCGAAAAATATTTTACAGGAAATTCATTTTTCAAAAAACATTTTACGAAAATTATTTTTCGTAAAACATTTTACGTTGAAACAAACGGAGTGTTATCATGAAATATGATACTGATTTTTTTCATACTACATTTTGATTCAAAATACATATCGTTTTGAAATTTGTTCTATTATATTCATTGTACTTTCTGTATGAAGTAAAGTTTTTGTATAGGGTAATACAAAAAGGCCGGCTCGTGGCGGGATCCACGGCAGGGCCCCAATTTTTTGAAGAGCCCATTTTCTAGGAAAAAGATCCCTACCTTTCTTCTCTTCATTCAGTTCAATTAGATAAAATAGTTATACTTTTTTCATCCCAAAATTTAAATGAATGATAAAAAATTGTTAAATTTGTTTTTAATCAAAAAAAAAATATTTTTTTTTTAAAAAAATAATTTAGTAATTCATTCAGAGATAGTAGGTATTTAATCCAATTAAACTATGTATCAAATGTTTGGAAATGAATTTAAACTTATTATTATTATTACTATTATATAAAACAAATTAATTTTTATTTTAATAATTAATTTTAGGGCCTCTAGTTTAATTTTTTAACATGACCCCTAAAATGTTGGGACCGACCCTGATAATGCATGAAAAAGAAATAATAAATAAAGATAAATTTGATACTGTCCGGTTGAAATACCCAAAAATTTTATTTCGTTCACTATTATATAAAATAAATTAATTTTTATTTTATAATTAATTTTAGGGCCTCTAGTTTAATTTTTTAACATGACCCCTAAAATGTTGGGACCGACCCTGATAATGCATGAAAAAGAAATAATAAATAAAGATAAATTTGATATTTGTCTTATAAAATTATAGTAATAATTGTATTTTTTAAAACTTGTAAAAATCTCCAAAATGCCATGTATTTGAAACCAGAAGGAATATTAAACAAGCACTCAAAACATTAGGTAAGGCCTCACAAATAGTCCATGATTAGTGATATATGACTGTTTATCGGATTAGTTTTAAATAGTGCTATATTCGTGCGTTAAATGTACGGGCCAAATATTACGTTATTTCACGAAAAGATAATATTTTATGCAAAGTTAGACATTTGGAAAATATAGTGATAAATCCAATAATTAAGACAATATTTTTTGAAAAAAAGCTTACACATGTTAAACAGGAATCTAAGTCTATCATTTTGATTTTCTGCTTGATTAATTGTTCTATTCATATTACTCACTGCATACTATGTATATGTATATTGAATTGTTGCACCAACATTTTCAAGTGCAGCAATTTCTTGAAACAACGTTAGTTTGAAAAAATTATTTGAATTTTTTTTGTTTCCAAGTGAGATGACATCTATTGATGGCATAAACAGGATCTTATATGCATGTGTTGTTATCTTGTAATTTCTATGATTGTCAATAACTGAGAAATTGAATATAACATATAAAGCCCCATATCTCAACTTTTCATCATACTTCTTGATGAAGCTCTTTGAAACTGATGCCTGAATCCTGTCACCCTGTAAAAAAAAAACTGTAGTTAAGAATAGTTTATGTATTCAAATTTATAAAGTGATTATAAAATATTTTTTTAATATAACTTTAGATATGTGCATATAAAACAATTAACATTAAACAGGCATCTAAGTCTATCATTTTGATTTGCTGCTTGATTAATTGTTCTATTCATATTACTAACTGCATACTAAGTATATGTATATTGAATTCCTGCTTGATTTTCTATTCTATTCATATTACTAAATGAAATCTGAGTCTATCAAAGTTGGTGCCACTCTTTTTTTTTATGGTTTTTTTTTAGTATTGTTTTCACCAAGTTCTATACTTTTACGATTGTGGAGTTTATTCCTGTAGGGTTTTCGAGGGTCCATGCGCAGCGGAATAAGCAATAACTCGAAAAACCCCAAGCCCTAGAATCCGTTCTAGATGAATAATTAAGAAAGATGAAATAGAAATACCAACCTTGAATGCTTTTGCCTTTGATAAACTTGACCCAACTCCAGATTGAACGACCTTGTTAATCCTTGATGAACGAACGGGAATCACAAATCAAAGATCTTGACGAGCGAAGATCCTCTATGTGTATCCACGCGATGAACGAACCCTAGAACTCTTCTAGGCGGATTGCTAGATCCTTGATTGAAACTCCTTTCAATCGATGAAGAAATATGGAATTGAATGGTGTTTTGATTCTCAATTCTCAATTGGAATCAATCTATTTTGTGTTTCTCTAAACCCAAAACCATGGAATGACTGCTAGGGCAACTAGGGGTTTGTATTTATACGTTATAAATAAAATCCCTTTGCAAAATCCTAATTTTAAGTCAAATTCGCGTCAGTCCAGCGCCCAGGGGACGAGTCGTCCCCTGAGAACAAAAACTCCATATTCTTCATTTTTGACAATTCGTTCGATGTGTGTGACTCCATATGACTATATTATGTTGGCAATGAGTTCGATCACATCGATCCTCATAAGACATGAGCGGACTCTAGCAAGCCATCATGCCTACCCAAATAATATAATATCAAGTTCGATTTTCCTACATAGAACATATCACAATTCCAATTTCACACGATGTTATATTGAACATGAGTCATGGTCCACGTCAACTCATATTGTTCAATGCTTTCTCGTTACTAAGTAAATTGATTAATCGAATGACATTAATCACATTAATTCATTCGGGCATGGCCATGCACTACATCAATCTTACTTACGAGTGGCCTAGCAAACATCTCTCTTTACGAGGGACAATTTCCATCTTGACTTATCATTCTTCCCAACAAGAATCATACCATGCCAATGATAGCCCTTATTGTCATCCGGTTAAAGACAACGTTAAACTATATCAAACATGATATTCATCGAGCGGAAGACGATGATAATCTCAGGTCAAAGGATATCAATGATATGACTATATGAGATTTAATTATGACATTTGACCATGACATAAATCTCATAATGGGTCAAGTCCAGTACCTTGTTCTCTAACAAGTACCCATGAATCTAATGTGCATCTCCATGCATATAATCATCACATGATTATCCATTAGACTTCATACTAGTGCTTCATAAGTACTAGGGACACGATTATTACAATAAACATGCAAACATATATAATAATCAAAGTAATAATCCCATATATAAATGAATAATGACATTACAAATAAGTCTATCTTTATAGGCCTAGGGCACTAACACCTACAGTCTCCCATTTATGCCGGATATAAAATAATATGTACTTTTATTTTATTTATGTATAATTTTGTAATAATTTTTTTATTTTTCCATTACTTTTTGACATTAAATAGTTTCAGATTTCATTTCAGGATGTCTGTTTAGATTCCACCGGGTATTTTCTAGGAAATTGCTGGAATATGTATTAAATGTTGTCATATTCCAGGTATTGTTTGGTGAGCCCAATTATTACTCAAGCATTGAAATTTGTGAGAACGAAATTAAATCTGTAACTTAAGAAAATGTGTCGTAGCATTAACTCCTTTTCGCTACACTATACCGACCGAAGTGGCTCCATACCGGGAAAGCATGGAGAGAAACGAGGAATTCAGCGGTCTAACAACCCTATTTTTCATTTGTTTCTCTCCATACCCGGGAGGTGAACAGAGGGAGGGAAGGCAGCCCTCTCCCTAACAAGCGTTGTAGAAGGAATGGTGTATTATAAGTATGGGCGCGTACACGCGCACGCTACCAGCAGCTCTAATCAAGAAAAGAAGCGAGAGAGGCGCTATAAGCCCCTCGGTGGATACCACTTAACCCATTGCAAAGCAAAGACTTCACCAAAAAGAGAAGATTACAGAGACACCCCCTGCGTTCTCTCAAATTCCGATTCTTATCGAAGAGAAGGAACTTCTTGTTCCTCAATCTTAGGAGAATGCGGCGTTGAATTTTTGTTTCTAAATATAATTAACAGTATTGGGACCAAATTACCTGTTTTAGTAAGTGTGCCAAAATCAATTGTGTCATTATATATATATAGATTGTACATTGTTTTCTTTACTCATGCTTTTTCATACACTTTACATCACTATTCAGTGAGCTGTTATATTTTGGTTGAAAATGTTTTGAACAAACACTCATTTTTGTCTATAGGTTGGTTAAGGATTACTATTCAGTGATCTATATCATAAAGAAAAGGGGGAAAGATAAAGATTAAGCAGTTATTGAGGCAAACAATTGAGGCCAACAAAATAGAAAAACAGAAGTAGGAGGAAGAAGAAATGCTAACCTCAACATCCACCAGAAGCAGCTCAAGAGATGGAGGAATCTTCATATCATTCCCAGGTTTTATTTTCCACTTTCGTGCTAATCTTACCTTAATCAACCAATCTGATCTTCCTTTTTTAATGTCTTTCAATAGAGTAAAAGACATTTTATGTTTTTTTGGCTGGGAATAATGCAAAGTATATGAAAAAGATTGGGAAATGATGAAAAAGAAACAGAGTTTGAAGAAAAACCGTATTATAAATCGGATAAATAAACCTGTTGATATTCTCATTTATTAAATTGATGCATCCGGAAATAATCTTACTCATTTATTTGTTTGATAAAGCTAATATTATAAACATTTATTTATTAGTTAGTGTGCAGATACAAGATATAAGGGAAAGACCAAATGACTGAAATAAGATTTTTGTCGGATATAAAATAATATGTGTTTTTATTTTATTTATGTATAATATTGTAACAATTTTTTATTTTTCTATTACTATTGACATTAAATAATTTCAGATTTCAATATGACTGTCTAGATTCCACTATGTATTTTCTAGGAAATTGCTTGAATATGTATTAAATGTAGTTGCCATAAATGTTGTCCTATCCGAAAATAATCTTTCTTATTTATTTGTTTGATAAAGTCAATATTATAAATATTTATTTATTTGTTAGTGTGCATATACAAGATACAAGGAAAAGACGAAAGGATTGAAATAAGTTTTTTGCCGGATATAAAATAATATGTATTTTTATTTTATTTATGTATAATGTTTGTAATATTTTTTTATTTTTCCATTACTATTTGACATTCAATAGTTTCAGATTTCATTTCAGGATGTCTGTTTAGATTTCACTGGGTATTTTCTAGGAAATTGCTGGAATATGTACTAAATGTATTTGCCATAAATGTTGTCATATTTCAGGTATTGTTTAGTGAGCCCAATTATTACTTAAGCATTGAAATATGTGAGAACGAAATTAAATATGTAACTTAAGAAAATGTGGCGTAGCATTAAATTTTTGTTTCTAAATATAATTAACGGTATTGGCGCCAAATTACAATCAATTGTGTCATTATATATATATAATTTTTTTTAATACTCCCGATTCAAAATAGATGTCGCTTTAGACCATTTGCAATGGGGGTATTGAAACCCATTTTCAACTATTAAAACCATTGCAACCCTATTGAAACCCATTTTCAATAGTTGAAAAAAAAGTGTTGAAAAAAATCAATTGGTATTGAAAAAATTCAATAGGTATTGAAAAAAAAAAATTTTGTTGAAAATTTTTTATTCAAATTGCTTGTCATTTTAAGTAAAGTCTTTAAATCTCGATTTCACTCATACAAAAATTGTTCCATTGCATTAATTGTATCTTTTGAATGAAATAATGCACGAAAGGAAAACAATTAATAAGAATATTTTTATAATTATTTTATAAAGTTATAATAATAATTGTATTGTTTAAAAGTTGTAAAAGTTTTCAAAACAACATTTATTTTGAACGAACGGAAGTAACGAGTTTATAATCCTAATATAATTATAATTTATATGTTTTGAGTATAAATATAAGTAATTTAGTTTATAAAAACTTTGAGATAAAAATAATACATAATATATTTGAACTCTCCATATTTTATCAGTGCTACTAGCCTACTACCTTCTATCTTATTTTCAGTACAAATATTTTATTTATTTTTAATTAAGATATATTTAAAATTTTAGAGTAGCTAGTTCATCAAATAATACGAGTTTCTTTCCATACAGTCATTAAATTTTACAATTATTACATGAAAATCAATGAGTGTGTAATTTAAAGCATTCACAGTGGATTTTTTTTTTTTTTAAGTTTCTTATTTAAATTTATTTTTAAGAGTAACTCTTGTGAAAAACTAATTTTTTTTTAATGTTATAAAAAAAAACTAGTTTTCAGAACTGTTCATCACTTTTATTAGTTAGACTTAGTGCTTTAAAACTAGTTTTTTTCTTATGTTAAGAAAAAACTATTTTTTTACAAAATTTTGACTATTTTTAAATTAAGATATATTAAATTTTTAGAGTAGTAAGGAATAATTATTTCTATAAATAGTTAGTTTTGTGATTTTATTATTAATTAACAATTTCTTATGCAAGTTATTAACCCTTTTTGTTGTATGTTGGCGCATCTGTAAAAGAGTTGAAAACGGAGTTTTATCATTGTGAAATTGCTTGAAGTTTTTAGATTTTGACTTATAATGATGTGGCATATAGAGTCGTGCAAAAAAATTAACTAGATTCAGATCGAACAAATAAAATCGGATCAGACACATTGAAATCGAACCGAACTAATAATATTGATCTGATTCTTGTTCTTGTTATTGTTCTGAATTCCTATTGAACCAATTAATTGGTTCGGTTCTGCTTTGAAAGAAAAATACACCGTCCCGATCTGGACCATTATAAATACTCTAACAATATTTACAATCTCCCTAAATTCTGTCAGATGTCAGAGTTATATGTATCATAGTTTTGACAATTTTATTCGACATTTTGACAATTCATGTCGATGTGGGGCATTATTAATTGGATATTAACATAATGGGAGGAGATATTTAACGAGCTTCTAAAGAAATTGCATTGACCACTCTTAAAATTTAGAAAAGATATACAATATTAGACTAGTATAATCCTAATTTATCTACCGTCATACTCTCTCCTCTTTTCGTCCTATTTAAAATTGCAAAACAATCGTTGTACACGCAAATTAAGAAAGATTATACTCCCTCCGTCCCAGACCAAGGGTATATGGAGGGATTTCACGCTTCTTAAATTTTTTTTTAAAAAATGAATAAAAGTTAAATGTGAGATAGGAAATACTCCCTCCGTCCCGGCGACTTAAGACTTTTTGCCATTTTGGGCGTCCCACCCGACTTAGGACTGCCCAAAATGGAAACCTTAAATCACTATTCTCTCCACTCATTCTCTCTCCTACATTATTTTAATACTCACAACACCATTATAATTTACTATTCACTCCACTCATTCTCTCTCCTATTTTACTTTTACACTCACAACATTTACTTTTTCCTTAATCCCCATGCCATTTCAAAAAATCCTAAGTGGGCTGGGACGGAGGGAGTAGTAATTAAATGTGTGGTAAGAAATATGAGAAATAATGTAAAAGTTAAATATGTGGTAGGGAATAGGAGAGAGAATGTAAAAGTTAAAAATATTTAATAGGAGAGAGAATGAGTGGGAGGAATAGTAGTTAAATGTGTGGTAGGAAATAGGAGAGAGAATGTATAAGGATATAATGAATGATTTTTTTGTAAATATATGAAAATGATAAGGGTATTAATATATTCAAAAACTTGTCTTTTTTGGAAATGAATTCTTAGTCTGGGACGTCCCAAAAGGGAAAGATGAACCCTTGATCTGTGACGGAGGGAGTATAATATTAACGTGTAACGTAGTAAGAGGGTGAATAATAAGATACGAAAGAGAAAACGGGGTAGAAAATATTAAGTAGGTAGTTGTGGTACCTATGATAACCGAGACACCTAAAATGATTTTTTATTTACAATTTCAAATGGGACACAAAATGTACAAGTCGGATAATAACAAAAACTTCCTCCGTCTCATTCAAAAATGCACAAAATTGGCGTTGCACGAGAATTAAGGAAAGTGTATAGTTGAGTAAGTGTTATAAATATGAAAAGTGAGGTATGAAGTGAGATACTCCCTCCGTCCCGTCCGAAAAGGCACAAATTTCCTTTTTGGGTGTCCCATTTAAAAAGGCACTTTCCCAAAAAGGAAAGTTTTTATTACTATTCCACCCACTCATTCTCTCTCCTACTTTACTTTTACACTCACAACATTCTCTCTCCTAACTATTCCTCCCACTCATTCTCTCTCCTATTTAATTTTTCATACTCACAACATTTAAACTTTTTCTCTTTTCTACATCATTTTTCTTAATTTGCGTGCGAGGTTGGTTTTGTGCCTCTTCGGGCGGGACGAAGGGAGTAGATAATAGTAAGTGTATAATTATTGTAATTATTACAAGTGAGTCTTATGAATAAAAAAATGTTAAAATGTTTCTATTTTGGGAGTGTATTTTTTCAAATGAGACACCAAAAATAGAAATTTATGCCTTTTGAATGAGAGAAGGAAGTATGATTCTAATTCTTCATTATTATTTAAAATTATCCTAAATAAATAAAATTACAAAATAAAAAAAATAAAACAATAAAAATTACGACTCATACTTTTTCACACACTCTCTCTCTCTCATTAGACCATCTACAATGGTTTCAACATCAAATTTTTTTCAACACCCACTTTATCACTACACATCAACTTCTCTCTCCTCCATCTAATTCATCAACACCCTTTCAACTTTTACACCCTATAATGGGTTTGTTTATAAAAATTTAACACCCTTTCAATTCATCATCTTATACCCCACTACTTTTATTTTATTTTATATTCTTTATTTTTATGATTAGTAAAATTATTATTATTATTATCATTTATAATTAAAAAAATATTTTACACTTAATTAATTTTATGTAATTGCAATTAAATAAATACGAGAAAAAAAATTATTGAAAAATTAAAAAGGAAAATTAACAAAGGATAATTAAGAAATTTATATTTAAAAAGAGAGATTTTTTTCTGTGTCCAAATCAAATGAAACAAGTCTCTATTTATCGAGAAAAAATTTATGAATTTTGGAGTAAAAAAATTTAAAAATTTAATTTATTATAAATTAATTGAGGCAAAAAAAATTTGATAAAAGAAATAAAAATTTAAATCCAACCAGCCAATCATAGCCTGCAATGTGTCCCAATAAAAAAAACGTTTTCTTCCTGTGTACACGCGCCTCCGTCGACGCGTGTACTTCACGCACCAACTTTGCCCAATAACAAGCGACCATGTGGATTATCAGCCGGCCCCCTCTATTTTTATGAACATGTTGTAATTTTTCAACATCCCATTTTTTCAACACCCCCTTCAACATCCTCTGCAATGGTTTCAACATCCTACACCTTTCTTCAACACCCCATTGTAAGTTGTCTTAGAGTTTGCACCATTTTGATTAGACACGAAAATTAAGCAGAGAGTATATAATTTCCTTTCTTTTATAACAATTTACTTATTTTGTTATTTTAGGTGTTTCACTGATATTTTTTTTTAAATAAAATTTTATAACATTTTCTTTATAAATGAAATTCTGTTGTCATAATAACGACTATTCAATTACTATTTTCTTTTCACTTTTTATCTCTTACTCATAACATCTACTTTCATAATATTTCTACTTAACTTTACTTTCGTTCTGAACAATAAATAAGCAGGTTTTAACGTGACGGAGAAAGTACATAGTAAAAAATATTGTGAGTGTGTATGATTAGTGTGATAGAATTTGCAAGTGGATTATACTTCCTCCGTCTCTGAAAGATTGTCACATTTGTTATTTTGATTTGTTTCAAAAAGTATGTCTCATTTTTAAATTTAGGCATGAATGTTAGTGTAAATCTACTAAGGTACAAAAAGATGAAGCTTTTCCTTAATAATTACAAAATATATAACAGGACAATCTATTTATTTAAGCTTATGAATATGATAAATGAGATAAATTAAATATATATATATAAAAAAAAAATCATATTTTAGGAAAGAAAAATAAATGGCTTACTAGTAAGTAGTAATAAGGGGCTAAGGGTAATGAGGTCTTTTTAAAATTTGGCTATTGGCCTTCTGCGCGACAATCAACCGACGGCGCGGGCAAAACTAAAACTTACCGCGCAAGTCCAAACCTCTGGTCTTTTCACAGCCCTCCACCGACACACAAATCAATGTCCTGGACGGACAACCTCCGAATAAAATAAGCCGACCACCGTCACCGGTTCTCCGGCAACCTCTCCTCCGGTAAGTCTCTTCTCCTCTTCATTAGGTCAAATCCTAAATTTATGTTCTTATCTAGTAGAAACAAAATGTTAATTGGTAAATTAGTTGATGTCTAAGCGCGTGCGTGTACGTGTTAGTGTGTGTGAAAGAGTAGAAGTGTGTTCATATTAGCCCTAGATTTTCTGTTTAATTTAGTTCCAATTTAATCATATACTAATGGCATATATAATACATATTTCAATGTACACATATAAATGTGCCCTAGATATTTTCCATGTTGACTGTTCTAGCTTAATCAAGCATTGAGAGGGGAATGGGTTGATTGAGGAAGCTATTTTAAAACTTGGTAGGGATTATATAAATATAAATATACATATATACATATATATATATATATAGAGAGAGAGAGAGAGAGAGAGAGAGAGAGAGAGAGAGAGGGAGAGAGAAAATGCTATGAATCTGATGGAGCACTGTATTTCTTACCTTTCCCTGTAACTATGAAAAGGATTGGGAAAAGGGATTTTATTTTTTCCACTGTCCTCAGTTTCAGACAGTTGATTTTCTTTTAGAGAGAGAAAGTGATTGAAGGAAGGGATAACATCTTTTTCACTGACCTTAATCTTTACTGTTGAATTTCTTAGAGAGAGAAAGTGAATGAACAAGAGGGAGGGGGGGGGGAGTGAAAGAGTCAACCCAACTTTTAAGATAGACTTTTCTTTTCTATTTTGGTTGTATGTATATGTAAGGCATCGAAGACTCCACACAAGTTTTCAGAGTATTATCTTCAACCTTTTTCCTCATTTTCAAACAAAATAACTTTTTTCTCTCACTTTTTGTTTTGTAGGCCTTTTTCCCAAAGCTCATGATTCAACCCTCATGCAGATAAAGAGATAGAAACAACACACAACACCACCATCAATACAATAGCAGCTAGGGTTTCATTTTCTTGAGCAAGATTATATATGAGTATTTTCTAGAGAGAGAAAGGAGGGAGGTGTGAGAGAGAGGAGGATAGAGAAGGAAGTGCTAAGCAAGCAAGAAAAATAATAATAATAATAATAAAGGGTGTTGTTTTTGCTTGCCTTCTTTCTCTTTCTCTCAAAATTTTTGTAGAGAGGGAGTTTGGAGACATTTGGATTAGTCCTAGTGTCTCCCTTGCCTCTCTCACTATTTCTTTTTTGCTTTTGTTTTGTGGCTAACATTGTGTTCATAACCTGTTTGTGAAAATACCCAGCTTGTTTCTAGATGTGGTCTATTGGTTTCGTGAATTTGGATTAATTATTTGTGGCTGTGAATTACATTTGTTATAGAAATAAAGTTTTGGAGGATCATTTACTAGATCTATAGAGGAAATCAAATCAAGGAGGGAGGAGGGTTTGGTGGAATTCATTTGAGTTTGTTAAGGAAAAAAATTAGAGTATTTCATGAGTTTTGGGGGGTTTCTTGAGAATAGTTCCGGTGGGGGTGGAGCTAGAATTGGTGCAGATATACCTTACGGCCATAGCAACAGCATGCCCACTGGTGCAATTGCTCAGCCTCGACTTCTCACTCAGTCTCTCTCCAAGTCCATGTTCACCTCTCCAGGCCTCTCTCTTGCTCTTGTACAGTCTCTCTCTCTATATATATGTGTGTGTGTGTGTGTGTGGTTTTTATTATTCAATTGGGTTGTTTGAGCTTAAGTATTATATCTGTGGTGTTCTCTGGGAACAGCAAACTAGTATGGAGGGTCAAGGAGAAGTGCCAAGAATGGCTGAAAACTATGAGGTCAGTGGTGGTCGAAGAAGTCGGGAGGAAGAGCATGAGAGTAGATCTGGCAGTGATAACATGGATGGTGGCTCCGGCGATGACCAAGATGCCGATGACAAACCACCCAAAAAGAAGAGATATCACCGCCACACCCCTCAGCAAATCCAAGAACTTGAGTCGTATGCTTTTTGCTCATTTCATGATTTTATCATTTTGTCAAAGTTAATTTTTTTTCTTGTTTTTCGATGTAAATCTTTGTTTTCTTTTTTCTGGGTTTTAGTCTCTTTAAGGAGTGTCCTCATCCAGATGAGAAACAAAGGCTGGATCTTAGCAGAAGACTGAGTCTTGAAACTCGACAAGTTAAGTTTTGGTTTCAAAATCGTCGAACTCAGATGAAGGTAACTACTTTGTTAAATTGATTAATTTCGTAAAAATGAATTCTGTTATTATTGTTGATTAATTAAGTAAAGTCCCCAATCATTTTATAACAGACTCAACTTGAGCGACATGAGAATTCATTACTTAGACAAGATAACGATAAGCTCCGAGGAGAAAATATGTCGATTAGAGAAGCAATGCGGAACCCAATCTGCACCAATTGTGGTGGGCCAGCAATGATCGGTGACATATCTATAGAAGAACAGCATCTGAGAATCGAAAATGCCCGGCTTAAGGATGAATTAGATCGTGTTTGTGCACTTGCCGGAAAGTTCTTGGGCCGTCCCATAACTTCCATGGGGTCAATGCCTAATTCATGCTTAGAACTTGGAGTTGGAGGAAATAGTTTCGGAGGAATAAGTACAACCACCACAGCATTGCCTTTGGGGCCTCCTGATTTTTCAGTTGTACCTTCTCCTAGAGCCCCTGGTAACGTGAATGGGCTTGAGAGATCTATGTATTTAGAGCTTGCTCTTGCTGCTATGGATGAGTTAGTGAAGATGGCTCATACAGATGAGCCCCTTTGGCTAAGGAGCTTGGAAGGGGGGAAAGAAAGTATGAACCACGAGGAGTATTTACGAATATTTACTCCTTGTATCGGCTTGAAACCCAATGGTTTTGTGACCGAGGCTTCGAGGGAGACTGGTATGGTTATCATCAACAGTTTGGCTCTTGTTGAAACATTGATGGACTCGGTAAGAAATAACTCTTGTTTAATTAAACCCATTTGTTAAATTTCTTGAATAATACTTACTATTGGTACAAGTTCTTGATGATTGCAATGTTATTTATTTTCTTTTTTGTGACTGCCTTAATAGAATAAATGGGCGGAGATGTTTCCCTGTATGATTGCTAGAACCTCTACTACAGATGTTATTTCTAGTGGCATGGGAGGAACCAGAAATGGTGCACTTCAGCTGGTAATTATGTGTTTTTCATATTATCTTTTACTTTTTCACCCTTTAAAATGAAGAATTGACTAACTATGAAACTTAAACAGATGCATGCTGAGCTCCAAGTGCTTTCCCCGTTAGTTCCGGTTCGAGGGGTCAACTTCCTTAGATTCTGCAAGCAGCATGCGGAGGGAGTTTGGGCTGTGGTCGATGTATCTATTGACTCCATTCGAGACCCATCAGGAGCTCAATCGTATCCATGCTGCCGGAGGCTTCCTTCTGGTTGTGTAGTTCAGGATATGCCTAATGGCTACTCCAAGGTAATTCCGAATGAAAGTAAGAATTATACTTGTAGCAAATGACTATTCAGACATTTTAATATATATTCACACACCTCAAAAGTTAGTTTTCGTTGCATTTATTGAATTTCTCCAAAGTAGGTGTTCTTTCCTTTTAGCCATTAATGAGTTTGTTGAAGTAACTGCAACCTTGGAACTTAGCTGAGCTCATTTAATTGAACCAAACACAGGATCCCCATAAAGAATTAAAACCATTTATACCTAGACTGAGTTTTGTAATTGCTATATCAAGGTACAACTTTAACTGCCTTCTGTGCAAGTTTTCCATTAAAAATCATACTCGAGTTGAGAAAATAATATTAAAAAAATAAAATAAAAAAATCTGTCAATGCATTGCCATTTGCATTCCCAAGTCTTTGAGCTCATGCATCCAAGAATTTTGTTTGTCTAGTGATAACTCACAAAATGGCCACACTCTCAGTTATGGGTTTTGGACCCAAACAATATTATTTATTTTTTTCTGTCGAAGTGAACCTTCTTGATTCTTATTTAATTGACTAAGATGCTTCCTTTGGTACCCAATCGTATAATAAATTAACAAGTTTTAATCTTTTGGCGCTAGGTATGCTTGAAATCTGCTGAAATGTTATTTTAATCGTTAGGTGCAGAGGTGAATCGAACCACACAAAATAATGAATAGAAGTCTCTATTTCTCTTATTTTCTGCGTCTTGGGACACATTAATTTAAAAAATATTGCGTTGTAATCTTCAAACATTGGTTGAATAAAACTATAATTTGATGTTTCTATTCCAATATTTGATGCTGTCACGATTACCACCCTTTGGCTATATATAATCCAAGTATCTACCGATTACCTGGTTCCAGCCATATGTTGTGTTTGTTTTTCTACTCAATCAAAGACTTTTTAGTCAAACATTTAGGACTGACTATTTTGTTGTCACGTGAGAGTTTCAATCTATTAGCTATTATTAGGCAATGAAGTTCATATTTTTCTATGCCACCCACTGCAGTCTCACCTAAATTCTTTCAATCTTGCGAAACCTAATGCACTGATATATTATATGCCCATATCATTAGGGTTCTTTGTTTATATTATGTCGCTCATTGCGCCCATTATTGAGCCATTCCAGAGATCTGTCTCTTTCTATAATGTGAACATGATATCTTTTAGTCATGTATTATACGGGATTTTTTATTTGAGTCACTAAGATTTTTGTTCTTTTGCAATTATGACTTGTGAGTGTGAAAACGATATTATGTACTCGAGTATGCAACATGCTAAAACGTAACTCTAGTCATGTGTCACTAAAAACTCATATTTTTTTCGTAACCACGAGGGGCAATAGTTCTAATTCACGTTAAAAAAACAAGGGCAGAAGACAAACAACGCTTAAGAATGATTATTTCATTTTTGTGATAGGATTTGGTATGAAGAAGCTCGAGTTGAATGTCTATTATATTTTCTTAATAAATGTATATATGTATTGGAGGTGAAATTGTGAAATTGATATAATCAATATGCAGGTTACATGGGTTGAACACGCAGAATATGATGAAAATGCGGTTCACCAGCTTTTCCGGCCACTCATTAGTGCCGGCATGGGCTTTGGCGCACAAAGATGGGTAGCCACATTACAACGTCAATGTGAATGCCTAGCCATCCTTATGTCATCTGCCGTGCCAACAAGAGATAATACCGGTAAAAAGGAAAAAAAAAACGTTCTGCAATTTTTAGTACGGTCCATTTAATTTACTTATAATATTGTTATTTATTGATAATATGTCCTAATGCAGCAATAACTGCTGGCGGGCGAAAAAGCATGTTGAAGTTAGCTCAGCGTATGACTGATAATTTTTGTGCTGGGGTTTGTGCTTCGACTGTGTACAAGTGGAATAAGCTTAATGCTAGCAATGTAGATGAGGACGTTCGTGTGATGACTAGGCAAAGCGTAGATGATCCCGGCGAGCCACCTGGCATTGTTTTGAGCGCAGCAACCTCCGTTTGGCTTCCTGTATCACCTCAAAGACTATTTGATTTCCTACGCGATGAAAGGCTTAGAAGCGAATGGGACATTTTATCTAATGGTGGACCGATGCAAGAAATGGCTCATATTGCTAAGGGCCAAGATCATGGCAATTGCGTCTCCTTACTACGAGCTAGCGTAATCTCTCTCTCTCTCACTTTTCATTCTCACAACACATACACTACTTACACATTTTCTTAATTCTCATTTCTCATGCAAAACCTATTTGTTAAATCTTATATGGGACGGAGGGAGTAGTCCCTTTGTTCCACTTCACTTGTCACTAATTTTTATTTTGGTCTGTCTACTTCACTTGACATTTATTATCATTTTGATCCGTCCACCCAAAATAAAAAAATTTCGTACATATCACACCAATTAAATTATTATTTTTCCACTCACTCACTCACTCATTCTTTTTTTTATTTTACTTTTCTTACTCACAACATATCCTTCCACTAATTATCTTTTCCATCTTACTTCTGTGTCAAAAAATTAACTTCAAGTGAAGTGAAACGTACTGAAGGAAAAGTAGTTTAAAGGGTAAATTTGGAAATATGAGAATAAGGACAGGTCCAGATGTATGTACAACCTAAACTTTAACCTATTCACTTGTAAGAATTAGAAAGTCAAAACACTGGGACAGTTGCGACCTTTATAGGCCAGTCCTTTTATGTCACTCAATTACACTGGTGACGATATTGACATATCAGTCCTGAAATGAAACAATTAAGGAGTAAAATTACTAATAACCCTTTTTTTTTTTTCCTGATACCCAGGTTCCCAGCTTTTTCGCTGGACTAATCCTGAACCACCAGGATTAGTCCGGCGATATTATTATGGGACGATATTGACGATATTATTATGGGACGGGGGGGGGGGGAAGTATATTAATATGAATTATGTATACTCCCTCCGTCCCGCCCGAAAGGGCACAAATTTCCTTTTTGGGCGTCCCATTTAAAAGGGCACAACCCCAAAAAGGAAAGCTTTTATTATTTTTATACTCTTCCTACCCCACTCATTCTCTCTCCTACTTTACTTTTTCACTCACAACATTCTCTCTCCTAACTATTCCTCCCACTCATTCTCTCTCCTATTTAATTTTTCATACTCACAACATTTAACCTTTTTCTCTTTCTTACATCACTTTCCTTATTCATTTCTTAATTTCCGTGCTAGGAGGCAAAATTGCCCTTTCGGGCGGGACGGAGGGAGTATTTGTAATCGTGTGCTTCCTCCGCCCTAATGTTATGGCTAATAAAATAGAATGTGCGGTTTTTAAAGATAAAAGTAAGTGTTGAAAGTATAAAAAGTATGGTATAGGAGAAAAAGTAAATATACACTGTATTTTTATTTTTTTTCACGATTATGATAAGTGTGTCTTATTAAAAATAAAATGTCTAAATCTTTTCTTACGTGTAATAATGGACAAATCTGAGGACTTTTTTGTCTTTTCATATCATTACAGTCCATGAACCCAAGCCAGAGCAGCATGCTGATATTACAGGAGACATGCACAGACGCGGCAGGGTCGGTTGTTGTGTACGCGCCCGTTGACATTCCGGCAATGCACGTGGTGATGAATGGCGGAGACTCTGCATACGTGGCACTGTTGCCATCGGGATTCGCGATTGTTCCTGATGGGTCGGGCCGTAACAGCGATGGGGATCCGGCCCAAAGGGTTGGTGGGTCCCTTTTGACTGTGGCATTTCAAATCTTGGTGAATAGTTTGCCTACAGCGAAGCTCACTGTAGAGTCTGTGGAGACCGTCAATAATCTGATTTCATGTACGGTTCAAAAGATCAAGGGAGCTCTTCAATGTGAGAGATGATTTTGGTATCATATGACATTTAGCAGGAGAAATTATTCGGCATAACCGTCATGGTTAATGACGGTTATATCGAATAATTTCTCCGTATTTTAAAATGAATGTTAAAATTTGTTCTTTATCAAAAGTAAATTTTAACATTCATTTTAGAATAGCTGTAATTATTTGTTTGAACTATAGTTTGTATTGAGGTTGTGACGATGTGAATGCATTTTTCTTGTTTTATTGCGTGGATTTTGGGATGAGATCTAGTCAAGAACGAACCGCATGTTGAAAACCTTGCCCGGTGATAAGAATGAGGGTGGTCTCGAGTAACTCGGTATGGATCGATCGGGTGTTCTTAGCACCGTGCAAGGGTGGTGGTTCGGGTATTGACTCGTTGACCCGATATGATTGGAGATGATGGGAGTAAGAAGTACTGGAAATAGGGTTTGTTTAGTAGAATAGGGATTTTATTGTTGCTGTTGTATTTGGTCTTGAAACAGCTTCTACTGCTTGCTTCATATCTGAAAATATTGTGTTTTCTTGTGACATAATTATATTATAAAATATTTCTATTGAAAATATGATGCTTGTTATATTTACTACATGTGATAATTGATTATATATTCTAATTTTACATTGAACTAGTTAAAAGCTCCCTTTAGGTGGCATTTGATATTTTTAAATGTAAATGCTGTAATCTGATTTCACGTCTGAATTTGGCTAAATTGATAATAGGTATCGTCTTAATATTGATTTCTGAATTACTCAAACTGTTTGTATATTTATCTAAATTTACATATGAAATTAATGTTATGAAATTTAATGGAGTAGAGAGATAAGATGAATGGTTATTGATCTTATGTTTGTGTTGGATATTTTTGAAATTACTAGTTTATGGAAGAGTTATATATGAAAAAAATCAATTAAAAGGCAAATAAGTGATAGTTTTACATCTGAAAATTAAGTGAAAAATAAGAGACATTAAGATCTGAATGGAGAAAAAAAAACAGTCTGAATTGCATTATTTCTGATGCACCCATCCATTCGAATCTAAATAAGAGCTGAAAATTAAAAACAAATGAGCCATAGTCTATGCTCTATTAATAGTGTTACTAACATTTTGAGAATTGTAATAATTACTAACTTATACAACATACTCCCTCCGTCCCCCTAGTAAGTTCACACTTACTGTTTACACGTTAATTAAGGAGGGAGTATTATATTGAAAGTGTTGTGAGTGTGAAAATAAAATAGGAGAGAAAATGAGTGGAGGGAATAGTAAATTATAATGGTTTGTGAGTATTAAAATAATGTAGGAGAGAGAATGAGTGGAGAGAATAGTGATTTAAGGTTTTCTTTTTAGGAAAGAAACAAAGTGTGAACTTTGTAAACGGACGCCCAAAATAGAAAGTGTGAACTTTGTAAGCGGACGGAGGGAGTATTTTATCCTAGTTTTTGAATAATATAATGTACTCTTTCCGTTCCACACTAGTGTGGACCATTATTTTGGGCACGAGAATTAAGAAAAAATAAGAGAGAGAAATAGGTGGAGGAGGTGTTTGTGAGTATGAAAAATTAAATAGGAGAGAGAATGAGTGTGAGGAATAGTTAGGAGAGAGAATGTTGTGAGTGTAAAAGTAAAGTAGGAGAGAGAATGAGTAGGTGGAATAGTAAAGATTTTTTGCCATTTTGGACAGTCCACACTAATGTAGGATGGACCAAAAAGGAAATAAGTTCACACTAGTGTGAGACGGAGAGAGTATTCGTTAGTGATAGAATATATGAAAATAATCATATGTGTTATTGTATATATCTAGTATATTATTATAGTGACTAGCAGTACCCCCGTGCGATGCACGGACAGTTACTAACGCATAACTGATCGAAATTGAAACAAATACAAAAGAAAATAGAGATGTTTGACATTATAAAACAATTCTTTGAAAATTATATTGCCTCAATGAATTTACTTGTCTCAAAAAATAATATTTATTTTTTGACACACGAAGATACAAACATTATAAAGATTAATTTTATCAAAATAATACTACTTCGGATAAAAAAAATAAAATACTATCTTCATCCCAATGAATATTTTATAAAATATTACTTAAGTTGTTTAAAAAAATAATGTCATATTTTGAAACGAAGACACTAACATTACAATATTTCAAAAATGAATATTACTTTCGATTCGAAATGAATAACCCAAAAATAATACTACAATTTTTTTCCAAAAAAAATGAGCATTGTTTCCTTCACCCCAATGAATATTTTAAAAAATAATACTACTTCATTCGCCTCTGCAATTAATGTTTGTAATGTTAGTGTCTTCGTCTAAAAATATTACATTAATTTTTTAGAAGAATAAAGTAGTATTATTTTTTAAAATGTTCATTGAGACGAAAGAAGTAATGTTCATTTTTTTTGGACATTTAAAAAAATTCTACTTTTTAACAAAAATAAATTCCTTCAATTCAAAAAATGAATATTACTTTCATCCCATAATTAATACTACTTTCTATATCAAAAAAAAAAAATTACTTCCTTTGCCTCAATGAATTTACTTGGCTCAAAAATTAATATTTATTTTTTGACACGAAGACACGAACATTATAAACATTAATTTTTACAAAATAATACTACTTCGGGTAAAAAAATAAATTAATATATTCGTCAAAAGGAATATTTTATACAATATTACTTAATATGTTTAAAAATTAATGTCAAATTTTGAAACGAAGGAACTAACATTACAAACAATAATTTATATTTAAAAAGTAAAATTATGATTATTATTATCATCATTTATAATAAAAAATATACTGCAAACTTAATTAATTTTCAAAAAAAAGATATTGAAAAATTAAAAAGAAAAATAAAGAAAGGATAATTAAGAAATTTATATTTAAGAAAGAGTGTTTTTTTTTTTGTTTCTAAATTAAATGAAATTAGTCTCTAATTAAAGAGAAAAAAAATTATGAATTTTGGTGTACAAATTTTTTAATTTTTTTTTTTATAAAATAATTGAGGTCGAAAAAAGGGGAGGAAAAATAAAAATCTGAAATAAAACGGTCCAATTAGAGCGCGACACGTGTCGCTTTAAAAAAAAAACCATTACGCGTCAAACGCGCCTTTGTCGGCGCGTGTGACGCACGCGCCAATGAAAGCTTGACACGTATCCTCTCCGCCTTGTTTATTGCCAAAATGCCACCGAGTGAAATTACGAAAATGCCCCTCATTTTTGGCTCCAAGGCTGTGCTCCTTTTATATTACTTTAGATATATATATACATATATATGTATATATATATATATATATATGAACAAAGCCAACAACGCAAGGGGATAAATTGACCCTCCTTTCCCCTAAAACTCTACATATATCCAATTATTTTTTTATTATTATTTGAACCGATATCCCATTTTTTTTAATGTTTACAACAAATAATACTTTGAGAAAATGCTTATGAGTTATCCAAATTGTATGCTCAAAAGACGACAATTAAAATAAAACAAACAGAAAAGCAAGTTGTTTCATATATTGTGAAAACATTCTTGAATACTATATTGTTAGTACAAACATCAAAGTGGTAAGTATTATCATCATTACATATCAATATTTAAAATAATTTACCTTTTAACTCTGGATGTAGCGACATATAATTATTCATGACAAAATTTTGATTTTTTTCAAAATAAAAACTAATTATTTATATAAAAAAAAATATAACTCATTCTAGGATGAAGGGAGCTATAAAATTATTTAAATTGCAAAGTAGATGAAACATTGATTAGTATAAAGAGCAACTATAGAGACAACATTTACTACTCAATATATCTTAAAATGAATGAATGACCCATTTTAAATATATAGATGGAGACTTAAAAAATTGAGACCAAGGTTTTAGTAAAATGAGTACATACACCATTTCCTACCCACATTAAAAAAAAAAAATCAAAAAAAAAATGAATTGAAATAATAATTTCTTTATCTAAAAATATTATTTATTTTCTTCACTAATTTTTTTCTTTTTCTCAATCAAATTAATTCATATATTATAAATACACAATTTTTTGAGACGAATAGAAAAATCGATAACTTTATTAATACTTTATTTACTATGCTTCAAAGATTTATTTTAAAAAATTTAAATAAATTATTTGATATATCGTACTAAAATAAACAAAATAACCATATTACCCCATCCCACTTATTAAATGGAAACCAAAATCGACATTCCATATATATATAGATATTGATTATTATTATATTAAATAATCATATATACTTTATAAATACATAATGGTTTTGTTTTAAAAAATTCAACACCATCCCAACTCATCATCCTATACCCCACCACTTTTATTTCATTTTAGATTCTTTATTTTTATAATTAATAAAATTATTATTACTATTATTATTATTATCATTTATAATTAAAAATAAATACTTGACACTTAATTAATTTTTACTTAAAATATAATTTAAAAAAAGAAAATTAACAAAGGATAATCAAGAAATTTATATTTAAAAAAGATA
This sequence comes from Adenophora triphylla var. japonica, assembly GCA_022495995.1. Taxonomy (NCBI): domain Eukaryota; kingdom Viridiplantae; phylum Streptophyta; class Magnoliopsida; order Asterales; family Campanulaceae; genus Adenophora; species Adenophora triphylla. The sequence goes on along the minus strand of JAFEMH010000408.1, from coordinate 384,162 downwards.
TTTTTTTTTCTTCAAAAATAATTTTTACTAAAAACATATTGAAAAATTAAAAAGGAAAATTAACAAAGGATAATTAAGAAATTAATATTTAAAATTAAGGTATTTTTTTGTGTCAAAATCGAATGAAAATAGTCTCTAGTTAAAGAGAAAAAAAAATTATGAATTTTGGTGTAAATTTTTTTTTTTAAAAAAATAATTTATTATAAAATAATTTAGGTAAAAGAAATGGGTGAAAAAAAAAAATCAAAATCCAACCAACCAATAAAACAATGCCAAGTGTCCAAGCCAAAAAAAAAAAAAAAAGCAAACAAAAGTCAGCTTCTTCATGGGCTTCACGCGCTGTTGTCGGCGCGTGTTTCACACGCGCCATTGTATTGTCCAAAATGCCCTCCACTTAATAAATGACACGTGTTTAAATTTTCAAAAAAAAAAAATTAAAAATAAATTTCAGCCTACCAAAGCTTGCCACGTGTCCTTTAAGTCCTATTTTTTGCCATTTTGCCACCAGGTGAAATGTCTAAAATACCCCTCGAAGGCAAAAGAATTACCACTTGCTTCCTTTATATATAGCATAGATATGGAGATATTGTATACTCCCTCCGTTTCGCCCGACTTAGGACGTTTAGGTTGGGCATGGGAATTAAGGAAAAAGTGTAAGTGGGTGGATGTTGTGAGTATGAAAAGTGATGTAGGTGAGAGAAAGTGGGGTAGGGAGTAATGAGTGAAAATTTGTTGTGAGTGTAAATGTGGATCCCATTAATAAAGTACTTTCCATTTTGGGGTTGTCCTAAGTCGGATGGAACGCCCAAAATGAAAAAATGTCCTAAATTGGACGGGACTGAGGGAGTATAGAGTAGGGATATCAATCACTTCCTAAATTATAGAAAGAGAGTTGTATATATTCGAAATGGTGAAAGAATCATGAATGAAAGTCACAGAGTTAGAATCTGCTCCCTCCGTCCCACGTGAATAGACACTTATTTTCTTTTTGGGACGTCCCACGTGAATAGACACTGTCTAAAATGGAAAAGAATTTATTATTTTATATTCATCCTACCCCACCCACTCATTCTCTCTCTTCATTTCCAATCACACAATTTATTCAACCAACTTCACTCATTCTCTCTCTTTATTTCCTACCACACATTTTCATTATTATATTCATTTTCCTTAGTTATTGTGTCAAAATTTTTGGTGTCTATTCACGTGGGATGGACGGAGTATTAGTTAGAGTATTCGTTAGTAACAAATGTAGATAACGTGAGAGGCGGTGCCATGTTAAGACGATGGGCATGACCCACACCGACTTTCAATTTTTTTTTTTTAAAAAAAGGTTAAAGCAAAGTGAAACTAAACCTAGTACTCCCATCGTGTTTTTAATTCTTTAACAAAAATACTAAATTTTTCGATATTATTAAGCGTGTCTCCCTTATACCTTAAAGTATCACAATAAAATAAAACAAGTTTTAATGAAAATGTAAAAGTGACATTCGAAGAATATAATGTCAATCAAGTTTGAAAAAGTCTTTTTCCTCTGATCCTCTTTCTCATTTTCTCCATCTTTGTATAGTTTTTATAGGCTCCATCAAAATTATTCTTGTTGACGGATATTTCATGAGCGCAAAGGAAGTTCAAATTGACTCCGACTCCTATTGTTGAACGTAAATGACTACGATTACACTGTTTTGAAGCAATTTGGGGATGAAATTTTCATGATTTTATCCTCAAATTACTACGTACATTAGTTTATTTTGGAATTTTTTTGATTTACTCGACTTTCTATTTTTTCAAGTTCTATTTCATGATTCTAGAATCGAATAGAGTTTATTGAAACCTAAAAATATAAAATATTCTTCAAAAATTAGCAAGTTAATAAACTCTGAATAATAGTTTCTGTTATATTTTTCGGGAAGACCTTATTAATTTAATAGCGAGAAAAAAGTTTTGTATATTAAATAATATGAATGGTGCCATAAATTTTTTTAGACCACACAAATTAAAATTTATGGACCCGCCACTGGATAACGTATTTTTGCATCCGTTATCAAATAATGCATCAAACTTTTTTTTAACTTATAGCGTAAAAATCTAACAGAAATGTTGACGTATCACTTCCACGCTAGCGCCACATCAATGCCATGTCACCAATGACTGTGATTTTAATGTTGTGGCGCTAACGTGGCAGTGCCTAATCAGCATCTCCGTTAAATTTTTGACGACGTAAGTTAAAAAAGAGTTTGTTGCATTATTTGATAACGATGTAAAAATACGTTACCCTTATCCGTTACTAATGAGCACGTTGTATTATTATATGAAAGAAAAATAAAATGCGAAAGTACCTTTCATACGTAGGTTGATTGCTCTTTGAGAAATTTTTATTTCAAAAAAAAAAAAAAAGAAAACCCCCCCGAAAAGCTTATAATTAACATGCACTTCATATTCATAACAACTAACCAATAAATTATTTTGTACATATTCATTTATTCTTTTTTACCCCCACTTTCTATACTCCCTCCGCCCAATAAGTGCTTCACCCTTAAAAGGGTGGGTACGCAAATTATGAAAATGGAAGGAAAAAAAAATGTTGTGAGTGTAATTTGAAAATAGGAGAGAGAATGAGTGTAGGGAATAGTAAATTATAATGGTGTTGTGAGTATTAAAATAATGTAGGAGAGAGAATGAGTGGAGGAAATAGTAAAGATTCTTTGCCAAAAAAGGAAAGATGAAACTTCTAACGGGACGCCCTTTTGAATAATTAGTGAAGCTTTTATTGGGACGGAGGGAGTATTTATAACACTCTTTTTTATTAATAAAAATATTTTTCTCCTTAATTTTTGTATTCAATATTTTTTCTAGTTTCAATGGTGCACCGAAGTACAGCCGTACCGTGATGCATGTGAGTGTGAGGGTGGAGGTGGAGCCGTGGCCGTGGGTGATAGTGAAAGGGAGGGTGGAGACTGTGATGGCTAATGACCGGTTGTGATGATGGCGCAACTGATGACAGGGCGCATGGGCTTGTAAGTTGCTGTTTGCATTTAATGCGTTTCGGTCCCCTTCTTGTCCCCTTGTCCCCGTTAAATCAGCCGGAGTAAGATTGCCTTATTCTTTCCATTCTTTTCTGCCGATCTATATTTTGAATCACTGTATTTACTTAATTTTTTCTTTTAACAGATGTTGTATTTTTTTAGAAGTTTTAAACTTTGTATTCTAAATACACATACTCCCTCCGCCCCATTAAAAATTACTCATTTATTGTACACGCGTGAATTAAGAAATATTCCCTCCGTCCCAGATCATGAATATATGGGGTGGATTTCACGCTTCTTAAGAAATTTTTTAAAAAATGAATAAAAGTTAAATGTGGGATAGGAAATAGTAGTTAAATGTGTGGTAGGAAATAGGAGAGAGAATGTAAAAATTAAATACGGGGTAGGGAATAGGAGAGAGAATGTAAAAGTTAAAAATATTTAATAGAAATATTTAATAGGAGAGAGAATGAGTGGGAGGAATAGTAGTTAAATGTGTGGTAGGGAATAGGAAAGAGAATGTATAAGGGTATACTGAATGATTTTTTTGTAAATATATGTAGTTGATAAGGGTATAAATATATTCAAAAACTTGCCATTTATGAAAATGAACTCTTGGTCTGAGACGGATCAAAAGGGAAAGATGAACCCTTGGTCTGTGACGGAGGGAGTACATAATGATATAAATGTTGTGAGTGTAAAAGTAAAATAGGAGAGAGAATGAGTAGAGGGATTAGTAAATTATAATGGTGTTGTGAGTATTGAAATAATGTAAGAAAGAGAATGAGTGAAAGAAATAATAAAGATTTTTTGCCATTTTAGAAAGTGTGTGATTTGTAGCGGGACACTCAAAAAGGAAAGTGTGTGATTTGTAGCGGGACGAAGAAAGTATTTATTTGTCTGACACTAACTCTGTCTAAAAATGTTATAATATATAACAAAATATTTAACGAAAACTAACGAAACTTTGATTCCTAATCATACATAAACTTGAATTGAAATGTCATTCGTGTGTATCACAAGTGAATTTACAGAAATTATTAATTAACGGAGTTTCTACTGTAAATTAAATTGATGGGAGTAACCCCCCGCCCCCCTACCCACCAGCCCACTGTATGGGCTTTCTGATGGTTGCGGCCTTTTCTAATTACCCAAACCATTGAGTCCAGACTATCCTAACGGACCTAACGTATCAGGCTTGGCCCAATTCAACTAAGTCTCATATAATTGGGATACCGGATATTTTACGGTCCTAGCCCAACAAATATTAGCTAGTCACGTTCAAACTAATACCTAAAATGTAATCTAGTGCGAATGAATTAAAAAAAAATAAACAAAATTATTTTTTATTAAAAATCAATTGCAAATTTGTTTTTTTTTTTAATATTAATTTTTCAAATAAAGTGAATAGCCCATTATATTGAAAGTTTGATTCTACGACGATGGATGTGGGGCTGTAGCTGTTTGACTGGATAACTATTCGATGTAGTATGTATTAAGTCATGATATTAGAAATTAACGGGTGAAATATACAGGTGCAAAATGTTCAAAATAACCCTGATCGATTCAACTATTTGGTCCTTCGAAATTAAAATACATGAGCGATATTGGTCGAGTCTAAGTCAAAAACTTGTAAAAAACGCGTTTTTTCTAAGCAATTGAAAAAACGTGTTTTTCCAATCGTATATAAGGCACGACGAGCTCTCTCTCTAATCTCTAAGGCGGATTCTCTCTTTCTCTCACTAGACGCAATCTCGGCCATCTTTCTCTCACTAGACGCAATCTCCTTCTCCGGCCAAGACCAATCTCACGTCCTGTCTCTCCCTCTCTCCAACTCAACCGGCAACATCTCCCACCGTTCCCCTTCTCCGGCGACATCCTTACCCCTCAACAACAACCGTTTCCTCACCGGCTACCTTCCTCTCTCCAACCGTTGAAGCCGCTCCCCTGTTTCTAAGAGCCCTAAGCCGTTCACCGCCATCGCCCCAAACAACGTCAACCACAATCCCTGTGGTCGATTTCCATGGAAGGACCAAAATCAGTGCCGGTGATGGGCTTGGCCGTTTGATTTTGAATGCCAGTTTGGGTAGAAATTGGATCGCCGTTTGGGTAGAGAGGGAGTTGGATAAACTGGAATTTGAGGATTGTTTGATTTTGACGTTTTGGTTCTTCGATTTGTGCTTTTTCATCATTGTAGTTCACTGGCATTTTGGTTCTTCGATTTGTGGATTAGATATGTTCTTTTGTTTTTGGAATCAGTTGTTGTTTATAACGATTAATCAAGTGCCAGTTGGTGTATAATAGAGTGCCAGTTAGTGTATGATAAAGTGTCAGTAAGTGCGTAATTGAGTGTCAATGTATTTTTGAATGTCAGTCCATATTTTTTTGAATGCCAGTAAAAATGATTACCAGTATTTTTTGAGTGCCAGTTTATGTGTATTTTGAGTGCCAGTGTACGTGATTTTGAATGCCAGACCATGTTTTTTTGAATGCCAGTGCTTGTGTTTTTGAGAGCCAGCAAAAATATTAGTGTAACAAAGTGCCAGTGTTAGTGTAACAGAGTGCCAGTGTGAAGAGTGCCAGTTCATGTACTCCCTCCGTCCCATTAGTAATGGGAATTTTACTGTAGATACGGGAATTAAGGAAAAGTGAATTATAGTGGAGGAAATAGTGAATTATAATGGTGTTGTGAGTATTAAAATAATGTAGGAGAGAGAATGAGTGGAGGGAATAGTAAAGATTCCTTTCCATTTTAGGAAGTTTGTGGTTTGTAATGGGACGACCAAAAAGGAAAGTTTGTGGTTTGTAATGGGACGGAGGGAGTATATAAAAGTGCCCGTGTAAAAGTGCAAGTGCCAGTTTAACAAAGTGCCAGTGCCAGTTTACACTGGCACTTTGTTAAATTGGTACTGACACTTTTTTCACTGGCATTTTGTGACACAAACACTGACATTTCATCACACTGGCAGTTTGTTAAATAAGCACTGGCATAAACGGGGAAACCCAAAACACGTTTTTCCTAAGTGACAAGAAAAACGCGTTTTTCATAAGACCAACTCTGAGTCTAATTATACAGCTTTCTAGCTTAATGTTATACTCACTGTTGTTAGGCAAAAAAATTGAATTTTTTTATTATATATATAAATATATACTCCCTCCGTCCCAGAACAATCTTCACACTTTCCCTTTTGGGCGTCCCAAAACTTACTTCACACATTTAAAACTTACCTAAAATGGAAAGGAATCTTTACTATTCCCTCCACTCATTCTCTCTCCTACATTATTTTAATACTCACAACACCATTATAATTTACTATTCTCTCCACTCATTCTCTCTCCTATTTTATTTTCACACTCACAACACTTTCAATATAATACTCCCTCCTTAAAACATGTGCAAACAGTGTATGTGAACATTGTTCTGGGACGGAGGGAGTATATATATATATATATATATATATATATATATATATATGAACGGAATAAAAGTGACGGGCTAGACCCAATATACAAAGCCCAGCTGATCAAACATTATTGCCATCACATTCTTAGTGGGTCGGCCCAGTTATTTCAAGGCCCAACAGTCAAGATCAGTCGACCTAGCTCATTGTCCGACCTCCTTGGTCCCGAGCCCGACCTAGTTTTGTCCGACATACGATCCATCTCTTATACGGGTTCTATCCGGCTATATCATTCAGTCAGGTCGACCTAGACCCGAACAGGCGACCTCGACCTACAAAATGTATGCCACCTACAGAGTCTTAATGCGCCTACAACTCTTTCCATAACAGAAGTCCTACAAATTAGGAGTTATATATGGACACGATTGTTTTCATGATCTGATCCGTGATTCTAGGAATTTCATACAATCCTACTACAATTATAACTCATACCAACACCTATAAATACTTCACAACTTCAACGGTTTAAAGGTAATTGCTATTTGTTATTCTGAATACATTTGTTCATTATAATTTATTAGCTCTCAAACACCATACTTACTCTCACGCCCGAGGATCTATGTCGGAGACCATTTCGGCTAGTCGTGGGTTCCTTGTTTTAGGTCAAAAGCCAGGAGAACAGTCTTGCAGCTGGACGGAGATTGATACAACACGTTTCTTGCGGCATCAGTTTGGTTTCATTGTCGGGAATCGAAGCTTTTTTACCTCAAAATTTAATCAACAATAGTCATGGTTTCTGACGGACACACCAACGAACAAGAGAATGCCGGTAGAAACATGGACACCGATGCTGGAAACCGTAATGCTAATCTGCCTCCTCCCCCACCACACCATGTCAGGAGGGCGACACGCTCCAATAGCGTTGCTGACGGAACTAGGTTGCAGGATACTAGGAGGCAGTAAAAAAGGCATATGACAGAACTAGAAGAAGCCCAGCCACCAAAACGAATCAAAACGGGTCGAACAGTTGCACGCGACAATCCAGGTTCCTCAACTACTCACCCTACTAGGAAATTTTTTTTGTTAGAACGGGCTAGGTTGCTCCAAAGTTTATTGGATGTTCATGACGAGTTACTCGAGATGCCCAAATCTCCTCAGGCCGATAGGAGATCGCAGCGACCTGCTCCTTCTGTTGCCTCTCACAGACGGGCTAATGGAAGTGCTAGACAAAATGGAAGTCCCAGGTCGTCTGCTGAACAACGAAGAATTGAGATGCCTCATCCATCCTTTATCAACGTAGATCCCACTGGCGACCTAAGAGATGGACTCAACCAACGAAGAGAACAAGAGGTCCAGTCAGCCCTTAGGAGACAGCATGAGGCCGAAAGGAATAGGCGAGGTCGCCAGTAAGGTCAGTGAAGGCGCACTCCCTCAGAGACAGGAGGGGTAGAGAAGTGACCCCCCCTAGAAGTGATAGGCATAGGGCTTACTCTAGAGGAGTGCCCCATCAGGATGAAATACAAAGGTCCAACAACGTCTTCCATTAAAGGAATGACAACCCAGATGCTAAGGAGCTGCTGAATCTGAAAAGGAGGTTGGAAAAAATTGAGGCCAACAGAAAAGAGGACGATGGAAAGGGCGAACGAAACTACAACACTCTTTGACCCTTGTCCAGAGAATTGCTCGAGCTACGGCCTCTAGTGGGTTTCAAGCTGCCCTCACTAGATATAAATACTCTGGTGCGACCAACGCCCTAAATCATATGCAACATTTTGAGGCCACTCATCCGAGGATGATGCATTGTGCAAGGCACTAACCAGCACCTACATAGGTGCAACACTGACTTGGTTTCGTGGATTGGCACCGAGCTGCATTACCTCGTGGGAGTAAATGAGGAAGAAGTTTTTGGATCGATTCTCCACAACTGGGTCCAGGAAGAAAACGGTCACCGACTTGAACAATTTGACTCAGGGCAAAAATGAAAGTTTCATGACTTATTACACAAGGTTCAAGGAGATGATCGACCAAATAGAAGAGGACCTAACAGATAGAGAGGTTATAAATCGCTTTAGAAATTGGGTCTCCTATCCCAATGGACCTAACGTATCAGGCTTGGCCCAATTCAACTAAGTCTCATATAACTGGGATACCGGATATTTACGGTCCTAGCCCAACAAATATTAGGCTAGTCAAGTTCAAACTAATACCTAAAATGTAATCTAGCGCGAATGAATTAAAAAAATAAACAAAATTATTTTTTATTAAAAATCAATTGCAAATTTGATTTTTTTAATATTAATTTTTGAAATAAAGTGAATAGCCCATTATATTGAAGGGAATTTGCCCCATAAGCTTCTTTGGAACAAATCATTTCCCACTAAGTTCCTCATTGTATTAAAATGCCCCATAAGTTCTCATGTTGTATTATGTATAACTAGTATGCCACCCGTGCGATAAACGCACGAGAAGAACACTTTTTAAAATCTAAGTTAACCAATCAAAAAAATTCAATTTTTTGATTAATATTAAAGTGAAACAGTTATGATCTTAATTAAAGAAAGAAATATTTATTTAAATATTCCAAACATCCATGAATATTACAAATTTTGAAAAATTTCCTTATAGACAACATTTGTAGTTTCATTGGTGAGGTTTCCTTTGTCATCGCCCGTTAATATCTTCAATCCATGACGGTTTGTGACCCTAGACAATGCAACGTACAAATTATTTGATTGCACCATTCAACATTAACATGAGCCCCATATTTCATCAACAACACCCGACTATGAGGGACTACATATATGTTGTCAAGATTACATTTTAGACATCATAAAAGACAATAAAATCAATAAATAAAAGTATAATTTTGGAAGAAACCGTTTAGTACATACCCAAAAGTCCCTTTAATTGGAACAATGAAATGATGAGTCCATTGTGATGGAAGCCATTTCGCAAGACCAAAATCAGATATCTGAAAATTTCAGAAAAAACAACCTCATTTTCATTGCCAATTGAAAACAATACCGAGGACACCAGTTTGAGATTGCAGAAGCTATAGAAAAATGGTACATGTGGTTCAAAATCCACAGTGACCAAAATATTTGAAGCCTTATGTCCCGATGAATTATTCTTTTTGGGCATACTTTATGAAAGTAATGAAGGCCTCGGGCAATTCTAACTGCAATATTATATCTTGTTTCCCAATTCATTACGGGTAAATTCCCATCTAAACAAACATTTTTTCAGAAAAAATATCCAAAATCAATCAAGCTGACACGGTCAAAATATGATTAACATATGAAATTTAAATGGGAACTACAAATCAAAGTGATAAAATAAGTAGAAATTCAATTCTTTCAATCAGATTGCAACAAAATATGGGTAAATCCAAACCCATAATCAAAAATTCCAATTGACAACAAAGTGTATCAAACAGGTAGGGTCAATCTAATTTAAACATCAAAAAATTCCCAAATCCCCCACCATTCAAACCAAAAAATGCACAAAAAGAATGCTTGGAAAATTACCTTTAGCAATACCCATCAATCTAGGGAGTCTCCTGTAAAGAGGCAGTTAGGTCTCTGAATCAAAGAACTAAAGTCAACCCTATCTATAGCAGTTTGGTCAAGATAGTATTTGCTATGCTCCAGCTTTTATTTTCCAATATATAAAGACGTACCAGGAATCACCAGGTTCATATCTAGATTATGGCCTCGTTCGAGCGGGCAAAGATATCCAAACTTAAGTAAGATCACATATGGTGGGTAAGTTCAGGGTATAACTTCCTGGTTATGCAGATTAAAATCAAATATTTGCAGCCAGCAGAATTTCATCTGAATGGCAGGTTAAAATAGCATGATTGCACACTAGAGCTATTGGTTTGCTAAAACAGATGCTTAAAAGTTCGATTTCTTATCCTTGTTACAAGATAATTCCTAAGCCAGTGTATTCTTATTTGAGAATTTAGCTGGAAACTGGTTAAATGAAGATCAAAACTACAATAAAGGGAAATATAAAAAGTTTCCAGCTCAGATCTCACATATAAATGAAGCAAAACAAACCTTTGCTCCAGGTGCCCACTCCCTAAGGTCAGTGAAGGCGCACTCCCTCAGAGACATGAGGGGTAGAGAAGTGACTCCCCCTATAAGTGATAGGCATAGGGCTTACTCTAGAGGAGAGCCCCATCAGGATGAAAGACAAAGGTCCAACAACGTCTTCCATCAAAGGAATGACAACCCAGATGCTAAGGAGCTGCTGAATCTGAAAAGGAGGTTGGAAAAAATTGAGGCCGACAGAAAAGAGGACGATGGAAAGGGCGAACGAAACTACAACACTCTTCGACCCTTGTCCATAGAATTGCTCGAGCTACGGCCTCCAGTGGGTTTCAAGCTGCCCTTACTACATATAAATATTCTCGTGCGACCAACGCCCTAAATCATATGCAATATTTTGAGGCCACTATGTGTTTGGTCTCATCCGTTGATGATGCGTTGTGCAAGACACTAACCAGCACCTTCACAGGTGCAACACTGAATTGGTTCCGTGGATTGGCACCGAGCTGCATTACCTCGTGGGAGTAAATGAGGAAGAAGTTTTTGGATCGATTCTCCACAGCTGGGTCCAGGAAGAAAACGGTCACCGACTAAAACAATTTGACTCAGGGCAAAAATGAAAGTTTCATGACTTATTACACAAGGTTCAAGGAGATGGTCGACCAAATAGAAGAGGACCTAACAGATAGAGAAGTTATAAATCGCTTTAGGAATTGGGTCTCCTATCCCAATGGACTTAACGTATCAGGCTTAGCCCAATTCAAGTAAGTCTCATATAACTGGGATACCGGATATTTACGGTCCTAGCCCAACAAATATTAGGCTAGTCAAGTTCAAACTAATACCTAAAATGTAATCTAGCGCGAATGAATTAAAAAAATAAACAAAATTATTTTTTATTAAAAATCAATTGCAAATTTGAATTTTTTCAATATTAATTTTTGAAATAAAGTGAATAGCCCATTATATTGAAGGGAATTTGCCCCATAAATTTCTTTGGAACAAATCATTTCCCACTAAGTTTCTCATTGTATTAAAATGCCTCATAAGTTCTCATGTTGTATTATGTATAATACAACATTTAGTTATGCAGTAGTTTAAAATCATAATACTGCATCCGCACCACCGCCTCCGCCACAGCCCAGCTCCGCCGCCGTCGTCTGCTATCGCTGCATGCCGGATTCCGATCAATTTTCGCCGAAATTCGGTCCCCGGAGGTCGAAATCTGGTCGCCGATCAATGGGCTTCGAACTCCGGTCACCGGCGGCCGTCGGAATGCAGTATTATGGCCTTAATTGATGTTGTATTTTCGAAACATAATACAACATGGGGAAGAAACTTATCGGACATTATGAAACTTTTTTAAAACTTATCGAACATAGTCCCTATATTGAAAGTTTGATTCAACCGACGATGGATGTGGGGCTATAGCTGTTTGACCGGATAACTATTCGACGTATGTATTAAGCCATGATATTAGAAATTTAACGGTTGAAATATGCAGGTACAAAATGTTCAAAATAACCCCGATCGATTCAACTATTTGTTCCATCGAAATTAAAATACAGGAGTGATATTGGTCTTGCGTCTAATTATATAACTTCTTAATACTTTTTTATTTGTTTTATTCGTGTAACCCACTTATTATATTCACAATTACTATTTACTAATTATTCTTTACCCTATTTTCACTCTCGTACATCACTTTTCATACTAACAAAACTTGTGCCACTATACAATTTTTTTTAATATCCGTGCTAAATCAATTTTGTACCTTTTCAATGGAACGGAGAAATTATTGTATGCATACGAGTAAAAAAAAGTAAAATTTATACAAATGAACTGTTTTTGAAAATGAAATTTCAAATTCAAAAAGACCGATTGCATTCAAACCGAAAGTGGCAATTCCGGTAAAAACGAAGAAATAAATAAATAATTTTTAATTTAAATCACCATGTTTAATGTTTAGACACATTTTGTAATCCATATAAAATAAGAGAGAATTCAAAAGTCAAACTTTATGGTCAAAATTAATTGTCCAGTTCATAACCTCCAAATCAAATGTCATGTCTTAAATCAAAACAAGCTGTCAAAACATTAGACCGTTGACCCTCCAAACCCAAGAAATACTCTTCCAGTTCATAACCTCCAAATCAAGTTTCTCTAAAAATAAATACTCTTTCACTCCCGGTACAAAAGACACAAAATCAACCTGACACAAAAAATAAGGAAAGTAATATAGAAAAGAAAAAAAATTTAAATGTTGTGAGTATGAAAAATTAAATAGGAGAGAGAATGAGTGGAAGAAATAGTTAGGAGAGAGAATGTTGTGAGTGTAAAAGTAAAGTATGAGAGAGAATGAGTGGGTGAAATAGTAATAAAAACTTTCTTTTTTGGGACTGTGCCTTTTTAAATGGGACATCCAAAAAGGAATTTTGTGCCTTATCAGCCGGGACGGAGGGAGTACGTACTTACTTCCTTTCGCCCCGCTCGAAAATGTATAAATTTAATATTAAACGAAAATAAGGAAAAAGTATAGTGAAATAATTGTTGTCAGTATGAAAATTGAGGTAGCATATAGAAAGTGGGATAGAGAATAATAAGTGAATAATTATTGTGAGTATTACAAGTGGGTCCCATCAATAAAAAAGTGTTAAAATATTTTTATTTTGAGTGTGTGCCTTTTCAAATGGAATAATGAAAATTTGTACATTTTCAAATAAGACGGAGGGAGTAAATAATAAAAAAAAAAAACCTCCAAAACAAGAGTAGTAAGTATTTTAAAATCAGTTTTTTTCAAATAAAAAAAAGAAAACAAAAAGAATTCTTCAATTTTTAAAGCATTAGAGTTGTCACATATTTTTATTATTTCACAAAAAAAAAAATTGATTTAAATGTAATTTTAAAGAAGAAGAAGAGGATTTTAAAACCAAAACAAGATTAAGGAATGGGCTGGAAAATCCAACAATTGGCCATAGAAATCGACGGCTGAAAATAAAAATTTGACCATAATACAAAAAATAAATAATTTAATGAGGCCTACTCTCCCCAATTTATTCTTCATAAAAATTCAAACGAGATTCAAAATTTCACACTCAAATATATGTACAGATCAAAATTTAATAATGACTAAAACCTAAGTATAAGAATAATTTTAGTTTTATATCTTTGGGTATATGATAGACTCGCCATACGTTTCGATTCAGACTGGCAAACAGGCGGTTTAAAAACATTAACTAAACCGTTGAAACCGCCAAATCGTCAAACCGGTCAGCCGTGAACCGGCGGTTAAAAGTTCGAATTTGATCCGAAGTTATTAATCGGTGGTCAAACCAACGGTAATAATCGACAGTTCGACCGCAAATTTTCAATAAATAATATCGTTTTTACTATGTATATGCGTATAGTACGACATTCAGACAGTGTATAACGTATATGTGTGTTTGACGAGTGTATAGTGTGTTATGTATTTGTGTAAGAGTGTTGTCACTTGTTTAATTCTTGTCCCTTTTTCTTTAACCCTTGTCTCCTTTTGAAAATTGAAGGCGAGTAGTAAAAAAATGAAAAATATTTTTTGAAGTATAAATAGAACATTTCAATTCATTTATTTTTTCTCGCATAAAAAAAAAAGTAGATTTTTTTTTCAAAACATCCTTTGGTAAAAAATAAAACCGTCTAAAACTGGTAAATCGGGACCAGGACCTTTTACAGTAAGTCGGCGGTCCGATTCGGCTTTTTCGTCAAACCGATTTCGACCGTGAATCGGCATTTCGATAAGACCGGGCATGTTTAGTGCAGGAGCATATTGTTTAATAAAATATGAGACTTTTTATTATTTATTTAAAAATGTGATTTAAAAAAAAAATACTTTTATACCTATTTATAAAAGTAATTTTAGTTTTATATATTTGGGTATAATAGCGACGATTAGAAATAATATTTAAGAATGAATTTCTTTAATACTCCCCCCGTCCCAGTTTAAGCTTCACCAATTACTCAAAATGACGTCTCGTTACAAGCTTCACATTTCCTAAAATAAAAAAGGTTTATTAATATTCTATTATACCCACTAACTTTTTTTCTCACACATTTAAATTATAGGTCTTACTTATCATATCCACTCACTTCTTCCCTCTCACAACCATTCTCACACTCTCATTATCTATAGTATAAATTAGAGCGGTCTTCTACTGTAGCATGAACAGTGTCAATGGCAGAAATTCCCATTTTGCCCTCACTATTTTGTCCATTTCTCAATTTGCCCTTTAAATTTTTTTTTTTTTTTTAAAAAAAAAAAAAAACGTGGCCTTGGACACGGGCTTAGGCTAGTTTTTGAATATATACTCCTTCCTCCCAACCGAAGCTTCAAATTTTGCCATTTTGAGTGTCCCGTTAAAAGCTGCATCTTTTCTTTTTTGACAAAGAATATTTACTATTTCCTCTATTCATTCTCTCTCCTAATTTCCTATTACACTCACAACACTTTTCAAATTTACTATTTTCTCTATCAATTCTCTCTCCTAATTTACTATTACACTCACAATATTTTTTCTATTCACCCATTTTCTTAATTTGCGTGATTTGAAAAAAATGTGAACCATCGACTGAGATATGAAAGAAATATATTGCTTTTTTTATTTGCGTGCTTCACCAGTATTTTACATCTCATCACATTTGAGTTTTTTTTATAAATTTGTTATACTCCCTCCGTCCCACAATACTTTACACACTTTTCCATTTTGGGCGTCCCACTGATAAGTCACACTTCCTAAAATGGCAAAGAATCTTTATTATTCCCTCCACTCATTCTCTCTCCTACATTATTTTAATACTCACAATACCATTATAATTTACTATTCTCTCCACTCATTCTCTCTCCTACTTAACTATCTACACTCACAACACATCAACCTTTTTACTTTTTCCTTAATTTTCGTGCGAAACAGTAACTGTGTCAAGTATTAAGGGACGGAGTGAGTATCGTTCTTCCACCGGGGCACTCAAGTCCAAAAAGGAAAGAGGTAGAGGCAAGGATGATTGGCTTTTGCTATTAAAGACCGTTTGACCATTGAAAAATTACGAAACAGAAAGAAAGAAGAGAAAGAAGACATCTAGTGGCTTTCCTGACAAGGGAGAGAGAGAGAGAGACTAGAGAGAGAGAAAGCTGTTGGTTTCTCATTTTAGAGAGAGAAAGCTGTTGGTTTCTCATTTTAGAGAGAGAAAGTTGAGAAGGAGAAGCAAGGAGGAGGATTGCGTCCTTTCTCGCAACTTCCTCCTCCTGTTTGTGAGTGTGTGTTTTTTCTCTCTCTTTGAAATAATTGAAACGGAGGAGATTTGAGAAAGTGCTTAGGGTTTGCTTCTGAGTCGCGATGAATGTGATGCGGCGTCTCAAAAGTATCGCTTCCGGCCGTACCTCCGTTTCAGATCCTGTAAGTTTTCTCCGCCTATCTTTTATTCAATTCATTTTATTTTGAAATTCGCGAAAAAATTGCGTGGGGTAAGCCTCGTTTTGATGTAATTTTGTGATTGATTGATCGCATGTTATGTAGCATTTCTAATTGTGTTAATTCTCGGTTATTTTCGATTTTTTTAATCAATTTATGGAAAATTGAGGTTAGATTTCTTTGAGGTGGAGTTATGATTGAGAATTATCGAATTGTGGAGGCTATTATTTGTATATTTCATTTTTTCTAAGAATTTATGGATTTTACATCTTGTATTGCATGTATCTGTGAGCTTCGGATATGATTAGGCGGATATGCCTTGGGCATATTAGAGTTTTACAAAGAGAGCTGTTATATAAACTCTGTAAAATTATTGAGTAAACCAGTATTTCTATGTTTACCCCAAATATCTTGTTCCAAACCCGATTCTTCCATTCTTACCCTATTATCTCATCAAAACCTTATAACACAAACTTGAAAGAAAAACACTCATACACAGCCATAGCCACTTCTGCCGCTCCCCACATCATCTCTTTTCAGGCGAATGGCGTCAACAATGGTGCTCGACCTGGTAATAAGAATCCTTTTAATTCCAAAGGTAAATCTCTTTACCTTTAAATTGAAAATAGGAATAAGCTTCAAAGAATTCGCCCCTTGATTGTATCTTGAGAAAGAGAATTAATGAGAGAATTGAAGTTGAAATTGGAATGCGAGAATGAGGGAATTAAATTGAAGTTGAAATGGGAGGCACCTCGTGTTTGGGTTAAACCCGGTCAATTTTGTCAAAAAGGATGAACTGCGAAATCAACTTTGAAATTTTCGGTCGGCCGGGTGTGGACGATTTTTAGTATATTTTCGGCCAATCAGAACTGAAAAAATTATAATATTTGGTTACACCCGGCTGAAAAAAAATGTAATTTCAGTTGAGTATGACCGATTTTTGTATAAAATTTCTTTCACACCCGGCCGAATTGTACAATTTTTCCGGCATGGTGTGGCCAAGATTTGCATTTTTCCGGCATGTTTCTATTGCTTTCCCCGGAATACAGATACTGCAGGTGACCTGAAATTTCTTGTGATCTGCAGTTGAAGGTTGGGAACAATGAAGATTGCTTTCATCAGAGGAAAATCCCCAATTCCGATGATCTGGTGCGGGTGAGGATAGAAAAGATGTTTGGACAGATTAATCAAACTCCCTGAGTTCCCCCAGTTTCTTCTTTAAGTGACTATGGAATTGCCACTCAGTGTATCTCCCCAACCCCACCTAGGATCAATGATCAGTACCTTACTTATTTTGAGAGGATTTTTTTGAGTGAGTTGATGAGAGTGGTAAGAAATGAGGTAAGGAAATGGGTTGTAAGAAAATGTGGAAGGAAGGAAATAGGATGATGAAAAATTAATGGAGGAAGATGAAAAATTAATGAGTTTGGTAGATAAATTATTACAGGTGTATATAATAATGGGTAAGTTGAAGAAATACACAATTTACGGGTGTATACGGGTTTAGGGTTAATTTTGTCATTTCCTTGAGTGTCAATTTTGAAACAACTTACATTACGGGTTTACTCAACAATTTTACGGGTTTATATAACAACTCTCTTTTACAAAAGCCTATGCATGTTTGTTTGTTGGCCTGAAGATCTTTACCTTTCTTTATATGCATATTTGTTATTTTTGTTTCATTCTTGTAAAATTTGAAAACCGTGTGGAATTTTAGAAAAAAGATGGTGTTGGTTTTCATGTTTGCCTTCACTTGCATTTCATCAGCCCTGAAATGTATCCCGGTTATTGAAATGCATCCCGCTTATTGAATACCTAATCAAGAAACGAATTAATTGAGTAGCAGCTGAGTTGTGCTATAAAATACTTTTGGTGAAAAAAGCCTTATATGCACATGCATAATGCCATGATTCTCAATCCAGCTTTTGTGTTTACTCCACACACACTGATATGCAGTTGGTTTATTATTGTAGAGTGGAGATTTGAACACCAGAAGAGTAAAGGTTGATCAAGTAGTAGATTGCAAGGATTCTGGCGAGTCACAAGCAGAGGAGAAAATGCCAAAAGTTGAAGAGCAGCGTGTGAATTCTATGTCTTCAGGAGTGACTGCAACCACTTCCTCCACATCTTCTATTGCGAGACCTGGAAAATCTGACTATGATGAGCTTCCCAAAGAAACGCGTGAACTAAAAATCAGAGATGATAGAACTGACAAATTTGAGGATAACGTAATACTTTATTTGAAGTATATTTTTCTTTATATTAGATCAAATACTTATTTCCTTGGACCTAAGCTATTGTTACATTGTACCTAACAGGATAATGAGGCTACTGTTGTTAATGGTAACGGAACAGAGGCAGGTCAGGTTATTGTGACAACAGTGGGTGGTCGAAATGGGCAACCAAAGCAGGTAATTATTTTATCTGGTTATGTTATTGCAATCCCTTTTGGTCAGTGTTTATGTTTTTCCTCTCTCTAACCTGAACTCTTACCTAAAATAAAACCTCACTCTTTTATTTGTATGTTATGTTAGTGCTTGATGTTGTCAAGTATTTACAGTTTCTATAACTCCTTGACATAGCTAGTTTGAATAATTGGTTCAATGAACTGATCAGTAGTTACTAGTCTCTTCTGCATATGTTTCAGTGCCATTAATGTACTTTCTACGGTGATCGCAAGTCTTATTATAACTGATTATTCTTTCATTTTTAATAAATTAAATGGGCTGCAGACTGTATCTTACATGGCAGAGCGAGTTGTCGGCACTGGTTCATTCGGTGTTGTCTTTCAGGTACTTGAACATCATTGGTATCTGATCATGAAATTCAGATTTTGCTTGAAGCGCGCTGCGGTTTCATATAATTGTTTTTTCTTCTCTTTGTTAATTGTTTAGGCCAAGTGCTTGGAGACTGGTGAGGCCGTTGCTATTAAAAAGGTGCTGCAGGATAAGAGATACAAGAACAGAGAACTTCAGATTATGCGCTTACTTGACCATCCAAATGTTGTTCAATTGAAGAACTGCTTCTATTCAACAACAGAAAAGAATGAAGTCTACCTCAATGTTGTTTTAGAGTATATAGCTGAAACAGTGTATCGGGTGTCACGAAACTACGTTAGGCTGAGTCAACACGTGCCTATTCTATATGTGCAACTTTATACCTATCAGGTGAATAAAAGCTGCATATCACTTTTCTTTTTTGTTCATTTGTGGGATGTTACCAATTCCCTATTGATTGGTTTATTTCATGTTTGTCTGTTTTCAGATTTGCCGAGCGCTTAACTATATGCACAATGTTCTTGGTGTATGCCATCGCGATATTAAGCCACAAAATCTGTTGGTAAGATTGTTTTGCATTTAATACTGGAATATACTCTATAATAATGGATTAGGATTCTCTCCCATTACATTTTCATGTGGCTTCCCGGAATGCACCTTTCGATGGTCACCAACTGTCCTTACTTGCGTGACAGCTATCTAATCCAGTGGTACACTGAAGATTTGTGAGGAAGGGTAATGAAATGGAGTTGAGTTCTACAATGACTGTCGTACTAATTAGTCTGACAAATATGTTCTTGTCACTGCTTTTAATCTCTTCGCTTTCTTTCTTTCTTTCGTTCTCTCTCTCTCTCTCTCTCTCTCTCTCTCTCTCTCTATTCTTTCTTTTCTTTTCTTTCACTTTCTTTTAACTTGGCAATGATATGTTATAGTCCATCCATCTATTAATGTGTTCATTATTGACTTAGGAATTTAAGAAAGTTGATTTAAGCAATTTTTGTAGCAAATATACATAAGTACCCTCACTATCTACTTTATAAACTTACTAAAAGAAGGCTCTTTTGCTGTATCTGCCCCATTTTTAATGGCATGGAGGGGAGGATTACCCACACTTTTCGGCTTGATATTTGTCAATTTAGCTATCCCTTGACTTAACATTGTGATGTCAGCTGTATAACAAAATGTTATATTACATGACAGTTTACATACTTTATCTTTATTAGGGCTGTTACACGAAACGAGCCTGCTCGAGCTCGGCTCGGCTCGAAAAAAGCTCGAGTTCGAGTGGGCTCGAGTTGAACTCAAGCTCGAGCTCGAACCGATTTTTAAGCTCGTCATTTTTTCGAGCTCGGCTCGTGTTCGGCTCGTATGTTCGACGAGCTCTGTTCGAGATCGACTCGTTTGAGCTCGACTCGGGCTCGGCTCGTTAAAAGCTCGAATGAATTTTAGTATATATGTATATATATATATAAGCTCGTTTAAGCTCAAGTTTGATTACAACTCGAATTAGGGCTCGATAAAGCTCGTTTGATTTCAGATTTTTTTCAAAATATAAGTCGAAGCTCGAGCTCGGCTCGTTATTACTCGAGTTCGAGCAGCTCGCGAAAAGCTCGCGAGCCAGCTCGCGAAAAGCTCGAAACTTGATTCGAGCCGAGCTCGAACAGGCATTCTGGGCTCGAGCTCGAGCTCGAGAAAAGCTCGAGCTCGTTTAAAAGTTAACGAGCTCGAGCTCGAAACATCAAAAGCTCGGCTCGGCTCGTTTACAGCCCTAATCTTTAACCAGCCTAACATAAATTGTTATTCCTCATTAGACTTGAAAAAGGCTGTTATGTGCCTCAGTTTTGCTGCATAATGCATGCTTTATTTTTTTAGTTGGTTGATTTGTGCATTGTCTACATTTTTATTATCTTGACCTTGCATTCTCTTGCTGTTGTATAACATTTAGTCATGATTGTTTATTTGCTGTAAAATCCATTTGAGATATTATTTTCTGTGGTTTTATAACTTGAGATTCGATGCTTACTGCAGGTTAATCCACAGACTCATCAACTAAAGCTATGCGACTTCGGGAGTGCGAAAATGTTGGTATGTACATCTTCTCAGAATTTGAAATTGCTTAAATTAATTCTCAAATTCTGAGATTAATTTGATTTTTTTGCAGGTGCCTGGGGAACCCAATATATCATATATATGTTCCCGGTATTATCGGGCTCCAGAACTGATATTTGGGGCTACAGAATATACTAATGCAATTGATATGTGGTCTACTGGGTGTGTTTTGGCTGAGCTACTTTTGGGGCAGGTTAGTTCCAGCTAATTACTCTTAGCTTCTTATTCCTATTAAGAGTTTACGCTTCGGCTCATTGGGGGGGGGGGCAGTGAACCAATATTTTCCATTATGTGCACATTTTGGTAGTCGTTTAGTTTAGAAATGCCGCTATGACAAGTGCGGTCGAGTTTCCTTAAATTTATGAAGGTGAAATCAAGTGTAGCTGATACACATTGAAAGGCTGCAACCTTTCTCTCTTTGATATTCACGAAACAAAACATTCTATCTTCTTCTAATTTGTATTTCGTTTTGTTTCATTTGCAGCCTCTTTTTCCTGGTGAAAGTGGTGTAGATCAGTTAGTTGAAATCATCAAGGTACATGATTCAGCGGTTTCATTTCCTTTTAAATTATAGTGTAGCATGTTACATGGAACTTTATGTAATTGATTATGTTGCTCACTCTTTAAAATATTTTAGATCTTGGGAACTCCAACAAGAGAAGAAATCAAGTGTATGAATCCTCATTATACGGAATTTAAGTTTCCACAGATTAAAGCTCATCCGTGGCATAAGGTCTGAGCCTTTTTGTCTTCCTTTGTTGTGTTATTCATTTCATTTATTTATTACTCCCTCCCTCCCTAA
The DNA here is from genome assembly GCA_022495995.1 of Adenophora triphylla var. japonica. Lineage (NCBI taxonomy): Eukaryota > Viridiplantae > Streptophyta > Magnoliopsida > Asterales > Campanulaceae > Adenophora > Adenophora triphylla. Next base: position 362,551 of record JAFEMH010000408.1, on the reverse strand, counting down.
TAAATGTCGCACTTTCCTTGTCTCTCTCGTAAATTATACTCCCTCCGTCCCACGTGAATAGACACTTATTTCCTTTTTGGGACGTCCCACGTGAATAGACACTGCCCAAAATGGAAAAGAATTTATTATTTTATATTCATCCTACCCCACCCACTCATTCTCTCTCTTCATTTCCTACCACACAATTTATTCAACCAACTCCACTCATTCTCTCTCTTCATTTCCTACCACACATTTTCATTATTATATTCATTTTCCTTAGTTATTGTGCCAAGATTTTTGGTGTCTATTCACGTGGGACGGAGGGAGTATGTCACATTTCTAAATATTGAAATAATTATAGTGCAATTTTACCAATGTACAAAAGTAAAGCACATTCATTAAAATCGTTGACATGTCAAATGCAACATTTATTATGGAATGGAGGGAGTAACTTTTTTGGGGAGGTGAGAAAAATAGATGATATAAAATCTGATTTGGTCTGTGATTTCTAGATATTTCACAAACGAATGCCTGCTGAAGCAGTAGATCTCGTATCAAGGCTGCTCCAGTATTCACCAAAGCTGCGTTGTAGTGCTGTAAGTCCCTTTTTGACTTTCTCATAATTCAAACATTAAAATAGTTATTTGTAGACAAAGTAACTAGAGGTAAATCTTTTAGTTTGGTTCCCTTGTGTTAATGATTAAATCGGCAGTTACTCGGAACTCCTGTCAACTGAAAATCTTTTCATGTTCTTTATCAAGCCTTGTCGTCGTACACGACCATTACGTGCATACTCCACTCTATAAGATTATGTTTAGATTTATACCTCCTTTTGATATTGAGCCCAATGCCTTGTTTTTTGCGTGCTTGGAGTAGTTGCTTTTTATCCCCCGTTCATCTTTAGCACCCAATTGGAGGAATGCCATTTCTTTTTGGAGCATCCCACAGTGCCTTAGCAAAGTGATTGCTATAACTTTCATGGACTGCTGAGCATTCCCTTTGGCTAGTAGACATCCAGCCCACTTGTATGTTGTTGCATATTGTAGTCTTTTTGGGAAGAAGGGTTTTCAAAGGGGAAGGGTTTTCAGAGGGGAAGGGTCATCCAGTTTCGTAGCCCTATCGTTGGTAGGCTAAAATAACTCTTCCATGTTATTTGAGTTTTAACTTGGAGGTACCAAAAAAGTAAGCGGTACATCATTTGTACAGGAAAAAAACACCCGACTTTCCTTTTCGGTTTGTCCCCTGAAAAATAGTCTCATTTCTGAATTGACGATAATTATGGCATGTTTGTAGAACGTACAAGCACGTAAAGCATTTTCCATAAAAACGACGACTTGTCAAATGAAATGGTGTTTTTTGGGACGGAGGGAGTAAAGTATTACTCCGTATGCTTTGATCAATAATCTCACAGGGCCATTATGTAGAACTAAACATGTTTGAGTGCTAGAGAATGATTCTTAACATGAATATAGGATCTTGTTTAAGTACTGATATCCTTTAGCACACTGCTTGTACTAATCTTTTTTACTTTTGGGCATTGTGATTATAGCATTCTTCTGAAGCATTCTGAGTTATTACCTTCTTGTTTCAGTTGGAGGCTTGTGTTCATCCTTTCTTTGACAATTTGAGGGATCCGAATACGACTTTGCCAAATGGCCGACCCCTTCCTCCTCTATTCAACTTCACACCTCAAGGTAACTAGTTTCTGCTGTCATCACACTTTTGGCCGTACCAAACTTTTTTTTTTAAAAAAAAGATCAAATATTCTATAAACACATTTTGAAAAACATATTAGGCCACATATGAGAACTCAAGACATATTACTCCCTCCGTCCCGGAATTAATGTCGCACTTTCCATTTTGGTTTGTCTTTGTCTCAAGAATGTCGCATTTCTAAAAATAGTACATAAAGTTTGGCGATCTCCCTAAAATGTCCTTTCTTAAAACAAGGAGCCCAATTACTTGGGGTGCTATTGCTTAACATTGTGCACTCCCAGAAAGTAACCTAACTTGGAAACTTAGGCTATTCCTCACTGGTGAATGGAGCAGGAGCCTGAATGACAATATCAATTGAATAGATGACCTTGAATAGGACATACTGGGCAATATAGGAAAACCAAAAAAAAAAACTTAAAATTGTTGACTTGTCAACTGCGACGTTTATTCTGGAACGGAGGGAGTATCTCAATTGATAAAGATTATGGTCTGAATTCCAATTAATATGACAATTCTTATCCTTTTTACAGAACTAGCTCATGCATCTCCTGATCTGCTTCAGCGTCTCATACCCGAGCACGCCAAGAAATAAATTGGTAAAATTCTGCTCTCTACTCCAGCCAGTGGGTTCTCAAATTATATGGTACTCCGCTCCGAAATAGTTGCACTGTTTTCTTCAGCATTGATAAAAAATTTCTACCGGAAGTTATCAGTCCAAGTCTTGTTCAACATTCGAAGGATATTCTACATGTGTTGGTTGGGTTGGTATATATATCATATGTTCTTTAATACAATGTAACTACGTCCAGTTTGTCGGAGTCCACATTCTTAATGGATGCTTACAAAATGGAGGTGCTTGCTTTTGTTGAATTAGGTTATAGGAGTACTTATTTGGTACATTTATGTTGTCTTTTCAATTTATAATATTTTCATTTGTTTTTTTTTTTTTGTTGAAATATATCTAGTCTTTTTACTAGTGGGTAAGTGTTTCTATTCAAATCGCGGTTTGAGACCGAATCGAACCAACCATGAGGTTTGGTTTGGTTTTCAAGTATAAATGGTTCGATTCGGTCTCAAATTTTTTGGCAAACCACGTGGTTCGGTTTGGTTTGTGGTCTACAAAATCGAATCGAACCAAATCAAACCACGATTTGAGACCGAACCACCAAATCGAATTGCAAGACCAAACCAAACCATATTACATAAATTAATTCTAACCCTCATTTTGTATCTTATTTAATATTTTTGTATTTTTATTAAAATTTATTGTTAGATCAATAAAAGAAAACCTATATTACATAGATTAATCATAATCCACGTTGTGTATTTTATTTAATATTAATTTCATCATTTGTTATTGTCATTGCGACACATAAATAACTAAGTTCTCTCCACAATTGAAGATTGTAAAGTGTTTTTTCTTCTTTCAGCCTCTTTCTTCCTCTGGTCTCTCTCTTCCTCCGACTCCTCTTAACACTCGCATATTTAGCTCTTTCCCCGAGATCACGAAAAATTCAAACAAATATGAAAATGAGTTGCGATTTGAATCGTGGTTTGAACTGTAGTCTAAACCATGGTTTGGATTGCGGTCTGAACCGCATAATCGAACTGCGGTTGGAACCGAATCGAACCAAACCATAAAGGTTTGGACTCGTGGTTCGGTACTAAATTCTCCCAAACCAAACTATTTACCCCCTACTTTTTACTACCAATTTTCTCAAGATGTATACATGTTGGGTAGTGCTATATTCAAATAAATGTACTCAATTCCTGTGGCATCAAGTTTGCCACAAGTTCAGATGAGATGGCCAGATGCGACCCGAAACCAAACCGCATGTTGCAGCGACGATTTGGCACTGCTCCAGCCCGCATGCTGCTGTGTTAAAAACAGCTCGCAACAGCAATCTCCAATCCCCGGCTCCCGCTGCAGCTAGGGGTGGCTATGTCTTTTCCATGGGTTACAGTGAAAACTAACCTAGTAACTCTATAAATTAAGTTGACCTTTTTTTTTTTTTTTTTTTATCAAAGTTTGACTTAATAGATGAAGAGTCATTTTCTTTGAAATGAAGAAAAACAAAAAATGATGTTGGCTTTATCCATTTGAATTATTTGTTAAATATCTTGTCTTATATTCAGATTTTGTCGACATAGTATTGTGAGTCACTTCCTTATATGACACAATCGAATTTGTGCATCACTAAGTCATCAATCATGTGGGTATTATGATAATTGACAACTAATTTATGATAAATACTTTCACGCCTCGTAAAGATATTTTCATTTGTATATTCAAATATTTTTCAGTGATATTTTCATTTGTATATTCAAAGTAGGAAGTATGCTTTTATAATCAGATGATTATTCAAACAATTTATTAATATAATTTATAAAAATCGCTTATTTTAACAACTCAAATGTAGAAATGAGACTTTATTTTTGAAATAATGCAACTATTAATCTCATGGAGAGTTCGATCCTGGCTCAGGATGAACGCTGGCGGCATGCTAACACATGCAAGTCGGACCGAAAGTGGTGTTTCCTGTGGCACACGGGTGAGGAACGCGTAATAACTTGCCCTTGAAAGGGGAACAACAGCCGTAACGACTGCTAATACCCCGTAGGTTGAGGAGCAAAAGGAGGAATCCATCCGAGGAGGGGCTTGCGCCTGATTACTGCCAGGGCCGTTCCTAGACTTTTGTGGGCCCCAGACGAAATCAGATGAAGAGGCCCCTAATTAATCGGACATTTTTACGATACTCAAATGCTATATATTTTTACCTAGATAAAACAGAAGTAAAGTAATGACACTTATCTTAAATCATCATATAAATGCTGTTGTGATTACGCTGCAGAAAGACATTGTTGGGATGTGGAGTCAAAACCATGAAGGAAGGAAAAATCCGGAGGAGAGACTGTCGGGATGGGCGACCGCCCATGATGGTGGTGGGCGACCGCCCATGCGTACAGAAGGTTGGGCTCGTGGGAAATTTATCTTGGGCGACCGCCCATGGGGCGATGGGCGACCGCCCACGTGACAGAGTGGATATTTCTACAGCAGATTTGTTTCCTATCTTGACCAGATCTCTTCTCGCTTGGTGATTCCTTTTGGTAGTAATATTTGGTAGGACTTGTGAAGAAAGAAGATTACTTTCTTGAGTAGGAATCCTTTTATTACTAGGTCTTTGATTTCTTGTTCCCTATAAATACATGTGATAGCCTAGAGACAAATTGTAACATCGGAAAATATTAGAGAGAATATTTTGGCTTGGTAGCGCCCCCGGACGTAGTTGTTGTTGCAACGAACCGGGTTAACAATTCTTGTGTGTTCCTTTGTGTGTGATTTACTTTTCGTGTGTGTTGTTCTTATTATTACTCCTAGCTTGGATCCGTTCCGCTGCGGTAATTCACAACAGACATGATGGTTGAACAAATATTTCCATCGAGTATTCTTTCACAGAAGCAGGAGTACATGTAACTAACCTTGAAAACAGAGGCCTTAATATCTTCAAATTTTATGCAATGGGTACAGTCTTTCATTGGACAAAAGAGCTGAGCCCTGAACACAGGTGACCGATTTGGCAAGCGCCTTGACTTGTGGTGGAAAGATTTCTCCATCAACTTCAAAATTAACATCAGTTCCCTTTCCACATTCCAAGAGCTGCCCAAAATGTTGAACTCCAATAAAATCACACCCAATTCATTAGAATTATTTTCTTCATCTAAAATTTCAGGTTGTTCAATGTTACTAATACCCAATCCATTAGAATTTTTATGACCTGAGTCGCTTTTAAAAACAAATTTATCAATAGCCCCCTTTTGTGAAGCATTAAATTGCTCAACAATTTTTTTTCTTTTCTCACAACCAGATGACTGTTTTTTTGAAAGCATTATCAAATGAAATTAAACACAATTGTAATACAAAAAGAACATCAACACCTGAATTCTTGTAAGATAAAGTCTTGTGACGGATGATGAAATTGTGTAGTAAGTAGAACAATCAAACTTAATTCATGATCCTGCATCAGAACATAATAAATAAGCAATTAGACAAAAAATACAAGGAAAAAAAAATTCCTAAATAAGCAAGGAGTAATGTCAAGTCAACAATAAGAATGCATTTACCTTTTTTTTCAAGAACTTAAGGGGTATTTGATTCTTTCATTAAACTGTTTTGAACATATAAATCTATAATCACAATATCAAATCAAATATCAAAAATCAAATCATAGGAATTGAAGTAAAATAAAAAATTCTCAAATAAAACCCTAAAAGTAAGTGTAGTAATTTGGGAACGAAATAATCTACAATCAAATAAAGGAATTGAAGTCGAAAATTAAATTACCTTTGTGTTTGTTGGCAAAATCTTTGTTAAATAGAAGCCCTAAACAGTGAAACTAGGAAGAAATATAGAAGAGAGATAGCAGGATGGTGGTGGACGCGAGTTGGGGGACGGCGTCGGCGGCGGCGGGCGACGATCGTCTCTTCGTTTATAAGTTCTACCGTCTACCGCTTCAGTCGTTTAACAAAATAATTTATTTTAAAAAAAAAAATTGAACGTGGGCCTTTTTTAAATATTTATTATAATTATAAAAAAATATATACATACTATATACACTATAGCCTATTTAAGAATGGGCCCCTTACCACTAAGGACCTCGAGCGGTTGCCCTCGCTGACCCCCCTTGGGCCGACCCTGATTACTGCCAGTTGGCGAATCGCTTTTGGTCCCAAATATTTGCCATAATGCCTTTCAAATCCCCCTAGCCACTATCCTACTGCAATAATGGGTTACTCCTACCGTACGTTCTTGTACAATGCTCAAGGCTCTCGGCTAAGTAGCAGGAACAACTTCTAATTTTTTTATTATGAGCCCAATGGATTCAATAAGTTCTTACCAATAATCATGTCCACCGAATAAAAACATTAAACTAAATGTAGGGGTGTAAACGGTTCGGTTTAGCTCGGTTTGGGAAAATTTTGGAGCTAAACCGCTAGCATCGGTTTGGAGAAATTCCAAATCGAGCTAAACCACATAAAACTTCAAACCGAGCTAAGCTAAACCGCCATGGTTCGGTTTAGCTCGGTCTAAACCGCGGTTTGATTATACGGTTCAGACCGCGGTTCAAACCACGATTCAAACCGCGGTCCAAACCACATTTCAAACCAACAACTTAATTACTTTGAAGACAAATAGCAATCACCAAATAACATTCTTAAAAATATGTTTAAAGTACTAGTGCTACAACTACATGAAAGGGTGGTTAGATGGGGGGGTTCTAATGGGTATACGTTGTTATGTCTTCTCTCTAATGGCTAGAGCGTTATTGTTAACTATCAATGATTCATCTGGTAGGTAAAAGGTAAAAATTTCTTAATTCTCAGGGATAATCAGCCACAAGAGATTGCCAATGCATTATCTAGGTTCAAGCTTAAGTTATAGAGCAACATGCCTTCAACAATATCAACAACAGTTAAGCAGCCATTCTGGTGCATGGTTCGGAGAGTTTGAGTGACACTACAAGAAAACTGTCATTTAGCGACGGATTTTAGCGACGGACACAATTTCGTCGCTAATAGCGACGTATTAGCGAGGGAATAGTGAGGGATAAAAAATAAAAAAAATAAAGCTGAAAACGACAACTTTACCGACGGATTTAACGACGGACAATATTCCCTCACTATTTCGTCGTAAAAGTGGCGCCAAAAAATTGCGCCTTTTTTACCGACGGATTAGCGACGGATTAGCGACGGATTGCAAATTTTTTTTACCGACGGATGTATTTCGTCGCTATAGAATTAAAAAAATAAAAAAATATTATTTCATTTTCATTTAGCGACGGATTAACGACGGGTTGTAAAAAAAATTTACCGACGGATGTTTGTCGTCGCTATAGAATTGAAAAATAAAAAAAAATTATTTCATTTTCATTTAGCGACGGATTAGCGACGGATTTTTTTTTTTTTTTTTATATATAAAGTCCAATGCATGTTTATTAATACCTAATAGTCAAATATAAATGAAGTAAGACTAAATATGATAAAAATATATATTGACATTCTTAAAATGTTAATAAGTTAATTATATTATTTAATTGTAATTTATATTTTTAAAATGAATATATATCTTTTGAAGAGTGAATATCAAATATTAATTTTATAAAGTATAAAATTATTTGAATTCATATTTTATTTGGAATATAGTGTATAGGGTATATGAATGGTATATTGAGTATACATGGTGTATAAAACTTAAATACTAAAAAATGTCCAAAATATTTATTTATATTCATAAAAATTAAAAAAAAAACTATACATTTATAAATAAAAATTAAAGAATTTTACCCGTCTCTGATTTCTTTATTATACTTTCATTTGTTTATTTTTTTTCTAGGGTATACCCTATACACTATAAGGTATACCTTATACCCTATACCCTATAGAGTATACCTTATACCCTATACCCTATAGGGTATACCCTATACCCTAAATCCTATACCTTATAGGGTATAACCTATACCATATAGGGTATACCCTATACCCTATATCCTATAAGGTATACCTTATATCCTATACCCTATACCCTATAAGGTATACCTTATACCCTATACCATACCTATGCCACATAGGGCATACACATAGGGTATACTATGCGATGAAGACGAAACGGGTTATCAGGCGGCCCGCCCGTCAAGCCGCGGGTAAACGGACAACGGGCTTAACCGTCCGTCCGTGTGTGTAAACGGGCTTAAGCCCGGCCGGCCCGTGATTGAATCCAAGAGAAGGCCGCGTTTTGCCGGATCGAGGATCACGGGCTAAACGGGTTTTCACCTTTTTTTTTTTTTTTTTTACAAAATCGAAATGGGGATGGGGATTCGAACTCGGGTGAAAGGGAGTTATTGGGTGCCACATTACCACTTTGACACAATGATATTTGTGTTTATTACTCGAAATGTTAAATATAAATTATAAAAATAAAAAACGGGCCAAACGGAAATTGGGCAAACGGGTTGGAAGCCGCGGGCTTAGCCCGCCGTCGACCCAATATTAAAGCTAGGGCTGATCTGGTGATGAAGAGCGGGCGGACACGGGCTTAGTCCACGGACGGAGAGCTACGGGCCTAACGGGCTGCGGGCGGCGGGCCTCTTTTTTGGTCCGCGACGCTAAGGCCCCAAAATGGCCTTAAATCACCACCATACCTACTGCCACATACCCTATAGGGTATACCACTATACCTACACTTACATATCATATACTATACCCTATAGGGTATACCTTATACCTATACCCTATACCTTATACCACTATACCATATACCTTATACCTATACCACATACTATACCTATACATACCCTATACCTTATACCCTATACCCTATAAGGTATACCTTATACCACTATACCACTATACCCTATAGGGTATACCTTATACCTACATACCACTATACCCGATAAGGTATACCTTATACCATATGCCCTATACCCTATAGGGCATACCCTATACCCTGCCACTATACCTATACCACATACCTATACCGCTTTAGGGTATACCTTATACCCTATACCACTATACCACATACCTATACCTTATAGGGTATACCTTATACCTATACCTATACCCTATACCTTATACCACATACCCTATACCATATACCTATACCCTATACCCTATACCCTATAGGGTATATCCTATACCCTATACCTCATGGGGTATACCCTATACCTACATACCACTATACCTTATACCTATACCACTATACCATGCTATACCCTATAAGGTATACCCTATATCCTATACCCTATACCCTATACCCTATAGGGTATACCCTATATCTTATACCCTATACCCTATACCCTATACCCTATACCCTACAGGGTATACCCTATAGGGTATACCCTATACCCTATATACTATACCATATACCCTATAGGATATAGGGTATATAGGGTATAGGACATATGAGGTTTAGAGTTTAGCGTATGACGGTATATTAATAAGCATTATTAATATTTTAAAAGTATAATTATTTTTTTAATTTATTTTTGAATTGAGATAAATATTTTAGACGTTTTTTGGTAAGAAAGTTTTTTAAAAAATATATATAAAATAAGTTAGAAATTAACTAAATAAATGAGGGACAGACAATATATCCTTCACTATGAGTATTTTTTTATATTTTTTTTAAATAGAGATAAATATTTTAGACCTTTTTTAGTAAGAAAGTTTTTTTTCAAAAAAAATATTTAAAAAAAGTTAGAAAGTAACTAAACAAATGATAGCATAATAAAGAAATGAGGAACGGAAAATATTCTTCACTATGAGTATATTTTTTTAAATTTTTTACTTGAATATATAAATGTTTTAAACTTTTTTCAGTAAGATTTTTTTTTTCAAAAAGTTATAAATTAACTAAACAAATGATGGTATAATAAAGAAATGAGGGACGGACAATATCCTTCACTATGAGTTTTTTTTTTTTAATATATTTAAATGTTTTAGACTTTTTTTAGTAAGAAAGTTTTTTTCAAAATGTTATATACGTATGAGGTTTATCAATTATTATTATTATGTTATTAAAAAGTATTATTGTAGTATTTAGTGTTTACATTAATTATACAATTATTACTATTAAATAATTTTATTAATTTTTAAATGAATTAAACATTTTTTTTAAAAACTAAGTATCAATATTATCATATCTAATTAATATTATAAATATGTGTTATTACTAATAACACTAGAAATAATAACTAAAATTAAAAGCATGTGAGGTGTCATTTACCCATTGGTTATTATATGTGCACATGGATCCTCGTAATGTATCCAGCTTTATTTGATCTCGACCATTCATTTGATTAATATCGATGGCTCACAATTACCCAACCAATTCATTTAAAAACCTACTCCTCTATCCCTACATCTTATCCCCAAAACAATAACCATTCACATTCCCAAACCCATTTTGAATGCGGTAACACAACCACCACTAACAAAAACCCACCCCTTCCCCTTCCTCCGCCACACTACACAACCACCACTAACGATCGCCGGTTTAATCGGCGGCGTCCTTCACATCTCCGGCTTCATCGGCGGCGGCACCACCTCCTCCGAACTCTTCAAGACTCCAACTCTTCTTCTCTCTCTCATTCTTCTCTCTCTCTTGAAGTCGATTGTTTGTTGGAGACGTAGATGTGGACCAAGAATGGCGATGAGGAAGATTGTGATGAGGCAGAAGAAGAAGATGGTGTGAACGACAATGGAGGCGGCGCTTGTGTTCATGTTGCCGAACTCCGCCACTCGATTCCGGCCGGGAATCTGGATTGGCCAATGGAGACGGTGTTGGAAGACTGCGATGGTGACGGAGACGGTTCCTCAGCCATGGATTTGGAGAGATAAAAGAGAGATTTGGAGTTGGAGAGAGGTTTCAAGTTGATACCTTGATGCGGTGGTGACGGAGACGGTTCGGCCATGGAAGAGGAGACGGTTCGGCCCATTGGAAGTGGAAGAGGAAGCTGCGTGAATTTTTTTATTATTATTATTTGTTTATTTTTTTTTTTTTGTTTTTGTGGAAGGGGTAAAAGAAATTGTAAATGAGTTTTATCTTTTTTTTTTTTTTTGGTAAAAAAATATTTGTATTTTTTATTTTATAATTTTCTTATTCATTATATTATTATTTATTTCTATGTATGTAATGATTTTTTAAAATGAATGAAATAAAATTTTATTGCTTTAAAAAAGAAACATTTTATAATTTTCTTATTCATTATATAATTATTTATTTCTATGTATGTAATGATTTTTTAAAATGAATGAAATAAAATTTTATTGCTTAAAAAAAGAAACATTTAGCTTTAGTATAAATATAATAATTCTACTAAAATAATATATATATATATATATATATATATATATATATATATATATATAATCAATTAATTAATTAATTAATTAATTTTTTTTAATAAAAAATATCAAATTAGCGACGGAAATATCCGTCGGTAATTTGGTATATCAAAAATAAAAAATATTGAAAAAAGAAAATTTAAAAAAATTAATAAAATTGTGAAAATATGTAATAAATTTTAGCGACGGATTTTAAACAATAACGACGGATTATTCCATCGCAAAATATCATAAATTCGTCGTTCCATCCATGTTATTAGCGACGGTTTGGAATCAATTAGCGAGGGATTGGTCCCTCACTAAATTACCGACGGACATAAAAATTCGTCGTTAAATATTAGCGACGAGGGTTTTAGCGAGGGAAAAAATCCGTCGGTAAAGAGCATTAGCGACGGAAATAAGGCTTTTAGCGACGGATTTTTCCGTCGCTAAAACCTATTTTTCTTGTAGTGTGAGTGAATCGGTCAGAACCGGCTTCTTCTCCTTCAGTTTTTCCTACGGAAGAATAAACACAAGTAACTCAAGAAGAACTTTCTGTTAACAAAATAAAAGAAAAAAACTAAAACCAAACTCAGCTTTTATGAAACTTAACGGATTAAAAATAGAAATGAATCAGGCATATGTCAACCCCCAGGAATAGTAAAAAGCACAAATTAAACCAAAAGTACAAATGCAAACAAGCACAATCAGGATTAATGGATCATCAAGAAAGACTTTTTATTAACAAACAGAGATCAATGTCTAAACAAAGAGTAGCCGTTAGGAGGAGCAATTTTTCTGCCCAAGTATGAATATCAGATAGTTTTACAGCTTTTCTCACCTACAATTCAAGCATGTCCTTAAAAACAAAAGGAACTAGGTAAAACTAGTAAACATATCTTGTGGGAACTATTAAAGAATCTAACAAGATTCTTTCATGTTCACTCCAAACAGTGGGAGACAATTCAACCAACCTAGATAATTTCATAGCTCGGCTTGATAGCTCGGTTTCATAGCTCGGTTTGACGGTTCGGTTCCATAGCTCGGTTTAACGGCTTCAACGGTTTAGCTCGGTTCGGCTTGGTGCACTCAGACCGCAAGCTAAACCGAACCGACCAGTTTGGAAATTTTTCAAACCGAGCTAAACCACATAAAATTAAAAATCGAGCTAAACCACGTGGTTTAGCTCGGTTCTATCTCAAACCGCGATTTGAGCTAAACCACTTACACCCCTAACTAAATGTCCATACAAAATGAGCACCTAGAAATAAAACAGAAAAATGGAAACATCATTATGAAATGGCTTTTTTTTTTTAAATATTATAAATAGTTACCAACTCAAATTTAGAATATCTTTGTAATTTGTATCATGAAAGAAAAACATCAATACAACATAATTATAATTATACAACTCTCTTCGTCCAAGAAGATTATGAAGATAATATGACTTTAATTTGTTGTCAAATTAATTGAGTTTTAACAAAATAAATTATAATGATGATGTAGGAATCGATCCAGATCAGCGTTAATTTAGTAATAGGTTGATTTCCAGCAACTAATACCTGAAATCACGAACAAACGACTTGTCGAAATTGTATTCGACTATAATCCTACGGCTTGATGATGGGATATAGAGTTATATATATGTATTGAACAATATCAATGTTCTTAATCTCAAAATAGCTCAATTGACGTTACATTTTTACGTATGATGTGGTTTGATATATATATAGTGGTGATATGAGATGTTAACAAATCCCTTAGATCACGGAGATAATGGGGGGTGTAACGGTATCCAAGATTGTAGAAGATGGTTACAAAATGACGACTTGGGTATACGCACGTGTCGTTTGATCGAGGTCGCCTGAATGATCGAGGTCGGCCTAATTTCGTGCTTTAACTAGACAGAGAACGGACAAGGAGTGGATCTTATGTTGGACGAAGCTAGTTCAAAATCAAATAAGGCCGGACAATGAGATTGATCGACTGATCTAGATTGATGGTTGATAGAATCGGGACAACTTGATAGGCTTTCTTGGTTTGATGAAACTTTGGGTTGAATTGACCATATTGGGATTGACCTATTACTTTTATCCCGTTCAAATAATAATAATTTTTTTTTTTCACAAGAATATAATTATTCCTAATCATTTAATAAGCATCATATGTAGCATATAAAAAACTTGTTTATATTATTATCATTGCAATTCTAGGATTGTCTAATTATTAAAAATTCAACACGTATTGAAGGTGTTGGACTTCGACATAATTAAATACGACGGCGAAGAAGCTCTATCATTGGTTGAGTTAATTAATCATCAAAACCACAAGATTGTGTGATCATCAAATCACCCACATTTCACTTACTCCCTCCGTCCCAAAATATTTTCCGTCCCAAAATATATTCAGTTGTAGAAGAGATTTTTATCCCAAAAATATATGCGGTTTTCGATTTTTTGATGAAACTTTGATACATTTTATCTAAACTATCCTTATTTATAATTAATTAACTGTCATTGTTAAAATATTTAATCACCTAAATTTTTAAAATATTCAAAAAAATAATTTAATACTCTCTCCGTCTCAAAATGTTTGTCCCATTTGACTTTTTTGTTGAACTTTGACAACAAATATATGACAATTTAATTATGTTCATGAAATTCTAAAAATTCCTATTGATTCACCATTAATAATATTATCAACAACAACTTTTAGAATTTTATGAATATGGTTAATCTCTCACAAATTTGTGGTCAAAGTTCAACAAAAAAATCAAATGAGACAAACATTTTGGAACGGAGGGAATCAATTGTTTTTTTAATATACATATAAAGTCTTAAAACTATAAGTATTTTGGGTTCCTTAATCAATCAGATTTGTCAGACACAGTAATTCAACAATTGTAATAATCAAATTGCTAATTTTAATAATACTCTTTTGTCATATAATAAATGTCACATTTTGTCTTTTTGATCATTATGTTAAATTTTAATTAATATTTAATGATAAATTATTTATTTTGATAAAATTTTAAAATAATTATTAATAATATTTTTATTGATGTATCACTACCAAATTTAAAAATAGCATGCAGATAATTAAATTTTCATAACTTTTTATCAAAGATCAATTTTTTTTTTAATCAACAAAGTTAAAATGCAATATTTATTATAATACATGTGATGTATTGAAAATGCTAATCTTTGTGTAGTTATTACTCCCAAAAATACATAAATAAGCTGGCTTAAATCGATTTTTTTTCTCAAAATATTCCTCTTTAAAAATATAATTCCTAAAATAACAATCATTGCAAACTACTGTCAAAATGTCTATTTTTTAAAAAACTTGCTAAATGGTATAATGAGTTTGACCCTCGTCCGTTCAAATTTGCCAAATGGAATGACGAGTTTTTTTTTTTTTTGAAATTAGTCTTTTTTAAGAAAATGACGTGGTAATGAAACTCGTCAATTGATTTAGCGAGATTCAAACTCGCCAATTGATTTGACGAGTTTATCCAATAAATTTCGATGCATTTCCAACCAAAATTCCAACACTGTCCCTAAGATCTTTTGTCGCACCTAATCTCAAAAATTGTTGATTGTAGCTAAATCAAAATGTAAAATGGAAACGACGGTGACATCACAACAGACTATGCAAACGGCGGTAGTATAATGGATCACCGTGTCACTCTTCTAGTCTCGATTGAACTCATCGTTGCCGACGAGACAATTTTGACGGGGATGATACACCCATGGCAGCTTTAATTACTTAGGATTTTATTAAAAAATTTCTTATTGGAATTGCTATTAGGAGTGGATTAGAGAGCGGGTTTAGGAAAACAATGGAATCCAATTCACTTTTTGAATTTGGCAAAAAGGAATTTGGAAATTGGAATTAGGAGAGAGAAATGGACTGCGAAGTAAAAGGTGGGTTGGTGGGTTTTCACATTTGACTTGCTGGTGAGCATGAGCAGTGTTCTTAAAAGTAAAGATCCCGTCTAAGGGCGTCAAGATCTCGATTAGGTGCTAGGCCCCTCTGCAACGCCTAGTTTTAAACTCTGTCTAGGTCTCGACTAGTCCCTGCCTATACGCTAGCCCCGACTCCGCCGCCTAACATCCGCCTAAAGCATTTTAAAACCTTGCTAGTGAGTAAGTGTTATTTTTGGTTGGAAATGTATAGGAGTTTTTTTTTTTTTTGGACAAACTCGCCAAAATCTCGCTAAATTAATTGGCGAATTTTATCATCATGTCATTTTCTTAAAATGCAGGAACAAAAAAGGAAAATTTCAAAAAAATAAAAAACGAACTCGCTATTTCATTTGGGGAGTTTGAATGGACGAATGTCAAACTCGTTATATCATTTAGCGAGTTTTTAAGAAATTGAACATTTTGGCAAATAGTTTGAAAGGGTTGTTATTTGAAAATTATATTTTTTATAATAAATATTTTGAAAAAAAATCACTTAAATCAATATCCATTTAACGGAGTTTGGCCAAATGTCAATGTTCACTGTTTTTATATTTTTATTATTTACGCGGGTGATGATACTTGACCAAATTTTAATTTCAAAAAGAGTAATATAAGGAGTACAAAAAATCACAAAATGTTTGATTTAATTATTTTATTGATGCTTTAAATTATAATTATAGCATGTCAAAATCTTGCAAAAAATTAGTCTTTTCGTAATATAAGAAAAAAATTAGTTTTAAAGCACTAAGTCTAACTAATAAAAGTGATGAACTGTTTTGAAAACTAATTTTTTTATAACATTTTAAAAAAAATTAATTTTTCACAATAGTTACTCAGCATAGCGAATTATAAAATTTAATTCCCAATGACCCTACCAACCTCGATGTACTACAATTAATGCACAACGTACAAAAACTAAATTTCCACACTAATAAGCCATAGAAGACGCGGCCTGATATTACCCGCCAACCGAAAGAAATGATTCTCTGCATTCAAGAGTAATCTAAACTAAACTAGGGTTTTGTAAATAAGCTTAAAACATTTGATCGATTCAATTCAATCCTTCATTGACGTTCCACGAAATTCCACACAAGCAGACGAATTACGATGACGTCGACGGCACCGTCCGACGACCCTTCCACAACCACTACCGTCGACTCGACGCCGTTGCTCTCAGCTTCCGTATCCGACCAGAACTCCCGTAGCCGTCGATTTGTGCGCCGTCCGCCGAGCCTCCGTGGCGCGGCTCGGTTCTTACGTCGCGCTGGGAACAGGCGGATGATGCGGGAACCGTCGATGCGCGTTCGGGAATCGGCTGCTGAGCAAATCGAGGAGAGGCAGAGTGATTGGGCGTACTCGCGGCCGATTGTGATTCTGGACCTGGTTTGGAATTTCGCGTTTATTGCTGGCTCTGTTGGGGTTTTGTTTCTGAGCCGAAATGAGGTACCGTTGGTGCCGTTGAGGGTTTGGATTGTTGGATATGCTTTGCAGTGTGTGTTGCATATGGTGTGTGTGTTTGTGGAGTATAGGAATAGGTATAGACAGCGGTTTGGGCAGGAAACAAGTGAGGGTGGTGGTGGTGTTTGGAATAATTCGAATATGAACTTGAACACGAATTCAAGCTCAGAGAGTGATGTAGTGGAAGCTGGAGATTATGCTGCTGGCAGGCAGCAGAATGATGAAGAGACTAGGTAAAATCTTGAAACTCCGTAAATTGAATAACATGAGCCACTTTAATGATTTGTTCCTTCTTTTGCATTCAGTTTTTGATGGATTATTGGTTTCTCTTTTGTTGCCAATGGGTAAGGAAACAAAATTTATTCCATTGATGAAGACTAACTTGAAAATTTGACTGTTTGATAGAGGGTTTTGTATGTTCTGGCTAGTATGAAAGTGTAGCTGTTTAGTGTTCTTTGCAAGTTAATTTAAGTGACAACTTTGTTTACAAATATAGCACATTAGCTCACTTTCAAGTTTGGTGATAAGTAGTATATTATTTGTTCTTTTAGTTGACAGCGGTTTGGTACTTTTGCGTGAGCTCCAGAGATATTATTTGGTTGAGGTTCTGGGAACTTGAGAATATGGGGTTGAAAACCTTTATTTTGTTTTTGTCCTTGATAATTGATGCATGAAACGCGAATTTTGAAAATATTTAATGTGGAATTTGAATTTTGGGGGTGAAAATTCTCTATTTGATGAGTGGAGTCATTTGCTGCAATATCATTTTCAGATGCTCATTTGCGACAATAAAGCCATTCCATAAAAAAAATGCTTTAACTAAGATAGACGAAAAACCTCATACTTTGAAGGTCAATAAAGAAGGGCGTCTTATCAAGAGCCAGCTTTCTGTTACTCACATAAAAACCTCCGTTGGTTTTGTGATTAGGTCACATAATTGATTATCATGATAGAATTTTCAGTTAATGGGTTTCTATGAATGTACAGCATCAACTTTTTCCAAGTGATGGTCTTGAACACTAGTGGAGATATAGGGTCCTATTTTGCTTTACAGTGTCTAGTTTAGCTCCAATTGTGCTTTGTTAAGTGATGTTGCTGTAATGCCAGAAAAATGAACATTATTTATATCTATTTCTCAATGTATAACAGTTTTCACAACTCATCTGTGGCAGTGTTGCTAAGCATCTAGAGTCTGCAAATACAATGTTTTCGTTTATTTGGTGGATCATTGGTTTCTATTGGGTGTCTGCTGACGGCCAAGATTTGACCGTTGACTCACCTCAACTTTACTGGTTTGTCCAAACATCCCTTTCTTTCTGGAGGATATACCCTGAAAATAGTGTTTGTTGGTTGGTTTGTTTTCTGGGATCATTTATGAAATGTTTCTTTTAACAGGCTTTGCATTACATTCCTGGCATTTGATGTGTTCTTTGTCGTTATCTGCGTTGCTGTGGCATGTGTCATTGGTATTGCTGTCTGCTGCTGTCTACCTTGTATTATTGCAATCTTATATGCAGTTGCAGATCAGGTAACTTCGACAATTTTTTAGCTGTTTTGAAGATAGCCGTTAAATGAATAGTACACTACCCCCTGTTGTAAGTTAGAGTTGGAAATTTAAATTAAAGTAAACTGCTCGAGATATTGTGTAGTTGGCTTAGTGGAAGAAAGAGGAATGGGAAGCACATTTGGGTTGGGTAATCTGCAGGAAAGTAAACAAATGATACAAAGAATGTGTAATCAAATATGCCAAGTATCAAAACGAGTAACAGTGGAACTGAATATTCATAATTTTGCTTGGTTTCTTGGACCCGTTTACTGCTATAATCTGTTATTTATGGGGGACAGCTTTATTTACTTGAATAATTTTAGGTTTTGCCTTAATTTACTGGTGAATTCTCATCAAGTTGCCTTGGAATTATGTGTGTGATCAGGAAGGTGCAACTAAGGATGATATTGAAAGATTGCCCAAATACAAATTCAGGAGAATAGGTGATTTTGAGAAGCAAAATGGGGAGATTCAAGAAGCATTTGGAGGAATAATGACAGAATGCGATACTGATTCACCTATTGAGCATGTTCTTCCCCAGGAGGATGCTGTAAGTTTCTCAGTTGAATATATATTTATGCATACATGTGTATTTATTCCGAGATTTCCCAATTAATAAAATTCCATACATTATGGTAAGTAAGAGATTTACATGATCCTTGTCCTTAGAATGGAGCTTACAAGGGATTAACTTTTACACTGACATAAACACTTTGATAACTAAGACGATAGTGGTACACTATTAGGTGTTTACTTTCAAACTTGGCTCGGTATTTTATGCTATTCAGACATAGTTCAAAAACTATATTCTTTACAACCCAAAATACAGGTCAATATTTGAGGCTTTGCTGATTAAAAAGAAGTGGTTAATTGAGGTTTACTTTAACCCCGAGATTGTTTCATCATCACATATCAGTGACACAGAGCATTAGTCACTTCTTGAAAGCAAATTTGTGAATAAGGCAGTGTCTTAGAAAAAGAATGGCATGCCTTTCTGGGACGTATTATGCAGATTACTAATGTCCAAGAAACTCATTGTCACCTTTGACAGAGATTTTGAACTGATCAAGTGACTTGAGATCAGTCTGGCAGGGAGTTTCGCCCTCGGTGGCGGAGCTACTAAAGGCCTAATGGGGGCTGCTATTACCCCCATTTGATTTAAAAATTTACTAGTGCGGTTTTTTTTTTCTCTTAGAATTTAGGGGTTTTAGTGTATTTTTTTGAAGCTTCCCCCATTTGTGTACAGAAAAAAAAAAAAAACAAAATCTGGCTCCGCCACTGATCGACCCAATTAATTTTTTTAGCAAACCTTGTCAGAACTTGAATTTAAGCTGAGACTCTATCATTAGTTAAGCCTGGCTACATAACCAATAACACTCAAATTTCATAAATTCCAACCCACCTGTAATCTAAAGTTCATTAATAAAACTGAAACACATTTTCTATTGATATCTAGGCTGAAAACCTGTATCAACACATTAATCAACTCGCTTGTCTCCCATTCAACTCAGTTTCTTGATGTGTTTCCTCGAATGACAGGAATGCTGCATCTGCCTCTGCCCCTATAACGATGGAACGGAGCTCCGTGAGCTGCCATGCTGTCACCATTTTCACTGTGCGTGCATAGACAAGTGGTTGTACATAAACGCCACTTGTCCTCTCTGTAAGTTCAACATATTAAAGAACGGTACAAGTCAAAGTAGCAGTGAGGAGGCATAAGACACGTTCTGACAATAGATTGACAGTGTATACTAGGAGCACTTTCTATGTCCCGGTCTTCTCTTCTCCGTGGTTGGTGTATATGGTTCTTTCTATATACTTGCTAGGAAATTACTTGTTTTCCCGGCCAAAAGTGTTGTTGTAACTTTTTTATCGTGAGATTTGTTGAAATGTGTATCCAACTCCGTTTCTGTTTCCGTTGCCATTGCTTAAGCTGATCCTCACAGATCTTGGAAGAGTTATACTAAAGTCACAAATAGTGTTGTTAATATTTGATGAGTAAGTTTTAGGGGAAACCGTTTCTCCATAAGTTATAAAAAGCCCACTTTCATCCTAAAAAATATCGAGTTTAGACCTTAAAACATTGAGTTTAGGCCTTAAAATACCTAGAAAATAAAATAGTGAGTTTAGGCGTTAAAACAGTGAGGGCGAGTTTAGGTCTTAAAACAGTGAGTTTAGGCTTTGAAATACTTAGTCGATATATTTAAAAACAGGATTTTTTATAACTTATGGAGAAATAGACTTTCACCAAAATTTTCTGATATTTGATTGATTGGATATTGTGTTTGTAGGGGTTAATGATAAAATTTTGGATACTTGTTAACTATTTTCAAAATAATATGAATATACTCAAATTTTCATAATTTTTTAGTTAAAGTTGAACGTAGTTAATCATATGCGACATTTATTCTGGACAAATGAAGTAATTGATTTGAGTGAAATGATAGTTATTATTAAGCATAAATTATAATGATCGTTAGGACTAAATATAAGGAGAGTGAAAAGAAAATTAAAAGATCAAATCTCAAGTAAACTTGGAAAGTTAAGTGACCAAAAAGTAAAAAAAAAAAAAAAAGAACAAAAGTACCACTATCCTTATCTAACTAAATCCTTTTTTTACAAATAAAACAAGTCAATTCTAGTGAAATGATAGTTATTATGAAGCATAAATTATAATGGTCGTTAGGATTAAATACGAAGAGAGAGAAAAGAAAGTTGAAAAATCAAATCTCAAGTGAACTTGGAAAGATTAGGGCAACTCCAATGGTGTGTGGTACCTTGCTTTAACTCCTCTAAATTTGGTACCTAAATATTTTTAAATTGAAGATGTTAGCTCTGATACCCACCATTGGAGTTGCCCTTATAATATGTAATCTAGCTAGCGAATGAAAACATAACACGAGTCAAAGTAGATTTTTCTTTTTTTATTTAAATTAAATAATTACTCCCTCCGTCCCTAAATGTTTGTCCCATTTGACTTTTCAAACATTTTAATTTAGCGATTTTGAAGCTTTAATTTTGGTTATTTTTACGAATGCTTTGAAAATTATTGATAATATACACCGCCGTTATGTAATACTCCGTCCCTAAATGTTACAAGTTTTGAAAATTTAGTGATTTTGAAGCTTTAATTTTGGAAATGATACTAACTTTTTGGGACAAAGAAAAAGGGGAAATGAGACAAACATTTAGGGACGGAGGGAGTATTTAAAATTATTCATTTTTTATTACCAATAATATTGAATTAGTTAAAATAATTTAAATGTGAAATAAAATTAAAATAAAAAAAATTGATTTTGATAGCTCAGAAGGGCCTTTAATTCTCAGATAAACGAGTAATGCAATGGACCCAAACCATTGGCTGAGGCATATCATCACAGCTGTGCACCAGCCGGGAATCGAACCCGGGTCTGTACCGTGGCAGGGTACTATTCTACCACTAGACCACTGGTGCTTGTTGTCCATAGCTTCTTAGAAAGTTATTCTACTCCAACCTATGAAAAGAGAGGTTCATGCTTAGATGGAGGGACAACTCAGCTGACGAGAGAGAGAAAGGAAATTTGATGGACCGTTCCGTTCCTTGCCCATGGAGCGGTTTATCCTGAAAGGTTGGTTGGTTTGTTTGTTTTTTTTTTTTTTTTTTTGTTGCAAATTGAACATTTTGTTTTAATAAAAAATAGTATATCATTTATATTCCAAATAAATTTTCAGTTTTTATTTTTTTTCTTCATTAATTGTCAATTTCTTTTTTAAAGTGTTTTTAAAAAGCTTTTGAAAAGGTTTATAAGTGTGGGAGGAAAAATTTGTTAAAGGTTCATAAAAATGAAAAATGAAAAATTAAAAATCATAAGCCCTTTGAAGGGGTTTATGAGTAAGGATGTCCTTATGCCTTCTTCATCCCAATATAGAAGTTGCCAAATATGAATACTAAGATTTTTTTTTTTAAAAATATTCCTTTTTAAATTCATATTTACCTAAATGACACAAGAGAAAATTTATGTACCAAAATGACCACATTTTGAGAAATCGACATTGGTAGTACCGTTTTTGGCTTAAAGTCGGCACTACCAATGCCGATTTTGGTCAGTCAAAAGTCAGCGAGGATCAAGGCTTAGGCTTAGGATTAATTGATTGGCTAATGGTGTATTTTGGATTAAGAGAAGTCGGTATTGCCAATACCGACTTCAACTAGGGTTATAGTGAAGTCGGCATTGACAATGCCGATTTCAGCCCATCATAAATCTCCTCACAGCCTCTTCTTTCTCATTCTTTCATAACCATTTCTCTTCTCATTCTTTCATAACCATTTCTCCGTCCATTTCAATTTCAGAGCTCAACATTCTTCAATATTTTGTGAATTAAGCATTATTCAAGGTACATTTTATTCTTTTTTATATATTTTGACTGTCGAATGAATTGATATATTTTGATTTGTATAATGTGATTTGTTGCTTTTTTATATATTTTGATTGTTGAATTAATTTGTTTAGGGAAAAATATGAGTGGACTTCCACTTATTTTCATGTGCTACTGGGGAGGAGATGATGAACACCCGTTTGGAGATAGTAATCTTGAACAGGGCCGAAATTTTCCCTTAGGGCAAAAACTCGTTGGAGTTACAAAAAATTGATTAGGAAGTTATATAAGAAAATTGATATAGATCCAAGGGATATTAAGTTGAAAGTTATTTGTAGATATCCTCATATTATGGGCAATGGGTTTGCAAATTACATTCCGCTTGAAGTCGAAGATGATATGTGTGTGAAAGTCATGTTTGATGTTTTACGCTCAATTAGGTGGGATTGGTAGCTTGCAGTTGTATATTATCATGGATTTTAGACTTGATAATAATGTGCGTTCTGATGAGGTTGAAACACGTGAGGAGCCGATACAAAATGATAACTACCTTGAGAGAGATGCTTTTGGTTATGAAACACATTGGGAAGAGGAAAGGGAAGTGGAACCGGAAGTGGAAGCAGAAGTGGAAGTGGAAGGGGAAGCGGAAGAGGTAGAGGAACGTGAAAACGATGATGATTCAGATTATGAAAGTCATATCCTTGCAGTAAGTTCTGATGCTGATTCTGGATATGAAGATTGTTCGAGTGCAACTGATAACGAGAATGAGGGTGATGATGGGGAAGGTGGTGATGTAGGAGCACAGATGATTACTTTTCAAGGTGAACCGCAAAATCAAATGTATGGGAGAGGAGACTATCAATTTTACCGTGATATTGGTGAAGGATCAGAGAGTTATGATAATACTGAATACAAGTTTGCCGAATGGAATGCGGAGAAGGATGCAATCGCTAAAGGTATTCGCTTCTCGTACAAGATTGATGTGCGCACCCGGATAAAGAAGTACCATATTAAGAAGAATCTCGAGGTTCAAGGTGAGAAAGAGCACACCGCAAAAGTGGACTATTGAGTGTTTGGTGAAACAGGTTCCCCGCAATTTCTATGTCAATGTGAGTCGAAGAAGGGTGGGTACTGGGAAGTAACTAAGTACAAGGGTCCACATTCTTGCTTGGCTTCGAGATGTTAGCGGCGATCATCCTAATTTAGATGCTAAGTTTATAGGACGAGAAGTTTTCGATCTTGTCAAGGCTGATCCGGATTACAAGATTAAGCTTATCATGATAAATATAAAATCAGATCACGGTAAGGATGTTTCATATCGGAAGGCATGGTGTGGTAAACAAAAAGCCATCGCTCAAGCATATGGGGACTGGGAAGAATCTTATAGAAAGTTGCCACGTTTGTTAGCAGCTATTCAAAAGTGGAACCCTTCAACCATTGTGGAGTTTTCTAATCGTCCTGAAGCTGGTCCTCCAGGTTCGTTTGACCGTGTGTTCTGGGCATTTGGCCCTTGTTTGGAAGCATTCTCTCATTGCCGTCCTGTCATTTCTGTTGATGGCACATTCTTGCATGGAAGATATAAAGGGGTAATACTTATTGCTATGGGTGTCGATGCGAATGATAGTTTACTTCCACTTGCTTTTGCTCTTGTTGAAAAAGAAGACCATGAAAACTGGTCTTGGTTCTTACATCTTCTTTGCAGACATGTTATTAGGGCTCGTGAAGTTTGTTTGATATCTGATCGCCACAATGGGATCCTTGCCACTATTGGAGAAAATGGTTGGCCACGAACTGTTGTGCACAGGTGGTGCATGTTGCATTTACGAGCTAATTTCCTTTACACTCATAAGGGGGTTGGCTTAAAAGATCTTTTTTGGCGTGCTGTTAGCGCCACCCAGGACCGAAAGATGAAAAATTACTTGGCTCAGATTCGTATAATCAATCGCGAGGCAGTTAAATGGTTTGAGTTGTTGGATGCTAAAAAGTGGTCAATGGCGCATGATGGTGGATATAGGTACGGCATTAAGACTACCAATTTGTCTGAGGTTTTTAATGGTGTGATGAAAGGAGCACGAGGGATGCCTATTTCGGGTATTGTTGAGATGGCCTTCTATAGGTGTGTGGAATACTTTCAAAATAGACTCTCGATATCAATAAGGGCTTTAGGGGGGTATCCTGGTAACCCCAATATAAATGCTAGACTGCTATTCAGCCAAAGGGTCCAACAAAAATATGACTTCAACTTGAAGAAGGCCGGCTATCATAGTGTTAGGAGGTTTAACAATACTCCAGTAGGTGTTTATCAAGTTACAACTGGGCGACGCGGTGAAAGGGGTGGAAGGATTCAAGTGGTGGAATTGGGTCCTCGAGCATGCACTTGTGGTAAATGGGTGCAATATCATTACCCTTGTTCGCATGCTCTTGCCTGCTTCAAAGCCCAACATATTGATGGTTTGAATTTTGTTGATCCCTTTTACAGTCTTGAGGCGTACCACAATACATGGAGGGGCACTTTTAATCCGATCCATGACGAGGCTTACTGGAATGTAGATCATCTTGTCCCAAGTTTTTATCCTAACCCAATGCACCGGCGTGATAAGAAGCAAGGAAGACCTAAATCAAGGCGGATTAGAAATAGGATGGATTGGCAGGTGGAGAAAAGGAAGTTTCGTTGCGGGATATGCAAGGGAGAAGGTCACACTAAAAGTAGATGTCCAACTCTTAGGGTGGAGGATTAAATGTTATTTTCTAGTAATTGTAATATGTTTTGTTTAACTATTTGTGAATGTTTGTTTTATTTGAACTTTGAACTTGTAATATATTTAAGTATTCGTAGATGTTATTTGAACTTTGAACTTGTAATATATTTAACTATTTGCGAATGTTTTTTTATTAAGTGGTTGAATCCCTAATAACTCGTGGCATAAGTGACACCATTCCAACTTATTAATATTGGCTCGGGAACTAGTCACAACATCCCCGTCTATAGGAAGGTCACATAATATGCCAACATTCTGAAGGGTGATGGTCATCTCCCCAACTGGCAAATGGAATGTGTGCGTCTCTGGACGCCATCTCTCAACTAAAGCCTCTATCAAATGCCAGTCATATTTGAAATGACCTAGCTTATAAACACCGTAGAATCCTACGTCTAAAAGTTTGCTTTGTATCCTAACATCCAAGTTTCTAGGAAGTAACGGACCGCGCCTAAATCTAATTGTCTCAACTTCCTGTCTAGCCCAAATATAATTTGAACGGTGTTTATCTTGTAATCTTAATACGGAGGGGTCTAACGGCCCAGGATCAACAAATGCTTGGGTTTGGTCCATCTGAAACAAACAAGAAAACTATTAAACTAAAATTCAGTGACAAAAAGGCTGCCCCGTTAAATATTTAACTAAAAAAGGACAATTTTCTGACGGTTTAGTTAAGTTTTTGACAGAAGATGGCATTTTTTTTGACAAAAAGACACAACTGTTAATTATTAAACTATAATTCAGTAAAAAACCCCTTCTCGTTAAATATTTAACTGAACAACGAAAAACTCGTTAAATTTCTGACAATACAGTTAAGTTTCTAACAGAAACTTAACATTTTCGTTAAATTTCTAACAAAATTCGAATAAATTAAAAATCAAGTTTCATCAAATCTTAATAAATAACCTAACTAACATGTATGTATTAAGGAAACTAAACAAAAATTAACACAAATTATATAAATAAATATAATTAAAACACAAATTATAGAAAAAAAAAATCAACAAATACTAACCTTATATTTTAAAAACGTGAGTATGAATAACGTTTTTAGGATTTTGAATGTTATTCTTGGTTGGCTTGATGAGATCTTGGTTGGTGTCAATGGCTGAGAGATAGAGAGAAGATGAGAGAAGAGAAGATGGGAATGAAGGGATGAAGGGAAGGGGAGGGGGGGTCTGCACGCATGGGATTCTGTAAAGCAGAAGTCGGCACTACCAATACCGACTTCACCCCACTTTTCCAGAAAACGGCATTGGTAATGCCGACTTCACTGTAACCCTAATTGAAGTCGGTATTACCAATGCCGACTTTACTTAAAATTAATTAAAACTCCCTAATTAATGCAATTAATCCTCCCATTTAAACCTCCCAATTAATCCTCCGATGGTTGACTTTTGACAGACCAAAAACGGCATTGGTAGTGCCGACTTTAAGCCAAAAACGGTACTACCAATGCCGATTTCTCAAAAACTGGTCATTTTGGTACATAAATTTTCCCCCGTGTCATTTAGGTAAATATGAATTTAAAATGGAATATTTTTTTTAAAAAAATCTGAATACGCGGAGGTTAAGAAAAAAAAAGTGTTAGAGAGTATAAAAAGTAAAGTAGGAGAGAGAAAATGGGGTAAAGTGTTTTTGTTGTGAGTATAACAAGTGAGTTCCATTATTTACTTACATTGGATTAGTGATTTTTATATTAGAACCAGTGGCGGATCTAGGATTTCTTAACTGCGGGTGCACAATTTACACTATATAACTTCATACTAAAATTTTCCATAACGTAATTACATTGCAATACATAACTTCGAATATAATTGTCTCATAGGGAAAAACAATACAAATATTCGAATTAAATTTGTACCCTCCGCATTTTCATACTTTGAAAACGTTTAATAACATCATCATTCGTTACTTTCCTAAACAAATCTTTTTCAACATAACATACAAGACAATTATTCAAAAATTGATTACAAAGAAAATGATAACCAAGGAAAACAATCCCAGGCATCATCTTTGCGCTACACACAAGTTGTCTTATGTACACAATAATGATCTATACCTGAGCTCCAAAATAAGCAAGTTCAGCTGCCTCATCGAAAGTAAGATATGGCACAGGCTCTGCACTTGAATATATATTCGGATCACATGTTAAAACTCCATCCACATCTTTCCATACCTGTGACAAGTTGAGATAAGTTTTAGAGATCTTTCCCAGAAACATGAATCAGAGTTGCAGTAGAACTTGGAACTGATGGAGATGAAAATACGTATTGATTAAACAGATTTTGTCAAGGAGAATTGTTATTCGCCCCCGCATCATTACTCAATACCCCCGCATTGCTAAGTATACCAAGAAAAATAGACATTCAACATTATATGTACCACCATTATTCCCATTTTACCCCTTTCTTTTTACCTTCACTATCTCTCTCTTCCCACACACAAAATTAGGGTGTTCTTGAAAAGTACAAACATTCCGGCACCACATTGAAGCCCGCCGCAATCTTTCTCCCAAAAACCCAATTCATGAAATTAAAAAGCTTGCATTTTCCCTGGAAATTACGTGATCCCCGCATTACCCTGTTCAAATCTGTTAGTCTCCTTAAAGTGGGTTTGGATTGATTTGATTCTTGCCCTTTTCCTTGGTAAAGTTCTTTGTTGCTTGAATTGGTAGGTTACCCACTATTGTAATTTGTTCGGATGACCCACTATTGTTGTCTAATGCTTTGTTAAGATTGGGACCGCACACCACTGTTTGATTATTTGACCGAATCAAAATCGTGTTTGGAATATGCCCTTTGACAATATGGCTAGCTCCGTGGGAAGTAATTGGGCATTTGAAGGGGAGTCTCGTGGCATCAGTTCCTCGGACTCCGCCGGTTCATTGCAGGCTGAACAAATCTCCCTCGACATGTTGAAAAACACTCCGTCAAATATAAGAAGGTTGGCGGAATCTGAAAATGGTGACGATGACCGGAGTAGGAGGCATGGTGGTGGGGCTGACTGATGGGTGGTGGGATGTGAAAAGGTTAATATTGTCATTTCCTTTAATGGCATTTTTGTTATAATATTATTGCGGGGGTATTTAGGAATATCAATCAAGATTGTAAAAAAAAAAAAAAAGATTGTAGAGTTCAGTGCATATCTCATTCTAGTTCACACAATTTTCGCTAACCTGAATTTCTCGTAAACCCAATGTTTTACCAATAGTTGTGGCTATCAAATATGACTGCCACCTCTACCCATTGTAGTCACAGCATAAGTTCTCCAACCCTGAAACCAGTTTAACAAAACAGGTAGTGTTTTTTCAAAACCATAGATGATGTTCCCATCCTTCATCCAAGAAAATGTCTCACCCCAAAACTAGAATTATCCACCCCAAAACTAGTTTTGCCATCCCCAATTTTTTTTTCTTTTTTCTAATGAGAAATTTGTCCATATTCAATAATCAACAATAACACCACCAAATATCCTACACAAAAATTCAACGAAATAACCATTTAATCAACAAAAATTAAAAATCAAACACATACATATTTGAAATCAAACATTTAACCAACACATATATATAAATCACCCACTAAATCTTAAAAAAAAATCAAAGCCCCAAAATTATTTTCAAACCCTAGATTTATATTTTACTTGAATGAGAGAGAGATAAGTCAAAGGAGAGATTTGAGGATTTGGGATACTTATTACAGGAGTACAGAGGATTGAAGCTTGATGGATGAAGAATGAAGATTGGAGTCGATGGTCGTCGCTCGCGTCGCTGGGAACCGGAACGGAAGTGGTCGTCTAGTGCGTTGGACTTGGAAATAGGAAAGTGAAAGTGAACAAAAACGCCTGTAACTTTGTTGGGTTTACATTTACTAATACTAAGTTCACCTTCCTTTCTAAACAGTCAATTCTTTTTTGGGATACACTTAGTAAAAAAATAAAAAAATTAAAACTGGTAAAAAAATTGACCGGGTGCACGTGCACCCGCACGTGACACTGTAGATCCGCCCCTGATTAGAACGCTTAAAAAGGAAATTAATAACTTTTATATTGGAACGTGATGTGATCATAAGAAAAAAAGTTTGGGCCTTCATAATTGACATAAGACCCAACACGTTGAGATGGACCAATGATTAAGAAATAGGCACAAGATACACAAAGGAGACTTGTTGAAAGAGCGAGAAACAAGGTGAGAAATAAGAGGTCCAACGTAGGGCCCAGTTAAGCCCATATCACTATAAAGGCGAGATAATCAGTGATGAGATTCGCATGGCGACATATGGATAAGCGACAACAAGGACAAGAGAAAGGAAATCGCCCAAACAAGAATGTCGCCCAACAGCGACATATCAATTAACAACAATTCTCTAGAAACAACCAAATATGTTACTTACGTGTACACTTGGACCCACAAAATCAGTTACACATGATGAGCTATCTATCAGTAAAGGGTGACTTCTCCACTAACTTTGTGTGCTTATAAACATCCAATAAGAAGATGACACGTGGTCATTGGCACATGCAAGACACATGACGAAATAAACTATATTAACAACCTTCTTCACCTGAAAATGTAAGTCTCAAGTAAATTTGAATATCATTTCTGCAGTTTTCATTGTATTCTTCTTTATACACCAACAAATACTTATCCTTACGCCGGAGGGGCTTTAGCCGGAGACGCCCCCGGCCTAGTTCACGGTGTATTTTGTGTGTAGGATTCAACAGAGAATGTAGCTGGAGTATCCATTTTTGACAACAAAGCTTTGGGCCTGATCAACCATTTCGTTTGACAGCATCAGAGAATGTGTGGAATATGTGTATACTAACGACTGTAGCCTATAAATGACTTTGCTTCAAAATAATTGCGCTTTACTACTTTACTTATTTTTAGGTTTATTTTATCATAGTAAATGATCGCGCAGGAAAGCGTGTGGGCTCAGTTCTTTGTGTCCAGCAATGAATGAGCTAGCTATGGATCTGCACAGCACAAGAAACAAGGGTGAAACTGCGCCGGGGGTCTTCCGGCAAGCCCCTCCGGCGTGAGAGTAAGATGATGGACTGAAAAGTGGTGCAGATAATATGATATGTGTGTGGGTACGTGAATATGCAATAAAGCATTACCTTTGTCCATGTTGATACTTTCTTATTTATAGTAGGAATATTGATGTTAGGGTTTTCACCATAGCCGTTGGATTGAATGGTTTCCAACCGTTAGATCAGCTCTGTCTCCTAGGTGTACACGTGTCACGCTGGGATTGATCCGTCTATGTAAGGACACCGCAGCCTTCTCGACATTGATAAGCAAACTTGCCTTATAAGGGAAAGTCAACTGCTGTACCTTTGTAGTTATTACCGATCGCATGATTGCACAGAAACAAGGCAATCCGTAGCAGGTGTCCGCATTATCCCAAATTAGCTAATTAACCAAGATTGTTGAGGAAGCTTAATGAAGAGACGACTGAGCCGTACGTCCAAACTTGGATCGTCTCCTTGAGGTATGTCTCGACGAGAGAGAGTTAGTCGCTCAATGACGACGCTCACTGGGACGAGTGCCAATGGCGGGAGGAAGACTCGTCGTTAGATGGACCCTGGGCTCATCGTCGACGATCTCTTCTTGGTGTGTCGACGGGCTAGAAGTTAGCCCTTCCATTAATGGTGTGATAGCTCGTCGTTTGGATGGGCTTGGTCGCTCAGTGGCGACGACTGCCAACCAATGTTGGACGGGCTATGGCCCAAGGCCTTGATCTGATTCTTTGTGGTTGGTCCTTTGATGGGCCTATTGGGCCCCCAGGCTCGTAGTAAACGTTGGGCTCGGCCCATCACAAAGTTATTCCGTTCAGTGGCCCCCAACTCATGGTCGTCTTGACGGGCCAGGAGTTGTCATTTTCCCACCAAGGCAATCCGTACGACCGTCAATTTGAATTTTGAATTACGGTGACGTCAGCATAGGTGACGTGGGCGGCTGAGATCTCTTCTTCAATTGCCACGTGTCCTCTGATGGGACAAGTGCCTCGGAAGTTGCGACGAGGGTATTTAATGCCCCTACTCATTGCGCCGTTTGGTTTTCCTGTGAATGAACCGTTCATCTTCCCCCAATATAAAAACTTTCTTTCTTCCTCATTTCAAACTTTCCAAACCCTTGATCAGTGAGAGCAAAGTAAGAGGGGCGATTTCCGGCCACCGTCAGAAAGAATTCCGGCAACCAGGATCACGATCTCCGACAACCACAATCGTTCTGGCAACTCCGTCTGTGAGGTATCTAGGCGCCTGGATAAGAGATTTCTTCGAACTTCCGCCGGAAAACTCATCGGAAAGAGCATCTTCCAACCCATTACCAGGTAACATCTTCATCTGTTCTTCATTTTCTGGGTTTTTCATTGGGGGTTAGTCAGATGGGACCAAGAACTATAAGTTTCGAGAGAGGTGTCAAGTTTGGTTTTGGGTTGAATCAAAGGGTTTACAAATGTGCCAAGGGGATTTGGAGGGAGATTCCTTTATCTGAGTGTGCTTCAATCCTGGGGAAGTTTAACTTTGAGAATGAGCCCTTGGGGTTCCCAGAGGGAGAGATTCTAGGGGATTTTGAGGATGGTGACCCAAGGGTAACTCCCTTCCGGTCCATGAACGATCTGCCCGCCCATGTTAGGACCCACTACTCTTTGTCCCGTTGTGATTTAACTAGGGCTTTGGTCGTAGGGGAATCTAGGTCGCCACTAGGTAGGTCGTTGCCTACGGATGTTAGGACTGATTCCCCTCTTTTATCCCCTTGTTTTGTAGAGATGGATCACGACGGGCGTCCTGACCAGCCGGCTCCAGAAGCCAACGAGCCGAGCACAAGTGCAAGGGGCAAACATGCAGCTTTAGCCTATCACACATTTGTACAAGTTGGATCAAACGACGATGAGTTTGGAGGTGGGGCAAGAGGAAAATGGGCCGTGCCTAAGATCGAGCTCAGGAAACAGGACGTCGGGAAGCAAATGATCGACGCCCTACGAGGATCGTTTAGGGTTCAAGCTTCGACCTACAAGTTGGAGCATCTCAGTTTGACGGAGTACGAGCCCCGTCGTCAATCCTTAGTGACCAGCAAGGAGAAGGTGGGCTTCTTCTATAAACACTTTGAGTTCGGCCTGAGATTGCCTTTGGATCCTTTCATCAACGAGTTCCTGGAGGACTCCGCCTGTATGCCCATGGAACTTAGTGCCAACACCGTCAGAATTTTGTGTGGCTTTGCCATCGTCTGCAGATTCCTTGGCTACGAGCCTTGCAATAAAGTATTCCGTCGATACTACCGAACGGCTCGGAATACCTCCAAAGGGAAATCCACCGTGAGTGTATCTTCGATTAAAAACGCAAGGAATTTTTTCTTGGATATCCCGAACAAGGTGTATGGTTGGGAGAACCATTTGATCCTGGTGGAAAGTCGAGTAGGATGGCAGTTTCCTTTTCCAGAGGGCAACGGGCCAGTCAGTGATAGGCATATCTTTCAAGCTCCGTGGGCCGACGAGCTGAAAGGAAAGATTGACAATTTGTTAGATCTTGGATGGGTCTCGTACAAAGACATAGAGGCCTCACAATGGAGATACATCCGAGCTGGCATGATGTCTAACCCGTCCATGGGGCCTGAACCTTTAGTGAAGATTGATTTGGATGCCCGCTATCCTGACTGGGTCGTCCACCAGGAGTTTGTTTTTAAAGATAATTGTTTGAACTGTGCGACGGCGCGAACTGGTCGTCTTGAAGAAAGTTGTGAAAACCTTGAAATGAATGGGGGTTGGACTCCTGCTATCTTTTTAATTTTAACATTCTCTTGTCTCGTCGTGAATACAAACTAACCTCTTTTATTTGGTCGTTATGCAGTTCTTACCCAAGACGACGTGGATAAAATTGAAAAAAGGATAATGGATGGAGCCATCAGAGCTAGTGACAGGGGCACCAAAAAGAAGGAGAGGGCTGCGACCCGTGCCATACTCGATCGTCAAGAGAAGCAGACGACGAGGAATGAGCAACTCCCCAAAGACCCTGCTGGTGCCATCCCAATGATCGAAAGGGAGCCCGTCGTCGAAGGATTGAACACCGGAGGCCGTCAGGCCGTCGTTGATGCACCTGAGAGAGAAATAGGTATGGAGATTGATCCAAGTATGGAAGCTGTTGGAGCTCAGATGGCCATTGCTGATGAGGCCGAGCGTATTGAAGTGGAGAGCACAGATTCAAACCCCGAGCTCCGTGAGGTCGACGCTCGTGCCTCCAAAAAGAGAAAAAGTCATCTCATTGACCCTCCTAGCCCGTCGGACCCGTCAACTACAAGGGCCGATGCTCCAAGCTCGTCTACAGCGGTCTTGTCTAAGGCCAAGGCTAAAGAGATGGCGATCTCAATTGCCAAAGCTTCTCACATAACTGGGATCCCTTATCTGCAGAGAAACGGCAATGCGCTCTTGCTGGGGACGGCTCTGACAAGGCGTGGACGGGACGTTGAGTTGACTCGTAGGATGAAGGAGGCCAACCTTACCCCCGAAACCTTTCATGCCCGTCTAGGGCTAATCCAGACTGAGGTATTTCGAATTAAAGTTTGTCTTTCTCCGTCTTGTTCATACTTGTGCTAATAATTTAACTGTTGCAGCTATCGTCGATGATGGATGCAATGACGTCGGGTTATAGGGAATGTCTTGATGCCGAGCTTCGGGGCAACGAGCAGCTGATGAAGGCCGTCGGCGATAAGGGGACGGCTGAGCAAAAGCTGAAGGAGGCGGAGACCAACGTTGGCGAGCTCACTCTGGCCCATGAGCTTTTGGTGAATGAAAAGGACAACCTTCAGAAGGAGATAGATGCCTTGAAGGAAGGGAAGGCCAAAGCTGAGGCTGACTCGAAGGTGCTCTCGGACGGTCTTCGCGTTTGTGAGAACCGGCTTCAGAAGTCGACGGCTCAGATTGAAGCGATGAAGACGAGCCGTGATGCTGAGCTGGCCCAAGCCAGGCGTGATGCCGTCGACGACTTCAAGAAGAGTTCTGAGTGCCTTCAACTGGTCACCAAGCATGCTAGCGGGTTCTTCAAAGATGGGGCTAAACACATGGCCAGGCGGCTTCTTCTGGACCCTGCAATAAAAGATCTTCTCTCCGTCCGGAAGTTTGCCGACCTTTGCACGGAGGAAGCTCACGACAACGAAGCACGCTCGGTCCATCCCCTCGTCCCCTATACTGACAATGATTTTCTTATCATAAGGGAGGATGACGCCAAAGCTGGAAAAGACGAGTGGCCTATCCCTGCCGTTGTCCCAGGCAACTTCGATGCATATTACAAATACTTTATTGAAGACGGCCCTGACCCCGATGCAGCTCCTTCAGACGCCGGCGGTGCTCATTAGTTTATTCCGTTGAAAAAATTGTAATCTCTTTATACAATGTTTAGTTTGATTCGGTTGTCTTAAACAATGTTTCGTTTTATTTGGTTGTGGTTCCAAACATTGTCACCAAACAATTTTACTCTTTTTGTAATATAGTCGGCCTGTTTCCTCTTTGTTTAGAGGGGGTCGTACGTACAATATTTTCTCTATGTTTAAGTTATTCAATGCCTTTGTGTTCTGTTAGTTAATCTGTGTTAACGTAGATAGCATGTGATAACTTGTTTTGAACGAGTAAGTTTGAGGACAAGCAGGATTGGTCGTTGTTAGTGACGACCAGAACTTGGGTCGTCCTAATGTGGTCGACGCTTGTTCAAACTTGTATTTTCTCAACTTCTCAATGGCTCGTAGGAATAGTACGAAGGTTCATAGGTTTCTTGCTCGTAGACAAG
The DNA here is from genome assembly GCA_022495995.1 of Adenophora triphylla var. japonica. Lineage (NCBI taxonomy): Eukaryota > Viridiplantae > Streptophyta > Magnoliopsida > Asterales > Campanulaceae > Adenophora > Adenophora triphylla. The sequence goes on along the minus strand of JAFEMH010000408.1, from coordinate 327,107 downwards.
ATTTTATGGACGAGTCGTCTTATTCCGTTATAGCCAAGCTCGAAACGAAGTCTCGGCTTCGTCTAACCTTTATACTTGGCTAAAGTGAGTGCAAGTGTCGAAGTCTTTGCTACGGCGATTTTTATCCTTGATCAAAGTAGTTGTAGGGGTCGAAGTCAGGCTTCAACCGCCTCAGGCTTGATTTGTAATGAACGAGGTTCGGCGAAGTGGTGAGTTCTCATTAATAACTTCTGACTAACAACTGCGTACTGATAACTCATTTACTTCCTACGACCTGGGGATTTATAGGTTATCCCTTACAGATTTCAAGAATTACAGACCTCAAAAATATCTTACAAAATGACAATTAAAAATTCAAATTGAGAACCACAAAATGGGTGCCCTGAGGGCGCTGAATGTTTTCGACGACGACGATCAAAAGTAATACTTCATCAGATGATTGGCGTGCCATGGATGCTTGAGATGTTCCCCGTTGGGCTTAGACAGGCGGTAGGTTCCTTCTCTGACCACACTTGTGACGACGTATGGCCCTTCCCAATTGGGGGAGAGTTTGTTTTGGCGGGCTTTGAGTCCCGTCGCTTCGATCTTTCTGAGCACATGGTCACCTACTTTAAAGAACCTTCTCTTCACCTTCTTGTCATGATAAGCCTTGGTTTTCTTTTTGTAATTCTCCATCCTTAATTGGGCGTCCAATCTCCGCTCGTCTACGAGGTCCAGGTCAACTTGCCGGTTATGGATGTTCTTTTCGACGTCGTAGAGAGCAACTCGGGATTACGTTGGCGAGTTTGAAGCTCGGCGGGAGCCATGGCCTCTGAGCCATAGGCCAAAGCAAATGGAGTTTCCCCCGTTGGCCCCCGGGTGGTTGTGCGGACAGCCCAAAGAGCTGAGGGTAGTCCGTCCAACCATCTTGTATCCTTTCCTTCCAGATTTTTACACAAAGCAGACAGGACGAGCTTGTTTGCAGCTTCAGCTTGCCCGTTGCCTTGGGGATAGGCAACCGACGACTTAGAGTGTTTGACCCCCATCCTGTTCAACTCTTGCTCGAACTTTCTTGAAAATTGCAGGCCATTATCTGAAACGATCACCCTTGGGATTCCGAAGCGACACCATATCGAATCATGGATGAAGCTTAGGGCGTTGTTTTCAAGTGATTTTGTTCAAGGCCTCGGCCTCCACCCACTTTGAAAAATAGTCAATCGCTACGATTACATACTTGACTCCTCCGTCGCCGGTGGAAAAGGCCCAATCAGTCAACACCCCACATATCAAACGGCCAAGCGGCCATGACAGGGGTTTGCTCGGGCCGTTGGTAGCTTGGGGAGGTCGGCGAAACGTTATGTGTATCACACTTTTTCACAAACTGCCCGGCGTCTTCACGGAGGTGGGGCCGGTAGTATCCCATGGTAATGATCTTATCGGCCAACGTTCGGGCCCCGTGGTGGCCCCCGCATTCTCCTTGGTGTACCTCGAACAAGCAATTGAACGATCTTGTCGGGGTGGACGCACTTCAATAAGGGTCTGGTAATGGATCGTCGGTAAAGCTCTCCCTCTACGACCGTAAATCTGGGGGACTTTCTCTTGATTTGCCTTGCCAAAACCTCGTCCGTCGGCAGCTCATTCCGTTCAATGAAATTTTTCAGCTCGTCGATCCAGCATCTTGGACCTTCGGCGTTGCACATTACCTTTACTCGATCGTAGGCTGGTTGTTCCAAGTGGGCTAGGTGATGGCCGTGCTCCTCCTCTGGGAGTTGGTCCGTAGCTAGCTTGGAGAGCAGGTCGGCGTGTTCGTTATTTTCTCGAGCTATCCTCTGTATCATGCCCTTTATCCCTGTGATATTCGCAATATTTGTTCATGTTTTTCTTTCCCTTCCCGTTGGGATTCATCTTCGGCGCCGGGCCGAAATCAACGTTGCTCAAAATTTTTGCTCTAGACACAGTGAGTGGAGTGTATGACTCCGGGACTTTTTCTGCTTTCAGCTTGTTTTTTCCTTTATCTCCGACCTTATCTTTCCTAGATTTTGTCGCCTCAACCTCGTCGACGGCCTTTCCTTCCCTTTGAACCTTTCTTTCTTCAGCCTCGGCGACGGCGTACGCCTTGGCATAGAGGTCTTTGCGGGACTTGGCCGGGTGGACTTGAAGCTCGTAGTCTAGAGTGGGGGAAATGACGCCGTGTCTGAAGCAATTTATGATTTCCCTATCTGTTAGGTCTTCATCAATCTGATCTACCAGTTTCTTGAATCTCTTGAAATAGCTCATCGAACTTTCAGTGGCTCCTTGGGATATGTTGCTAAGGTCGTTGACAGTCTTACGACGCTCTCCCGCCGTAGCAAACCTTCCTAAAAACTTCTTTCTCATCTGCTTCCATGATTCGATACTCCCCTTGGGCAAGCTTCTAAACCATCTCGTAGCCGCGTCGACCAGTACTCGTAAGGGCCTTGCACATGATGTCGTCGTGGCTCGAGGCTTTGCCACTACGTACATCTGTGCCTCCAGGTGTTGCATGTGGTCAATGGCACTGGTGGAGCCGTCGTATGGTTTAAGTTTGGGTAGGTTAAAGCCCGGTTCTGGGGGTCCTGTTTCCAACATCCAGGGTGCAAGGGGATTCATAGTGCCACCGTCGTCATCAGAGTCGTCGCTGTCCGTTTTCTTTCTTTTGCTCGTCAGTTCTTCCACTTGGCGCCTCAGCCTCAAGAACTCTCTCATATCTACCCCTCCTGCTGGGACGGCGTGGGTGATCCTATCTTGACGGGGCCCCCGGGTAACGGTGTTAGATCGTTGCCTCACGGTGGGGGCGGGTCGTCGTGAGATGGATCGCTCCCTGTAGCTAGGAGGGGGAGACGGCCTATAAGATCTTGACAGTTCTCGTTCATGACGAGGTGGGGTACGAGTTCTCTCTCTTTGGCTCTGCGCTTGTTCATTTCTTGATGACGGAGTCTGTGGACGACCGCGGACAATCTGATTCTGATTTGCTTCAGGGTTCTCGACGACTAACGCTCTACGAGGGTCTACTTCCCCAGGTCGTCGTTGCTGCGACGGTGCTCCTTGGCTCCGCCTCTCGTTAATGTGATCCCTTAGGTCAAGCTGTGGTACAACCCGTTCATTCTCAGTGGCAGTCCCTTCGCGACGACCAGCATTCTCTCTCTGGTTTCTTCTCCTCCTTCCTGACGAGATTGTTTGGTGGGATGCCTGGGGAGCTTGAGGAGCGGCCATACGAATGAGCTCGTCTTGGATTTGCAAAAACTCCTTGAGGGCGTTGGCTCTTTCGACGAGGAAAGCCGCCCTGTCGAGATTAGGGTTAGAGGGACCTCCTGCATATCTTGCCGCTGTCTCAGGCCTCCTTTCCAGTGGAGGTCTCCTCTGGCGCTCGGCAGCAGGCCTTTTCTCTCTTCTCCTGGCCGTTTGAAGGCCTGTATCGTCAACCATCCCCTGTGACCTGGTAACCCTTAAGTTAGGGTTCCTAGGTGGTGAGGGTGGCCTGGGATTTTCTTGCTGAGGTGGTACGCCCTCATCTGCTGTAGACTTGCTGGCCGTATGGCCATCTGACACCATTTTTCAAACTCTTCTGGTTGTATTCCTTCTACTGGAGATCACTAACACGTTTCCCGGCAATGGAACCAATCTGATCGCGCAGGAAAGCGTGTGGGCTCAGTTCTTTGTGTCCAGCAATGAATGAGCTAGCTATGGATCTGCACAGCACAAGAAACAAGGGTGAAACTGCGCCGGGGGTCTTCCGGCAAGCCCCTCCGGCGTGAGAGTAAGATGATGGACTGAAAAGTGGTGCAGATAATATGATATGTGTGTGGGCACGTGAATATGCAATAAAGCATTACCTTTGTCCATGTTGATACTTTCTTATTTATAGTAGGAATAGTGATGTTAGGGTTTTCACCATAGCCGTTGGATTGAATGGTTTCCAACCGTTAGATCAGCTCTGTCTCCTAGGTGTACACGTGTCACGCTGGGATTGATCCGTCTATGTAAGGACACTGCAGCTTCTGACATTGATAAGCAGCTTGCCTTATAAGGGAAAGTCAACCTGCGTACCTTTTGTAGTTATTACTGATCGCATGATTGCACAGGAAACAAGGCACTGTAGCAGGTCTGGCATTATCCCAAATTAGCTAATTAACCAAGCTTGTTGAGGAAGCTTAATTGAAGAGACGACCTGGAGCTGTACGTCCAGTTGGATCGTCTCCTTGAGGTATGTCTCGACGAGAGAGAGTTAGTCGCTCAATGACGACGCTCACTCTTGGACGAGTGCCAGTTGGCGTCGGAGGAAGACTCGTCGTTAGATGGACCTAGCTCATCGTCGACGATCTCTTCTTGGTGTGTCGACGGGCTAGAAGTTAGCCCTTCCATTAATGGTGTGATAGCTCGTCGTTTGGATGGGCTTGGTCGCTCAGTGGCGACGACTGCCAACCAATGTTGGACGGGCTATGGCCCAAGGCCTTGATCTGATTCTTTGTGGTTGGTCCTTTGATGGGCCTATTGGGCCCCCAGGCTCGTAGTAAACGTTGGGCTCGGCCCATCACAGGTTATTCCGTTCATTAAATAATATTTCTTTTACTAACAATATATTCGAGATTGACCAAAAATAATTACTTTCTCTTTCGGAATAATAGTCCTCCCTTTTTTTACAAGTCATCCCTTTATTTTGCACGCTAAATAATAAAAAATAAGTAAATATTTCAAGTGCATTGAGGTCATTATTGTCTAAACAATACTATACACAATTCAAGTGGTTTAAAGAGTTGCAGATCTAGGATTTTTAGTCAGGGGTCAAATTTTTTTTTTTACATAACAGAAAGCTAAAATCAAATCATTATTAGAGATAATGAATTCTAACGCGATATATAGAACCTACTTTTCATTGTCATGAGTGTAAATTTTGATGATGATAATAAAATAGAGAACACCAATTGCAGATACCTAAGAAAGAAAGAAAGAAAGAAAAGGAGGAATAACTTTTGGGAAAGTTTGAAAGCGTGAGTTTTTAGGAAACAATGTGTTTTCTTATTCGAATCAATATCACACATTTGTTAAATTGATTTTGGAGCTTTCATGGAAATATTTATATTGTCCTATTATGAAAAGGACTTTATTCTAGGAAATAAGTTGTTTCCTATTTCGAATCAAAGAGGAATTTTTGATAAGTTGATTTTATGCTTTCATGGAAAGATTCATAAGTATCCTATTTTGAAAAGGACTTTGTAAATAAATTAAATATCTTTTATTTATGTACATAGTTTTATATTAGGACTAACCTACTAACAATCTATTTCTTTGTGAGTGTGATTTGTATTTCCTTATAGGTAAAGAGATCTCACAAAGGAAGATGTTGATTGCGTGAAGAACTTCTCCATGGTGCATATAAATACAAGGCATTCAGCACAAGAGAAGCAACGAAAATTCTGAAAGAGAAATACTTATTCTTCACAGTTTTTCAACATTGTTGTTTTAGGTTGTGAGTGAAGGTTGTGCCTTACATCCGTAACTCACATCTAGGTTTTCATAGAGTTCTTTGTTTTACTTCTGACTAGAATAGGTCCTACTTGGGAAAGGGGAATTGTTCTTTGTCATAGAAGGTGATTAGAACTCATTTAGTATTTTAGTCTTTTAGTTTTTCACTTATTTGTTTTTGTAAGAAACAAAAGTTTTTATAGTGAAAAGTTTTTGGGCGTAAGCCTAGTTTGCTGATCTCAAGATCAGTAAGCGTATATAACTTTTGTGTTATTGCTTTAAGTTTATTTTATTCCGCTGCATTATCTGTGGATGTGTGGACAGTTGTGAGACACATCTGTACTCACATTCGTATTCTGTTGAAGTTTATTGTGCTTCCTAGCTACACGAAACTTTCAATTGGTATCAGAGCCAACTCTCGATATATTACTGAGTGTTGATCCAGAAAGTGTAGTCATTATGGAATGCCAAAATCATCAAAACAGGCCTCCTGTCTTGGATGGCACTAATTACTCTATTTGGAAGTCTAAAATACGAAATTATATCAAAAGTATTGATGAAAGGGCTTGGATGTGTATCCTTGTTGCATGGCAACCTCCTACTGTGGAGAAGAAATCTGCTTCTGGTGTTGGTGAGTCTATTTTTGAAAAAAAACCTGAAGAGCAATGGACTCTTGAAGAAATACAATCTGCAAATTATAATTCAAAAGCAATGGGTGCTATTTCCAGCCATGTTTCTGGAAATATGTACAAGCTTATCACTAATGAAAGTGTTGCTAAAGCTGTTTGGGATATTTTACAATCGCAATGTGAGGGAGTACCAAGTGTAAAAGCTACTAGGCTTATGATTTTAATGGATAGGTTTGAAATACTTAGAATGGAGGAGACAGAGGATATTGTCTCCTATGCTGCTAAGATCCATGAAATCTCCAATGAATGCACTAGCCTAGGAGAGTCAATTTCGAATGCTAGATTAGTAAGCAAAATCTTAAGAACTTTGCCTGAAAGGTTTAATATCAAGGTTGCTGTCATTGAAGAGACTAATGACACTAAAACAGTAGGTTTAGACAAACTTGATGATATTTTAACTGTCTTCGAGCTAAATCTTGAAGCTCAACAAAAGAACAAGGCAATAAGTATTGCCCTTAAAAGTTATGCAGCCATTCCAAAGAAAATAGCTGACCTCTCCTCTGAAATTAATGAATCTAATCTTGAGGAAGATGATGTGGCTGTAATCACCAAGAAGTTCAATTCTATTTTGAAAAACAAAAGGAAAAATAAGTTTCCTAGAAAAAACTCTCAGGATTTAGAGAAACAAGAAGATAATCCTGATGAGGGGTTCAAAAAGAAAAGTTTTGATAACAAGAAATCCTCTGATTCTGTGCAATGTAGAGCATGTCGTGGCTTTGGTCACTTTGCTAATGAGTGTGCTAACACACTTAAGAAAAGGGGAATTAGTTACACTGCTGCTTCGAGTGATAGTGAGGATGATGAAGTATTTGCTAACATCTCTGCGTTTGAATCTTCTTCTGTTTGTTTTAATGCTTATACTGCAGATACAAATGAAGAAGAATTTTCTGAAGCTGATCTGGAGACGGATGTGGATACAGATGTGTACACATCCGAACTCACATCCGAGCAAACCTTTAACTGTTTTTCTGTAAAAGGAGATTCAGATGATGAAGATAGGGACATTCCCTATGAGGAACTCTTTGCAACATACAAAAAGCTACATGCTGATTGGATGAAACGTATGGACAAAATTGAGGTACTTGCTAAGGTAAATAAGTCTCTTTCTGATAAATTAGCTGTTTGTGAAGATGAAAAGTTCATACTTTCAAAAGAAAATGATATTCAAAAAGATACCATTGCCAAACTTGAAGTTTTGGTAATCAAAAGAGAAGTTGAACTTGAAAAATTCAAAAATGAATGTGAGAAAGCTGAGAGTACATTTACCAAGTTGAACAAAAGTAAAATGAAACTTGATGAAGCTATTACCATGGGTCAACTAAACAAAACTGATCTGGGGTTTGAAAAAGGAAAATTTGTAAAGGAGGGATGTGAGGCCTCTACTTCAAAAAGTGTGGAAAAATCAATTTTAAAAGAAAAAACTTTTTTGAGTAAGAAAAGGCCAAGGAGAAGGCACTACATCTGTCATTATTACTTTGCTCCTGGGCACATTATACCCTTCTGTTACAAGTTAAAGGCTGATAAGAAATCTGGGTATGTTAGTCAGTCTCAGATGTGTGAAAAGATGTATACACATTCGGACACACATTCATGTAATCTGAGACCTCTGCACCACAAAAAGAAAGTTGAAAAATAATGGGTGGCCAAACCAAGTGCTACCTGCAATTTTATTTACTCTTTCCTCAAGAGTAGTGTCTCTGGTTCTTGGTATTTTGATAGTGGGTGCTCTAGACACATGACTGGGAACCAAGCTGTTCTTATAGACTATGAGTCAATCTGTGGGGGAAAAGTGAATTTTGGTGGTGGTGCTCAAGGCAAAATTGTTGGGAAAGGAACCCTAGATGTAAACGTCTCCCAAAACTTCACAATGTGTATCATGTGGAAGGTCTTAGGACTAATCTCATTAGTATAAGTCAGTTATGTGATGATGACTTATATGTGAAGTTTGATAAGAAGACATGTGAGGTATTTGATGAGTCTAACACATGTGTACCCACTGGTCTAAGATCATCTGACAATTGTTACAAGCTTTGTGATAATTTGTCTTGTTTAAGTTTTTATGATGTTGTATTTGATGATACTCTTGATCTTAAACCCAAATCTGCCAAGGATAATGTTTCAGGTTATCAACTGGAGTGGAAATCTGCTGATATAGGTGCTGGAGATACGGAAAGCACTACAAAGGAAAAACAGACAGATGTGAGTCCAGATGTGCAGAAGGATGTATCTGCAGATGTGAACACAACTGTTCCCACATCTGAACACACATCCACACAAAGAACTGAGTCTGAAGCCAGTTCTTCAGATTCAGAGGGAGAATCTATTTCTGAAAAAGACCATGTTGGGTCTGTTGATAGATCAGATGACATTTTGTCCAGAACTCAGAAAAATCACCCCACTTGTCAAGTGGTTGGTGAAATGCATGATTAAAGGCAAACCATGAGGAATGAGAAGGTAAATAACAGTTATTTGGATGCTTTATGGAGTCATACATTCTTATACTCTAAGGTATGTAGTTATTGCTTTGTGTCTAACATATTGGGGTACAATGACTTAGATTGGGCAGACATTTTTTATGATAAAAACATCTGTGCTCGATGTTCCTACTTTGGTAACATCCTTGATTCCTGGTATAGAAGGAGAAAAAGTTATCTCTCCATGTTCATAGTTGAGGCTAAATATGTTGCCCTTGGAAGTTTTTGCACTATGTTATTGTGGATGAATCAAATGCTGAAAGACTATGGATTGAATAGAAAAATTTTGACTGCTTTTTGTGATAACAAAAGTGCCTTGGACATATCTAAAAATCCTGTCCAACATTATAGAACAAAACACACTGATATTAGACATCATTTCATTAGGGATCTTGTAGAACAAAAAAATGTGTGTCTGGATTTTGTTGGGACTGAAAATCAATTGACTGATATATTTACAAATGCATTAGATTTGGAGAGATTTTCCTCCTTGAGGAAGTCTCTTGGTTTGTGTGATATCTAAGGTTGTGAGCACAAAAGTGTCTCACATCCTCTAACACATCTGTATATTAGATTAACAAAAAAATAAAAAATAAATAAAAAAAATATCATGCATTTGCACGAACTATCTCAGTGTGGTCACTTGTGAGTTTTCATCTTTGACATTTTTTCTGATACTTAATTGTGAGCACTTCATGTTCATGTCATCTTTTGATGACTTGATATAACCTTCCTAGGTATCTCACAGTGGGTGCTTAAAAAAAAAAAATATAGTGAGAAACAGCTGCTTCACCCTTAGTATGAAGCCATACCATTGTGATCAAGTGATTCTCATAAGAAATTTTGAAATCAAACTTGATAAGATCATTGGGAAAAAGGGCTATCTTTGGGATTCGAGTAAAGTGAAAGCTACTCACAATGTAAAAATCCACAACAAAAAATTGGTGGATGCATCCTAGAGGCTGTGCAGATTGAATTATTGCTCATTGACTTTTTGTGATCTAAATGTGTCCCCAAATGTGACTCACATCCTATGCCACATCTATAAGCTGAGATTTTTCCTTCACCTGAGTGTTTGCATCATGCTAGGCATACTACATTTTTTAGGTCATATATGATGCTTTGTAAATATGCTAGTTAATTTATTTTCATTCTTAATTTATTCTTTGATTTAACATGTTTTTGATTTTCAATATCTCCCATGAAAGAAAAAGGTGTGTATCAATCCCCATTAAAAAATGAAGGACAATTTCAAAGGGATTCTGTTGAAAAAGATATGGCTGAAGTAATTTTTTTTGTTACCATAAAGCGTTGGCAAAATTTTGATTTATTCTAATCCCTATTTTTTTTTTCGTGATTTGGTGTGTGGTAATATCAAAGGGTTATAGCTGTTGGAGGATCTTTGTGAAATTTTGGCGGTGTGAGACCTTTTTGGAAAATGATTCCTTAATTCAGTTGGAAAGGGGGAGTTGTATGTTTAGTTGTGTGTGTAGCGATTCGTGAATTTTTCAATATCTTTGAGTCGCCACTTATTATTTATTTAGGAAAACAATAAGAAAAACCTTTTTGATTTTAAAAGAGATTTGAGGGTTCGGGGGTTAAGTTATGGAATGGGAAGGTCGAGGAGCACCTATTCCACCCAATCCGAAGATCGGTCTTGCCAATTGAGTATTATCAATCTTTTTAATTTAACAATAAAATAAAGAAACAAGTAAATCCTAATCAATTTCTTGATTAGGACTGTCGGATTGTATGCTTCGAGATCGCCTCCATGGATTGAAGGGACTCTAGGCTAATCCTTTTGATGGGATTACACCACTCTAAAAGCCAATAGAGAGATTAAGAAGAAGAAAGTAAAAGTATAGGAATTTACCTAGTGTTTAGGGAGTATTTGATTTAGAACGTGGTTCTAAGATGTCTTCTTGATCGAGAAGTGATTCGGACAGAGTTTCGACTCAATATGATAGTCAAATCTTGATGCGGACAGAGTTTCTCCTCAATCCTTGATTCGGGATTTGATGTTTGTTGATCAACAAGGTTTATAAACAAACTTTAGGTGATTTTAGGGTGATTTTGTGGGTGATTTGAAGGAATCTTTCATGGAGAGAAACCAACAAATTGTGTGTGTTGTATGTTTTCGATCGTGGATCGGAGACCTCTCAATCTAAAACCGTTAGGCTAAAATACTGAAAGTCATCATGTATTTATAGGGGTTTAAGAGGTAAATGTGGAGAGGTAAAACACTCCTAGGAAGGTTCCAGAACTCAGATATGGTTGGAGAACCGGATTAGATGATGTTTATCAAGAAAAGAGTTTGAAACGGAGAAGGAGAGTGATTGTGCACGTCCTGTCGAGGGGTTATCTCGCGCGAGACACGCTATTCCGCGCGAGATAATGCAGTCTGTGGACAATTCTGCCCTCTTCAGTTATTTCGTTAGTCAGTTAGGTCCAAAACTAACGAGGTTAGTTAGAAACTTAACGAAACATGACGAAACTGATATGCTTTCATCAAAACGCAAAAGAGAGACGAAGAGTAGCGTAATCATGAATTATTGGTTCAGAATGGTGTGTCTATAGTGTGCCTCGTCTGTCACATCTCTTTAATCCTTCATTGTGTTTCTATCCCCTTTGTCCCAATTTTTTATCACACACACACACACACCATATATTTCTCTCTCTTTGTATGTCTAATCAATCTGCAGAATCAATGGAGCTGAAGTTGTGGATGTGCGTCAGGATGTGGCCACATCTTGTCACACATTTGCAGATTCTTTTGATGCAATCATGGAAGCCTTTGATGCAGAAATTGTTGCAGCTGCTGCTCTCAATGCTCAACTGATTACCTCCCAGACACATGCCAAGAATTTGAAGATGGATCTCCAGTAATGGGAGACTACACTTTCTAGTCAAAAAGGTGGAGAAGAAGAAGAAAATGATGGATGAGAATGATACTGGTATTGTCTTTGCTGCTACTGCTGATGTTTCAGTAGAGATGCTTAAACTCAGGGGGAGTTTTATTGTTTGATCTTGCTTGTGAATGAAACATCATCAGTTTTTGTGTGGATGTGTTGACACATCTGCACACACATCCATTCAGGGGGAATTTTCGAAGCTGAAAATGTTGATCTAAAATGATCATATCATAAATCTTTGTTTTTGACCAAAAAGTCCAAAATAGGGGGAGATTGAAAGCGTGAGTTTTTAGGAAAAAATGTATTTCCTTATTCGAATCAATATCACACATTTGTTAAGTTGATTTTGGGGCTTTCATGGAAAGATTTATATTGTCCTATTGTGAAAAGGACTTTATTCTAAGAAATAAGTTGTTTCCTATTTCGAATCAAAGAAGAATTTTTGGTAAGTTGATTTTATGCTTTCATGGAAAGATTCATAAGTATCCTACTTTGAAAAGGACTTTGTAAATAAAGTAATATCTTTTATTTATGTACATAATTTTATATTAGGACTAACCTACTAACAATCTATTTCTTTGTGAGTGTGATTTGTATTTCCTTATAGGTAAAGAGATCTCACAAAGGAAGATGTTGATTGCGTGAAGAACTTCTCCATGGTGCATATAAATACAAGGCATTCAGCACAAGAGAAGCAACGAAAATTCTGAAAGAGAAATACTTATTCTTCACAGTTTTTCAACATTGTTGTTTTAGGTTGTGAGTGAAGGTTGTGCCTTACATCCGTAACTCACATCTAGATTTTCATAGAGTGAAGGTTGTGCCTTACATCCGTAACTCACATCTAGATTTTCAATGAGTTATTTATGCATAATGTTATGATCTCAACAAATATACCAAAATACCCTTATTTTACAGTACATCCTTTTGTACAAATAAAATAAATCAATCGTAAAGTTTGAACTCTCTACTCGTCTGCTAATATGAAACACCGTAAAATAAATGAATCATAATTTATAACGGTGGTTAGGATTAAATATGGAGAGAGAGAGAGAGAGAATTAAAAGACCAACTCCCAAGTAAACTTGGAAAATTTAGGGACCAAAAAAGTAAAAAACAGAGCTCAGAATATTGCCTTTATTTTTCACTAGGTTCAAATAATGCAACAGACCCCAACCATTGCTGAGGCAGATCCTCATAGCTCCCTTTGTGCACCAGCCGGGAATCGAACCCGGGTCTGTACCGTGGCAGGATACTATTCTACCACTAGACCACTGGTGCTTGTTGAACTTTAGGCAAATTATTTATAATAACAACTGTATATGATTTACCTCTGCTTTCACACAATTGTGCTTTACTTTTGTACGTCATGGTAAATTCTAACAACACTTTTTTTTTTTTTAAACAAATAATATAAACTTGTGTTAATGATTTTCAATTAAATAACACTCCACAACAGTCGAAGTCTCATCTACTAGTTGAACTTTGATATCAAGACGTACAATCAGCGACAAAAAATCTCTAACACATCTCGAATATTTAAACCTAATCTTAAACCAAATATTCGGTTAATGTCCTAACAAACAATGACTCGGGATGTCAAAATGCGTCTCTAAGTGTAATTTGGACATGACCCATTACCGACCTTTAAATTTTAAAACAAGAAAGGAATAAAGAACACAATATTACATCATATCAATCAAGAACTTATATCTCAAGAGACATGTTACGATAAATTATATCTCTATTAGTGATGGCCTTATATTTATATACTTTTTCATTCCCCAATGCTTAAAATTATTCAAATTTGCTATTGATTAAAAGTATAATTGTATTTTGAGACGAAAAGGAATAGTTTCGGAATCGGCCCAAGAAAATGTATATTAAGAGTTGTTTCATTTAACATTAAGAATTTAGAACACAAATAGTACATAGGACTGTGCGTGCAACATGTAACTAAGAAACGATTTTGTTAGATTAATTACAAACGGATTAAAGATCTAACAAATCTAACAAATAAATAATTGTTTTGCCTTTATAATTAGAACAAAGTTAAAGAAAATCAAAGAATTTCTGGAACAGAAGAAACAACAATAAACAAATCAAGCAGAAATCAACAATAAAAACAAGAGTGATTGGCAATCAAACAAAAATAAGAAAATGAGAAATCAAGACATAACATTAAAACATTAAAAGAGAAAAATCTTATATTTTATCAGCTTCCCGGTTGGTCAGAGACATGTTTCCCGTACCATCACAATTCATGTCCACCCGAGAAAAGGAAAGAGTTAAGTACCTATTTGGTCCCTGACGTTTGGCATTTTACGGTTTCGCCCTATCATATTTTTGTGAACGTTTGCTTGAACTACCTATATAATTTTCTTTGTAGTCATTCCGCCCATTCTCCGTCCAATTCATTTGTTAAATTGTTCGAGTGGCATACGAGTCATTAAAAATCCAAGGTGGATTTATAAATTACAGACTTGGCACAATATTACGCCAACTCACATTTATTCTTCGTTCATAACCCTAAATTGAAGACGACGCATCCATTGAAGACGAGTAAATTGAAGTTCAAAAATTAAGAATTTTGGGGAAGATTACTGCACAGAGGAACTCGAAATCTCCATCAAAACGGGTTTGTTGTTTCAATTTATAGCTTGAAGTCTTATTTAGTGGATGAGTAAAAATTGCAAATTTAAAAATTAGGGCTTTTTCTTTCAGAATTGAATTGTTTGAAGAGCATGGCTTCTTTAGCTTCTTCTCGTTCGAGAGAAAATAATCGCATCAATGGCGAAATCATCAAGTTCAAGAATGAGTTGTGCAAGTGTAAGAAAAGAGCATCTGTTCGAATTTCGGAGTCAGATAACAATCCAGAGACAAGATCTATTTCAAATGCGATGCCTGCAATTTCTTTAAATTTTGGGATCCAAAGAATTCAGATGTTAAGTGGTCTACATTTGAGGAAAATATTACATCTGAAATTCAAATGGAAGTTAGGTCATTGGGAGGCGATCTGTTTATTGGAATTCTAGAGTGCAAATTGGATTGCAAGGGTTGAATGCATCCGTTGGTGCAATGAAGATGATGATGATGCTTTGTTTTGTTTGTTCAGTTGTTTCTTTGGTTGTAGTGGCATTGATTGCAATGAAGTAAACAGAGGTGGTTTAGGATGTTTTAGGATGGTAAAACTTGTAATGACTTTTTATTTGGTGGTTTGAGACTGCTATAATATAATGTATGACTTTTATTTGTGGTGTAAAAGTGCACTATTAATGTATTATGCAATCTTATGCTTTCTGTTATGGTCAGTTTAAAACAAGAACAACCATTAGTAGTAACGACAAAAAAAGTAGAAAAATTATTTTGGGACGGAGGAAGTAACAATTAAAATAAAACCAAAATAAACAACCTTAGATAGCATCATTGATGTTTTGTACATATTTCAAACAACCAATAGTACTGGTTATCATTCTAAACCCCAAAACAGAGGACATGAACCTCTTTATCATTCTAAACCCCAAAATAGAGGACATGAACCTCTGCATTCTACCAAAAATATATGGCCACCACCATAAATGTTAACCAACAAGAATACATAACCTACCACCATGAATATTCACCAAAATATCAAACAACCCCCATAAATATCTACCAAATAACAAACAACCATTGTATTAATGTTTACAAAACAAAGAAGACCAAATTTACTGCCTTGATCTTTTCTTGGACTTTGCATGCTTCTGCAATGCATCATGAGTGATGTAGCTTCTTCCCCCCTAGTAAATGATGCTTGAATGCCAGCTTGTCCATTGGTAGGACCACTATTGTTGGAGGTAGTGTTCACCTAAATTAAAAAACAAAGATAAGGACAAAGTTGTCTCACAGCACATAGCACATGGGTGGGGAGCCACAAAGAAAAATCAAAAGGAGAGAGAATCTTGAAAAAAGCTTAAAAGTTTACCCCATTATGAGCATTTCCAAATTCTTGTCTGCCAACTTGACTTGAAGTACTAATGTCTAACCCACTCCCCTGATAAGGTAAAGGCATGGGAACCAATGACATTCAGAAAAGAAATTAAAAGCATCACAAATGTTCAAGATTTAGATCCAGATCCAAACTTACAATTACATTTCTTCTTCCTCTCTTCTTTGTTGTAGTTCCAGATCCAGATGCATTGCCAAGGGTTGTGGAAGCATTTGCAGCAGTGTTGTTACCACAACTTTGCATTAAAAATGTGTAGTTCATAAAAATGTATGAAAAGTTGTTTACAATTTGTACATAAACATCTTATTACTTACAGATTCATCCCCCTTTAATGGCTTATCTGGGCATTTTCTCTTGTTGTGTCCCTCTTTCTTGCACACACTACAAGTCATCTTCATGCTTTTTCTAGAACTTTTGACACTCTTGAAAGGATCCTCTTCCACATGTGCATTACCATCACCATTTGCATTAGCATTTGCATTACCATTTGCATTACCTGGTGCATCCTCAGTTGCATCCTTTCTCCCGTGCCATTTTGGTATCCCCTTTATGACTCTTACAGGTGGAGGTAGCAACACTAGCTTATCACTTTCTGGCCATAGTTCAGGTCCATTCAAAGGACTCATCATAATATTATATGACCTGAGGTAAGTTTCACCATGCAAACAATCATAAATGAAAGTCTCTAGGTCTTTTCTCATCAGTGTAATGGCTAAAACTGCATGACAACATGGGATTCCACATAGTTGCCATGCCCTGCATGTACAAGTTCTTGAGCTCAGGTCCACTATTGTTCCTCCCCTAGTACTTCTAATTTCATACAAAGAGTCACCATTCCATATAGCATGACACTGCCTCGACTTGGTAATTGAATCCTCAAAACTTTTAGTTATTCTAGCTCCATACCTCCTTCCCAATGATAATCTGTCTTGCATAGCCTTTTTTTTTGTTCTCAATCTCACCATCACCTGTTCCCTTATGTCCTCTAGCGTGTCAATCAAGGGCTTGTACCTAGCCTCTAATATCCAGAAATTGAAAGACTCATAAATGTTGTTGTCCACAGAGTCACAAGTGCTATCAACTGTGAAGAAAGCTCTATTCCATCTACTAGGATCCCTATCCATCAAATGTTTAAACCCCCCTTCAGACAAATTTTTTATCTTTTCCATGTTCATCTTAAAGTACTCTGGTGTTGTCGACTTAGCAGCTGCCCAGAAATATTTTCTCAAGTTACTTCCAGTATATCCCCTCTTTCTGAAGTTTGCATAAATGTGCCTAGCACAGTTCCTATGCATAATGTGAGGAAACAATTCTTTAACAGCAAGCTCCAGGCCCTATACATTCAAAATAGAAAACAATTACATAAAGTTGAGACAACATGTGAATTAAAAAAAATAGAACTTTAAAAGTTTACCTTTTGTTGATCTTACATTATTATCCAACCTGCTCCTTCTCCTATGGCAATGTCCCTAGATAGAAGATTCAAAAACCATCTCCATGTATGTTGATCCTCCTTTTCAACGACAGCCCATGCTATTGGATACATTTGATTATTAGCATCCCTCCCCATTGCAATTAACAACTCACCCTTTATCCAGGTTTTCAAGAAACAACCATCTACACCAATGAACTTTCTGCACCCATTAATGAAACCCTTTTTTACTGCATCAAAACAGACATAGAATCTCCTAAACTCTGGAGGGCCACCCCAATCCTCATCTGTGCTTTTCAAAACAATGGTACTCCCGGGATTTGACTTCTCAATTTCATATACATAGTTTCAAAGCATAGAGTAGTGCTCAGCCACAGTCTGTCGAACCCCAGCCAATGCCTTTAATTTGGTCACTCTGCACATCTTTAAATTCACTTACACTCCCATAAGATTTTTCACCTCTTGCTGTATGTCAATTAATTTCATAAATGGGTTGCCTCTAATTTTATCACCAAATTTCTTTGTCAACCATTCAGCATTAACTGTTCTAAGTTTCAACTTATTGAGCACACATGCTTAGGTTGATAAGACTTTACTTTGAATGTGCCATCCTTCCCATCACAACTTGCCCACAAGTGCCAATGACATCCAGTGCATTTTGCTTGTATCCTGACCTTGTCATTTTTCTTGAACCAAATTGCAAAACCCCCTTCAGCATAATATGATCGAATCTGATCTTTCAATTGCATATCAGATTCAAAAACCATGTCCACACAGAAATCAAACTCCTTGATAGATACATTGGGATTGAATTTGATCACCATTGTTGGTTTTGATTTGGGTCTTTTCAACCATTCCTCTTCATCACTTGACTCTTTAGGATCCACTTCAATATCAGAATTCTTATCATCATCACTAACCCATGCTTTGAACTCACTAGCAACATCACTGTCAATGTAGCTTGGAACTTTCCCAACTCTCTCAGTCACATTCACACTTGCATTCTCAACATTAACATTCTCACTTACATTCTCAACATTAACATTCTGAACATTAACATTCTCACTGACATTCTCAACATTAACATTCTCAACCCCATTTTCTAGATTTTTCTCTTTACTGCCACCATCAACATTAGGTCTTCTTAGCTTCATTAGTGTTTGGGCCTTAGCCCTATGTTCCAAAAACTCTTCATCATCTGTCATTGGTTCCAGTCCTAGCAAACTATTGTCACTATCACTCTCCTCCTCAAAACCAACATCATTAATCTCATCCTCCTCATTCCCATTCACATTCTTACTATTATTACTTCTATCATTATTTTTTTACTCTTCGTCAACAACTCCAGCTGTTCAAGCTCAGTTTCACAAAAATCCCACCAATCTGTTGGGTTTTACGGGTCCATGCGCAGCGGAATTAAGCAATAAAACATAAAACCCAAGAAGCCCTAGGATTCGTTCTATACAATTAACTTGAAAAACTATGAGGTAGATGTAACCAACCTTGAACGCTTTCCGTTCTTGAGCTATCGAACGATTTGATTGTGTGATTTCAAATCACAAATTTCGTTCTTCAAATTGCTTGAACTCTAGGTCTTGATCAAAGAATGAGCGAAGACCCTCTTTCGGTATCCACACCTTCGAATGAATCCAAGAACAATTTCTTGAAGATTGCTAGATCCTATAAACCTTGGAATAATATTGAGAATATGTTTGTAAATCTCTATTGAGAATTTTGGCTAACCTTCTAGGTTTGACAGACGTTCATATTTATAGTACATTAGTATAGAATATGAATCCTAATCAAATTAGGAAAGGATTCTGTCAAACCGCCTCAGTGGCATGTTGTGTCGCACGACCACACACAGCACATGGCCTGTTGTGTGGCACGACCTAACAAGGCCAGTGAGGAGTTTTCTCAATCATTTTTCCAATGGTCTAATCAATTCATTCTTGTTGTGTGTGACCCAATAGGATTACATTATGTTGGCAATGAGTTCGATCATATCGACCCTCATAAGACATAAGCGGACTCTAGCAAGCCATTATGTCTACCCAAATAATGTAACGTAAGAGTTCACGTTTCCAACGGTACACTTCCATTTCTCCCTTTGTCTCACGATGTTATATTGAACACAAGTCATGGTCCTTGTCAACTTGTTTTTGTTCAATGCTTTCTCGATTCTTGAGTATAATGATAATTCCAATCATATTGGGGTACGGCCATACACTTTCATCATTATTACTCATCGAGGGGCCCAAGCAAAATATCTCTATATCGAGGGACAAATTCCATCTTGACTTATCATCCTTCCCATCATGAATCCGATCATGCCAAAATTAGCCTTTATGAATATCGTGTTAAGATATCGTTTGACTAAAATCAAACATGACTTTCATCATATGAAAGGTCATGATAATCTCAGGTCTAGGGACTAAATGAAGTAACCTTATGAGATTTAATTTATGACATTTGACCATGACATAAATCTCATGCGGGTCAAGTCCAGTCACTTGTTCTCTAACAAGTACCCATAATTTCAATATGCATCTCTATGCATATAATCATCGTATGATTATCCATTGACAATTATACTAATCATTCTCTTAATAATTAGGGACGGAGATTATTATAAACAAATATACAAAACATATATAATAATCAAATAATAAACATCTCATATAATAATAAATAATGTCAACACGTAAGTCTACAAATTATAGGCCTAGGGCATAACACCAACAGTCTCCCACTTGCACTAGGCCCAATCTACCATGTATCGAATACCCATGGACCTAACATGACCATCATGCTTAGCTTGCGGGAGAGCCTTAGTTAATGGGTCCGCCACGTTGTCATCAGTGTCTACTCTGCATATCTTTACGTCTTCCCTTTCACATATCTCTCGAATAATGTGGAAATGTCGAAGTATATGTTTGGATCTCTGGTGTGACCTTGGTTCCTTTGCTTGTACAATGGCACCATTGTTGTCACGGATAAAGTTGATAGGGTCTACGATGCTTGGAGCGACTTCCAAATCACTAATGAACTTTTTGATCAAAGCGCTTCCTTAGGCGCATCGGATGCGCTATGTACTCGGCTACATGTTGTAGAATTAGCGACGGTACTTTGCTTGGAACTTTTCCAACTCACGGTGCCTCCATTAGCGTAAACAAAAATCAGGGCTGCGATCTGAAATCATCCTTGTCGGTTCGGAAGCTAGCATCTGTGTAGCCTTTTACTACAAGATCTTCTTCCATTCCTCCAAAGACCAAGAATACATTCTTAGTTCTTCGCAAGTACTTAAGGATATTCTTGACTGCTATCCAATGTGGTTCGCCGGGATCAGATTGGTACCTACTCGTCATGCTTAGAGCACATGAGACATCGGGTCTAGTACATAATATAACATACATGATAGACCCAATTGCCGAAGCATATGGAATACCATTCATTCTCTTTCGCTCATCATTAGTCTTAGGACTTTGAGTCTTGCTAAGAGATATACCATGCAACATTGGCAAGTTTCCTCTTTTAGAATTTTCCATTTGGAATCTTCTAAGGACTTTGTCAATGTAAGTACTTTGACTTAAACCAATCATCCTCTTGGATCTATCTCTATAGATTTTGATACCAAGGATATATGCAGCTTCACCCATATCTTTCATCGAAAAGCACTTTCCCAACCAAGACTTGACAGTCTGTAGTGTAGGAATGTCATTTCCAATGAGTAAGATGTCATCGACATACAATACTAAAAATAGTGCTACGCTCCCACTAATTTTCTTGTATACACAAGGTTCATCTTCGTTCTTGATAAAGCCAAACTCTTTGATTGCTTCATCAAAACGTAGATTCCAACTCCTAGAAGCTTGCTTTAATCCATAAATGAATTTCTGCAACTTACACACCTTGTTAGAATTTTCTGGATTAACAAAACCTTCAGGTTGTATCATGTATACATCCTCAAGTAACTTCCCATTTAGGAAAGCTATTTTGACATCCATTTGCCATATTTCATAGTCATAATATGCGGCTATGGCAATCAAAATTCTAATAGACTTAACCATAGCTACAGGCGAAAAGGTTTCATCATAGTCGATGCCATGAATCTGCCTATATCCCTTAGCTACAAGTCTAGCCTTGTAGGTGTGTACCTTCCCATCCATGTCGGTCTTCTTCTTGAAGACCCATTTGCATCCTATGGTTTTTACACCTTCGGGTGGATCAATCAAGTTCCAAACTTGATTATCAGACATGGATTGTAATCAGACTTCATGGCCTCTTGCCATTTATCTGAATCAGGAGAGGATATCACTTCTTGATAGGAAGTAGGTTCATCGTTTTCGATTAACTCCACTTCATCACTTTCCGTAATGAGAAATCCATATCTCTCGGGTTCGGATCGTGACCTACCACTTCGGCGAAGAACTTGTGCATCTTGAACCGTTTCCACAACTTCTTGTGAACTTGGTTCAGTCTCTACCGTTGGTTCAATGTTGTTTTCGGGTTATCGAATTTCTTCGAGATCTATTTTACTCCCACTGGTTCCTTTGCGAAGAAACTCCTTTTCTAAGAAAGTACCATTCCGAGCAACAAACACTTTGTTCTCATTTCGGTTGTAGAAATAGTATCCTTTAGTTTCCTTAGGATATCCCATGAAAACACATTTATCAGACTTGGGTTCTAGCTTGTCAGAAGTTAACTTCTTGACATAAGCATCGCAACCCCAAATCTTCATGAAAGACAAACTAGGTTTTCTTCCATGCCACATCTCATATGGGGTCTTTTGAACCGATTTGGTAGGAACTCTGTTAATAGTGAAAGCATCAGTTTCTAGTGCATGTCCCCAAAAGGATAAAGGAAGCTCAACTTGACTCATCATAGAACGAACCATGTCCAACAAAGTTCTATTCCTCCTCTCAGACACACCATTCCATTGTGGTGTTTCGGGTGGAGAGAGTTCTGAAATAATTCCACAACTCTTAAGATGACTGTCAAATTCTTAGCTCAAATATTCACCACCTCGATCGGATCGAAGTACTTTAATAGTTTTGCCAAGTTGATTTTTTACCTCATTTTGAAATATTCGAAATATCTCAAACGATTCGCTTTTATGTTTCATTAGATAAACATATCCAAATCTACTATAATCATCAGTGAATGTTATGAAGTACCGAAATCCTCCCCTAGCATTGCTACTCATAGGTCCACATACATCAGTATGTATCAATCCCAATAAGTCGCCCGCCCTTTCACCAATTTTGGTAAATGGGTCCTTGGTCATCTTGTCAAGTAAACAAGATTCGTATGTCTCATAAGATTCATAATCATGTGAGTCTAAAAATCCATCTTTGAGGAGTTTAGAAATGTGTTTCTCATTTATATGGCCAAGACGACAATGCCATAAGTAAGTGTGGTTTACATCATCGGGTTTAGATTTCTTGTTAATGTTATAGACATCTTTATCACGATTTTCAACATCAAGAATATAAAGGCCATTGAATGAAATAGCAGTACAATAATGCATATCACTCTTGTAAATTGAAAACTTCTTATCACATATAAGAAAATTAAAACCTTCATTATCCAAACATGAAATCGAAATAATATTCCTACTCAATGCGGGAACGTAATAACAATTGTTCAAAACAAGTATTAGTCCACTAGGTAAAGTAACTTCATAAGTTCCTACGGCTAATGCAGCAACTCTTGCTCCATTTCCCACACGTAGGTCCACTTCACCCTTTTCAAGCATCCTTCTGTTCTTTAGACCATGCACATTTAAACAAATGTGAGTTCCACAACCGGTATCTAATATCCAAGAACTAGAAGTAGATAGGAGTATATCTATAACAAAGATACCTGAAGTTGAAGCAACACATTTGCTCTTCTTCAGTGCTTCCTTGTATTTTGCGCAGTTTCTCCTCCAATGTCCAATCTCATTGCAATGGAAGCAGATTGCGTCCTCTTGGGACTTGGGCTTAGCCTCTTTAGACTTGGAAGCCTCTTTGGGTTTAGCAACATTTGCCTTAGGATTAGCAAATTTTGCCTTTCCTTTACCCTTGAAACCCTTCCCCTTGTTAACCATTAGCACTTGGTCGGTTTTCTTCTTGACAATATTGGTTTCCGTAGTGTTCAACATTTGAACTAACTCGGAAAGGCTTTTATTCATTCCACCCATGTTATAGTGCATTATGAAATGACTAAAACTTTTGGGTAATGAATTCAATATTACATCGGTAGCCAACTCTTGGCTAATTGGAAAACCGAGCCTTTCAAGATGCTCAATGTGGCCCTTCAACTTAAGAGCATGGGGACCAACAGCTTGTCCTTCACTCATCTTGCATGAGGTCAAGACTTTAACTGTGTTGTACCTTTCTTGCCTAGCTTGTACTTGGAACATTTCCATCAGTCGATTGTTTAGATCAACTGTCCCCAAGTGCTCAAGATCCTTCTGAAGGTTCTTGCACATGGCGGAGAGCATGAGGCAACCAACATCAATAGAATCACGCTTGTGCTTCAGATATTGTTCCCTCAATGCCCTAGCAGCATTGGCAGCAGGTTCAGGTGGAATAGGTTCCTCGAGAACGTACAGTTTTTCTTCTTGCCTTAGAACAATTCTCAGGCTACGGATCCAATCCATATAGTTTGTACCATTCTCTTCCAACTTCTCCTTTTCAAGGAGAGATCGCAGTGACAAGTGATTGTTGTTTGATGCCATTTATTCTACAAAAAGATACACATAAAATATGAACACATATAAGTAAACATATTACATGAGAAGTATAATGCATTTACATAAATATAAATGCTCCCACTAAATTATACACCTTCCAATGCAAATAAGCATAATATACATTTAATGGGCTAAGATCCAACTTTAATTTAGTTTCAAGTTTGCTATGGCAAACCGCTCAAAACTAAATTAATTAGGTAGAAACATCAATCATATCACATATATGACTCTTAGATCTTTTATGAGATTTTAATTGAGACATCACATGTCAAAGCATATTTTAATCTCATCTTATGCCTTGGGTCCAAAACCATTTTGATAACCCAATTAAGTTCATTCACTTTAAACGCATAGGAATCACCATTTCCTCATCTTACTCACATACGGATAGAATCAAAGTACCTTGCTATGGCAAGCCCACCCAAAACTATCTGAATGGTCTCAAGTGTTTTAATCATGAATTGGCATAAAGAACTTAAAAGTTAAATGAAGGTTCTTTAAGGTAGATTATAAGTAAATCAGCAAAGATAGTCATAATCGTGCACCAGGTAAGTTCCCAGAAAGATAGGTGAGCCATAAAGACTACTTAAGTACCAACTCTTCCTTAGACAGAACTCTCCTAGACATGCACAATCAGAAATCAGCTCTGATTTGGCAACATAATCACTACCTTTTATAAACAATCAGTTTCCTTTTAAATTTCGCGTAATTATGACTTGTTCCCATAAAAAACATATAACCAAAATTTTAATGTCTAAATCTAAACATATTAGGAAACTACAATATATTGTTTCAACTAAACATAAAATTTCTTAGCATGTAAGAACAAGTAAATCATGCATCGCAATAATTAATAAAATCATATTTTAATCAATTAAGCATGCATAAACAATGAATTAATCTAGCATAGCCCTATAAACTCAATTTTATAGCATCCAGATTAACACATAAACATATCAGATTGTAAACACATTCATATATTAACCAGATTGTTCATTAAACTGATACTGCCCAGAAAGGGCTAAAGGTGTCGCGTGACAGAAGCAAGTTCTGTCACGTGACAGAATCAAGTTCTGTCGCGTGACACAGAACGACTGTTTTCCAGATTTTTAGAATTCAATCAATTCTAAATTACAGAGCAATTAAATCATGCAAACGACTTTTAACAGATTTAATTCAATATCATTAGAACACGAATCAGGCATATTGTTTCAAAAACAATTAATCTATCGCATACAAAACATGCAAAAGAACATATAAACGATTTTATATTACTTTTTCTTAGCATGTTAATTCAAACTTAATCATACGAACGGGGCTCTGATACCACTGTTGGGTTTTACGGGTCCATGCGCAGCGGAATTAAGCAATAAAACATAAAACCCAAGAAGCCCTAGGATTCGTTCTATACAATTAACTTGAAAAACTATGAGATAGATGTAACCAACCTTGAACGCTTTCCGTTCTTGAGCTATCGAACGATTTGATTGTGTGATTTCAAATCACAAATTTCGTTCTTCAACTTGCTTGAACTCTAGGTCTTGATCAAAGAATGAGCGAAGACCCTCTTTCGGTATCCACACCTTCGAATGAATCCAAGAACAATTTCTTGAAGATTGCTAGATCCTATAAACCTTGAAATAATATTGAGAATATGTTTGTAAATCTCTATTGAGAATTTCGGCTAACCTTCTAGGGTTGACAGACGTTCATATTTATAGTACATTAGTATAGAATATGAATCCTAATCAAATTAGGAAAGGATTCTGTCAAACCGCCTCAGTGGCATGTTGTGTCGCACGACCACACACAGCACATGGCCTGTTAGGTCGCACGACCTAACAAGGCCAGTGAGGAGTTTTCTCAATCATTTTTCCAATGGTCTAATCAATTCATTCTTGTTGTGTGTGACCCAATAGGATTACATTATGTTGGCAATGAGTTCGATCATATCGACCCTCATAAGACATAAGCGGACTCTAGCAAGCCATTATGTCTACCCAAATAATGTATCGTAAGAGTTCACGTTTCCAACGGTACACTTCCATTTCTCCCTTTGTCTCACGATGTTATATTGAACACAAGTCATGGTCCTTGTCAACTTGTCTTTGTTCAATGCTTTCTAGATTCTTGAGTATAATGATAATTCCAATCATATTGGGGTACGGCCATACATTTTCATCATTATTACTCATCGAGGGGCCCAAGCAAAACATCTCTCTATCGAGGGACAAATTCCATCTTGACTTATCATCCTTCCCATCATGAATCCGATCATGCCAAAATTAGCCTTTATGAATATCGTGTTAAGATATCGTTTGACTAAAATCAAACATGACTTTCATCATATGTAAGGTCATGATAATCTCAGGTCTAGGGACTAAATGAAGTAACCTTATGAGATTTAATTTATGACATTTGACCATGACATAAATCTCATGCGGGTCAAGCCCAGTCTCTTCTTCTCTAACAAGTACCCATAATTTTAATGTGCATCTCTATGCATATAATCATCGTATGATTATCCATTGACAATTATACTAATCATTCTCTTAATAATTAGGGACGGAGATTATTATAAACAAATATACAAAACATATATAATAATCAAATAATAAACATCTCATATAATAATAAATAATGTCAACACGTAAGTCTACAAATCATAGGCCTATGGCATAACACCAACACAATCATCATTATCATTCAGATTACCCCTATCAACATTACCCACATCCACATTAACCCTATTAACATTATCTCCCTCAACATTTTGAGTAGCATCTGGATAACTTAACACCATAACCTCAGGTTCTTCAACAATTGCCACAGACTCAGAAATGTGTTTAACATATAAATGCACCTCACCATGTTGTTTACCAATAGAACAAACCTCACGTACATCATCATCACAAGTTATTATGCATAATCCCACATTCAAGTCTACTCCTGGCAATGCATAAAATAATGTATCCTCACCCACATATCCTAATTTCTTGACTGCATCACACATTCCACGGAGGCTAACATAGTCTTCATCTACTTCATCTAGCCTAGTTATGTCGCCTCCTACATACTGTTTGCTTGGAAGCTCTATAATTTTACCTCCATGATGTATGACTAGGTCAAAATACTCAAATTGGGTTGGAACAAACTTGGTCTTTTTACACCCAATTACTGGTCCATATTCATCAACCATACTGCAATAATAATGAACAAGTATCGCATTGTTAACAACACACACAATTTCAACAATAATAGAAAAGGAGACATTACGATTTTTTCAGAAATATCAAACAATATATCTTCACATAAACAAAAAACCACTTAAGAACATATTAGGGTTACAGATTACTTACTTGATAGAGTCAGATTCACTCGATTTCTACTCGATTTGTTCTTCAAAGTCACACCCAAACCCCAGATTCATTCGCTTGATTTCTACTCGTTTTGATTTCTACTGGTTTTGTTCTTGAATGTGGTAAGCGATTGACTTTAGGGGAACTTTAGGGGGAAATAGGCCGCTTAAATGATATCACGTGCCAAGTCTGTGATTTATAAATTCACCTTGGATTTTTTTAATGACGTCAGATGCCAGCTCGGACAATTTAACGGCGAATTGGACGGAGAATGGACGGAAGGACTACAAAGAAAATTATATAGATAGTTCAAGTACTGAAATGTTCACAAAAATATGATAGGGACGAAACCGTAAAAAATGCCAAACGTCAGGGACCAAATAGGTACTTAACTCGATAAGGAAAAGCTCAAAATTTCACTTCAAAGATCCCAAACCCACCTCAAATGAACCCTAAACGGGAAAAAGGGTCACTAAATAATGTAATTGCAAGTGTGTGTGTGTGTGTTTATCATTGAAGGAAGTATAGATACAGATAGATACAGAGCAAAAAAGCAAGAATTTGAAAGAAAAAGAAAATACCCTTGTGCTGATTGAAGAGAGCCTCGTCGTCGATTGAATTGTCGATCGAAATTTCAGCCTCATCGTAGATTGATCGTTGAGAGAAACCAGAGACGAAGAACGACGACAGAGAAACGGAGAAAACGGGAAGAGAGAGAAAACGGGAAGAGATAGAAACGAATTGGGAATATGAAAGTTCAAAGAGAGAGAGAGAGAGAGGCGCTGAGTTTTAAGGTGATATATAGGGTTTTTAAAAATCAAAGGCCGAGATTAACTAAGATTTTGAATGGATGGTCTGGATTACGGTTTCATGGCTCTGTTCATAGCTCGATTTCACGGTTCGGCTTAATGGTTCGGTTTCACAGTTTCAAACCGCGGTTCGGTCTTAAACGGTTCGGTTTGGTTTGGCTCTGTTAATGCAGACTGTGGGTGTTACCACAGGTGCTATCACTGGCAGTTGGGTGTTACCCGGACTGTAATGATTTTTAATTTAATAATTCTTTCCATATTATTTTATATTCTAATGTCTAATATTATTTGCAAGATATATGTGTTTTTTGGTCCATATTTCAGGTTAATATATGGTTGGATTAAATGCTAAAATCAAGGAAGAAGTTGTTGGAAGAGTTACACGTAAATAGGAGATTTACGTGTAACTAATGCTTGGTCCATTTTAATTGAAGAAGGAATAAAAACGTGGGAAGACCAAGTCATGGAGTTGTTGCTGATTATTTAAAGAGTACAATGCAAAGAAAGCAAGAGAGTACAAGGTGATAAAGCATGGACTTGGGCTTCAAGAATTCGGTTGCTACTTTCTAGGGAAGTTGGCGAATGATGAGGAATTCAAGCCAAGAAATCTCTCCACTCCTCACACACGATCTGAAGGTCCAAGGCTGTTATTTTGGAGTAGCCTCCAAGGCATTGGAAGGCTATAAATAGGCTAGGTGTGTTTCATTTGAAGTATGCCAAATATCAAACACACACACCATAGCACAAGAGAGACAAAGTTCTTTGGTTCGCATATCCTTCCTCCCTTGTGATTCTAGCTTAAACACTGAGTGTTTAAGAGAGTGTTGGCTAAGGATAGGATTCGTTCTTTGTCTCATTTAGTTCCATAGAGCATTATCATTGTATTAGCAATAGGGAACTTTCGGCTTTGTAATTTTTCTATATTGATTATAAAGTCTTCGCCATCTAGGCACACTCAAGTTATATATTTATATAACTTGAGAAAATTATATCTTGTGTTATTTATTTCCATTGCACAAAGTTTTTATAAACTATTTATTTTGGTGTGTGTGTCTTTGTCCGTCGATGTGTTAACCAAGGTGTTGGGTAACATCTACGGTAACATCTCTTTCAGTGAAGCCATTGACAATTTCAATTGGTATCGAGCGAGGTCACTTGACGATACTAAGTGCTTGGTCTAGGTGTCATGGCTTATGATCCGGCTAATCCTAATAATAAGCGTCTTCCTGTGTTAGATGGCTCGAATTATTGTTATTGGAAGATCCGTCTACGCTCGCATATCAAATCAATTGATCTTCGAGCATGGCTATCTATAACAAATGGTTACTCCTTACCAATGTTACCCGCCGATGAAGATGGTGACGTACAAGTCAAACCCGAATCGAGAATGGAACATGGAAGAGATCAACCAAGCTAGTTTCAATGAAAAGGCACTTAATGCCATTTTTGAGTGGGTTGATATGCATATTTTCAAACTTATTCAAAAGCAGTTCCATCGCAAAAGAAGCATGGGATATTTTACAACGTTTTTGTGAAGGTGATGGCGGTGTGCGTGAAACTAAGCTTAGGGGTCTTACTAGCGAGATTTGAAAGATTAAGGATGGGTGAAAATGAAACTATTCCTTCTTATTTTGAAAAATTATTTGATATTGCTAATGAGTGTCAATTGTTGGGTGAACCTTTTACCAACAAACAACTTGTCTCAAAAGCAATTAGAACCCTTCCCGAGCGTTTTAATATGAAAGTTTCATCTATTGAAGAGGCTCACAATCTTGCAACTATGGATATCAATTCTTTAATGAGTATTTTGAAAAACTTTGAGTTAAATCTCTTAGATCAAAGTGAAGCATCTAAAGGGAAAAATGTTGTTTTGAAAACTCAAGCCTCGAGTTCTTTGGAAGAAAACGAAGATGAGGTTTTTGAAGAAATTGATGAGAATGCTAGTGTTGCTTTACTTGCTAGAAAATACAATTCTATGGTTAGAAAGTATAACAATGAAAAAATGCGAGGTGAAAGCAAAGGAGAAGCAAACCAAGGTCTATGATTCGATGCCAAAAGGACTTTCCCATCTAACCCAAAGTCAAACCCAAGAAGAGCATCTTGGCATCGGTTAAGGTCGATCCAAAGCACCTTGAATCCATTCAATGTCATGCTTGCTCGGGTTGGGGTCACTATTCCAATGAGTGTGCAAATACTCTAAGGAAGAGAGGAAAGAACCTATGGGTTTCTCTCGGTGATGATGAGGATGAAGGACCATCTCGGGAGGTAGAATCGATCAAACAACCATGTTTGTCACGGTAAGTAACACGGAAAAGGACGGTGTTACCCAAGGTGTTATCGATGCGAGATAACATACGTGATCACACCCAGGTATGATGAATTATGTGATAATAATCTTGTTTGTTTTGTTAGCTCTTCTAACCCCGATACGGGAAGTACACAAGAGGATGAGCGAGCAAAGATGACCTCATTTCGGATTAAAAGACCTTTACGAGGCATTGCTCGTGGAATGGAAGAAAGAGAACAATTTGGTTAAGTCCTTAACCAAGAAGAATGAAGGACTCCGGGCCTATGTGACTCATATGGAGGTTCAAGCAACAAAGAGAGAAATCGAGCTTGAAAGAGTCAAGGGCAATTTGACTCTAGCCGAAACCACCTTGAAGAAGCTCAACAGGATCTACCAAATTGGATGAGATCTTGAACTTGAGTACACCTCTCGGAAGCGGTATTGGTTTTCAAGAATCTTTGAATAGTATTCTTTCTACTTTGTCTATGAATGATAATAAGAATTGTTTTGTTAAGGAGCGGTTTTTTGACAAAGATTCTTCTTCAAAAGAACCATGTGACAAAGGGAAGGTGTGTCAATCTTGTCACACACCTGGACATTTTAAAAATAAATGCCATATTGTTTCAAAAAAAGCATCCAGTCCCTTGGTGTTACACGAGGTGTTGCTGACACGGGATAACACACCCGGGAATGGTAAAAATTCAAAAAGGTGTGGAAACCAAAAGCTAATACGAAATGTGATGTTGTGTACACTACTTTAAAAACAAATATTGAAGGTTCTTGGTACTTTGATAGTGGGTGTTCACGTCATATGACAGGAACAAAATTGTTTTTAAAAGATTATGAAACAATTGGGGGGGTAGTGTAACATATGGTGGTGGGAGCAAGAGTAATATCATTGGGAGAGGGACACTAAATGTGTGCGGATTTCCAACCTTAAAGAATGTCTTACATGTTGATGGACTTGTAACTAATTTAATTAGTATTAGTCAACTTTGTGATGACAATTTAGAGGTGAAATTCAATAAAGATACTTGTGAAGTTTATGACAAGACTAACAATTGTGTGATGACAGGTACAAGATCTAGTGATAATTGTTATCTTGTTGAAGACAAGCAAGTATGCCATTCGGCAAAACTTGATAACACTACATTGTGGCATCAAAAGTTGGGACATGTTCACTTTCGTAACATAGAAAAGATTGTTAATCTAGATCTTTGTCCAAGGCATTCCTAGTCTTGATCTTAAACAAAAAATTGTTTGTGAGGATTGTCTCAAAGGGAAACAAACTCGTGTTACCCATGGTGCTGCCCAACACAATGAGCAACACACTGGTACTACACATTGTTTTCAACTCTTGCATATGGATCTAATGGGTCCACTTGAGATAGAAAGTTTTGGGGGCAAGAAATATACTTATGTCATTGTTGATGATTTTCACGATTTACATGGGTTTATTTTTTAAGGGAAAAATACGAGACTTTTGAAAAGTTCAAAATCTTGCACTCTAAGATCAAAAACATGTTTTGTGCTTCAATTTTTCGAATTAGGTCCGATCATGGGAGGGAATTTGAGAATGTTTCTTTTTCAAATTTTTGTGAAAGAAAAGGTATTCACCATGAATTTTCGGCCCCAAAAACACCTCAACAAAATGGGATAGGCGAAAGGAAGAATAGGACTTTACTTGAAATGACTCGTGTGATGTTATTTTCAAAAAGAATTTCGAAAAGATTTTGGGCGAGAGGCACTAAATACGGCTTGTCACACACTGATAGAGTTTTTCTAAGACCCGGCACAACCATGACTCCATATGAAATTTTGAATGGTAGAAAACCAAAAGTTCATTATTTTCATGTCTTTGGTTGTGTGTGTTACATTCTCAATGATCGGGACTACTTAGCAAAATTGGACTCTAAGAGTGATAAGGCCATTTTCTTGGTTATGCTTCAAATAGTCGTGCATATAGGGTATTTAATCTAAGGCTAAAAACCATCCAAGAATCCATGAATATTGTTTTTGATGATCACTCAAGTATTGCAGGAGAAAATGTTCAAGAGACACCCTTGGAGCCGTTGGAAGAAGTCGAGTCCGGAAGGTGTTACCACGAGGTGTTACCACGAGTGCTAACTCGATAGTAACACGTAAACCGAGCAGTGGTGTTACCATTGATGAGATAACACCCTCGGATAGCATCTCGATTCCAGTCCAAAGCAAATGAAGATCAAGAAGGAGTTGAAACAGGGGTTCACGAGAATGTGAGAAGAGATCCTCCACCTAGAATCGGTAGGAATCATCCTACAACCCAAGTAATTGGGGAGGTGAATGAGGGTGTACAAACAAGACGTATGAATTCCATTAGTGACCGTGACATGGTAAGGTATGTGTGCATGTCCACCACATACTCAAAGGTAACATACTCTTGTTTTACTTCATCTGTAGAACCTAAAAATGTGATTGAAGCTTTAAAAGATAATTTTTGGATTCAAGCAATGCAAGATGAACTTGATCAATTTGCTCGTAACAATGTTTGGTCTTTAGTACCCCGTCCCTCAAACACTAATGTTATTGGGACAAAATGGATTTTCAAAAATAAGACCGATGAGTATGGAAACATTGTTAGGAACAAGGCTCGTCTTGTGGCTCAAGGCTATACACAAGTGGAAGGTATTGACTATGACGAGACCTTTGCACTGTGGCTAGAATTGAGCCAATAAGACTTTTATTGGCCATTGCTTGTTTTCTTAAAATCACATTGTTTCAAATGGACGTCAAAGCGGCCTTTTTAAATGGATACTTAGATGAGGAAGTTTTTGTTGAACAACCAAAAGGCTTTGAAGATCCATTTCAACCAGACCATGTGTATAGACTTGATAAAGCTCTTTATGGGTTGAAGCAAGCTCCACGTGCATGGTATGGTAGGTTAACTAGTTTTTACTAGAATATGGTTTTACTAGAGGAGAAGCGAGATAGGACTTTATTCATTCGTGAACATGGAAAAGAACTTGTAGTGGTTCAAATCTATGTTGATGACATAGTATATGGCTCTACATCAAAAACTGGTTTAAATGATTTTGTAGAGGCTATGACATCAACTTTTGAAATGAGCATGATGGGGGAACTTAACTTCTTTCTAGGCATGCAGGGTTAAGCAATCAAGTGAAGGGATTTTCATCTCCCAAAGCAAATATGCAAGGAACCTGGTGAAGAAGTTTGGGTTGGAAGGTTCGAAGAGCTCAAAAATTCCTATGGGCAGTTCTCTCAAGATTGGAAAAGATCAAGTGGGAGAAGATGTTGATCCAACCCTATATCGTTCCATGATTGGTAGTCTCCTTTACCTTACTTCTAGTCGTCTGATTTGATGTACGGTGTATGTGTATGTGCTAGATATCAATCCAATCCTAAAGTGTCTCACCTAAATTACGTGAAAAGATCATTAAATATGTATACGGAACTAGTGATTTAGGGATTTGGTATAGTAAGGATACTAATACTAATTTAGTAGGCTTTAGTGACTCGGATTGGGCAGGGGATATGGATGATAGGAAAAGTACAAGTGGGGGATGTTTTTACTTGGGAAATAATTTAGTATCATGGTATAGTAGAAAACAAAATTGTGTTTCATTATCCACAAATTTGAATCGAGAATATGTAGCGGTATTTGGTAGTTGTTGTTCACAACTAATTTGGTTAAAACACATGCTTGATGATTATGGTCTTGATAGCAATATTTTGACCTTATCTTTTGTGATAATTTGAGTGCTATTAATATTTCCAAAAATCTCGTACAACACTCCCGTACTAAACATATTGACATCCGTCATCATTTTTTAAGAGATATGGTAGATAAAAAGATAATAAATATAGAGCATATTGATACAAAGTGTCAACTTGCTGATATTTTCACAAAACCCTTAGACCATGATAGATTCTCTAGTCTAAAGAGATCTCTTGGTCTTTGCATTCTCTAAAAATTGTCCTCTGTAGTAAGGTGTTACCATGGGTGCCGATAACACCCGGGGTAACACATGTATACTAGTGCATATTTTTGCTAGTTTGGTTTTATTCTCTCTTGTAAGGGTTCCCATAGTTACGTGAGCTATGAGAGTTCTCAACTTCTGCACATGCTGACCTTTTTGTTGTGGTAGGATAGCACCCTGAATAACACACTTGATAAAACTCCCTTCATATGCTTAAAGTGACAAAGTCACTAATATTTTTTGATAAATAAAAGGCAAAGGCATTTTATCCATATTATTCTCTCGAGCTCGGGGCACGGTGTTCGCTGCAACGATGTACTCTTGCCAATGAGAATGTATGAAGTGATTTATGCTAAGTATTAGGGACATGGAGTTCGCTACTACAGTGTACCCTACTTGAAAGGCATAAATCACTTGGTCTTTACACTTGAAATAAAACTCGAAGCACGGAGCTCGTTACTTCGATGCTTTCTTGTTTAAAGAAGTGTATTGATACGTGAGTAACAAGCAATGTACTTAAAAATATATATATAGGCATATAATGCCTAAAGTGCATGAAAAATGCTCAGCTTGTTATGCCTGAAATGCTTGAAAATGGCTAAGCTTATTATGCCTCAAGTGTTTGAAACTGAATATATTTATAAAGGGATTTTTATCTTATGTGTTATCCTAGATGTTACCATCATTGCCATTAACATATTTGTATGTGCTATATTATTTTTTATTTTCTTTATTTTCGGTTTAGTTATTTAAGTTTTTAAACTTTGAAAGTCTTTTTATTGTTTAAGAGTTTTAAAAGTTTGAAAAAGTCTTTAACAAACCTAGTTTATCTTTAGTAAACTACTCAAATAACTAAGTCCTAAAATTTAGGGATTTGATTTTCAAAAACCATATGGACTTAGTATATTTGGTATGTTTATTTTTATTTTCGTTTTATATATTTAAAAAATTAAAAAAAAAAAAAAAATCTGAAAATTAAAAATTAAAAATTAAAAAATTAAAAAAAAAAAAAAAATTTTTTTCAAAATAATGGCCGGATGTTTAATGTGTGTGGGAAGAGTTTTGTATTTGATTTTTTCTTGTTGCCTAGAAAATAGGGGGGAGTAAATAATGTTCTTAATTTTTATGTGGCTAGAAATTAGGGAGGTTAGGTAAATATTTTAAGTAAATATTTTTTGTGGCTAGGAAATAGGGGGAGGATAGTTATTAATTGAGTGAAAATAGGAAGTGGGATATGTCATATCAATTTAATTGATTATCCTAATTTAAATTCCTAATTTCTCTCCTCTCTCTCTAACCGCCTAACCCCTTCTCTCTCTCTTCACGGTATAAACCCTCCTCCGTCACCGTCTCTCTCTTCTCAAACCTTCCAAAATCAAAACCTTCCAAAATTCCAAAATCCTTCCTAAACCCTAACCATGGCAACACCTTCCAAAAAGCAATCCGCCCCTTTGGAGGTCTCTCCGGGCGTTGGCTCAAGTGGTCCAAGCCAAATGGACACTTCGACCACCCCTCTCAATGTGTCTCCGGCAATGACAATGTCGGTTGATGATCCTCCATTGGTGACAACAATGGCGCAACCCTTGCCCATTGTGACCTTACCACCTCTTCCACCCGTTCCATCAACCAAAAAGCCAAAAAGAAAGGCCATTGCTCACAAACCCTCGGCACAACCTGTCAAAAAGAGGAGCTCAAGTAGGCTCTCTGCAATGAGGCACAAAGGGACCTCTAAATCCAACACATCCTCCGATCCTGTTGAAGTTTCTGAAGAATCTTCTCTTGGTCTCTCCTCGGCTCATGTTTCGGATGAAGACTTTCATGCCGATGCTGAGAAGAGCCATTCTGTTGAGACATTTGAAGATTGGGAGATTGAGGAAGAAGAGCCCTTATATGAAGTTGTGAAAAGAAACATTAAAGGCAAAAGCAAGTGGGCTGCTGTCAAAGATGTTACCCAGAAATCTGCAACACCCAAGGTAACATCCTCTGTTTCTAAAGCTTCGAAGTCTTCTATCAGTGAGTTTGCCTATTCTGAGTCCACTGATTTTCTTGAGAAAGAGTTTGATGATGTGAATACTGCTTTTCCAAAACCTTACTTCTCATTGGAGTTTTATCGAAAAGAAAATATGGAGTTTTGGTTAAGGCATAGTGACACGAAAATTCTCAAAGAAAAGCACATTGACGAGGTTGATTTCAAAAAGCATGGTATATTTCAGTTCTTGGAGGATAGAAATTTTTTGAAAGCTAACTTGCATCCTTCGAAATTTGTTGAAGCTATTGTCAAAAATTTCTATGCCAACCTTCATGCCAACCTAGATAATGAGAAGTCCGATCAATTTGGAAAGGTGTTTTTAAGGAACAAAATTTTTTCTATTACTCCTTCTTTGATCAACAAGACTTTAGGACTCCCAAATTTGGATGATGATGGTCCTATTGTTCATAAGGATGAAATTGCTAGGTTTATCTCTCATGATGTCGTGCATGAATGGCCCTCCAATCCTAATCCCAAAACCAAGGTTCATTTTCTTGCTTCCCGTCTCACTTCACTCTTTGCCGTGCTTCACAAGCTTTGCATATTTAATTGGGTTCCTACTTCTAACGAGCAATATGTGACATTGCAACAAGCTGAAATCTTGTATAAGCTAGGAAAGAATCGAAGAGTGAACTTGGGTAGATTGATCTTCAAACATTTGGCTTCGTGGGGTAGAAGAAAAGACATAACAATGTTTCCTTACCCTTCTTTAATCTTCCAAATTTTGAAATCTCAAAAATTGCCCATTGAAGAGTCGGATGAGTACACGCCCAGTCTTGATCTCTATGCTATAGATTCCCAGCTGACTAAGAAGTATACCAAGAGTGTGAGATACACGGTGATCTTCCTTGGTCAAAGATAAATGAATTTGGGTCAAGTGATGCGGTTTACGCTAAGGGTGTTACTCAATCTGTTATCCCAAATGTTACTCCGAAATCTCCAAGTTTTGGTACGAGATGCAAGACATGTTCTTGCTAATGTTTACAATTTGTTGGGGAATGCTTCACCAACAATACCAAAGACCACAGCTTTTGGCGTTTCTCCACAAACAAACCGCTACAATTGCCGAGATTGTGCAAGGTTGGACTAAGCTCAAGGACATTGCGATGAATTCATCCGAAGGTTTCTTCCCAAACTGGGGAGTGGATAGTGCCGATGGAGCCGGTCCTAGTGGTGGTGGTGTTGGAGATGCCGGTGGTGCCTGCTGCTGAGATGTTCTTGATGGTGCCGACTTAGATCTTTTGGAGATGAAGAAGGGGATGAACAGGAGGAAGAAGAAGAAGCTGATGATGAACGAGAAGAGTGAGTACAATACATTTGCCTGAAGGTTTATGTTGCCACTCTTATGGTTATGATATTTTTTGGTGGTTGAGAAACAAACAATTTACTTTTATGTTTTTTTTTTTTGGAACATGTTTTTAAATACTTTGGTGGTTTGTTTTATTTGCTTATGGTGCTTAAACTTTTAGGGTTGTTTTGAACATGGAATAGCTTAGTAACTTTGATTTATCTTTGGTACTTTAGGTTGCTAGTTAGTTGGAAAACTTATTTTGGAAAATATGTTTTGATAACTAGTATTTTTGTGATAAATCATTGTAGTTGTTAATGCCTTGATTATGGGGGAGTTGATAACTATGAAGTTGCTCTGGATGGCTAACAATATCTTGCAGGGATCAGCACTTTAGAGTTTGGAAAGAAATTATAAATTATGGGGGAGATTGTTAATGCAGCGTGGGTGTTACCACGGGTGCTATCATCGGCATTGGGTGTTACCCTGGTTGTAATGATTTTTAATTTAATAATTCTTTCCATATTATTTTATATTCTAATGTCTAATATTATTTGCAAGATATATGTGTTTTTTGGTCCATATTTCGTGTTAATATATGGTTGGATTAAATGCTAAAATCAAGGAAGAAGTTGTTGGAAGAGTTACACGTAAATAGGAGATTTACGTGTAACTAATGCTTGGTCCATTTTAATTGAAGAAGGAATAAAACGTGGGAAGACCAAGTCATGGAGTTGTTGCTGATTATTTAAAGAGTACAATGCAAAGAAAGCAAGAGAGTACAAGGTGATAAAGCATGGACTTGGGCTTCAAGAATTCGGTTGCTACTTTCTAGGGAAGTTGGCGAATGATGAGGAATTCAAGCCAAGAAATCTCTCCACTCCTCACACACGATCTGAAGGTCCAAGGCTGTTATTTTGGAGTAGCCTCCAAGGCATTGGAAGGCTATAAATAGGCTAGGTGTGTTTCATTTGAAGTATGCCAAATATCAAACACACACACCATAGCACAAGAGAGACAAAGTTCTTTGGTTCGCATATCCTTCCTCCCTTGTGATTCTAGCTTAAACACTGAGTGTTTAAGAGAGTGTTGGCTAAGGATAGGATTCGTTCTTTGTCTCATTTAGTTCCATAGAGCATTATCATTGTATTAGCAATAGGGAACTTTCGGCTTTGTAATTTTTCTATATTGATTATAAAGTCTTCGCCATCTAGGCACACTCAAGTTATATATTTATATAACTTGAGAAAATTATATCTTGTGTTATTTATTTCCGCTGCACAAAGTTTTTATAAACTATTTATTTTGGTGTGTGTGTGCTGTCCGTCAGTGTGTTAACCAAGGTGTTGGGTAACATCTACGGTAACATCTCTTTCCAGTGAAGCCATTGACAATTTCAGGCTCGGTTTGATTTAGGAGTGTTAAACCCCAAGCTAAGCTGAACCACATGATTTGTTAATTTCTCAAACCGAGCTAAACCACTTATGTCTAAAAACTGAACCAAACCGTACGGTTTGGCTCGGTTCGACTCCAAACCACGTTTTGAGCCAAACCGCTTCCACCCCCAGTAAATTCTAACAACACTTGTTTTTTTAAAACAAATAATATAAACTTGCGTTAATGATTTTCAATTAGATGACACTCCACGACAGTCAAAGTCTCATCCACTCTACTGGTTGAAGTTTGATATCAAGACGTACAATCAGCGACAAAAAATATAACACATCTCGAATATTTAATCCCAATCTTAAATCAAATCTTCGGTGAATGTCCTAACACACAATGGCTTGTAATGTCGAAATGTGTCTCTAAGCATAACTTGGACATGACCCAATATTGACGTTTAAATTTTAATACAAATTAGAAAGGAATAAGGAACACAATATTATATCATATCAAGAACTTATACCTCAAGAAGAGACATGTTAACGATAAATTATATCTCTATTAGTGATGACATTATATTTATATACTTTCTCCTTCCTGAATGTTTAAAATTATTCAAATTTGCTATTGATTAAAAGCATAATTGTTTTTTGAGACGAAAAGGAATAGTTTTGGAATTGGCCCAAGAAAATGTATATTAAGAGTTGATTAATTACAAACGGATTAAAAATCTAACAAATTAAACAAATAAATAATTGTTTTGCCTTTATAATTAGAACAAAGTTAAAGAAAATCAAAGAATTTCTGGAACCAAACTTGATTACACTTGTCACCCTTACCAAACAGGAATACCCAGAGCCACCCCTTGATGATGATCAACAACCTTCTCACCAACCGGAGCCGTCATCCACGGCCTCGAGTAATTAGCAACACAGTTATCACTCTCCGTCGACTTGACCCTCACGGAAAGGTTAATAATTCCATTCCGTTCACCTTTTCTATCTCTCAGTCGATAACTCAAAAAATGCACATAATTTCTAGGAAAATACTCTGCTGTAAAATCTGAAACTGGAACGTTAACAGACCCGATAAATTGATCACCCAAAAAGCTCTTGCATTGAACCTCTAACGTAAAGTGTTTTGCGTATATAGGGATCTCCATAACAAACTTTTGGTTCCATGCAGGGAAGCTACCACCTTCTCCATCAACATTCGTAGCACTTGCCTCACGTGAGTCTTCTTTTCGCAGGATTACAAAAGCATTTTT
Organism: Adenophora triphylla var. japonica; assembly: GCA_022495995.1. Lineage (NCBI taxonomy): Eukaryota > Viridiplantae > Streptophyta > Magnoliopsida > Asterales > Campanulaceae > Adenophora > Adenophora triphylla. Next base: position 287,011 of record JAFEMH010000408.1, on the reverse strand, counting down.
CTTTACGGGACGTTTCCGATTAACGCGTAGGGATTCAGCGGATATGATGTTGATTTCTAGCGTGCGGATGTTTCGTGACATTTCTAGAACAAGCCTTGTGTTGTGTGTGATGTGAGAATTGTGTTGGTTTGGAGATCAAAAAGAGGAATTTATAAGGGGGTTTGGAGGAAGATGGATAGAAAGGAGAGAGAAAGTGATGAGGTGCTTCAGAGTTTGACTAGAAATTTAAAAAAATTGGAAGTGTGCGCTGACTTTTGTCTTGACGCTTACCATAAGAAACCTCGTGCCTTTTTCTTTGGGCGTGTGATATTAGGATTTACGAATCTTGCGGTGATCTATTTACAGCAAAACGCGGAACCCCCTTGTTGTTTCTATGTCGTGCGGATAACCCCCTCTGGTTTTATATTACCCACATAAACCCTTTTTTTTTTTTTGGCAATATCAATTTTTATCCTATAAACTATCGGGCTATGCGCATGACACGTATAAACAAAACAGGTCTAGTGAATATATTTTTAAAAAGTTTGAACATTCATTTAAAAAAGTTAAATGGGTAGATAATTTTGGGACGGAGAAAGAAATAGTTGATTTGTTAACGTGATGGAAGGAGTAGAGCATATCGCAAACAGGTCTAGTGCGGTTTTTTTTCTCTCTTAGAATTTAGGGGTTTTAGTGTATTTTTTTGAAGCTTGCCCCATTTGTGTACAGAAAAAAAAAAAAACAAAATCTGGCTCCGCCACTGATCGACCCAATTAAATTTTTTAGCGAACCTTGTCAGAAGTTGAATTTAAGCTGAGACTCTATCATTAGTTAAGCCCGGCTACATAACCAATAACACTCAAATTTCATAAAATTCCAACCCACATGTAATCTAAAGTTCATTAATACAACTGAAACACATTTTCTATTGATATCTAGGCTGAAAACCTGTATCAACACATTAATCAACTCACTTGTCTTCCATTCAACTCAGTTTCTTGATGTGTTTCCTCGAATGACAGGAATGCTGCATCTGCCTCTGCCCCTATAACGATGGAACGGAGCTCCGTGAGCTGCCATGCTGTCACCATTTTCACTGTGCGTGCATAGACAAGTGGTTGTACATAAACGCCACTTGTCCTCTCTGTATGTTCAACATACTAAAGAACGGTACAAGTCAAAGTAGCAGCGAGGAGGCATAAGACACGTTCTGACAATAGATTGACAGTGTATACTAGGAGCACTTTCTATGTCCCGGTCTTCTCTTCTCCGTGGTTGGTGTATATGGTTCTTTCTATAGACTCGCTAGGAAATTACTTGTTTTCCCGGCCAAAAGTGTTGTTGTAACTTTTTTTCGTGAGATTTGTTGAAATGTGTATCCAACTCCATTTCTGTTTCCGTTGCCATTGATCCTCACAGATCTTAGAAGAGTTATACTAAAGACATTAACTATATTCATAATAATATGAATATACTCAAATTTTCATAATTTTTTAGTTAAAGTTCAACATAGTTAATCATATGCGACATTTATTCTGTACAGATGAAGTGATTCATTTGAGTGAAATGATAGTTATTATCAAGCATAAATTATAGTGGTCGTTAGGACTAAATATAAGGAGAGTGAAAAGAAAATTAAAAGATCAAATCTCAAGTAAACTTGGAAAGTTAAGTGACCAAAAAGTAAAAAAATAGAAAAAAGTACCACTATCCTTATCTAACTAAATCCTTTTTTTTACAAATAAAACAAGTCAATTCTAGTGAAATGATAGTTATTATGAAGCTAAATTATAATGGTGGTTAGGACTAAATATGAAGAGAGAGAAATTAATTTGTTGCAACGCTTTGCCACATTTTCAACTTTTTCCATTAATGGTTGAAATTAATTTGAAATAAGTAGATCCTATAAAAATCAAATAAATCAATCACCGTCTCCATCTGTCAATAGGAAATGTGTTTGCATCTCGACTCGAGCGTGCGTGCGCTCATGTCTCACCCGCTCATATCTCACATTAGCGATTTCAAATTCAATGAGTTATTTATGCATAATGTTATGATCTCAACAAATATACCAAAATACCCTTATTTTATAGTACATCCTTTTGTGCAAATAAAATAAGTCAATCGTAAAGTTTGAACTCTCTACTCGTCTGCTAATATGAAATACCAAAATAAATGCAGCATAATTTATAACGGTGGTTAGGATTAAATATGAAGAGAGAGAGAATTAAAAGACCAACTCCCAAGTAAACTTGGAAAATTTAGGGACCAAAAAAGTAAAAACAGAGCTCAGAATATTGCCTTTATTTTTCACATAGATCAAATAATGCAACGGACCCAACCATTGCTGAGACAGATCCTCATAGCTCTCTTGGTGCACCAGCCGGGAATCGAACCTGGGTCTGTACCGTGGCAGGGTACTATTCTACCACTAGACCACTGGTGCTTGTTGTCCATAGCTTCTTAAGAAATTAATTTAGAAAACCTTATTGGGAGAAAGGAGAACAACTAAGCTGAGCTGATGAGAGAGAAAGGAAATGGGATGGACCGTTACTTCCATGCCTATGAAGCGGTTTATCTCCCGAAATGTTTGTTCCTCTTTTTTTCTTTTTTGCAAATTGAACATTTTGCTTTAATAAAAAATAGTATATCATTTATACCAAAATAAATTTTCATTTTTTATTTTTTTCTTCATTAAACGTCAATTTTTTAAAAGTGTTTTTAAAAAGCTTTTGAAAAGGTTTATAAGTGTGAGAGGAAAAAATTGTTAAAGGTTCATAGAAATGAAAAAAGTAAAAAGTGATGATTTAGCAGACTCATAAGCCCTTTGAATGGGTTTATGAGTAACTATGCGTTAAACGCACGACCAAAAACACTTTGACAAATAACATGAACCAAAAAAAGAATTACTAAAGTAAGTAGGTAGTATAAGAGAATGAATCCAAGAAATCTACTAACAGTGTATGATAAATTGCAGAAACAAAATAAAAAAATTACTATAACTAAAGACTTTTAAATTTGATGCGGTCAACAAAAATATATTGACATTATAAAGCAAATTTACAAATTTGATAGGTACAATGTGGAATCACATGTAATGATATTCCGATTCCCAAGGCAGATGTTAGCCAACAACTTAAACCAGCAAATAAATTGCATGTGTACATCATAATGAAACTTGGGATAGTTTCATCCAAGAGAAAATGGACTACAAATGTCTAAATTATTACATACTCAATTTACTTATGTCTGACGTTCTGGATCAAATAAAGCAATCAAAAAGACGGTTCTTGAAGGTGCAACCAGGCTCAAAGTACACCCGGAGAGCCTCACTTATCATACACATATCCCTTTCAATTAGAGGCTCCCAAACACGCATTGGAGTACCCTATTAGATAAGTAGCTCACTAACTTTTATCTTGTCATGGTTTCTTTGAATAATTTCTCGCTAACACACCGTGCATCTGGGTGCTGAAAGATCCTTTTTGGCCTTAATGGGCATTCAGCCTTCGACACCATAAACAGAGGAACAAACTCAAAAGTTGAAGGAGATGCCAGAAAAGAGTAGAGACCAAAGGCCATGAAAATGATGCACACAAATGATAAATTTTCAGATAAATAGTTAAAACAATGTGATAAAGTACACCCTCCTTTCCAAAATGAATGTTCAAAAAAATTTCAAATTTGCTCTTGATCAAGAGGAAATTCTAAATATTTTGGACATTTATTTTGGGACGGAGGTAGAAAGAAGTTAGTGCATACACAATTTTAAAAGATGGCCATACTCGACACCAATAAGCAAGAATGGTGCTACCTATATACAAAAAAACATAAGATTAGCTTAAATTTCCAAGAAACAGATGAGGGTCTTGCTTAGTTGCCTGAGTCAAGTCTGTACTATTGCTACAAACTTATTCAGATTATGACAGAGTTTATATAATACATGGGAGATAGGACCATGCCCGTTACCTGCAAAAATACGTGTCTTTAGGCTCGAAAGATTCCAAAAGACAGTAACAGCAGATAATGCAACAATCTTCTTGTGAGCACAAGCTCCCATGCTTCCTTCACCCACCCATTCAAATGCCCAACTGCTACATCAAAGAAATCTTTAACAAAAACACACGAGAGAAATAGGGAAATATGTAGTTGCCATTATTAAGCAAATAGGAAACAGAAGTTTCATATACCTTTTTGGTTAATTTGAATTGCATAAGAGTACAGCTTTGGACCAGTAAAGCTCACGAAAAAGCCTGACAAATGCACACAAATGATAAATCTTCAGATAAATAGTTAAAACAATGTGATAAAGTACACCCTCCTTTCCAAAATGAACGTTCAAAAAATTTTCAAATTTGCTCTTGATCAAGAGAAAAGTCTAATTATTTTGGACATTTATTTTGGGACGGAGGTAGTAAGAAGTTAGTGCATAGGGTTGCAAGTGACATTACCGAGGGCAGCAAGCCTCCACAATGTTAAAAGATGGCCATACTCGGCACCAATAAGCAAGAATGGTGCTACCTATATACAAAAAAACATAAGATTAGCTTAAATTTCCGAATTTTGTTATTGTAGAAAAATGAAACTGTTTGTGAGACAGAATAATACTTTAATCGATTACCCACAAAAGTGAACATCTTTAAGAATACCAAACTACAGTTTCTAGAAATACAACAGGAATTTGCTTGTTATGACCCCAACTTACTTTTATTGATTACCCACAAAGATATGCTCGATAACAGTAATCATCAAAGCTCTTAGAAATATTTATCGTCATCTATCCAGTACATTTATATAATTTTGTTTCCTCGTGCCTTAGATTTTGAGGGTATCAGTGTCTAATACCACATGTCTTTGTCGACGCTTGGCAATTCTGTACAGGCCGACAAACACAGGGTGTTCAGAAGTATGTAAAAGCTATTTTCTAATTAACTTCAACCAAAAGAGTGAGGATAACTGATCAACAATTCAAGAACTGTAATGCTTTATGAATGGCCATTTTATTTAAGTTTCACGACATTCCCTCAAAATCACGCCCATTTTCCAAGAAAATAATATGTCCCAAAATGGGTGTCCATTTTCAAGTGAAGTTAATTTACCTTTGCTAACCACCATATTTACATTTGCAATCTTAGACCGTGTTTATTACATGTACTTATGTTTATATGCTAAAGTGGTTAAAATCAAACCCCTAAATTTTCTTGGAAAAGGAAAAAAGAAAAATACCACCTTGATTGACCGGTTCTTAACTCATAGGTCAAATTTCCCAATCAAACTTCATACCATAATTTAGAATAGTAGAAGCATCTAGCTACATTGAAACCGTGAGTTTTATGGGAACATATTTATGTTTTCTTATTTAAAAAGACTTCTATTATGGTAAGAAGATTTTGGAACTTTCATGGAGATTTATAAGTATCCTACTTTGATTAGGAATTGTAAATATAGTAAATATCTTTTATTTATGTACATAGTTTTATATTAGGACTAACCCACTAATATTTGATTTCCTTGTGAGTGTGTTTTATGTTTTCATATAGGAAAAGAGATCTCACAAAGGAAGAGGTCGATTGCATGAAGATCTTCTCCATGGTGCACTATAAATACAAGGCATTCAGCACAAGAGAAGACACAGAATTTTAGAGAGAAAATTACATACTCTTTTATTCTATTCGACATTGTTGATTTTAGGTTGTGAGTGAAGGTTGTGCCTTACATCCGTAACTCACATCTAGGTTTTCATAGAGTTCTCTTGTTTTACTTCTGACTAGAATAGATCCTACTTGGGAAAGGGGAGTTGTTCTTGTCATAGAAGGTGATTAGAACTCGTTTAGTATTTTCATATTTTAGTTTTTCACTTATTTGTTTTTGTAAGAAACAAAAGTTTTTATAGTGAAAAGTTTTTGGGCGTAAGCCTAGTTTGCTGATCACATTGATCAGTAAGCGTAAATAATTCTTGAGTTATTGCATTTAATTTGTTTTTAATTACTTTATTCCGCTGCATTATCTGTGGATGTGTGGACAGTTGTGAGACACATCTGTACTCACATCCGTTGCCTGTTGTGTGATTAAGTTTCCTAGCTACACGAAACTTTCAATTGGTATCAGAGCCAACTCTCGATATATTACTGAGTGTTGATCCAGAAAGTGTAGTCATTATGGAATGCCAAAATCACCAAAACAGGCCTCCTGTCTTGGATGGCACCAATTATTCTCTTTGGAAGTCTAAGATGCGAAATTACATCAAAAGTATTGATGAAAGGGCTTGGATGTGTATTCTTGTTGCATGGCAACCTCCTACTGTGGAGAAAAAGCCATCTTCTGATGTTGGTCAGTCTATTTTTGAAAGAAAAACTGAAGATCAATGGACTCTTGATGAAATACAAGCTGCAAATTACAATTCAAAAGCTATGGGTGCTATTTCCAGCCATGTTTCTGGGAATATGTACAAGCTTATAACTAATGAGAGTATAGCCAAAACTGCTTGGGATATTTTGCAAACTCAATGTGAGGGAGCACCAAGTGTGAAGGCTACCAGGCTTAGAATTTTAATGGATAGGTTTGAGTTACTTCGAATGGAAGAAACTGAGGACATTGTGTCATATGCTGCTAAGATTCATGAGATTTCAAATGAATGCACAAGTCTAGGAGAATCTATCTCCAATGCAAGACTTGTAAGTAAGATTTTAAGGACCTTACCTGAGAGGTTTAACATAAAAGTGGCTGTGATTGAGGAAACAAAAGACACAAACACTGTAGGTCTTGACACAATCATAGGAATCTTGACTGTGTTTGAGCTTAACCTTGAGGCTCAGAAAAAGAACAAAACACACAGTCTTGCCCTCAAAAGTGTTGTTGCACTTCCAAAAGAGCTTGTGGAATTATCCTCTGAAATTGACAAGTCTAATTTAGAAGAAGAGGATGTAGCTCTTATCTCAAAGAAGTTCAGTTCAATACTGAAAAATAGAAGGATAAGTAAATTTCCTAACAAACCTACTCTCAGTGCTCCTGAAAAATCAAAACCTAGCACTGACACTGGATTCAAGAAACCAAGCTTTGAAAACAAATCATCTGAATCTGTCCAATGTAGGGCATGTCGTGGCTATGGTCATTATGCCAATGAGTGTGCTAACACACTTAAAAAGAAAGGAATGAGCCTAACTGCTACCCTTAGTGACAGTGAGGATGATGAAGAAGAAGTGGCTAATATGTCTGTCTTAAACTGCCATTCTGTGTTTAATGTCTTTTCTGCAGATATAGAAGAAGATGATCCTGAAAATTTCTTGGATGTGATCTCGAGTTTGTGAACACATCGGTGTCACATCTGACAATTCTTGAACTGTTTCTCTGTAAAAGGAGATTCAGATGATGAAAATGAAGAAAGGGACATTCCCTATGAGGAACTTTTTGCAACATACAAGGAGCTGCATACAGATTGGATGAAAAGATTGGACAAGATTGAGGTACTTGTTAAGGTAAATAAATCTCTTTCTGAAAAATTGGCTGCTTGTGAAGATGAAAAAGCTGTTCTTTCAAAGGAAAATGATGCTCAAAAAGATACCATTGCAAGACTTGAAGTTCTTGTGACCAAAAGGGAAGTTGACCTTGAAAAATTCAAAAATGAATGTGAAAAAGCTGAAAATACCTTTACTAAGTTAAATAAAAGTAAGATGAAAATGGAAGAAGCTTTTTCTGTAGGTCAACGTGACAAAACTGGTTTGGGCTTTGAAAATAATTTTGTAAAGGAGGGATGTGAGGCTTCTACCTCAAAAAGTGTGAAAAAACAAGCTTTTAAAGAAAAAGTCATTTTAAGTGAGAAAATACCTAGGAAGAGGCATTACATTTGCCATTACTGCCTAGTTCCTGGTCACATTAGGCCCTTCTGTTACAAACTCAAGGCTGATAAAAAATCTGGTCACTTCAATCAGCCTCAGATGTGTGAGAAGATGTATGCACATCCGAACACACATCCTGGTAATCTGAGACCTCTGCAACCCAAAAGAAAGCGTAAAACAGCCGGGGTGGCCAAACCAATTACCACCTGTAATGTTGTTTACTCTTCCCTCAAGAGTACTGTCTCTGGCTCTTGGTATTTTGATAGTGGGTGCTCTAGGCACATGACTGGAAACCAAGCAGTCCTTCTAGACTATGAAGTCATTAATGGGGGAAAAGTAAATTTTGGTGGAGGTGCTCAAGGAAAGATTGTTGGGAAAGGAACCCTAGATGTTAAGGGTCTCCCAAAATTGCACAATGTGTACCATGTGGAAGGCTTGAAAGCCAATCTAATAAGCATCAATCAACTGTGTGATGATGATCTTTATGTGAAGTTTGATAAGCACTTGTGTGAAGTGTTTGATAAGGATAATACCTGTGTGTTTACTGGCCCTAGATCTGCTGACAATTGTTATCAATTTGGTGACAATCTTTCTTGCCTAAGCTCAAAAGCTAATGATGTCAATCTGTGGCACCAAAAATTAGGGCATGCTAGCTGTAGAACTCTGGAAGAACTTCAAAGGTTTGAAGCTATTAAAGACCTCCCTAAACTGAACTTCAAGAACCCTGATGTCTGTGGTTCATGTCAAAAGGGAAAACAAACAAAAGCATCACATAAAAAGGTCCAACAATGCTTCACAACTAGATGTTTGGAGATGATTCACACTGATTTAATGGGACCTATTGAAGTAGAAAGCTTTGATAGGAAAAAGTATGCCTTTGTGTGTGTTGATGATTATTCTAGGTACACTTGGGTAATGTTCTTAAGAGAAAAATCAGAAACAATTGGAGAATTCAAGAATTGGTACAAAAGAGTTAGAAATCTTTATGGTCTTAAAACTGTGAGGATTAGGTCTGACCATGGCACTGAATATGAGAATCAAATGTTCACCAATTTTTGCAATTCTAAGGGAATCACTCATGAGTTTTCTGCACCAATCACCCCACAGCAGAATGGAATTGCTGAAAGAAAGAATAAAACTTTGCAAGAAATGGCGAGGGTCATGCTAAGTTCTAAAAACTTGTCCAAGAAATTTTGGGTAGAAGCTTTAAACACTGCTTGCCACATTGGTAATAGGGTGTTCCTAAGGATTGGTAGCACTGTCACTCCATACCAAATCCTCCTTGGAAAGAAACCAACTGTGAAATATTTTCATGTGTTTGGATGTGTTTGTTATATTCTCAATGATAGAGAATACCTGTCCAAGTTTGATTCAAAGAGTGACAAAGCAATTTTCATGGGCTATTCCACTAATAGTAGAGCTTATAGAGTTTTCAATCTCAAAACTAAGACCATTATGGAATCTGCTAATGTTAAATTTGATGACTCACTTGATCTTAACCTCAAGTCTGCTGAGGATGATGTTTCAGGTTGCTTGCTGGACTGGAAGGATGAAGAAACAGGTCTTTGAAAAATCAAAAGAAGCTTCCAGTCTTTGATAAACATGTTGAACCTGATAAGGATGTAACCAAGGATGTGGACACATCTGCCTCCACATCTGAACCCACATCTGCTCCCACATCCACTCAAACTCTTGTAACTGAGGACAATTTCTCTGATTCTGATCAAGATGATGCTTCAGAAGGCAATGTGGATGGGTGTGTGGATAGATCAAAGGATATTCCTTTTAAAATCCAGAAAAACCACCCCACTTCACAAGTTGTGGGAGATGTGCATTCACAAGTGAGAACTAGACAAAAGGACAAAGTTGATTATAGAAAGATGGCTGGTTTATGGAGTTGCTCCTCAGCATACTCCCAGGTAAGTTTCTGTTTTTTTGTTTCTAAGATTGAACCTAAGAATATTGTTGAAGCATTGAAAGATGCTGATTGGATTATGGCTATGCAAGATGAATTGATTCAATTTGAAAAGAATGAGGTGTGAACTCTTGTTCCTAGGCCCTCACATGGTAATATCATAGGAACCAAATGGATTTTCAAGAACAAAACTGATGAGCAAGGTGTGATAACTAGAAATAAAGCTAGGTTAGTTGCTCAAGGTTATACTCAAATTGAGGGAATTGATTTTGAGGAAACATTTGCCCCTGTTGCAAGAATTGAGTCCATTAGTCTTTTATTAGCCATTGCTTGTTATCTCAAGATTACTCTTCATCAAATGGATGTTAAGAGTGCTTTTCTGAATGGGATATTAAATGAGGAAGCCTATGTTGAACAACCTAAAGGCTTTGTGGACTCCAAGTATCCTAACCATGTGTATAAGCTGAAGAAAGCTCTGTATGGGCTAAAACAAGCCCCTAGAGCTTGGTATGGTAGGTTGACTGACCATTTGCTTCAACTAGGATTCAAGAGAGGTGAGGTTGACAAAACACTGTTTGTGAGGAGAAATAAGAAGGAGATTCTTATGGCACAAATCTATGTAGATGACATTGTGTTTGGATCAAATTCTGATCCTATGCTAACTGAATTTGTAGATAGCACGACTTCCACATTTGAGATGAGTATGGTAGGAGAGTTGAATTTTTTCTTAGGCTTACAGATTAAGCAATTCAAAGATGGCATGTTCATCTCACAGTCTAAGTATGCCAAGAATCTTGTGCAAAAGTTTGAGCTTGAACACTCTTCACATCAAAGAACCCCAATGGGATCTTCCCAAAAGCTAAGTCATGATTCTGATGGTGAGAGTGTTGATCAAACACTGTACAGAAGCATGATAGGAAGTCTGCTTTATCTCACTGCAAGTAGACCTGATATTATGTATAGTGTAACGACCTTAACCCTAGGCCCTAATTTTAATATCATATTGTGTGCTTTTAATATTATTGTTAATATTATGTGTCCATTTTTATCTACTTGAATTCTTATATTAGGATAAATGATAGGAAAATAAATTAATGTTCTAAAAGAAAAAAAAATATAGAAATTTAATAAATAGTATGAGGAGGTTAAATTGAGTAGAATAAATAATGGGAAATAAGGGAGTTTCATTTAAATGATTTATTTGGGGTGAAAGCCTTGGAAGGGTGGGGGGGCCATAACCTTCCCCCTAAATTCCTCATCCTTTCCCCCTCACAAGTCAACTTTCCCCATACCTCCCATACTCCCCTTTTCCTCTCCCCATACTTTCCCTATTCACCTCCCTCATCCTTCTCATTTCATTCTTACCATTCTCCATGGAAAGAGCTTTGTGAAAGCCTTCACTTCTTAAACTCCTACCAAGTTCATTTCTTGTCCATTCTTAAATCCAAGTGTCCTTTTTTGAGTGGTACATCTCAAGGAGTTGATCAAGCCTAGAAAAGCTTCATTTCATCTTGTATTAGCTAAGGTGAGTTATTATGACCCTTTTCCTTCTTTGGATGTTCATGAATATAAATGTTGTTATGGTTGTTCTATTTGCTTGATGCTTGGGAAAACTTTCTTAAATTGAGGAAATGTTATGGTTCATGGAAGTTATAATGATCTAGGTTTAAGTCATGATTCCATGGAGTTAAATGAGTTAGAATGAAGTTACCAAAGATAGAAACTTCTTTTAGGTTCATAACTTAGAAGACATTTAGTTGGAAATTTGGATTTTGGGAATTTGTTGTTGATTGCTGCTGTTACCACCATTTCTGGGCCGAGGCACGAGTCGTGCCCCTTGGCACGAGTCGTGCCCTTGGCCCAATCGTGACCACGAGTCGTTCCTAGGAGGTCCAATCGTTCTGAGTGGCTTAAGGGAGGGAGCACGAGTCGTGACCTCATGCACGAGTCGTGCCATGTGAGGATCACGATTCGTGCCTTGAATAAAAGGAAGTCGTCCCTTGTTGGGGACGACAGAATCAGAGTAAGGTTCAATGGGCACGAGTCGTGCCCTGGCCTGGTTTCTCACATCAACTTTGGAGATGTTCAAACCTAATCAAACTAGAACCAAAATGGAATACCTTTAACCTAGATTAAAGTAGAATACTTTGGCTACACAATGACGTCTTATTTGGTCAAAATGGATTTGTGGAAGTAATTTAAATATTGTCCAGAAAATGGGTGATAAGCTTGATTAGTAACTTCACCAAAGTAGTTCAAACTTGGGAAATAGATCTTGAACCTTTATTAAGTTATTCGAGGTTGTATAATGACTATGTAGGAATGGTTTATGATACATAGTGGCCTTAGTTGCCCCATATACTGGGTGATTGATTTGGATAGTGTAGAAGCTGTATGTTATACTATCGTGCTAGTTTGGGAATGTGTATTTGTCACATTGTTTCATTATTATCCAAGAGTGGATTTATATGCTATGATTGTTAACTTTTTATCCCAAGGGTGGATATGTTCAGTATATGGTTACATGGTTATCTCAAGTGTGGATATGATTATCGTATGGCTGTATTGTTATCCCATTCGTGGATTTATTGATTATACTGTTACCCTACTTGAATAAATATTCATTGTTGGTGTTATGCTTAGTGTATTACATAAATGTTACACTATGATATTGGTTGAACATGAGTATATTTTACCATGTGGCTACATTGCTTATCCCTTTTGTGGATTATATTTCAAGTATCTTTTATGTGCTTGAACGTGTTTATATTTTATGTGATTGGGGGGTATAATTGAATTCAATCAATTATTGATTTATTCTCTAAGTGATTGAAGGTCCATCATACCTGTGACCTCTCCCCCTCTGCGGCCACAGACTGGGGTTATATCATCTGTATTGAGCCGAAAGCCTTACAGAGTTGCTACTATCTTATTTGGTTCCCTGAAAAACGGGTCTTATAAGATGTGAATATGCCTAAGCAGTTCACAGGAGATGAGTTGTAATCATAACTGTCTCGGTTATATGATATTGGTTCTGGTGGATATGCATTCACAGAAATAGTGGAGTATTATGCCACAGTGATACGACTTATGATTCAGACGGGAAAGGTAAACAAAGTTAACGGAAGGTGTTTACTGTTTTACCCATATGTGAGATGTACCTTATTATGTGTTGCATCTTACCTGGCATATTGCTGCATTCATAATAGCTTGCTGAGATTTATTCTCACCCCTCTCCCTTTAATGTTTTTAGATCCTGAGACAGGCGGACCGGCCAAGTGAGGACGGAAAGGAGTTTGGACGTGGTATTTTGGGATTTGTCGGGGTATGTATAGGTTGGCACAGAAGATGTATTTTGTATAATTCCTTTATGGAGTTTGTGTGTATAAAACTTGGGTTCTACGTTATAACCAAAGTCTTTTGTAATTAAAACAGGTTGTTACTTTTAAAGTTATCCAACTCTTCCTTTCATGTAGAGAGGAATGAAGTTATTTTGAAATGATTATGTTCAGTATGTTTAAGTTGTAAGTTAAATCAAAGTTTTAAAAAGTTTAGGTGGTTTGAGTCCTTTTGGGGACGCTCTAACTCGGGACACGGGTTAGGTTCCGGGTTGGGGTTCTCACATATAGTGTGTGTCTCTGTGCAAGATACCAAGATAATCCTAAAGTGTCCCATCTTAAAGCCTTGAAAAGAATCATTAGATATGTGAGTGGGACTGTGAACCTAGGTCTGCATTACTCTAAAGAAACAAACACCAATTTGGTTGGGTACACTGATTCTGATTGGGCTGGAAATAGTGATGATAGAAAGAGTACCACAGGTGGATGTTTCTACCTAGGAAATAACATTGTGTCTTGGTATAGTAGAAAGCAAAATTGTGTGTCCTTATCCCTTCTTGAAATTTGAATATGTTGCCCTTGGGAGTTGCTGCACACAATTACTTTGGATGAATCAAATGTTGAAAGATTATGGATTGAATAGCAAAGTTTTGACTGCTTTTTGTGATAACAAAAGTACCTTGGACATATCTAAAAATCCTGTCCAACATTCTAGAACAAAGCACATTGATATTAGACATCATTTCATTAGAGATCTTGTAGAACAAAAAGCGTGTGGGAATTTGTTGGGACTGAAAATCAATTGGCTGATATATTTACAAAGGCATTAGATTTGGAGAGATTTTCCTCCTTGAGGAAGTCTCTTGGCTTGTGTGATATCTAAGGTTGTGAGACCAAATGTGTCTCACATCTTCTAACACATCTGTATATTAGATTAACTGAAAAAAAAATTATAAAAAATCAAAAAATATCATGCATTAGCATGAAATTTCTCAGTATGGTCACTTGTGAGACTTCATCTTTGACATTATTTTTGATCACTTAATTGTGAGCACTTCCTGTTCATGTCACCTTTTGGTGACTTGATATAACCTTCCTAGGTATCTCACAGTGGGTGCTATATATAAAAAAAAAATTATATGTGAGAAACAGCTGCTTCACCCTTAGTATGAAGCCATACCATTGTGATCAAGTGATTTTCATAAGAAAACTTGAAGTCAAACTTGATAAGATCATTGGAAAAAAGGGCTATCTTTGGGATCAAGTAAAGTGAAAGCTACTCACAATGTAAAAATCCACAACAAAATAAAAATAAAAATTGGTGGATGCATCCTAGAGGCTGTGCAGATTGGATTATTGCTCATTGACTTTTTGTGATCTAAATGTGTTCCCATATGTGACTCACATCCTATGCCACATCCATAAGCTGAGAAAATTTCCAACACCTGTGTGTTTGCATCATGCTAGGCATTTTGCATTTTTTAGGACATATAGGAGCTTTGTAAATATGCTAGTTAATTAATTTTCTTTCTTAATTCATTCTTTGATTATATAGGTTTTTGATCTCCAATATCTTTCATGAAAGAAAAAGGTGTGTATCATTCCTTGTTTGAAAAGGTTGGAAAATTGAGTGGGATTCTGTTTTTATTTAAAGATATGGCTGAAATATTTTTGTTTCCATAAAAATCAATCAAAATCTTGTTTTATTTTGATCCCCTATTTCTTAGAAGGTGGTTGTGTGTGGTAACCTCAAAGGTTTCTAGCCGTTGGAGGACTCTTAAGGATTTTGAGTTGTGTTAAACCTTTTTGGAGAAGGATTCCTAGTTCTATTTGGAAAGGGGGAGCTGTGAGTATTTAAGATACCTCACATCCGTCCCATCCCCCATAAACCCTTTGCAAAAACCCTTTGTTCTTACCTCGGTGTATCTCTCCTTCACAACCGTGCAATTAATTCCACCTTACTTTTCAACCTAACCAACTTTTGCAAGATTAATGGCTGATCATTCCAATATTCGAGAAGAGGATGTTCTCGACATTGCCCCAATTTCTGTAGCTAAAGGCGAGTCTTCCATTGTCTTAAACCCTGTTATTTCAAAATTCCTTGCTGATTTCTCTTCCCCACCTTCGTCTGATCCTATCATGGAAGCTCCATCTTCGAAATCCCCTACATTGAAATCCATGTCTGTTCCAACCGTCTCTGCAAACCCTAAGGCTCCAACTTCTCCGGTGATTCCACCATCAGTTGTCGCCCCTGTTCCTCCCTCTGTAGAACCTTCTTCAACCAAGACGAGGAAGCGTTCCCACGCCAAACCCCTGACGCCTGCTGCCACGCCTGTGCCCCAACGCAATCTTCGTCGTTCGCATAGGGTTCGTAAGTTGTCAGAATCTGACAAGGCCAAGAACTTAAAGAAACCTGGCGGGAAGCCCTCTACAGCCATTGCACTTGAAGAAGATGATGAAGAAGAAGAGGTAATTACTCCTCTTGTTAGGACTAGGGCTCAATCTTCAATTCCTCCTCCCGTAGTTGTTGATCCTATCCCTATTATTACCCCTTCTGATAATGATCCCCATGTTGAACCCATTAATCCTGTTGAGACTGTTCCCCATGCTGAGTCTGTTTCCTTTGTTGATCCTATTGCTCCTCCATCCTCTCCTGTAGTGTCATCTGATCCCATTATCCCTATTACCACTCCTTCTATTGAGGTTTCACCTCCTGTGGATAATGTTTCTGTTCCTATTGTTGATCCTTCTGCCCCTGTGGTTTCGAGTCCTGTTGAGGATCTTATTTCTTTTAATGATGAAGAACCCTTAGCAAATATTTTAATGGATTTGAGGGAAAAGAAAAAGGTGGCTGCTACTGATTTAGAGCCCATTGATGATGAATCTGATTCAAGCTCTGACAGTGATGACACTGCATCTGATGAGAATTACAAGCTAGGGAGAGAAGAGCTTGATCAAGAAAAAGAGGACCAAGATTTAGATTCCTCTCTTGATGATGACACTGAGATTGAGTCCATCAAAGTTCCATTCCCTGCAAAGGATGTGTCTAAGGATGTGCACACATCCAGACGCACATCTACAAGGAAGAAATCTGAAAAGGGTATGTCTTCAACTCTCTCCATTACCTCTACCCCTAAGCCCTTTTCCAAGAAATTCTTGACCAAAAAGGCATCTGATAGGTTTGGCCTAATTTACTCTAAGGCTTTTATTGTGGAAATGAAAAGGGATAGGGAAACCTTTGTTAAACTTGGTATGGACAAATTTTTTGAGGAAAGAGGACTGTTTTTAACTGTGGACCATCCTCTCCCTTTCTACTCTAAGATGGTGTATGAATTTTATGCCAATTTGCCTAAGGGATTAGATAAAAGTTACTCCTCTCCTCCTTCTGTCTATGTTAGGGGAGTGTTTGTCCCTTTTTCCCCATCTGTCATACATGATTTGCTTGATTTGAATGATAACTTGGATGAGTTAGTTACTGTTGATGATGATGAGCTTGTGACTGCTATCACCCATGGAAAAGTGACCTCTTGGCCTGTGAAGCCAAAGGATTTGGGTAGTGGATCTTTATCTTCTCTCTACTGTTTTCTCCATTATATTCTTGTTGCCAATCTTTGCCCCTTAAATAACAAAACCTCATTTACTAGGGTGCAAGCTCTCCTTCTATATAGATTGGGCATTAAGAGGCATATTAATTTTGGCGATTTCATCTTTAGGAAGATCTGTGACTATGGAGAGTCACCATCTAAAAAGTGGTCTTTACCCTATCCTTCCTTGATTTCTCAAATCCTGATAGCCAATGGAGTTAAGCCTGAGAAAGGAGAAGAAAAGGTTGAAAATTTTGCTCTGTTTAAGGAATCCAAAACCCTGCTCGACCCTAAGCAAAGACATGTGGATCTCCCTTTGGAGTCTTGTTCCTGAGCTTGGTATGCCAGATGTGGACACATCTGAAGCCACATCTGAAGATAACTTTGTTGCTCAAATGAAGGATTTGGATGCTGCAATCATAGATGCTGAATCTCAAGCTCAAGCCTCCATTGCCCATGCCAACAATCTGAAAGCCCTTAGGGATAATCTCATTCGATGGCATGCTAAACTTTCTAGTCAAAAAGGGGGAGAATCAAGCTCTGGAAATGGAAAATGGGATCTGCTTTGTTCTTTCTTCTTCTTCTTCTTTCATTTGTAATTTGGTTTTAAATGGAGACATTTCGAACTTTAATTTAGGGGGAGAAATTTTTTGCTTGTTTTGATGTTTGGATGGTTGCAAAAACAATTTTTAATTTCTGTTTTTAGTTTTTAGTTTCTAAACAATGGTTTGTAATAGCTTTAATTAGGATGTTTCTGAATGGTTTTTTTGCTTTTGCTTAATAGACTACTGGTATTCTGTTCTAACATTGTTCTATG
This sequence comes from Adenophora triphylla var. japonica, assembly GCA_022495995.1. Classification (NCBI taxonomy): domain Eukaryota; kingdom Viridiplantae; phylum Streptophyta; class Magnoliopsida; order Asterales; family Campanulaceae; genus Adenophora; species Adenophora triphylla. The sequence continues at coordinate 269,543 of JAFEMH010000408.1, read as the reverse complement.
CAGTTTTTATGTGTGGATGTGTATACACATCTGGACACACATCCATTCAGGGGGAGTTAAGTTTTTCTATATTTTGTGGTCATAAAAATATGATTGTTATAAATCTTTGATTTTGACCAGAAAGTCCAAAATAGGGGGTGATTGAAACCGTGAGTTTTATGGGAACATATTTATGTTTACTTATTTAAAAAGACTTCTATTATGGTAATAAGATTTTGAAACTTTCATGGAGATTTATAAGTATCCTACTTTGACTAGGAATTGTAAATATAGTAAATATCTTTTATTTATGTACATAGTTTTATATTAGGACTAACCCACTAATATTTGATTTCCTTGTGAGTGTGTTTTATGTTTTCATATAGGAAAAGAGATCTCACAAAGGAAGAGGTCGATTGCATGAAGATCTTCTCCATGGTGCACTATAAATACAAGGCATTCAGCACAAGAGAAGACACGGAATTTTAGAGAGAAAATTACATACTCTTCATTGTATTCGACATTGTTGATTTTAGGTTGTGAGTGAAGGTTGTGCCTTACATCCGTAACTCACATCTAGGTTTTCATAGAGTTCTCTTGTTTTACTTCTGACTAGAATAGATCCTACTTGGGAAAGGGGAGTTGTTCTTGTCATAGAAGGTGATTAGAACTCGTTTAGTATTTTCATATTTTAGTTTTTCACTTATTTGTTTTTGTAAGAAACAAAAGTTTTTATAGTGAAAAGTTTTTGGGCGTAAGCCTAGTTTGCTGATCACATTGATCAGTAAGCGTAAATAATCCTTGAGTTATTGCATTTAATTTGTTTTTAATTACTTTATTCCGCTGCATTATCTGTGGATGTGTGGACAGTTGTGAGACACATCTGTACTCACATCCGTTGCCTGTTGTGTGATTAAGTTTCCTAGCTACACGAAACTTTCATACATATTATGCACATTTGAGCCAAAAATTTGAACCAAAGAGAGAACATAACCAGGCTATACATAGAAGTCAATCAATGTGATTACGTAAATTAAGTATAAACCTTATTTAGCAAGTTCTCCTCATCAGCTTTAGCCTTCTTTCATATCCTGGAGGCGGAAATGGAAAGCAACGAGACATGGCAAGTGATCTCGTAAATCAAATCCCCTATTTATTGGGATTCTCGTCTCGGTACAATGAGCTGGATGTAGAAGCCCTTGAAGCCAAGCCTATCACCGCCACATTCAAGCATACCATTACTCCTAATTTCAGATCTTATGAGCCCAAGAAAATATAATTACACTCTAAAATCGGTATAGATCAAACCCTATCAGAGTAAAAACATGAACATATTTCATTGAGATAATGCTAAAATCCACTGTGATATATCACGAATCAATCAGATTTAAAAATTTGGTAATGTTCATATGACACCTGTTGGAATATTTGATATATGTGGTATGGAAGTTCATAGTCCTATGACCTTGGAGCGTCGTTGGCTTGAACTGAATTTGGCTAAGGGAAAAAGCACGTCGGATGTTCTGCACAGGAGGGCGGCCGCGCTAGGCCAAGGGCGACCGCGCTAGTGTACAGAGAGCTCGACAATTATCACCTGTTGTTCAGGGCGGCCGCGCAAGCCTTGAGGGCGGCCACGCTTGTGACGGGCTGATGTTTTCCTGGGCCGAATTGCAGCAGTTTTTAGGTCATATTAAGATTCTAAAACCTAATTTACCCTACATATAAATAATATACCTCCTCCAGCCAATTTTTCTATGAGATTTACAAGAGAAAACACAATTCTCTAGTTTATTTCATTGTTTGATTACTCCCTGTTCATAGAGATTCGTTCGTGAGATTCAAGGCGACTGAGATAGGACCGCCGGTGATTACCTACCTGTGTGCTCATAATCTTTGGTACGTAATCCGTGATCATTTTATCCTCGGAGGAATTTGCCTGTACCTGAGTTGCACCAATTGGGAGCAATATTTTCTCTTAGGACAGTCTTCCTAAGGCGACTCGATCAAATCACGATAATTTTTTCTAATCGTTTGTTTTTTCTTGTTTCTGTTTGTTTTCCGGATCCCTTTTCCTTGCTGTCGTTTTGCTATTGGCTTATTAATTGGTACGATCTTGACTTGATTAATAAATTCCCCTACTGTTGATTAAATTATTTGTTTAATCTGTGGTGCTGTTAATTAATTTCCAACAGTCTAAGAGAAAATAGTTTATTGAATCATGTCTGGAAGTACCTCTAGTTCTCCCTTTAAATCCCTAGTTGACACCTCAGATCTTCCGGAGAAGTTCGCTGGAAAGAACTTCAAGCGTTGGTCTGAACGCATGAAGATCTGGCTGTCAATTAAGGGCATGTCTCGGTATCTTTGTCATCTAAATGTCCCGCTCTAAAAGCCGATGATATCGCTAGTGTGGCTGCTGTTAAACAGTGGAAGGAGCAGGACGATGTTGTTCGAGGATGCATTCTGTCAGCTTTGTCGAATGCACTCTTTGATGTCTATTGCTCTGCTCCTCTCACTGCTGCATCACTGTGGGAGTCGCTTTCCACAAAGTACAGCACCGATGACTCCGGTGTGGAAAAGTACCAAGTGGGTAAGTTCCTGAATTATCGCATGAGTGAGGGAAAGTTGGTTACCGACCAAGTGCACGAACTCCAAATCATTTTGCAATCGCTCAAGGATGCTGACATGGGACTTCCTGATAAGTTCACTGTCATGGCTATTATTGAGAAGTTTCCTCGATCTTGGGGGGAATTCGGTATGACCCTCAAGCATCGTACTGGAAGCTTGACACTCAATGAGCTGATGAATGCAATTGCGATTCAGGAGGTGCATAATGGTAACCAACCTAGCGTACCTGTGGAGGCAGCTGCTAATATGGTGACTGGTAAAAGCAAGTTTAAAGGAAAAGTTGTGAAAACTCACTCTAAGGATAAAGAAAACCATGATAAGATTAAAGTGAAGAAGAATAACTTTAAGAAGCCAAAAGCAAAACTGAATTGCTGGAATTGTGGAGAAGGTGGACACTTTTCTAGGGACTGCCCATCCAAGAAAGGAAAAGGACCACAAGGCTCTGCTGATGACCATCCTGCTGTCAACATGGTGTTGGGTCCGAAGGATTATGATGATCCCGACTCGACGCACCCGGAGTTGACGCTCGACCTCGCAATGTTACAAAGTATGTAACCTCTTATCCCGAAATCTTTATCGTCTATGAACCCAACGAGTGGCTAGTTGACACTGGGGCAAATGTGCACGTTTATGCCGATAAATTGATATTTGTGTCTTACCACTGAGCGTGGTAGATCAGGTGACGATGGGGAACTCTAGTGCCGCAAAGGTGCTTGGGGCGGACGCGTGGACCTGAAGTTTCCTAATGGGCGCATTCTTACCTTGCATCGAGTGTATCACGTTCCTGATATTCGTCGCAACATTATTAGTGGTTCTAGTTTAGTTAGGGAAGGATTTGAGATTTCTTTTAAATGTAATAAGGTCATAATTTTGGATTCTGGTAGTTTTGTGGGGAAAGGTTATTCCTGGGATGGTTTATTTAAAATTAGAGTTGAAACTGATGTTAGTTCGCACAATAAATTTAGTTCTATTGATTATCCTGTTTCTTATTCCATTGAACCTTCAAATGTTTGGCATGGTCGTTTAGGACATATTAATTATGATTCTGTGAAAAGAATGATGAATTTAGATATTATTTCTAAACATGCTATTGATAAAAATTCTAAGTGTCATGTATGTGTTGAAGCTAAATCTACAAAAGGTCCGTTTAAGTCGGTTGTGAGAAATTCTGAATTCTAGATTTAGTTCATACTGACATTTGTGAATTTAATGGCTTGTTGACCAAAGACAAAAAGAAATACTTTCTCACCTTTATTGATGATGCTAGCAAATACTGTTATGTCTATCTGCTTAAAATTAAGGATGAAGCATTAGATAAATTCATTATATTTAAGAATGAAGCAGAAACACAAACTGGCAAGAAACTTAAACGGTTAAGGTCTGATAGAGGAGGTGAATATGAGTCTAATACATTCATGTATTATTGCCAAGAAAACGGAATTGTACATGAAGAGACTCCTCCCTACACCCCTCAATCTAATGGTGTTGCTGAACGTAAGAATAGAACCCTTACTGATATGATTAACAGTTTACTCATAAGTTCTGGCTGCCCAAATATATGTGGGGAGAGGCTTTGAATACGGCTTGCCATATTCTGAATAGAGTCCCTCCTAAACATAGAAAGGAGAGTCCGTTTGAACTTTGGAGAGGTCGACAGGCAAGTCTGAAACACTTAAAAGTGTGGGGGTGCCTTGCAAAGGTACTTGTACCCGCACACAAAAGGAAAAAGCTTGGACCTAAAACTGTTGATGCTATCTTTATAGGTTATTCTGAAACAAGCTATGCATTGAGATTTCTGATTATCAAATCTGAAATTTCTGGCATAGATGTGAACTCTATAGTTGAGTTACGTGATGCAACATTTTTTGAGGATGTGTTTCCTATGAAAGACGGACTTCCTAAGGAATTTAACCCAACCACTAATTCCATTTCTGCTCAAGTAGAGGAGCTGACAAATGTGAGGGTTGATTCTAGTGCAACTCATTCTGACGATGAGATTGAACCAAGAAGGAGCAAACGAGCAAGGACCACCAAGGACTATGGAAGTGATTTCATCACTTACAATGTCGAGGGTGATCCTCTAACCTTCAAAGCTGCTATGGCCACTACTGATGCCAAGCAGTGGAAGGATGCTGTGAAGAGTGAGATGGATTCTATTGTCTCTAATGGGACATGGGAATTGGTCGATCTCCCTCCTGGTTGTAGCACGATAGGATGTAAGTGGGTCTTCAAAAGGAAACTGAAATCGGATGGAACCGTTGACAAGTTTAAGGCTAGGTTAGTGGCTAAGGGATTCAAGCAAATGGAGGGAATAGACTATTTCGATACCTATTCGCCAGTTGCTAGAATGACTACAATCCGAATGCTTATAGCATTGGCCTCTGTATATGATCTTCCTATCCATCAGATGAATGTTAAGACCGCTTTCTTGCATGGCGATCTACACTACAAGAAAAACGGCAGTTACTGACGGAAAAATCCGTCACTAAATGCCAAAAATTCGATGTTAAAACGTGCGTCGCTAAATTTTTCGACGGATTACTGACGGTTCTCAATCAGATTTAGCGACGGAAATTTTCGTCGCTAACGTTTTAAAATCCGTCGGTAATTTGGTAAAATAAACGACCAATTTAAAGCATTATGCCGACGGATTAGCGACGGAAAATTCCGTTGCTATTTAAACGGTTATTTTATTTTTTGGACCATTTTCGTGACGGATTATCGACGGATTATTCCGTCGTTATTTAAATGGTCATTTTATTTTTTGGACCATTTTAGTGACGAATTATCGACGGATTATTTCGTCGCTATTTAAATGGTCGTTGTATTTTTTGGACCAATTTAGTGACGGATTATCGACGGATCATTCCGTCGCTAAACTCAAAAATTCGTTGCTAAATGTTAGAGAGGAACGACAAAATTAATGTATTGGCGACATTAATAACGACGGATTTAACGACGGAAATTTCCGTCGCTAAAATTTATTCCAAATTTTCCCAATTTTATTAATTTTTTTAAATTTTCTTTTTTCAATATTTTTTATTTTTGATATATCAAATTACCGACGGATATTTCCGTCGCTAATTTGATATTTTTTATTAATAAAAAATATATATATATATATATATATATATATATATATATATATATATATATATATATATATATATATATATATATATATATATATATATATATATATTAATATTAATATATTTTAAAAAATATATATATATATTTATTCTCAAATCAATCCCTCAACTTTTTTTTATTCTGAAATCAGTCCCTTAACGTTTTTTATTCCCAAAACAGTCACTAAACTTTTTTTATATTCAAATCAATCCTTGCATTTTTCAAAAGTTCACTTTGCTCCACCACCATCCACCACCATCCACAACCAACACAAAGCAAACAAAAGTTTGTACAAATCGAAATAAAACACAAAATACGTTAAAATGAACAAATCAAAATCGAAATATGAACAAATCGAGAGAGAGAGAGATGTAGAGGGAGTAATATGAACAAATCAAAAGAAATTTCTACAAATCGAAATCAAAACTGCGCCACCGGCCTCCTTAGTCTTCCCCTCGGCCGTCTTAGAAATGAGCTTAAAGGCTGCGACTGCGGCAAGACTCCCTTTCTTAGAACCTTGAAGTATCCAAACTGAGGTTTTTTTTTTTTTTTTCAAAATAACATTCATAAATATATAAAAATTAATCCAATCTATTGCGAGACAAAAATAACCAACTACTACTGTAAATCGAGACTTAATCAAGATTTATTTGTTATGGTCCAACGAAAACGAACCATCTCATTGAGGATGTGAGTTGGAAAAGTCTACAACAGCTAATAATCTTGCTTCAACTGCTTTGCTTTGCGTACCTTTCTCATTTAGATTTGGAGTCCACTTTCTTTGCGAAAGATGGCAAACAGAATGCAGCAGAATGAATCTCTGGATTATAGAATTTCAAGGGTCCATTTGATTTGTTGTTATCATCATTCTCGTCTATTGTGTTGATTGGGTTCTTGAAATCAACATTTGGTCCCTCCGTAGAACAAAGCATGAAGCCGATAACCCCACTAGGATAGGTAGGAACAGTAGTCCAAGCATAGTTGACAGAGCATGAAGCCGATGACCGGCGCTCACGTTGCCGTCGTCAGATCTGAGGGAGGGAGACGAAAAGGGAGAGATGGAGTAGAGAGAGAAAAAGTGTGTGTGTGTGTGTGTGAGAGAGAGAGTGTGTGTGTGTGATTGGGAAGAGAAAGTGAGTGTGTGTGAGGAGTATATAATATTAAAAGAAATATAATATATAATGATGAATTAGGACCATTGGATTTGAGTGAGATTAATGGTATAGATTGATTTATTGATAATTCATGTCAATATTAAATGGCCAATCAAATGAAAGTGTGTTTTTGTTTTTATGGGTTGAATTTGGATCATTGGATGTGATGAATTTAATGGTGAAGATGTTGCTTGAGTAATGATTCATGTGAATATTTGTATTTCTTCATGATTATAATAATTAATAAAAATAATTAATAATAATAATAATTTAAACTATAAAATAATATTATGTCTAATATCAATAATAATAATATTTATTATTAATAATATTTATTAATGAATTATTAATTATATAATTGATTAATTAATTAATATTAATATTAATTATATAAACAGTAATAATATTAATTACAGTACTAATAATAATTAGTAATTTTTATTATTTTTTATTGAATAGGAAAAAATATTTTAGACTTTTTTATTACTGAAATTTACAAAAAGTTATCTAAAATATTTACATGCTTTTATTTGATTTACCCAAAATTTTAATTAAAGTAGTATGTCTAATATCAATTTTTTTAAATAATTTTCTTAAAATAATTTTTTTGAAAAAAACTATTCTAAAACATTTATCTCTATTCAAAAAAAAAATTAAAAAAAATACACATAGTGAAGGATATTGTCTGTCCCTCATTTATTTAGGATATTATCTGACCTAAAATATAAATTTAATAATTATTTTAAATAATTTAGCAACGACTCAAATCCGTCGGTAATAATATTTAATTGATTTACCGACGGATTTTAATCCGTCGGTAATCAAATCCGTCACTAATCCGTCGCTAACCTAAAATATAAATTTAATAATTATTTTAAATAATTTAGCAACGACTCAAATTCGTCGGTAATAATATGTAATTGATTTACCGACGGATTTAATCCGTCAGTAATCTAATCCGTCACTAATCCGTCGCTAACCTAAAATATAAATTTAATAATTATTTTAAATAATTTATCGATGAATTTTAATCCGTCGGTAATTAATTTCGTTCACTAATCCATCACTAACCTAAAATATAAATTTAATGTTTATTTTAAATAATTTAGCAACGACTCAAATTCGTCGGTAATAATATGTAATTAATTTACCGACGGATTTTAATCCGTCGGTAATTAAATCCGTCACTAATCCGTCGCTAACCTAAAATATAAATTTAATATTTGTTTTAAATAATTTAGCAACGACTCAAATCCGTTAGTAAAAATATTCGTCGCCATTCCGTCACAAATTCGTCGGTAAAAAGTGCGCAGATTTTTGGCGCCAAAATGATGACGGATTAGAGAGGAAATGGAATCCGTCGGCATATCCGTCACTAAATCCGTCAGTAATATCGTCCTAATTTCGTTTTTTGTTTTTCACCCCAAGTCGTTGCTATTTCGTCGCTAATCCGTCGGTATTAGTGACGGATTTATTTTCGTCACTAATTTTTGTCGGTATCTGTCAGTTTTCTTGTAGTGCTAGAGGAAGAAATTTATATGGATCAACCTGAAGGTTTTGAGGCCTCTGGCAATGAGAGAAATGTTTGTAAACTTGTTAAGTCCTTATATGAACTCAAACAAGCCCCTAAGCAGTGGCATGAAAAATTTGATAAAATTGTCTCATCGTTTGGCTTCGTTACTAATGAGTTTGATAAGTGTGTTTATAGCAAAAGTATTGGTGATAGTAGTATTGTCTTATGTCTGTATGTCGATGATATTCTGTTGTTTGGAACGGATATGAGGATAATTAATACTACTTAGGAATTCTTGAAAAGTAAGTTTGAGATGAAGGATATGGGAGTAGCTAGTGTGATTCTTGGCCTTAAGTTGATTCGTTCAACTAGTGGCATAACCATATCGCAATCTCATTATACCGAAAGTGTAATTGAGAAATTTGGTTATAAGAATTGCAAAGTAGCTAAGACTCCATATGATCCTTCAGCTGCACTTACTAAGAATGAAAGTGGAGTACCGATGGCTCAGTTAAGATATTCCCAAATTATTGGAAGTTTGATGTATCTTGCCAATTGTACTAGACCGGATATATCCTACTCGGTTACTAGGTTGGCTAGATATACTCAATGTCCAAATAAAGCACATTGTGAAGCTCTTGATAGAATTCTCAAGTATTTGAAGGGAACAGTTTCCCTTGGGCTGCATTACGGTAGATACCCTTCTGTTCTTGAAGGATATAGTGATGCAAGCTGGATTGCCTATAACTCCGGGAGTTATGGCTGTACGGGGTATGTTTTCACCTTAGGCGGAGCTGCAGTCGCCTGGAGGTCGACCAAACAACTCTGTTGTCTAGGTCTACATTTGAGGCTGAACTAGTTGCCCTTGACACTACTGGATTGGAAGCTGAATGGCTTAGAGGACTTACGTCCGAGTTGCCCATGGTCAGTAAACCCATGCCTGTAATCTCCATACATTGTGACAACACTGCCACAATCGAGAAACTGAAAAGTGTCAAGTACAACTGTAAAACCAGGAGACATATCCAAATTATATTAAAATCTATAAGGGATCTTGTGTCTCGGAAGGTGATAGCTGTTGATTATGTTGGTACCAAGGATAACACAGCTGATCCTTTAACCAAAGGACTAGAATTTGCTCTAGTTCAAAAATCTAGGTTGGGGATGGAGTGCGAACCCCGTGTCGATTCATACGCAGTAGCAACCCAATCTACCTGAGTGGAGATCCCACAAAGGAGATTCAATGTGGTAATAACAAGCTGTGGGGTGAGTCGGAGCACCTAAAGTTAGATTGACATGTTACATGTCTGAGTCTATCCCCTGAATAGCCTAGAGGTGCTCGTAGCTGCTAATAAAGTAAAAGTTTGGAACTTTGAATGGGATCAAGTCTTTTAGATAAGATGTTAGCAGTACATCTTCTGAGATGCCCATCTAAGTGAGTGTTATTGTTGGCCGCAATTAGAGGAATTCGGGTTATTCCTTGAAAACACTCATGATAGAGGATCGGGACGTATGGCTTATAAGCGTCAACTGTTCGATAGAGGGCCTATCATAGCTTTTGTCGTGTTTGTTACCAGCAAAGGCCTCTACATCCAAAGGCATCAGATTCAAGACACTCGTTCATCTGGTCCTGTGGAGGCTTGCGTTGGATAACATAGGTAGTGGTTCAAGCCGGAAGGTACCATTACTGAAAGCATTACAATGGACAATCTGTACACGTCATATTTCTATGAACTTGTGGGGGATTGTTGGAATATTTGATATATGTGGTATGAAAGTTCATAGTCCTATGACCTTGGAGCGTCGTTGGCTTGAACTGAATTTGGCTAAGGGTAAAATCACGTCGGAAGTTCTGCACAGTAGGGCGGCCGCGCTAGACCAAGGGCGACCGCGCTAGTGTACAGAGAGCTCGACAATTATCACCTGTTGTTCAGGGCGGCCGCGCAAGCCTCGAGGGCGGCCGCGCTTGTGACGGGCTGATGTTTTCCTGGGCCAAATTCCAGCAGTTTTTAGGTCATATTAAGATTCTAAAACCTAATTTACCCTACATATAAATAATATGCCTCCTCCAGCCGATTTTACTATGAGATTTACAAGAGAAAACACAATTCTCTAGTTTATTTCATTGTTTGATTACTACCTGTTCATAGAGATTCGTTCGTGAGATTCAAGGCGACTGAGATAGGACCGCCAGTGATTACCTACCTGTGTGCTCATAATCTTTGGTACGTAATCCGTGATCGTTTTATCCTCGGAGGAATTTGCATGTACCTGAGTTGCACCAATTGGGGGCAATATTTTCTCTTAGGACAGTCTTCCTAAGGCGACTCGATCAAATCACGATAAGTTTTTCTAATCGTTTGTTTTTTCTTGTTTCTGTTTGTTTTCCGGATCCCTTTTCCTTGCTGTCGTTTTGCTATTGGCTTATTAATTGGTACGATCTTGACTTGATTAATAAATTCCCCTACTGTTGATTAAATTATTTGTTTAATCTGTGGTGCTGTTAATTAATTTCCAACAACACCTGGGGCACATATGATAATATTTATTTAACCGTAATCAAGTAAACCAAAAGGACTTGAAACGAAAGGGCAACAAAATTTGATCAATAACAATTGTACATAATCATTCAATGACTGGAGTAAAGAAAGATAACAATGAAATAAAAAATCAGGAACACAAACCTCTCAATTAACAGTTTACAAACACACTCTCCTGCAAAATATTAAAAAAAAAAAAAACAGATAAAGTGAGAAACCAGGACACAAATTTAAAATATTGAAATAGGAAGAAGTTGAGGTAGATTGAAAAAAATCAAACAACAGAAAAGTGACACCCATACTTGATTATTTACCTGCATGGTGGGATTCCTGAACTGAATTGAAATCCCTTTTTTCTGTATCTATAAACACAACAATAATTAAATCTCTTTCCCTAATGCCTGTAAGATTAGGAATAAAAAAAAAGCAACATAAGAATTTCGGTGAGAAACGTCAATGTAATAAGAGAATTTCGAATTAAGAAGAGAATAACTGAATTGAAGATACAAACACCTGTTCTGCAACTTCCTTCGGCGGAAACGATGTAGCATCCAGAAGAGAGAAGATATAAAGTACAGGGAAAGAGATTGACAGTAATCGGTAAAAGAATAAAAGATTAAGTTAAATATCAGGCCATATTGGTAACACATATACATGAATGTTCATAACATAAGTACCATATCATTGCAACTGCATACTGGGATATGATAGATAGAAAATGTGAGTTTGCAAAAGGGGCAACCATTTCGAGACAAAAAATAAAATAAAAGGGAGAAGCGAGAGAGAGAGAGATTTTGATGTAGGATTTCCAATCTGAAATTGAAGCCCTAATTTTGAGTTTGGAAAAGGTTGAATTTGGGGGAACATGGTGAAATTGCAGATCCGACTACTATCATTGTCTCAAATAAGAGATACTATAATTATATAGTTTCAAACTAAGTAAAAATATATTTATTTGAAAATTTATCGAAGTTATAATGGCCCAAATTTGAGATATATCTATATGAAAATTGATCAAATAGACTGGTAACTCGAAATGGAAATGAATAACTGAATGAATGAGAGAAGAACTTGCTTGCGACGTAACAAAAATTTCCACTCACAGAAAATACCATTGTCCGCCATTGATGAGTCCCAACCCCAGCTTTTCGATGGAATATTTGGGGGTTTTCTCGATTGTGAGGGCGGCGGATTAGGGTTAGGGTTTCAGTTGGGGGTTCTAACAATGCGAATTGGAGAAGAGAAAAGAGAGAGAGAGAGAGAGAGAGAGAGAGAGAGAGAGAGAGAGAGAGAGAGAGTCTCGTAGAGGCGGTCATGGAAGAAGAGAGAGAGTCGTAGGGGAAGGTGAAGTGAAGGTGGGATGGCTGCAGAGAGATTTGGAGAGAGAGAGAGAATATTAGAGAGAGACAGAAAGGGGGAATGAAGAAAATAAAAAAACCACTCTATGCCATTGTAATTACTAATGTGACTGGCATGAAATTACTTTACTGTCCTTATTTTGAGCGGGAAAACTGCTCTTGCATTTGCCTCATTATATAGTTATAGATGATGCTCTTATATTCTCTTCGTCCCAATATAGTAGTTGCCAAATATGAATACGCGGAGGTTAAGAAAAAAAAAAGTGTTAAGAGTATAAAAAGTAAAGTAGGAGAGAGAAAGTTGGATAAAGTGTTTTTGTTGTGATTATGACAAGTGGGTTCCATTATCTATATTGGGTTAGTGATTTTTATATTAGAACGCTTAAAAAGGAAATTAATAACTTTTATATTGGAACGTGATGTGATCATAATAAAATAAGTTTGGGCCTTCATAATTGGCATAAGACCCAACACGTTGAGATGGACCAAATATTAAGAAATAGGCACAAGATACACAAAGGAGACTTGTTGAATGAGCGAGAAACAAGGTGAGAAATAAGAGGTCCAACGTAGGGCCCAGCTAAGCCCATATCACTATAAAGGCGAGATAATCCAGTGATGAGATCCGCACGACGGCATATGAATAAGCGACAACAAGGACGAGAAAGGAAATCGCCCGGATGTCGCCCAACATCAACATATCAATTAACAACAATTCTCTATAAACAGCCAAAGATGTTACTTACGTGTACACTTGGGCCCACAAAATCAGTTACACATGATGAGCTATCTATTAGGAAAGGGTGACATCTTCACTAACTTTGAGTGCTTATGCACGCGCAATAAAAAGATGACACGTGGTCACTGGCACATGACGAAAGAAACTATATCATGAAAGGGTGGCGTCTCCACTAACTTTTTGAGTGTAAATTTTGATGATGATAAAATTGTTGTTACCAACAAAATAGAGAACACCAATTGCAGATACCTAAGAAAGAAAGAAAGAAAAGGAGGAATAACTCACATGTGAAAGTCTATATGGACAAAACTTGGGGTTTTTCTCACGGGAAGCTAATTTGCTAATATCATGATTTATTTTTTATAATATAAGTATATTATAAATGAATCAAAACATTAACATTTATAAAGTTAGAAAAATTGTGTTCAATTTTAATAACTTTGTTGCACATAAGTTTAATAGGAATTGCATTGTGATTAACAATGTAGCAATTTTTGATATTTTATTTATGATGTTCATACTTTATGTCATTTATTTTTGATGTCATAATTTATGTCAGTATGCAGCATTTTTTATGGACATTAACAAAGTGAATGAAAAAACTAACGACCTATTTTCTTTTCAAATTACTACATTTTAAATACAATGTAAGGGGTTCCAACCCTTAACCTTCCCGAGAAAAGTACGTCTTTAAGCTAAATGCTCATTGACATTATTAACGAACTACTTTGATATATATATATATATATATATATATTAACTATTATGATTAACTAATATTATTATTAGTAATAGTTAATATATATATTGTAACTATAATAATATTACTTAACCTATATAGTAAATTAATACTATTTATAATAATAATTAACATATATAGTAACTATTATAGTTAACTAATACTATTAATAGTAATAGTTAACATATATAGTAACTATTATAGTTAACTAATACTATTAATAGTAATAGTTAACATATATAGTATCTATTATAGTTAACTAATAATATTACTATTATAGTTAACTAATACAATTAATAGTAATAGTTAACATATATAATAACTATTATAGTTAACTAATACTATTAATAGTAATAGTTAACATATATAGTAACTATTATAGTTAACTAATAAATTAATAGTAATAGTTAACTTATAAAGTAACTATTATAGTTAACTAATACTATTAATGGTAATAGTTAACATATATAGTAACTATTATAGTTAACTAATACTATTAATGATAATAGTTAACTTATACTCCCTCCGTCCCACCAAAATTGATACTTATTTCCTTTTTGGTCCGTCCCATCAAAACTGATACTGTCCAAAATGACAAAGGAATCTTCACTATTTACCCCACTCATTCTCTCTCCTATTTCACTTTTACACTCACAACATTCTCTCTCCTAACTATTCCTCCCACTCATTCTCTCTCATATTTAATTCTTCATACTCACAATATTTTCTTTCACTTTTTCTCTCACTTACTTTTTCTTAATCCCCGTGCCCAGAAATTTGGTATCAATGTTGATGGGACGGAGGGAGTATAGTAACTATTATAGTTAACTAATACAATTAATAGTAATAGTTAAAATATATAGTAACTATTATAGTTAACTAATACTATTAATAGTAATAGTTAACCTATATAATAACTATTATTATTAACTAATAGTATTAGCTAATAAGGAGATTACCAAAAGTCATACTCCCTCCGTCCCATTAATTAGTTCACTCTTTTTGGCCCGACACGCAAATTAAGGATAGAGAAAATGTTGTGAGTGTAATAGTAAAATAGGAGAGAGAATGAGTGGAGGAAATAGTAAATTTGAAAAATGTTGTGAGTGTAATCTATAGTATAAATGAGGGAGGATGAGCTACAGTTGTTTGAACAGTTGTATGTGCGGAAATTCCCATTTTGCCCTCATATTTTCGTCCCTTTCCCATTTTGCCCCTCTCAGCAAGTCAACCATTTCTTCTCTCAATTGAATTCCCATCTGATTTCTCCAATTATTTCCAGTTAAACTCCAATTATGGGTTTCTCTATCAATGGCAACAGCAACAATGAACAATCTCACACAAAAACCCACAAAATCTTTCTCCTTTCCAATTACATCCTTTTAGGCGCCGCCTCAAGCTGCATCTTCCTCACCCTCTCCCTCCGTCTCTTTCCTTCTTTACCCGGTGCTTTCTTCATCCTCCTCCATGGTAGCCACCGTTCTGACAGCAATTTTCCAGGGCTCTGTTTCAGTTCTGATTTTCACGACAACTTCGAATTTCTTGGGGGCGCGGAAGTCTTACGTTAGGGAGGACGATGCTGCGATTATATTGAAAATGGCGGGTGGATTGTGTATTTTGATGTTTGTTTTGGAGTGGGTTGTTCTTGCTCTGGCTTTTTTCTTGAGGTAATATGCTTTCGTGGAAGGAAATGGTAATGGGGGCAATAGGGGAAATGGAAAAGTTCAAGATGTGGATTATTCTACCAACAGGTGCCAGCCATTTCAAGTTTAGATTTCATTAATTTGTAATTTATTATTTACTCCCTCCGTCCCGGCCGAAGTGTCTGATACAATTGCACGAGAATTAAGGAAAGTGAGGTAAGAAAGAGAAAAGTTTAAATGTTGTGAGTATGAAAAATTAAATAGGAGAGAAAATGAGTGGGAGGAATAGTTAGGAGAGAGAATGTTGTGAGTGTAAAAGTAAAGTATGAGAGAGAATGAGTGGGTGAAATAGTGAAAAACTTTCCTTTTTTGGGTATGAGACATTTTAAATGGGACGCCCAAAATAGAAACTTGGGACACTTCGGCCGGGACGGAGGGAGTATTATTTATTATCAATGTCAATTCCATTAATATTTGTTCTTTATTCAATTCATCATTAATATCTATAGTATAAATGAGAGCCGTGTTTTCTACAGTAGTATCTACAGTTTCAAAGGGCAAATTTCCTATTTTGCCCTCACTATTTTGTTCCTTTCCCATTTTGCCCTTGAAATTTTTTATTTTTTTTTTAAATTAAAAAAAAAATCGTGGGCTTAATTAAAAACGCATAGAGAGAGAAATAAGACCGGGGGAAAAAGATAGAGAGATGAGAAAGAATAAAGAATGGGGAGATAGTCTGAAAATTGTTAGAGGTAGAGGTTGAGCGAAAAGATCAAACCTTTTGTGAAGTAGAAGGTTTTGTTGTCGCCGCTCGATTTGTATGTAGACAAATTTGGTGCACCCGCGGGTTAGGGTTTGTGGGTTATGTTGAAATTGGTGAAAGGGGAGATGAATTGTTGAGAGAGAGAGAACGGAGGTTTTGTTTTGAAGGGGAGATGAATTAGGTGAATAGAGAAAAGAGACGGAGCGTACGGTTTTGGTAAAGAAAAAATATGGGCCGAGAGGAGGGTGAGGAAGGACTGTTTGGATTTCATTAACTGGGCGTGTGATTTGGTCTTTGTGTGTATTTCACTTGGGCCTAAAAGACCATACCGTGTACATTGTTTTTTGTTTATTTTTTTAGATTTTTTTTTTTGGTTTCTTGAACATGTTATTATGCGCGGCTATTACTAATCTATAGTATAAATTAAACCCCTCCGTGAACAGTTCTATGAACAGTTTCGGAGGGGTTTTTCCCTATTTTGCCCTCACTATTTAGTCTGTTTCCTATTTTGCCCTTAAAAAAATATATATATATACATCTTCACACACAAATTAATTAAATTAATTTATGCTAAGACTTTAGATTTGGGCTAAGACTTTGAATTTGGGCTAAGAGTGGGCTTTAGGAGGATTTACTTAAATTAATTAAGTAACTGGTTTTTTTATATTTTTTTTAAATTAAAAAAAATTAATTTGAAAAAAAAAAAAACACACCCGTGTCCTTGGACACGGGCATATGTACTAGTAGTAAAATAGGAGAGAGAATGAGTGGGTGAAATAGTAAAGATTCTTTGCCAAAAAAGGAAAGGTGAAGCTTTAAATGGGACACCCAAAATGGCAAAAGGTGAAGTTATTAATGGGACGGAGGGAGTATAGATTTTGGGATAGTGATGACGTGGCTTCTCCAAAATTAAGAATTTGCCTCAAATTGTCCACGTGGCGAAGTCATAGCCCTCCTCACCAACTTTAATATATATATATATATATATATATATATATATATATATATATATATATATATATATATATATATATATATATATATATATATATATATATATATATATATATATATATATATATATATATAGATTTAATTAGCCGAGCTCCCTTATTCATAGAATTAAGTGTCTGCAAACGGACCAAAGTGGCCTTGGCCCAGTGGTATGTTGGTGGCCTCCCGAAGGGGAGGTCACCGGTTCGATTCCCCTCAAGGGGAGTTTCTGTGGTTTAATTCCTACCTTGGTTCAGGGTCCTTTGGAGCCTCCCGGGGCACATCCGTGCAGTTAAGGAAGCAACATTGCTGGGCTTGTATACTCAGTGTGGGGAGTTCGAATCTTGACAGAGTTCGAATCTTGACAGGAGCAGCTGGAGCAGCCAATTGGTGTTGTAAGAGTGATGTAATTGCCTCGGCAGGAGCAGCTGGAGCAGCCAATTGGTGATGTAAGAGTGATGTAAATGCCTTGTAGGAGGGCTCCTTTGGGGCTCTGGAGTATAAGGGGTACTGCCACCCTGGCTGCATAGGGCACATCCCGCGATTTACCTCCACCAGCATACTGTGGGGCCGGTACCTGGTGGTCCAGGATTAGTCCGACGAAGCTGGGAACCTGGGTATCAAAAAAAAAAAATTGTCTGCAAACGGTAGATGAAATGATAAAAAAGAGCCTACTCAAGCTATGCCACAGCCTCGTAGAGCAATGCAAATATGAGTTACTGTAACAATACAAGCTAACCCATTCTTTCACATAATTTACATGAAAACCTAACATGTAAAATATGAACGCTTAATCTTTATTCCTCGTATGATACTACTTATATACAAGATACGTCTTGGTGAACAAGAAAAGAGAAAAATATGGAAAAGATATGTGCTATCTCCTAATACTAGTAAAATATATTTATCACCAAATACAACAAGTTTCCTAATCATATTACTCCTCTATGTGCTGTTGACTTGCAAGAAGCTTCCACAATAATCCCGTTAATTGTGGACGGGATATGCAACATTCAACACTCCCCCTCAAGTTGGGCTGTGAAGGTTACGAACACCCAACTTGCCAACTAGGAAATGAAAATGATCTGCACCGAGGGCCTTAGTGAAAATATCAGCAACTTGATTTGTTGTTGAAACAGCAACAGGAACAACATCTCGAAGTTCAACTCGTTCCTTCACAAAGTGGCAGTCCATTTCGACATGCTTAGTACGTTCATGGAAAACTGGATTGTTTGCAATATGGCGAGCAGCCTGATTGTCACAAAATAGTGGTGTAGGGGCAGTTTGCAAGACACGAAAATCATGAAGGAGCCACCGAAGCCATACTACTTCACACACTGTAGCTGTCATAGCCCGATACTCGGCTTCGGCAGAAGAGCGAGCCACCACTGATTGTTTTTTTTGTCCTCCACGATATAGGAGCTCCACCAAGGGTAATGAAATAGCCGGAGCTTGAACGACGAGTCATAGCACAACCTCCCCAATCAGCATCGCAATGGGCTTCTAGATCAAAATTTCCGTGAGAAGGAAGGAAAATACCTTGACCAGGCGAAGACTTCAAATAACGCAAGACCCGATAAGCAGCATCCAAGTGAGATTGATGTGGATGATTAAGGAATTGACTAAGTATGTTAACAGCGAAGGTGATGTCCGGACGAGTTACTGTTAGATAAAGTAACCTACCAATGAGGCGTCGATACATACCCGCATCAATCTCTGGTGTAGTATCATCACGAAGAAATTTCACATTATGCTCCATTGGAAATTTGCTCGGCCGACTACCTTGCATTCCAGTCTCACCCAAAATATCGAGGGTGTACTTACGTTGACTGAGAACAATACCTTCAGGTGATCGTGCGACTTCGATTCCCAAAAAATACTTCAATGGTCCCAAGTCTTTAATACTAAATTTATCATCAAGGTAATGTTTAATGTTCTGAATTGTCTTTTCACAATTGCCTGCAAGAATCACGTCATCAACATAGATGAGAGCCACCAAATATATTTCACCTTTCTCAAGCACGAATAATGAATGATCAGCCTTTGATTGACGAAAACCATGTGCAAGTAATGCCTGAGTGAATTTCTGATACCAATTTCGTGATGCTTGTCGCAAACCATAGAGAGATTTGCGAAGCTTACAAACTCGTGTTTCACCTTGTCGAGCGAAGCCTTGAGGGATTTTCATGTAAACATCTTCAGCAAGATCTCCATGAAGGAATGCGTTGTTGACGTCCAACTGGTGAATGAACCAATTCTTCTTTGATGCCACAGCTAAGAGCGTGCGGACTGTGACCAATTTAGCAACCGGCGCAAAAGTCTCGTGGAAGTCAATCCCTTCTATTTGTGTGAATCCTTTGGCAACTAGGCGTGCCTTGTAACGCTCAACATCACCATTAGGCTTGTACTTTATTTTGTACACCCACTTGGAATCAATCGCCCTCTTGCCAGGAGGTAAATGTTCCAAAGTCCATGTCCCATTTGTTTCAAGTGCTTTAATCTCCCTTTGCATGGCCTCACACCATTCTTGTTGCTTCACTGCCTGATGAAAGAATTTTGGCTCATCACGAGAAGTGATGGCCGCTAAGAAACACTTATGCTTATTAGAAAACCGTTTATAAGACACAAAGTGAGATAAAGGATGTACCGTCGAGGATACCGAGTTGGAAGTGGGTAGCGTATGATCAATGGACTGAGGGAGATCAACTTCAAAGTCCTGGAAATGGCTGGGCTTTTGGTGATGTCGTTCACTTCTGCGAGGCTGAGGTTGTATGCTGCTATTTGTTGTGCTGTTTGGTGTGCTGCTTACTGGTTGCACACCTGCCTGCTCATCTGTTGGCTCAATAGTTTCATTCTCAGGTACCACTGACTGTAATATGCCTGTTGAGTGAATATCTGACTGCCCATTTATCGACACAACAGCGTCTTCAAAGTCTTCAGTCCATTCTTGTGTCCTCTTAGTATGAACTGAGTTACCATTAATTTTGAACGGAAACATGGATTCAAAGAAATGAACATCTCTACTTGTGTAAATCTTCCCACTTGCCAACTCATAGACTCGATAACCTTTTTGTGAAAAAGGATATCCAACAAACACACAACGCCTCCCCCTTTCACTGAATTTATCTCTTCCTTTTCGATTATCCTTTGCATACACAAGGCAACCAAAAACACGCATATGCTCATATGTGGGTGATTTGTGCAATAAAACTTCAAAAGGTGACTTATTTGACAAAAGAGGAGTAGGCAATCTGTTAATGATATATGCTGCAGTTAGGACACATTCACCCCAAAATTGCAAGGGTAATCCTGCCTCAAATCTAAGAGCCCGAGCAATTTCAAGGAGATGTCTATGTTTACGCTCAACAACCCCGTTTTGTTGAGGTGTATCAGTGCAAGATGTATCGAGAACCATACCATTCTTAGCGTAGTAATCCAACATGTAATTAGATTGGAATTCATCACCATTATCTGCCCTAATCCACTTCACTTCTTTCTCAAACTGAGTACGTACCATGTTACAGAACAAAGGCAAATAATATGCAACCTCAGATTTATGTTTCATGAGATAGACCCAAGTAGTCCTACTAAAATCATCAACAATGGACAGGAAGTAGTGTGCACCAGTAAAAGAAGCAGTTTTATATCCTCCCCAAATATCACAATGCAAGAGTTCAAAACAAGAACTAGTTTTAATAAAACTTGAAGGAAAAGGAAGACGAGTTTGTTTCGCCCTTAAACAAGAATCACAAAAATCAAAACTGCTATGAAAGTCTAAACAATGTATATTCCGGAGCTTAAGATCAGAGGCATGCCCTAACCGTTGGTGCCAAATTTGAGATCCCACCTTAACAGATAAAGCCGCGCCTCCCTTCTTTGTTGACTCCAGATGATACAGTCCATTGTGTTGTCTACCCACTCCAATCGGCTTCCTCGAGTGTAAGTCCTGCATCACACAAAAATCCGGAAAAAATGTAAGTGCGCAGTTCAACTCCTTTGTCATTCGGCTAACAGAAATAAGATTGCACTTAAAATCCGGTATATTTAGGACACGATCTAGCTCAAGTCCATTCGGCAAGTGGGTACTCCCAACACCTTTGACCGGAATATGATCACCATTCGGTATCTGAACGGGTAAGTTGGTTCCATGATTTTGTTGCCTCCTGAGCAATCCCTCATCACATGTAATGTGTTCCGTTGCACCTGAATCGATTATCCAGGGCTTTTCAGAAAATAGCTTACCAGCCATGTTAACACTTGGTGGATTGGGAACCTTGTTGCTTGTTGTCTTCTCTGCTCCAAAAAACTCCAAAAATTTCGCATACTGCTCATTGTTTAATCCGACAATTGGACTTTTCTCCGCACTTCTTGGTTCATTGGTTCCAATCTCTCGAACTTGAGCCACCTTTGGTCCTGATGTGCCACGTCTCTCCACATTCACTCGCTGCCCTTTCTTCCTGTCGGTAGTTCCTTTCTTCCAGTATGTTGGGTATCCTACCAGCTTGTAGCAGTTTTCTTTGGAGTGGCCAATTCGGTCGCAGTGAGTGCACCTCGGACGCTCTCGCTAAAATTCCCTTGAAGAGCCATCCCTTCTCTCATAATTCTCTCTCTCCGGCCTAGCTAGAGAGGTCTGTAATGCTGCTGCTTCAACAGTGGGCTTTCGTCCGACGGTAATTTGCCTTTGTGCTTCATCCTCCGACACCAGGTGATATGCCATCCCAAGACTCATGGTTGGTTTGGTACTGAGAATTTGTGTCTTCACAGTCCCAAACGACTCGTCTAAACCCATCAAAAATTCATACAAGTGCTCTTGATCATTCAACGTCTGCAATTTCTTGGATATGTCACATGTGCATTTCTTGCACTCGCACTTCAGCAGTGGCGAAATTGATTGGACCTCGTCCCATATGCCTTTCAACTTCGTGTAATAAGCGGATACAGAAAGGTTCTCTTGCCTTACCAACGTTAATGCCCTTTTGAGTTCGTAGGTTCGTGGCGCACTTTCTTTCCCAAATCGTTCTTCGAGGTCTGCCCAAATCTCTTCAGCAGTTTGTGCATACTTTACGCTGTTCCGAATCTCCTTGTCCATGGCGCTGTTTAGCCATCCTTTGACCATCGCATTGCACCGCTTCCAAAGCACACATTCTGCCGCATCTGTCTCGGGCATCGTGATTGAGCCATCAACAAACCCTATTTTGTTTTTGGCAAATAGGGCATTGCTCATTTCATTCACCCAGTCGCCATAATTTCCGTCGCGTAGGACTTCTGTCACGAAAACTTGACCGGGGTTATCAGACGCATGGATGTAATATGGAGACATTTGTGTTTTGAGAGGTAGTCGGCTGGATCAATAACCAGCTCTGATACCATGTAAAATATGAACGCTTAATCTTTATTCCTCGTATGATACTACTTATATACAAGATACGTCTTGGTGAACAAGAAAAGAGAAAAATATGGAAAAGATATGTGCTATCTCCTAATACTAGTAAAATATATTTATCACCAAATACAACAAGTTTCCTAATCATATTACTCCTCTATGTGCTGTTGACTTGCAAGAAGCTTCCAGAATAATCCCGTTAATTGTGGACGGGATATGCAACATTCAACATAACATGTAATGGACTAAAAGTAGCTGTTTGAGGTTCAAAACTCTAGCCACCAAAAGGTTTGTATGGGCAATGTTATTATGCTTCCAAATTACAAAATAGCCATAAGCAATAAGAAAACGATATCACACAGTATCATCCTAACATTAAGCAGTTCAAGACTTTCTCTCAACAAAAAGCAGAAACACGTCCCATAATCAAATGTTTCAACACCAAATATCCAGAGAACTTTCCATCGAGATGATCATACAAAACAAGACATAACAAAGAAAACCTAATCAGTACCACCAACATTCTCCACCATCAGTACCACCAACATTCTCCACCATCAGGGCCGCCCCTAAGATTTTGAGGCCCCGGTGCAAACAAAGAAATGAGTCTTTTTTAATATTGAATTTCACTTCTACAATAAAAATAAAAATTAGTACTAACCATAATTTGAAGTCCTTTCTTCACTTAAATCGTGTCATTCTTCTAACATTTTTTGAAGCAAAATCTTCAATAAGATCTTCGTAGTCAATTTTCTCTAAACCAGATTCTCTATACTCCTTAAAATAAGAAATTAGACCCTTTACCTTTTCAATGGCAACATCAATTAGCATATACAATTAAAATCTGCAACGTGTGCAGATAGTCAGGTGAAGTGTCGAAACGGAATAACCCATCGCCGTTCCACAGCCATTGAGCAAGACACATCAAATTTTGATTATGACCCTTCATTAGCACATGATAGCTGCCCTTTTAACAATCATTTTAACTATCATATTCAATTAAACTAATCAAGGAATCAAATTAGACAAATTAGAGGCTATATATTCTGTCAAATCCCAACTGAAAAAATAAATTAATATTTTACTTAAAGCATCAATTTTTATCAATCAATCTACACACAAACACAAATTCAAAAAAATAAAACATAGAAATTCAAGAAACGAACCTATAAATGTTGAAAGTGAGTTCTCTATTGAAAATCTCCGGAATCTCTTCTCGAAGCGTCCGAATCGCATCTCCAATGTTCACATGGTAATTCTGCTTTTCTTCATCCTCTCTTCGCTCCTTCAAAGGCATCGTCGTACTACATGGCTTCAAATAGTCCCCAAAATTCGGAACTGTGATCTCTAAATCCTTGATTCTTGAGCAAACCCTAATCCTATCTATACATCTATCCTTCGAGATTTTGAAAATTCGAACATTTCTAGGGTTTACGAACGGAAAGGTCTTGGACGGGAGAGAGAGCGAGAGGGAGATGTGTGGGCCGGCTATCAGTATTACTACTAATACTGAGGTAAAAAAAAAATTGGACCCCTTCACAATTGGGGGCCCTGTGCAATTGATCACCTTGAACTCCCTCAGAGGCGGGCCTGTCCACCATCTTATAAGGCTCATTCTCACTCCAACTGTCAAACATATACTAGAACAGTTGCCAAGCTGAAAACTGAAACCTAGGTTAAAGTAGGTCATATATATATATATATATATATATATATATATATATATATATATATATATATATATATATATATATATATATATATATATATATATATATATATATATATATATATATGATCCTCTATATATATATATATATATATATATATATATATATATATATATATATATATATATAGGGAGGATCATCATAGAAACATACTTTATCCGTCCCATCCGACTTAAAATTTTCTATTCAAACACAAATATTAAAAAAATACTAATATAATAAAAGTAAAGAGAATGAACTAGGTATTGTGAGTATGAAAATAAAATATTAGAGAAAATGAGTGGAATAAATATTAAGAGATTATTGTTGTAAGTATTAAAAGTGATTCCCATTAAATATAAAAATAATATAAACTTTCCATTATTTAACGTAATTAGTCAAGTGGGACGCCCGACTTTCAATTTCAAGAATTTTTAAGAGTACATAAAATCTTGGTTGAAAATACCCTTCACAATTATTTTTCTGTTACTAGACCTATAAACACAATTCTCAAATATTTGTACTCATAATAACATTATTTTATGACTATTCTTTTTGAAATTTCTTATTTGAGTAAGTCGCAATGAAAAGTAGAACTGCTCCCGCCAAATTTTGCTGCAACCAGGGACGGACACACCCTTAGCAAAGGGGGTGGAGGGGAACCCCCAAAGTCAAGGTTGACCTGCAAAAAAAAAATAAAAAATAAAAAATTAGTACTAAGTGCACCCCCCACACTTACCAGTTTGCCCACCCCCTTGCCAAAAACGGACGCTTAGTATGTAACAAACAATTAATTTTAAATTTTTTTTAATTAATGTAATTTGTGAACCCCCTCTATTTTTGTCCTGGGTCCGCCCCTAGCTGCAACGCTTTGCCACATTTTCAACTTTTTCAATTAATGGTTGAAATTAATTTGAAATAAGTAGATCATATAAAAATCAAATAAATCAATCACCGTCCCCGTCCGTTAACAGGAAATGTGTTTGCATCTCGAGTGTGGGTACGCTCATGTCTCACATTAGCAGTTTCAAATTCAATGAGTTATTTATGCATAATGTTATGATGTCAACAAATATACCAAAATACCCTTATTTTACGGTACATCCTTTTGTACAAAAAAAATAAATCAATCGTAAAATTTGAACTCTCTACTCGTCTGCTAATATGAAACACCGTAAAATAAATGAAGCATAATTTATAACGGTGGTTAGGATTAAATATGGAGAGAGAGAGAGAGAGAGAGAGAGAGAGAGAGAGAGAGAGAGAAAATTAAAAGACCAACTCCCAAGTAAACTTGGAAAATTTAGGGACCAAAAAAGTAAATAACAGTATTGCCTTCATTTTTCACTAGGTTCAAATAATGCAACAGACCCAACTATTGCGGAGGCAGATCCTCATAGCTCCCTTTGTGCACCAGCCGGGAATCGAACCCGGGTCTGTACCGTGGCAGGGTACTATTCTACCACTAGACCACTGGTGCTTGTTGAACTTAAGGCAAATTATTTATAATAAGAACTGTATATGATTTACCTCTGCTTTCACACAATTGTGCTTTACTTTTGTACGTCATGGTAAATTCTAACAACACTTGTTTTTTGTTTTTAAAACAAATAATATAAACTTGTGTTAATGATTTTCAATTAAATAACACTCCACAACAGTCGAAGTCTCATCCACTGGTTGAACTTTGATATTAAGACGTACAATAAGCGACAAAAAGTCTTAACACATCTCGAATATTTAAACCTAATCTTAAACCAAATATTCGGTTAATGTCCTAACAAACAATGACTCGGGATGTCGAAATGCATCTCTAAGCATAATTTGGACATGACCCATTACCGACCTTTAAATTTTAAAACAAGAAAGGAATAAGGAACACAATATTACATCATATCAATCAAGAACTTATATCTCAAGAGACATGTTACGATAAATTATATCTCTATTAGTGATGGCCTTATATTTATATACTTTTTCATTCCCCAATGCTTAAAATTATTCAAATTTGCTATTGATTAAAAGTATAATTGTATTTTGAGACGAAAAGGAATAGTTTCGGAATCGGCCCAAGAAAATGTATATTAAGAGTTGTTTGATTTAACATTAAGAATTTAGAACACAAATAGTACATAGGACTGTGCGTGCAACATGTAACTAAGAAACGATTTTGTTAGATTAATAACAAACGGATTAAAAATCTAACAAATCTAACAAATAAATAATTGTTTTGCCTTTATAATTAGAACAAAGTTAAAGAAAATCAAAGAATTTCTGGAACAGAAGAAACAACAATAAACATATCAAGCAGAAATCAACAATAAAAACAAAAGTGATTGGCAATCAAACAAAAATAAGAAAATGAGAAATCAAGACATAACATTAAAACATTAAAAGAGAAAAATCTTATATTTTATCAGCTTCCCAGTTGGTCCGAGACATGTTTCCCCGTACCATCACAATTCATGTCCACCCAGAAAAGGAAAGAGTTAAGTACCTATTTGGTCCCTGACGTTTGGCATTTTTTACGGTTTCGCCCCTATCATATTTTTGTGAACGTTTCAGTACTTGAACTACCTATATAATTTTCTTTGTAGTCATTTCGTCCATTCTCCGTCCAATTCGCTGTTAAATTGTTCGAGCTGGCATCTGAGTCATTAAAAAAATCCAAGGTGGATTTATAAATTACAGACTTGGCATCAATATTACGCCAACTCACATTTATTCTTCGTTCATAACCCTAAATTGAAGACGACGCATCCATTGAAGACGAGTAATTGAAGTTCAAAAATTAAGAATTTTGGGGAAGATTGATGCATAGAGGAACTCGAAATCTCCATCAAAACAGGTTTGTTGTTTCAATTTATAGCTTGAAGTCTTATTTAGTGGATGAGTAAAAATTGCAAATTTAAAAATTAGGGCTTTTTCTTTCAAATTGAATTGTTTGAAGAGCATGGCTTCTTCAGTTTCTTCTCGTTCGATAGAAAATAATCGCATCAATGGCGAAATCATCAAGTTCAAGAATGAGTTGTGCAAGTGTAAGAAAAGAGCATCTGTTCGGATTTCGGAGTCAGATAACAATCCAGAGACAAGATCTATTTCAAATGCGATACCTGCAATTTCTTTAAATTTTGGGATCCAAAGAATTCAGATGTTAAGTGGTCTACATTTGAGGGAAATATTACATCTGAAATTCAAATGGAAGTTAGGTCATTGGGAGGCAGTCTGCTGACTGGAATTCTAGGGCTGCAAATTGGATTGCAAGGGTTGAATGCATCCGTTGGTGCAATGAAGATGATGATGATGCTTTGTTTTGTTTGTTCAGTTGTTTCTTTGGTTGCAGTGGCATTGATTGCAATGAAGTAAACAGAGGTGGTTTAGGATGTTTTAGGATGGTAAAACTTGTAATGACTTTTTATTTGGTGGTTTAAGACTGCTATAATATAATGTATGACTTTTATTTGTGGTGTAAAAGTGCACTATTAATGTATTATGCAATCTTATGCTTTCTGTTATGGTCAGTTTAAAACAAAAACAACCATTAGTAGTAACGACAAAAAAAGTAGAAAAATTATTTTGGGACGGAGGAAGTAACAATTAAAATAAAACCAAAATAAACAACCTTAGATAGAATCATTGATGTTTTGTACATATTTCAAACAATCAATAGTACTTGTTATCATTCTAAACCCCAAAACAGAGGACATGAACCTCTTTATCATTCTAAACCCCAAAATAGAGGACATGAACCTCTGCATTCTACCAAAAATATATGGCCACCACCATAAATGTTAACCAACAAGAATACATAACCTACCACCATGAATATTCACCAAAATATCAAACAACCCCCATAAATATCTACCAAATAACAAACAACCATTGTATTAATGTTTACAAAACAAAGAAGACCAAATTTACTGCCTTGATCTTTTCTTAGACTTTGCATGCTTCTGCAATGCATCATGAGTGATGTAGCTTCTTCCCCCCTAGTAAATGATGCTTGAATGCCAGCTTGTCCATTGGTAGGACCACTATTGTTGGAGGTAGTGTTCACCTAAATTAAAAAACAAAGATAAGGACAAGGTTGTCTCACAGCACATAGCACATGGGTGGGGAGCCACAAAGAAAAATCAAAAGGAGAGAGAATCTTAAAAAAAGCTTAAAAGTTTACCCCATTATGAGCATTTCCAAATTCTTGTCTGCCAACTTGACTTGAAGTACCAATGTCTAACCCACTCACCTGATAAGGTAAAGGCATGGGAACCAATGACATTCAAAAAAAGAAATTAAAAGTATCACAAATGTTCAAGATTTAGATCCAGATCCAAACTTACAATTACATTTCTTCTTCCTCTCTTCTTTGTTGTAGTTCCGCATCCGCATGATGCATCGCGAGGGTCATGTGGAAGCATTTGCAGCAGTGTTGTTACCCCTAACCTGCATTAAAAATGTGTAGTTCATAAAAATGTATGAAAATTTGTTTACAATTTGTACATAAACTTCTTATTACTTACAGATTCATCCCCCTTTAATGGCTTATCTGGGCATTTTCTCTTATTGTGTCCCTCTTTCTTGAACACACTACAAGTCATCTTCATGCTTTTTCTAGAACTTTTGACACTCTTGAAAGGATCCTCTTCCACATGTGCATTACCATCACCATTTGCATTAGCATTTGCATTACCATTTGCATTACCTGGTGCATCCTCAGTTGCATCCTTTCTCCTGTGCCATTTTGGTCTCCCCTTTATGACTCTTACAGGTGGAGGTAGCAACACTGGCTTATCACTTTCTGGCCATAGTTCAGGGCCATTCAAAGGACTCATCATAATATTATATGACCTGAGGTAAGTTTCACCATGCAAACAATCATAAATGAAAGTCTCTAGGTCTTCTCTCATCAGTGTAATGGCTGAAACTGCATGACAACATGGGATTCCACATAGTTGCCATGCCCTGCATGTACAAGTTCTTGAGCTCAGGTCCACTATTATTCCTCCCCTAGTACCTCTAATTTCATACAAAGAGTCACCATTCCATATAGCATGACACTGCCTCGACTTGGTAATTGAATCCTCAAAACTTTTAGTTATTCTAGCTCCATACCTCCTTCCCAATGATAATCTGTCTTGCATAGCCTTTTTTTTTGTTCTCAATCTCACCATCACCTGTTCCCTTATGTCCTATAGCGTGTCAATCAAGGGCTTGTACCTAGCCTCTAATATCCAGAAATTGAAAGACTCACAAATGTTGTTGTCCACAGAGTCACAAGTGCTATCAACTGTGAAGAAAGCTCTACTCCATCTACTAGGATCCCTATCCATCAAATGTTTGAACCCCCCTTCAGACAAATTTTTTATCTTTTCCATGTTCATCTTAAAGTACTCTGGTGTTGTCGACGTAGCAGCTGCCCATAAATATTTTCTCAAGTTACTTCCAGTATATCCCCTCTTTCTGAAGTTTGCATAAATGTGCCTAGCACAGTTCCTATGCATAATTTGAGGAAACAATTCTTTAACAGCAAGCTCCAGGCCCTATACATTCAAAATAGAAAACAATTACATAAAGTTGAGACAACATGTGAATTAAAAAAAAAATAGAACTTTAAAAGTTTACCTTTTGTTGATCTTACATTATTGTCCAACCTGCTCCTTCTCCTATGGCAATGTCCCTAGATAGAAGATTCAAAAACCATCTCCATGTATGTTGATCCTCCTTTTCAACGACAACCCATGCTATTGGATACATTTGATTATTAGCATCCCTCCCCATTGCAATTAACAACTCACCCTTTATCCAGGTTTTCAAGAAACAACCATCTACACCAATGAACTTTCTGCACCCATTAATGAAACCCTTTTTTACTGCATCAAAACAGACATAGAATCTCCTAAACTCTGGAGGGCCACCCCAATCCTCATCTGTGCTTTTCAAAACAATGGTACACCCGGGATTTGACTTCTCAATTTCATATACATAGTTCCAAAGCATAGAGTAGTGCTCAGCCACAGTCTGTCGAACTCCAGCCAATGCCTTTAATTTGGTCACTCTGCACATCTTTAAATTCACTTACACTCCCATAAGATTTTTCACCTCTTGCTGTATGTCAATTAATTTCATAAATGGGTTGCCTCTAATTTTATCACCAAATTTCTTTTTCAACCATTCAGCATTAACTGTTCTAAGTTTCAACTTATTGAGCACACATGCTTATGTTGATAAGACTTTACTTTGAATGTGCCATCCTTCCCATCACAACTTGCCCACAAGTGCCAACGACATCCAGTGCATTTTGCTTGTATCCTGACCTTGTCATTTTTCTTGAACCAAATTGCAAAACCCCCTTCAGCAGAATATGATCGAATCTGATCTTTCAATTGCATATCAGATTCAAAAACCATGTCCACACAGAAATCAAACTCCTTGATAGATACATTGGGATTGAATTTGATCACCATTGTTGGTTTTGATTTGGGTCTTTTCAACCATTCCTCTTCATCACTTGACTCTTTAGGATCCACTTCAATATCAGAATTCTTATCATCATCACTAACCCATGCTTTGAACTCACTGGCAACATCACTGTCAATGTAGCTTGAAACTTTCCCAACTCTCTCAGTCACATTCACACTTGCATTCTCAACATTAACATTCTCACTTACATTCTCAACATTACCATTCTCACTGACATTCTCAGCATTAACATTCTCAACCCCATTTTCTAGATTTTTCTCTTTACTGCCACCATCAACATTAGGTCTTCTTAGCTTCATTAGTGTTTGAGCCTTAGCCCTATGTTCCAAAAACTCTTCATCATCTGTCATTGGTTCCATTCCTAGCAAACTATTGTCACTATCACTCTCCTCCTCAAAACCAACATCATTAATCTCATCCTCCTCATTCCCATTCACATTCTTACTATTATTACTTCTATCATTATTTTTTTACTCTTCGTCAACAACTCCAGCTGCTCAAGCTCAGTTTCACAAAAATTCCACCAATCTGTTGGGTTTTACGGGTCCATGCGCAGCGGAATTAAGCAATAAAACATAAAACCCAAGAAGCCCTAGGATTCGTTCTATACAATTAACTTGAAAAACTATGAGATAGATGTAACCAACCTTGAACGCTTTCCGTTCTTGAGCTATCGAACAATTTGATTGTGTGATTTCAAATCACAAATTTTGTTCTTCAACTTGCTTGAACTCTAGGTCTTGATCAAAGAATGAGCGAAGACCCTCTTTCGGTATCCACACCTTCGAATGAATCCAAGAACAATTTCTTGAAGATTGCTAGATCCTATAAACCTTGGAATAATATTGAGAATATGTTTGTAAATCTCTATTGAGAATTTCGGCTAACCTTCTAGTGTTGGTCGACGTAGCGTTCATATTTATAGTACATTAGTATAGAATATGAATCCTAATCAAATTAGGAAAGGATTCTGTCAAACCGCCTCAGTGGCATGTTGTGTCGCACGACCACACACAGCACATGGCCTGTTGTGTCGCACGACCTAACAAGGCCAGTGAGGAGTTTTCTCAATCATTTTTCAAATGGTCTAATCAATTCATTCTTGTTGTGTGTGACCCAATAGGATTACATTATGTTGGCAATGAGTTCGATCATATCGACCCTCATAAGACATAAGCGGACTCTAGCAAGCCATTATGTCTACCCAAATAATGTAACGTAAGAGTTCACGTTTCCAACGGTACACTTCCATTTCTCCCTTTGTCTTACGATGTTATATTGAACACAAGTCATGGTCCTTGTCAACATGTCTTTGTTTAATGCTTTCTCGATTCTTGAGTATAATGATAATTCCAATCATATTGGGGTACGGCCATACACTTTCATCATTATTACTCATCGAGGGGCCCAACCAAAATATCTCTCTATCGAGGGACAAATTCCATCTTGACTTATCATCCTTCCCATCATGAATCCGATCATGCCAAAATTAGCCTTTTATGAATATCGTGTTAAGATATCGTTTGACTAAAATCAAACATGACTTTCATCATATGAAAGGTCATGATAATCTCAGGTCTAGGGACTAAATGAAGTAACCTTATGAGATTTAATTTATGACATTTGACCATGACATAAATCTCATGCGGGTCAAGTCCAGTCACTTGTTCTCTAACAAGTACCCATAATTTCAATGTGCATCTCTATGCATATAATCATTGTATGATTATCCATTGACAATTATACTAATCATTCTCTTAATAATTAGGGACGAAGATTATTATAAACAAATATACAAAACATATATAATAATCAAATAATAAACATCTCATATAATAATAAATAATGTCAACACGTAAGTCTACAAATCATAGGCCTAGGGCATAACACCAACAGTCTCCCACTTGCACTAGGCCCAATCTACCATGTATCGAATACCCATGGACCTAACATGACCATCATGCTTAGCTTGCGGGAGAGCCTTAGTTAATGGGTCCGCCACGTTGTTATCAGTGTCTACTCTGCATATATTTATGTCTTCCCTTTCACATATCTCTCGGATAATGTGAAAACGTCGAAGTATATGTTTGGATCTCTGGTGTGACCTTGGTTCCTTTGCTTGTGCAATGGTACCATTGTTGTCACAGTAAAGTTCAATAGGGTCTCTGATGCTTGGAACGACTTCCAAATCACTAATGAACTTTTTGATCCAAACTGCTTCCTTAGCTGCATCGGATGTCGCTATGTACTCAGCTTCGGTTGTAGAATCAGCGACGGTACTTTGCTTGGAACTTTTCCAACTCACAGTGCCTCCATTAAGCGTAAACAAAAATACAGACTGCGATCTGAAATCATCCTTGTCGGTTTGGAAGCTAGCATCTGTGTAGCCTTTTACTACAAGATCTTCTTCCATTCCTCCAAAGACCAAGAATACATCCTTAGTTCTTCGCAAGTACTTAAGGATATTCTTGACTGCTATCCAATGTGGTTCGCCGGGATCAGATTGGTACCTACTCGTCATGCTTAGAGCACACGAGACATCGGGTCTAGTACATAACATAGCATACATGATAGACCCAATTGCCGAAGCATATGGAATACCATTCATTCTCTTTCGCTCATCATTAGTCTTAGGACTTTGAGTCTTGCTAAGAGATATACCATGCAACATTGGCAAGTTTCCTCTTTTAGAATTTTCCATTTGGAATCTTCTAAGGTCAATGTAAGTACTTTGACTTAAACCAATCATCCTCTTGGATCTATCTCTATAGATCTTGATACCAAGGATATATGCAGCTTCGCCCATATCTTTCATCGAAAAGCACTTTCCCAACCAAGACTTGACAGTCTGTAGTGCAGGAATGTCATTTCCAATGAGTAAGATGTCATCGACATACAATACTAAAAATAGTGCTACGCTCCCACTAATTTTCTTGTATACACAAGGTTCATATTCGTTCTTGATAAATCCAAACTCTTTGATTGCTTCATCAAAACGTAGATTCCAACTCCTAGAAGCTTGCTTTAATCCATAAATGGATTTCTGCAACTTACAGACCTTGTTAGAATTTTCTGGATTAACAAAACCTTCAGGTTGTATCATGTATACATCCTCAAGTAACTTCCCATTTAGGAAAGCTGTTTTGACATCCATTTGCCATATTTCATAGTCATAATATGCAGCTATGGCAATCAAAATTCTAATAGACTTAACCATAGCTACAGGCGAAAAGGTTTCATCATAGTCGATGCCTTTGAATACGCTCTATATCCCTTAGCTACAAGTCTAGCCTTGTAGGTGTGTACCTTCCCATCCATGTCGGTCTTCTTCTTGAATACCCATTTGCATCCTATGGTTTTTACACCTTCGGGTGGATCAATCAAGTTCCAAACTTGATTATCAGACATGGATTGTAATTCAGACTTCATGGCCTCTTGCCATTTTTCTCAATCAGGAGAGGATATCGCTTCTTGATAGGAAGTAGGTTCATCGTTTTCGATTAACTCCACTTCATCACTTTCCGTAACGAGAAACCCATATCTCTCGGGTTCGGATCGTGACCTACCACTTCGGCGAAGAACTTGTGCATCTTGAACCGGTTCCACAACTTCTTGTGAACTTGGTTCAGTCTCTACCATTGGTTCAATGTTGTTTTCGGGTTCTCGAATTTCTTCGAGATCTATTTTACTCCCACTGGTTCCTTAGCAAAGAAACTCATTTTCTAAGAAAGTACCATTCTGAGCAACAAACACTTTGTTCTCATTTCGGTTGTAGAAATAGTATCCTTTAGTTTCCTTAGGATATCCCATGAAAACACATTTATCAGACTTGGGTTCTAGCTTGTCAGAAGTTAACTTCTTGACATAAGCATCGCAACCCCAAATCTTCATGAAAGACAAACTAGGTTTTCTTCCATGCCACATCTCATATGGGGTCTTTTGAACCGATTTGGTAGGAACTCTGTTTATAGTGAAAGCAGCAATTTCTAGTGCATGTCCCCAAAAGGATAAAGGAAGCTCAACTTGACTCATCATAGAACGAACCATGTCCAACAAAGTTCTATTCCTCCTCTCAGACACACCATTCCATTGTGGTATTTCGGGTGGAGAGAGTTCTGAAATAATTCCACAACTCTTAAGATGACTGTCAAATTCTTGGCTCAAATATTCACCACCTCGATCGGATCGAAGTACTTTAATAGTTTTGCCAAGTTGATTTTGTACCTCATTTTGAAATATTCGAAATATCTCAAACGATTCACATTTATGTTTCATTAGATAAACATATCCAAATCTACTATAATCATCAGTGAATGTTATGAAGTACCGAAATCCTCCCCTAGCATTGCTACTCATAGGTCCACATACATCAGTATGTATCAATCCCAATAAGTCGCCCGCCCTTTCACCAATTTTGGTAAATGGGTCCTTGGTCATCTTACCAAGTAAATAAGATTCGCATGTCTCATAAGATTCATAATCATGTGAGTCTAAAAATCCATCTTTGTGGAGTTTAGAAATGCGTTTCTCATTTATATGGCCAAGACGACAATGCCATAAGTAAGTGTGGTTTACATCATCGGGTTTAGATTTCTTGTTAATGTTATAGACATCTTTATCACGATTTTCAACATCAAGAATATAAAGGTCATTGAATGAAATAGCAGTACAATAATGCATATCACTCTTGTAAATTGAAAACTTCTTATCACATATATGAAAATTAAAACCTTCATTATCCAAACATGAAATCGAAATAATATTCCTACTCAATGCGGGAACGTAATAACAATTGTTCAAAACAAGTATTAGTCCACTAGGTAAAGTAACTTCATAAGTTCCTACGGCTAATGCAGCAACTCTTGCTCCATTTCCCACACGTAGGTCCACTTCACCCTTTTCAAGCATCCTTCTGTTCTTTAGACCCTGCACATTTAAACAAATGTGAGTTCCACAACCGGTATCTAATACCCAAGAACTAGAAGTAGATAGGAGTATATCTATAACAAAGATACCTGAAGTTGAAGCAACACCTTTGCTCTTCTTCAGTGCTTCCTTGTATTTTGTGCAGTTTCTCCTCCAATGTCCAATCTCATTGCAATGGAAGCAGATTGCGTCCTCTTGGGACTTGGGCTTAGTCTCTTTAGACTTGGAAGCCTCTTTGGGTTTAGCAACATTTGCCTTAGGATTAGCAACTTTTGCCTTTCCTTTACCCTTGAAACCCTTCCCCATGTTAACCATTAGCACTTGGTCGGTTTTCTTCTCGACAATATTGGTTTCCGCAGTGTTCAACATTTGAACTAACTCGGAAAGGCTTTTATTCATTCCACCCATGTTATAGTGCATTATGAAATGACTAAAACTTTTGGGTAATGAATTCAATATTACATCGGTAGCCAACTCTTGGCTAATTGGAAAACCGAGCCTTTCAAGATGCTCAATGTGGCCCTTCAACTTAAGAGCATGGGGACCAACAGCTTGTCCTTCACTCATCTTGCATGAGGTCAAGACTTTAACTGTTTTGTACCTTTCTTGCCTAGCTTGTACTTGGAACATTTCCATCAGTCGATTGTTTAGATCAACTGTCCCCAAGTGCTCAAGATCCTTCTGAAGGTTCTTGCACATGGCGGAGAGCATGAGGCAACCAACATCAATAGAATCACGCTTGTGCTTCAGATATTGTTCCCTCAATGCCCTAGCAGCATTGGGCAGCAGGTTCAGGTGGAATAGGTTCCTCGAGAACGTACAGTTTTTCTTCTTGCCTTAGAACAATTCTCAGGCTACGGATCCAATCCATATAGTTTGTACCATTCTCTTCCAACTTCTCCTTTTCAAGGAGAGATCGCAGTGACAAGTGATTGTTGTTTGATGCCATTTATTCTACAAAAAGATACACATAAAATATGAACACATATAAGTAAACATATTACATGAGAAGTATAATGCATTTACATAAATATAAATGCTCCCACTAAATTATACACCTTCCAATGCAAATAAGCATAATATACATTTAATGGGCTAAGATTCAACTTTAATTTAGTTTCAAGTTTGCTATGGCAAACCGCTCAAAACTAAATTAATTAGGTAGAAACATCAATCATATCACATATATGACTCTTAGATCTTTTATGAGATTTTAATTGAGACATCACATGTCAAAGCATATTTTAATCTCATCTTATGCCTTGGGTCCAAAACCATTTTGATAACCCAATTAAGTTCATTCACTTTAAACGCATAGGAACCACCATTTCCTCATCTTGCTCACATACGGATAGAATCAAAGTACCTTGATATGGCAAGCCCACCCAAAACTATCTGAATGGTCTCAAGTGTTTTAATCATGAATTGGCATAAAGAACTTAAAATTTAAATGAAGGTTCTTTAAGGTAGATTATAAGTAAATCAGCAAAGATAGTCATAATCGTGCACCAGGTAAGTTCCCAGAAAGATAGGTGAGCCATAAAGACTACTTAAGTACCAACTCTTTCTTAGACAGAACTCTCCTAGACATGCACAATCGTAAATCGCCCGATTTGGCAACATAATCACTACCTTTTATAAACAATCAGTTTCCTTTTAAATTTCGCGTAATTATGACTTGTTCCCATAAACAATCATATAACCAAAATTTTAATGTCTAAATCTAAACATATTAGGAAACTACAATATATTGTTTCAACTAAACATAAAATTTCTTAGCATGTAAGAACAAGTAAATCATGCATCGCAATAATTAATAAAATCATATTTTAATGAATTAAGCATGCATAAACAATGAATTAATCTAGCATAGCCCTATAAACTCAATTTTATAGCATCCAGATTAACACATAAACATATCAGATTGTAAACACATTCATATATTAACCAGATTGTTCATTAAACTGATACTGCCCAGAAAGGGCTAAAGGTGTCGCGTGACAGAAGCAAGTTCTGTCGCGTGACAGAATCAAGTTCTGTCACGTGACACAGGACGACTGTTTTCCAGATTTCCAGAATTCAATCAATTCTAAATTACAGAGCAATTAAATCATGCAAACGACTTTTAAAAGATTTAATTCAATATCATTAGAACACGAATTAGGCATATTGTTTCAAAAACAATTAATCTATCGCATACAAAACATGCAAAAGAACATATAAACGATTTTATATTACTTTTTCTTAGCATGTTAATTCAAACTTAATCATACGAACGGGGCTCTGATACCACTGTTGGATTTTATGGGTCCATGCGCAGCGGAATTAAGCAGTAAAACATAAAACTCAAGAAGCCCTATGATTCGTTCTATACAATTAACTTGAAAAACTATGAGATAGATGTAACCAACCTTGAACGCTTTCCGTTCTTGAGCTATCGAACGATTTGATTGTGTGATTTCAAATCACAAATTTCGTTCTTCAACTTGCTTGAACTCTAGGTCTTGATCAAAGAATGAGCGAAGACCCTCTTTCGGTATCCACACCTTCGAATGAATCCAAGAACAATTTCTTGAAGATTGCTAGATCCTATAAACCTTGGAATAATATTGAGAATATGTTTGTAAATCTCTATTGAGAATTTCGGCTAACCTTCTAGGGTTGACATACGTTCATATTTATAGTACATTAGTATAGAATATGAATCCTAATCAAATTAGGAAAGGATTCTGTCAAACCGCCTCAGTGGCATGTTGTGTCGCACGACCACACACAGCACATGGCCTGTTGTGTCGCACGACCTAACAAGGCCAGTGAGGAGTTTTCTCAATCATTTTTCCAATGGTCTAATCAATTCATTCTTGTTGTGTGTGACCCAATATGATTACATTATGTTGGCAATGAGTTCGATCATATCGACCCTCAGAAGACATAAGCGGACTCTAGCAAGCCATTATGTCTACCCAAATAATGTAACGTAAGAGTTCACGTTTCCAACGGTACACTTCCATTTCTCCCTTTGTTTCACGATGTTATATTGAACACAAGTCATGGTCCTTGTCAACTTGTCTTTGTTCAATGCTTTCTCGATTCTTGAGTATAATGATAATTCCAATCATATTGGGGTACGGCCATACACTTTCATCATTATTACTCATCGAGGGGCCCAAGCAAAACATCTCTCTATCGAGGGACAAATTCCATCTTGACTTATCATCCTTCCCATCATGAATCCGATCATGCCAAAATTAGCCTTTATGAATATCGTGTTAAGATATCGTTTGACTAAAATCAAACATGACTTTCATCATATGTAAGGTCATGATAATCTCAGGTCTAGCGACTAAATGAAGTAACCTTATGAGATTTAATTTATGACATTTGACCATGACATAAATCTCATGCAGGTCAAGTCCAGTCACTTGTTCTCTAACAAGTACCCATAATTTCAATGTGCATCTCTATGCATATAATCATCGTATGATTATCCATTGACAATTATACTAATCATTCTCTTAATAATTAGGGACGGAGATTATTATAAACAAATATACAAAACATATATAATAATCAAATAATAAACATCTCATATAATAATAAATAATGTCAACACGTAAGTCTACAAATCATAGGCCTAGGGCATAACACAGACATAATCATCATTATCATTCAGATTACCCCTATCAACATTACCCACATCCACATTAACCATATTAACATTATCTTCCTCAACATTTTGAGTAGCATCTGGATAACTTAACACCATAACCTCAGGTTCTTCAACAATTGCCACAGACTCAGAAATGTGTTTAACATATAAATGCACCTCACCATGTTGTTTATCAATAGAACAAACCTCACGTACATCATCATCACAAGTTATTATGCATAATCCCACATTCAAGTCTACTCCTGGCAATGCATAAAATAATGTATCCTCACCCATATATCCTAATTTCTTGACTGCATCACACATTCCACGGAGGCTAACATAGTCTTCATCTACTTCATCTAGCCTAGTTATGTCGCCTCCTACATACTGTTTGCTTGGAAGCTATATAATTTTACCTCCATGATGTATGACTAGGTCAAAATACTCAAATTGGGTTGGAACAAACTTGGTCTTTTTACACCCATTTACTGGTCCATATTCATCAACCATACTGCAATAATAATGAACAAGTATCGCATTGTTAACAACACACACAATTTCAACAATAATAGAAAAGGAGACATTACGATTTTTTCAGAAATATCAAACAATATATCTTCACATAAACAAAAAACCACTTAAGAACATATTAGGGTTACAGATTACTTACTTGATAGAGTCAGATTCACTCGATTTCTACTCGATTTGTTCTTCAAAGTCACACCCAAATCCCAGATTCATTCACTTGATTTCTACTCGTTTTGATTTCTACTGGTTTTGTTCTTGAATGTGGTAAGCAATTGACTTTAGGGGGACTTTAAGGGGAAATAGGCCGCTTAAATGATATCACGTGCCAAGTCTGTGATTTATAAATCCACCTTGGATTTTTTTAATGACGTCAGATGCCAGCTCGGACAATTTAACGGCGAATTGGACGGAGAATGGACGGAAGGACTACAAAGAAAATTATATAGATAGTTCAAGTACTGAAATGTTCACAAAAATATGATAGGGACGAAACCGTAAAAAATGCCAAACGTCAGGGACCAAATAGGTACTTAACTCGATAAGGAAAAGCTCAAAATTTCACTTCAAAGATCCCAAACCCACCTCAAATGAACCCTAAACGGGAAAAAGGGTCACTAAATAATGTAATTGCAAGTGTGTGTGTGTGTGTTTATCATTGAAGGAAGTATAGATACAGATAGATACAGAGCAAAAAAGCAAGAATTTGAAAGAAAAAGAAAATACCTCAGGCGATTGAAGAGAGCCTCGTCGTCGATTGAATTGTCGATCGAAATTTCAGCCTCATCGTAGATTGATCGTTGAGAGAAACCAGAGACGAAGAACGACGACAGAGAAACG
Source organism: Adenophora triphylla var. japonica (assembly GCA_022495995.1). NCBI lineage: Eukaryota > Viridiplantae > Streptophyta > Magnoliopsida > Asterales > Campanulaceae > Adenophora > Adenophora triphylla. The sequence continues at coordinate 228,853 of JAFEMH010000408.1, read as the reverse complement.
GAGAAAACGGGAAGAGAGAGAAAACGGGAAGAGATAGAAACGAATTGGGAATATGAAAGTTCAAAGAGAGAGAGAGAGAGAGGCGCTGAGTTTTAAGGTGATATATAGGGTTTTTAAAAATCAAAGGCCGAGATTAACTAAGATTTTGAATGGATGGTCTGGATTACGGTTTCATGGCTCTGTTCATAGCTCGATTTCACGGTTCGGCTTAATGGTTCGGTTTCACAGTTTCAAACCGCGGTTCGGTCTTAAACGGTTCGGTTTGGTTTGGCTCGGTTTGATTTAGGAGTGTTAAACCCCAAGCTAAGCTGAACCACATGATTTGTTAATTTCTCAAACCGAGCTAAACCACTTATGTCTAAAAACTGAACCAAACCGTACGGTTTGGCTCGGTTCGACTCCAAACCACGTTTTGAGCCAAACCGCTTCCACCCCTAGTAAATTCTAATAACACTTGTTTTTTTAAAACAAATAATATAAACTTGCGTTAATGATTTTCAATTAGATGACACTCCACGACAGTCAAAGTCTCATCCACTCTACTGGTTGAAGTTTGATATCAAGACGTACAATCAGCGACAAAAAATATAACACATCTCGAATATTTAATCCCAATCTTAAATCAAATCTTCGGTGAATGTCCTAACACACAATGGCTTGTAATGTCGAAATGTGTCTCTAAGCATAACTTGGACATGACCCAATATTGACGTTTAAATTTTAATACAAATTAGAAAGGAATAAGGAACACAATATTATATCATATCAAGAACTTATACCTCAAGAAGAGACATGTTAACGATAAATTATATCTCTATTAGTGATGACATTATATTTATATACTTTCTCCTTCCTGAATGTTTAAAATTATTCAAATTTGCTATTGATTAAAAGCATAATTGTTTTTTGAGACGAAAAGGAATAGTTTTGGAATTGGCCCAAGAAAATGTATATTAAGAGTTGATTAATTACAAACGGATTAAAAATCTAACAAATTAAACAAATAAATAATTGTTTTGCCTTTATAATTAGAACAAAGTTAAAGAAAATCAAAGAATTTCTGGAACCAAACTTGATTACACTTGTCACCCTTACCAAACAGGAATACCCAGAGCCACCCCTTGATGATGATCAACAACCTTCTCACCAACCGGAGCCGTCATCCACGGCCTCGAGTAATTAGCAACACAGTTATCACTCTCCGTCGACTTGACCCTCACGGAAAGGTTAATAATTCCATTCCGTTCACCTTTTCTATCTCTCAGTCGATAACTCAAAAAATGCACATAATTTCTAGGAAAATACTCTGCTGTAAAATCTGAAATTGGAACGTTAACCGACCCGATAAATTGATCACCCAAAAAGCTCTTGCATTGAACCTCTAACGTAAAGTGTTTTGCGTACATAGGGATCTCCATAACAAACTTTTGGTTCCATGCAGGGAAGCTACCACCTTCTCCATCAACATTCGTAGCACCTGCCTCACGTGAGTCTTCTTTTCGCAGGATTACGAAAGCGTTTTTCTTTATCGGCCGTTTCCGATTAACGCGTAGGGATTCAGCGGATATGATGTTGATTTCTAGCGTGCGGATGTTTCGAGACATTTCTAGAACAAGCCTTGTGTGTGTGTGATGTGAGAATTGTGTTGGTTTGGAGATCAAAAAGAGGAATTTATAAGGGGGTTTGGAGGAAGATGGATAGAAAGGAGAGAGAAAGTGATGAGGTGCTTCTTGGAGTGAGACTAGAAATTTAAAAAATTGGAAGTGTGCGTTGACTTTTGTCTTGACGCGTACGATAAGAAACCTCGTGCGTTTTTCTTTGTGCGTGTGATATTACAAATTGCACAGATATACTCTCTCTGACCCACCCAAGTGTGCATCAATATCATTGATTAAGGCACGCTGATTAAGAAATATTATTAAAATAATGAAAATGCAGAAAAATGAAGTTATAAAATGAGTGAAAGAAATAAGAGGCTGATTGAATAAATTATATGGTGAAGAATGGGTGGAGTTAATGAATGGGTGGGGTAGGGAGAATATAAAATATTAAATGACATATCATTTATGATAGTTCACACTACTGACAAACCAAAAGTTTAAATAAGATACACCTACTGAACAAGTGAGTATTAGGAAACTTGCGGTTATCTATTTATAGCAAAACGCGGAAACCCCCTTGTTGTTTCTATGTCGTGCGGATAACCCCCTCTGGTTTTATATTACCAACATAAACCCTTTTTTTTTTGGCAATATCAAAATATATCGTATAAACCAGGGGCGGATACAAGACCACTCAAAGGGGTGGCTGTGAACCCCCCAAAATAAATGTTGACATGTAAAAAAAAAAAAAAGCTACTAAGTGCCGGTTCTTTACTTAAAAAAAAAACAAATTTAACGCAAAACTAAAATTCAAAATGTTTACATAAATAAATAAGAGATAATAGGATTCACTAGGCACCACTTTACATACATAAATATAATAGGCTTCACTAGGCGCGAAACATTTGGTAGTGTCTGTTTTTTAAAACAGGTCAAAACGACGTCGTTTTGCAAAAAAAAAAAAAAAGTTACAAATTGAGCAAGAATATATTCAAAGACTAGATATAGGCATGTTATAGAAGGTAGCACGGGAAGTATAGGTCAATCGTTCGGAACCCTTAGTCCTAAACTCAACGGAAATCACTGTCAAGTTCCTTCCACTCCTTACAACCGATGCGTCAACAATTACTTGTGCCTGTGAATGAATGCCAGAAGCACTGGATTAGCATAGCATCTTGATTCTTGAATAGAAAGTGACATGACTAAAACCGTAAGAGCATTCCAACAAATATTTTGAGATAATCCTTCCTTTGCTGGATAGCCTCCATACTTCTATACCAGTGTGGAGCTAAAAAATTATAAGGGGGATGGCGAAAATTGCATCATTTAATTATTTAAAACACCCATAGGAAAGGGGGCGAAAAATATGTTAAAGGGGATTCTTTTCTTTGAAAAAAGGGGGGCAGATATTTATTTTTTACACCAAAATCCTTAAATTCCAAAAAATAAAATAAAAATGCACAAACATGAGATACCCCCCCCCCCCCAAATATGAAACTATGTAGCTCCGCCAGTGTTTTATACAGTCTATTCCCAGGCAATAGATCCAGTTTTCCCATATGCAAGCGACAAGAAACCTTATTGGAAAATCAGTGTACTTAGCTTCGTCGTTGCCCATTTTGCATTCAATATTGTATACCTACTTAGAAGTTAACTTCTACTCCGTACATTAATGAATGAAATATTAAACTTCAAGGGAGCAAGTCTGGTTTTGTTTGAGATCAACTGTCATATAACACTTTCAATTCAAGGGAGCAAGTACGGCATTGTTTGACATCAACTGTCATATCACACATTTTGTTTAACCTTCAGGTATACTATGCTCCTACAGAACAAACTGTAAGTAAATTGAGTCAAATGCGTGACCTTATGGGATTGCCAAACTGGTTCTTTTTAGTGCTTCTAGAACTAATTAACATCACAATCTGTGAGATCTATAAATACTGGACAAGCTAACACCACGGCTCACATATAAGCTAATTCTGGTTGATTGATGTTTACGACCAGCCATATATCGTTTCTAAGCAAATCACATTCAAGAAACAAAAAGGAACTTAATGGTAAATGACAGCTCCAACTGCCAAGTAGCGCCATAGCGGGTAGGCAATGATTGAGAGCGTAATTAGAGTGATAGAAAGTAAACTAAAAAGACTCACATTGTTGAGAGTACCGGAGAGATATGACACACTCAATTCTCCAAGAAAAAGCTCCTTATCTTTTCCCACAACAGTTCTAGCACAAGCAATCGAGACCATCTCCGCCACAGCTGCAACAGCTCCTCCATGCAAGCTATTAAAGAAATTCTACAGAAATCTAGTCATTAATTAAAGCCTCCATATTAAATCGTTGAGAAGAAGAGCAACTGAAGAACTAAAGTGAATGAACCCTTAACATTGCATCTTCTATCTTATTCATTCAAAGAAAATTGAAAGATGAAAAGGATACCATCAAAATGCAACAATATTGTAACCCATTTTTCATGGGATTCATTTACTCATGGGACTTATTGAAATCATATCGAAATACGTTCTCCGTCCCGTAATGATAGTCCCATTGGACTATTCAAACATTTTAACAACCTAATTTCATTTCCATCACTAACTTTAATGAAGTTTAATAATTACTCCACTACTCCCTCTTCTTCTTTGGTTGGCTCTCATCCTCTCCCTCCTATTCCTTGGTTGGGCAATTTTGGAAATTCAATGATTTTAACCTACAATTATTGAACGAGACTATCTTTTTGGAAAAACAAAAATGGAAAATGGGAGGATCTTTACGGGATGGAGTAGTAGGCAATTGCGTATAAAAGTTTTTTTTTTTTTGCAACAACACCTAGTTTTGGCATTTCCTATAAATTGGGCAACCAAATAGAGATTCCACATGAAGATGCCATACTGGATTATCTTAAGGGGTAGATGGTTGAGTATTCATAGTCCGTTACATCTACACTACGTGGATTATTAAGGGTATGATTGGCAGCCCAATTCCAAACTTCAATTTGGAAATCGATGAGCTATTTTTAATTTGCGGAATTCAGCTTGTTCTTCCAATTCCAAACCCAAAGCTTGAAATTGGAGTTGCCAAACCTAGCTTTAGCTTGAATATAGTTTATTCCCTGGAATTTCCCTAGAAAAATTTCAAAATGAACGGAATAAACCGAGCTACGAACATGGGCTTGATCGAACCTGGGCCCAACTATATTGGGCCATGGGTATTATATATTTATCAAGTGTTAGGGCCGAGCATTATCTTCCTCGTATGCCGAAGAACATTTACCTTGACTAAATGTCGCCATTCTTGGACCGGCCTGTCTCAATTACCGAGGAGAGAAAAGTCCTTTGCTCGGCATGTCACCAAATACCGAGGAAACAAAAGTATTCTCCCCGGCATATTTTCATGTCGGCCATTCACCAAGTGACGAGGAAACAAAGTCACTTTCCTCGGCTAATTTGCCCAAGGCCGAGGAAAATCATTTGTCTTCCTCGGCGTTCCGGCTAGCAGTTACAATCCTCCTTCAACAAGGATTATACAGTTGTAACCCAATCAGGATTACAAGTACCAATATCAATTCAAGTCAAATAAGGAGTCCTTAACAGATATGATCCTCTTAAGATTATATCTTATCTCTTTACAAGTTCATTCCAACATGGATTCTACTTATCCATTCTTATAAATACAAGCCCCATGGCTCATTATTCTAAGACGTTACTTTTTACATCGGAGAAACTCACAATTTGATTTCTCTAATATCAAACCGTGAACTTACTCTCACGCCGGAGGGCCTTTAGCCGGATCCGCCCGCTTAGTTTACGTGTTTTCTCTTATTTTCAGCCTTGTAATCGCCTGAGCATTCGACGCTGGATTTGGGCCGATTTGACGATTTTGGCATCATCAATGGTTCCATCACGGAAATCGATTCAAACACCCTTTGTTTGGCCCGGAAAACGCTCGCTTAAAGCCTATTTTCTTGCCTAAATTGTTCTTTCGGAAAGGAATTTCTGGATTGGTAGAACTCGTTCAAGTCACCTAATCATCAAGATCACCTAATTTGCCCGCATTCCGCTGAGACGTTTCTTGCATTAGAATCCCGTTCCAGTTTTGTCAATTTTGGCGCTTGGAAAAAGTCACAATTGGCTATTTTGTTTTGGTTAAAATTTGCCCTAATTTTAGCCATAAATCTGATGATTAGTGAAATTGTGATTTTTAGAAAATTTTGCCGTTAGTAATCTGTTAATTGATTTACAATGGAAGACGGACAATTTACAAGTATAATCGCCGAGGATCCCACCCAAGTGAATGGGAAACACCTGGAGCCGAGAGCCATCGCTCCTCCCCTCCTCCTCTACCTCAAGCCGATGCCATTCCTCCCCTCGCTACGACTCTTCGTTCCGGGGGTCGTGCAAATGCCGAGGAGAGAGGCAATGACCTTCCTCGTCCTACTCGTACTCGTGGGAAGCAAGCGGTGAAGGAAGAAAACAAAGAATGCCGACGCACGGCCAAGCAGGAGGATCTCAACCCGTCGACCGACGCTCTTTGTTACACAAACAAATGGAGACTTTGCAAAGGATGTATGAGACACAAGTCGCTCTGTTGCAAATGGACCTGCACCATTCCACGGCTCCCTTCATTGTACTCATCAATGGGCCCACCTCTCGAGAAAGGAACAGGAGAGCATCGTGCTCCTCCCCGAAGGCTGGCTGAGCTACCACTGCCAACTCCCAGTGGATTCTCCTCATCCTCGGCATAACGGTAAGCATAAGGAGCACGTGGTCGGCACGAGGAGCCAAATAACTCCTAGGGAAGAGGAAGTGAACTCCAAGGACCTAAGAACAAGACTCGGCTTGAATAGACGCCTATCACTGCTCGCCTCATCATGACACCTAGGCGTCCCGCGTCTCCTCGAGCTCGTCGGCCAGATTCTCCTCGTCCTCGTCATTCGAGATTCTCATCGTACTCGCCGGCCGGACTCTCCTCGTCCTCGGCATCGGGAATTTGCTAGGCCAAGGACCCCGTAACCCTACGGGATGATACTTGGCGCACAAGACACGGAACCAAGACGTGATAGGGCCCCCTCCAAACGTGATGGTCACCGTCATGAAGAAAAGCATAGTAGGGTGAATGATCGCCCAAAGAAAAGTCCGTTAGAAGCTCCCAACGAAGCACTCGCTCAAGCGGTGAGAAGGAAATAGAAACAAAGCAATGGGAGTTCTTTGAAGCAAAATTTGGATGATATGGAGAGGGAAAGAAGTATAATGACGATGATTATGATTGGGCCACCCGTCCGTTTTCCTTGAGGATAAGCTGCGGCACCTCCCCATCCTAACCTCAAGCTCCCAAATTTCGAGAAATATAACGGAACCACTTGGCCTTGAGGACCACGTGCAAAGTTTTGAACAAACCGTGAATCTCCTCACCACTGGCGATGACTTCTCTGCAAAGCTTTCGCGAGCACCTTCTCAGAACGGCTTTGACTTGGTTCCGTGAGCTCAAAAAAGGTTGCATCGATTCTTTGGAGGGGCATGAGGAGAATGTTCTTAGATCACTGCCACGGTGGGAAGAGGAAGATGAGATTAACCGACTTGGCCAACATTGAACAAGGGAAGGGGAGACCACCCATGGAAACTACTTCTGATAGGTTAGAAAAATGGCGGATCAAGTCGAAGAGAGCCTTACCGATAGGGAGGTCATAGTTTTGCTTCAACTACGGATTAAAGTCGGCCCCTCATTTATGAACTCTCGGCCCGGGGAACCCGGCTCCAAGGCCGAATTGTACAAAGTGGCTTATGCCATTTCCATGGTGAAGATAAGACAAAGAAAAGGGGAGGCGACAAGACGGAACTGAAGCAACTAACTCCCAGACGAGAATGACGATGGGAACGGCAAGAAAGGAAAAAATAAAACCGGAAGCGCGAGAAGGCTGGAGTTCACCCCCTTACAAAGCCTATCTCCGAAATCATGCAGATGGTGAACCTTCCTCCACCTCGTCCGCCCGATAACCCGAAGTATCATGACAAGAACAAATACCGTGATTTTCCACAAGGACAACGGCACACCACCGATGGTTCTTTGGGCCCTTAAGAAGATAATCCAACAATGGGTTGACGAGGAAAATTAGACCGTTATGTCATGAAGAAAGATGGCAAGCGAAAGCGGAAGCAAGAGGAGAGTGAAGATGATTCCAAGAGTGAGGATGAAGATCGAAGGCCTCCTAGGAGCTAAACTACATGTGATCCGCGAAGAGGTGACCTCCACCGAAAGCTAAGGGATCGGATTCACGAGCTAAGCAAAGTATACCATGTCCCTGCTTGGATCCATAAAGCGAGAAGAAGTCATTAGTTTTTCTCCGAATGAGTTGGCGGGAAGTCGAGCGGCTCGTGAGCGGCCGTTGGTCATCAAGGGCCGAATTGACAATGTTGAATCTGAAAGACTTCTTGTTGATACGGGAGCCTCGTGACATCTATATTATTCGGCCTTCCAACCAGATGGGGTTGAAAGACACGGCGCTAGAGCCATATCATGGAAGGCTTGAAGGATTCACCAACCATAAGGTTGGAAGCAAGAGGGAACCGTAGAGCTAGAACTCGAAGTCGGCGATCATCCCTTAGAGCCAAAGCTCTTTGTCACTTTCATAGTCATGGATTTGACTAGTGACTATCATGCGATTATTGGCATTCCAAGTCAAGCCAAACTTGGGATGGTAGCCTCCCTTCCTCACCAACGAGTTAAATTTCCCACTCGTCTTTGGCATTGGATGCGTGAGGGCAACCCCGAAGATTTCTTGGAACATGTTGTCAAGAGCGGGAAAAAGTCAAAAAGCGTGGAGATAGATACGCAGGAGAACATCAAGATCACCAAATCTCGGAAGACCACGGAAAACCAAATTTCTAGAATGAACTATATCCGTGAAGTATGGGAAAGTGAGGAAGAGGAACCTATGGTCCTAGAAATTGTGGATGACCAAGGCATAACTCTAACCACACTGGAAGAAGAGCCTATGGTCCTAGAAACTGCGGATGACCAAGGCATAGTTCTACCCATCTCCGAGGAAGACCCCATTCTCGTCAATGACCAGAACTCGGGGGCCAACCATGACTCGGGGAAGAACGATCTTCCAGACATTGATAAACTTATGGAGGAAGAAGGCCTCAATGTAAACGACAATGAAGGGAGAAGAATCAGAGAGATCATCATCGAATCTCTGGAATTTCGAGACGGACCAGAAATGAAGCACAGTAGATGAATTTAGAAGAGGTAGTCATTAATCACCGACTATCCCGAACAAAAAATCAAGCTAGGAGGCCGGCTATCACGGGAAGAGAAAGAAAGAATCATATCCCTCTTGAAGAACAGTCTCGACGTCTTTGCTTGGAGAGTCGAAGACATGAGGGGAATCAATGAAGAAGTAGCCCTCCACCGCTTAGAAGTTGATCCTCTAGCGAAGACCATCTCCCAGACGAGGAGAAATTTTGCAAGAGACAAGGAGGAAGCTATAAAAGAAGAGGTGCAGAAATTACTCGTATTGGAATAATTCGCGAAGTTAAATACCTGTTTGGTTGGCTAATGTCGTTATGGTAAAGAAGCAAAATGGGAAATGGCGTATGTGCATAGACTTCACGATCTAAACAAAGCTGCCCCAAGGACAGACTATCCTCTCCCAGAATCGACAAGTTAGTGGACTCCATTTACGGACACCAAACTCTCGGCTTCTTAGATGCCTACTCGAGGCTATCATCGAGATAAAAATGGCGAAAAAGACATCGAGAAGCATCGCCTTTCAAACACCCGTGGGGAATTTCTGCTACATTATGATGCCTTTTGGGCTCAAGAATGCTTTGGTGCCACTTACCAACGGATGGTAAATCAAGTTTTGCAAGTCGGATAGGGAGAAACATGGAGGCTTATATTGATGACATGGTCATAAAGACCAAGGAAGCGGCCGCGTTCCCGACCTAGAAGAAACCATTCATAACCTCCGAGCCAACAACGTGAAGCTGAATCCAGCAAGTGCGTGTTCGGAGTTGCTGCGAGGAAATTTCTGGGCTTCATGGTTTCCCGAAGGGGATTGAAGCAAACCCGAGAAAAGATCAAGGCGCTCATTGACATGAAGGAACCTACCACCATCAAGGAGGTTCAAGACTTAATGGAAGAATTGCGGCCCTTGGAAGATTCATCGCCAAGTCCGCCGAAAAGTGTTGCCTTTCTTCAAGGTATTGAAGGGTACCAAGAGCTTCTCTGGACTCCTGAATGCTCGGAAGCATTCCTCCGGTTGAAGGAGTACTTGGGTTCCCCTCCCTTGCTTAGCGAGTCAGACTAGGTGAAATGCTATACGTCTTCCTGGCCATCGATCACGGCATCGCATTGTCTTGGTTCGAAAGGATGAAGGAATTGAAGCCCGTCTACTATGTCTCAAAAGCTCTGTCCAGATGTGGAAAGCGAGATATTTCAATGTGGAGAAGATAGCATACGCCACTAGTCATTGCTTCAAGGAAGGCTGCGTGCATATTTTTCTGCACACCCTATCACCGTCTACACCAACGAACCATTGAAGAAAATCCTTCACAAGTTGGACGGCTCGGGGCGGCTCCTTAATTGGTCAATCGCTCTAACGGAGTTTGATATCACTTACCAACCAAGGAAGACCCTCCTAGCGCGGCCTCTGGTTGACTTCGTAGTCGAGGCGCCTTTATGGGTGAGCATCTCCCCACCTCCCGGAAGCAAAACGCGCCGGAGGAAAAGACTCTCCATTGAACTCCCGTTCAGCTGTTGGATCCCGTATACGGACGGATCGGCTACCAAGGAAAGAAGCGGAGGCTGGAGTAGTACTAGCAAGTCCGGAAGGAGAATATACTATACAAGATGCCATCCGCTTCGGGTTTCTGCCTCTAACAACCAAGTGAATACGAAGCTCTCATATTTGGCATTGAGTTGGCCTCCTTCTATGGAGCAACTAAGGTGTTGCTTTGTGACTCCCAACTTGTTGTCAAACAAGTGAAAGGAGAATATAACACTCAAGATGTCACCCTTGCCAAATATAGAGACACTGGTCCTAGATATGACGAAGAAAATGGAATTTTTCGAGCTCGGCGAATAGGAAGGGAAGACAACCAAGTCGCAGACGTTCTCTCCAAACTAGCCACCGTGGATGTGTCTCCTTCGGAGACCAACCCATATGTAGTTTATCTTGGGAACCCTGCGTATGAAAGATTACAAGTCATGCTTACGGACGAGGAAGAGAGATCTTTGGATCGATGACTACGTCGAATACATTGAGAAGGAGAAACTCCCGGAAGATGATGCTCGAGCCAAGCTTATCAAGAAGAGGTCTCCAAGATTCGTGGTGATGAACGGAGTCCTCTACCGAAGATCTTTCACGAAGCCCCTGCTAAGGTGTGTCTATCCCAAGGAAGCGAGAACCTCTGGCGAAGTACATGAAGGTGTTTGCGGCGGACACCGGGGGCAGAACCTTGGGCGACAAAATCATATCGCTAGGTTACTGCGCGAACCTAAGGGAAGACGCGCGTGCCTATGTTCGAAAATGTGACAAATGCGAAAGGTTCTCGACATTCCAAGACTACTGCGGTCGAGCAAACACTTGTAATACCTACGTGGCCATTTGATATGTGGGGGATCGACCTCATTGGACCCTTCCCACCCGCCCGTGGTAATTGCGAGTACGTGATAGTGGCTGTTGATTACTTACTCCAAGTGGATAGAAGCGAGGCATTGGCCAAGATAACGGAAGAGAACGCGATCAACTTTGTTCATGACAACATTGGTGCAGATTTGGCCTTCCGCATACAATTGTTTCGACCGCTGGCCTCCAAATTCTCCACGGCATTTACAACCGGAATTGGGAAGAGTCAAAGTACGCCATGCAAAATCTTGATTAGCGAGACCCCAGAGCGACGGTCAGCGAAGGCGCAACAAGGCGGGTCCTAACCGCCCTCACCAAGAACCTTGAAGGACGCGAGGGTAGATGGTTGGGCGAACTTCCCCTAGCTTTATGGGGCATTCGCACAACCACCGAGGGAACAGGAAACCCCATTCGCACTAACTTTCGGTTCGAGGCTATGGCACCGGCGAGAGATGGCCATCCACTACAGTAAGGAACTCCCGTTATGATGAGCAAGTCAGCAAGGTCGATAGGCTCACAGACCTGGACACGATAGATGAAAAACGACTAGGCTGCGCGAGATGAGGATGGTGAATTACAAACAAAGGACCAAGGCATATCACGACAAAGGGTCATCAAAAGAGTATTCCAAGTTGGCGATTGGGTACTTAGAAAGATCGAAGCTGCGGGTCGGAAGGCGAACGAACAAGCTCTCCCCAAGTGGGAAGGTCCTACATTATCGCTCAAGTCATTCGAGAAGGGACCTACGGATTAAGGACGAGGAGGGGAAGGATCTCGAGCATCCGTGGCAGCTCAGACTGACCTTAGAAAATATTATCACTAGTCTAGTTTATTTTGCAATAGATTAGCTCTTTATTTTCGGTCTTTTATTTTCGGTCTTTTGTTTTCTTTTTGTCTTTTTAGTTGATAGGATTGCAGTTCTATATAATCGCATTTCAGTTCTACGAAAGCAGTTTCTTCTAATATGCAAAGCCACTATCAACTATCTACACCAACTCCGGAAGATGAGGACATTATCTCCAACTCTCTCAAACACAAAGTCAAGACCAAGGATCTTCCCTCGGCTAACGATGGCTTACCAACGCCCAAGACCAAAGATCTTCCTTGCCTGAAACACAAGCAGCCAAGACCAAGGACCTTCCTTGGCACGATGGCTTACCACACAAACGGGCCAAGACCAAGTGACCTTCCTTGGCCTCGATGGCTTACTGCAAACAAACCAAGCAACCAAGTGGTCTTCCTCGCCTGGCACGGCTTACCAAACGCGCCAAGACCAAGGACCTTCCTTGGCTCGATGGCTTACCAAAGGCCCAAGACCAAGACCTCTCGCCTCACGATGGCTTACAACAGCCCAAGACGAGGTCCTCCTCGCCTAACGGCTTACCATACATCCTACCAAGTGGTCCACTCGATCAGATCACAAGTCATATTCAAAGCCAAGGAAAACTTCCTCGGCCTAAATGACGTACGAGCATAGTTAAAGCCGAGGAAACTTCCTCGGCCAAACCACTTGTTCAATAAGTAAGCAACAAGGGACCTTCTTTGGATCCCACCTTCTCAAGTCCGGTGCCTCTGCCTAACATGCAAGGATACGAGCAAGTTATTGAAACAACAAGAATCATAGCAAAGGATTTTTTCATTAATATTCAAATGAAGTTACATATCCTATCATCTATTACAAAAAGCATAACAAGAAAAAGCTATTCTAAGATTGTTGAGCATCATCAAAAGGCTTTTCAAGCCAATCTTGATTAACGGAGCCAGGAGGAGGAAGGTCTGTTTGATTGTTGAGAGCATCAGTTTCCTCGGCCCCTCTTCCTTCCTCGGTTTCCATGGCCTCAGGATCTTCCTCGTCCTGGATGGCCTCCACTAAATCTTTGATGTTGCCTGGGACTACAGGGGCTGGCCTCCACACTTCCCTGCATACTTGAGCATCCTTGGCTGCTATCAATTCCAAGTTGCTTGCAGAGAAGGGGACTAAGTGATGGAGAGCCCTAACTTCCTCACTGTATTGGTCAGGCATATCGGCGTAGCTATTTTATTGATATCAAGGCCGGTGGAGGGATCGGCCCGGGATCTGCGAGCAAGATGAAGGTATCCATCTTCGAACATAGTAGCCGTCGCTCGTCCACGCGAGCGTCTGGAAGGCCGAGCTAGCCACGCGGCATCCTTGAATGCGGGCTCTCCTTGAAGCGCGCCACGGCCTCATTTTCTTTGGCGGGAAGGGCGGCCTCCGGCCACTTGGCATTTGGCCTCGGCTTCCTCGGCCTTTGCACGAAGCTCGGCCTTATCATGAGAGCTTTGGTCGGCTCCTCACCTTTACGCCGGAAGCTCGTCGGCCTTGGTTTTTTCTTCCTCGGCTTTGGCCTTGCTTTCCTCGGCCCTCTTAACCTCAGCTTCCACCTTCGCCTTGGCTGCCTCAAGCTCGGCATCTTTGGCTTTAAGGAGTTTGACCAAGGAAGACTTCTCAGAATCGCTTTTGGCCGGGTGCCTTGGCCTCATTCATGCGCCTGGTCTTCTTCTTGGCCAAAACATTTTCATAGGCCGTGACAGAAGCCAACTGAAAGAAAGTTCAAGTATTATGTTAAAAGAATGTATCAAATCAAAACAAATGATCAACGAGTAAGGAAAGGATATTCACCTCGGCAATTAAGAGCCCACTTGCTGACCAGCAAGGTATCATCGCCAGGAGCCTCACTGGACAAGAGCATCATAAGCATCCTCGTCCATAGATCTCGGTGGGGCTCGCCCAATCGTACCAGTGGCCCCGTCCTAGCTTGCAGAGGAATTCCTTTGAGCCGAGGAACATTGATGGCCGTGCTCTTGGCCGGCTCGTCGGCTGCTCGATAGTCTCAATACTCTGCGTGGTTAGAGGAGGAGGAGGAGCATCGGCACAGGGAGCCTCAACGTGGGGAGCCCCACCAACATTAGCCTTCTTGGTTACAGGCTCCTCGGCACTCGAGGCTTGGGCTCTTTTGGAGCCAGATCTCCGAGCAACGAGGCGGCTTTCCTCGGCTCCCGCCTCCTCGGCACCAGTAGATAGGTCAGCCATGTCACCAGTTATGGGTTCAACTGGATCCTCGGATGCTGCGTCCTCGGAATTAATCTCTTGATGCACCTTAAGAGGTAGGGGCTTATCACCCTGGACACCGAGCACCAAGTTACGAGCATTGGCCTCGTCCTTCCTCTCCACCGGAAGGCGACTTCTTGCTCGGCTTTCTCTTCCGCCTGATCAGCTCCTGAGGACTCAGTCTCTCCATTGCAAGGGTGGCTTCTTCCTCGGTAGTCAAATCTGTAAAGACAAGGAAGAAATGGTCAAGTACGAGCAAGAAAATCCAAGGTCAAGTACGAGCAAGATAATATGCAAAAAATTACAAGTGTAGGATAAAAGTTTACGTCCAACAATGTTAGGTGCTCCAATACATTGGTCGCGGGGACGCTCATCGTGGCACCTAATACAGTCCTCGTGAAATCTGAAAGCCAGGGATGTACCGTCCAATCATTGAAACGACGACCTCGTTTAACATTTACAAGGAGCTACCCCGTCCTCGCTCCCCGGCATCAATCACACTGGATATAGAAATGGTCAGGGACTCAACTTGCTCCGATCCAAAGGACTGCTACCTAAGAAACTCTTCCAGGCGATCGATCAAATCTTTGGTCCACCCATATTGTTGGACGGCGAAGGAGAGGTTGGATCATATGAGAGGCTGGTACTCCCGGCCTTGGCGGCTCTCAGCGGATAACATGGTTATCCCGGCTGAACTTTACTAGGCATGGGGAGGAGCAATTTTGGTTTCTATTGGCACTCCTAATTACTACCGGCCATTGTTCCTTAATGACTTGGATGATGTAGAAATGACGGAAGGCTCCCGTGGTCGGCTCATATCCTAAACTACGGCGAGAGGATGATAAAGGCGACCAAAACCACTAGCAAATGCAGTTGGCTCACTGCATTTGCCGGAACTGCGCTTTACATCATCCAAAAATTCGCGAGATGAAGGGGTCCAGAGGAAGACGAAGCCACTTGTTGGAAGCTTTTGAAATAAAAATGGACGTAATCTTGGCTATAATAGAAGGCCGTCTCTTCTTTCTCCGTCTTCGGCTCTATCTTGCCCATATAAGTTAACTTGTACTCATCCCGGTTCACCTTGTACTTGGAGTACAATTTTTCAATCATGGGATCCCCAGGCTTTGGTGCCCTCTCCACTTGTTTTCCTCGGCTACCTGCTCCTCGGACTCTTCTTCGGACTAGGCGGGCATCGGCTTGTGCACCTTCAACGAAAGCGTCAACAATCTGAGTAGACGAGGAGGGCTCACCTTCTCTTCCCGTCATATCTGCATAAAGACGAGGAGACCAAGTTATTTACCTCGTCGATGGCCGATTAAATGACGGGGAAGGAAGATTCCCTCCTCGTCATTCCATAAGGCCGAGGAAGGAAGATCTCCTTCCTCGTCATTTCATAAGGCGAGGAGGGCCGTACCTCTCGACAGCTCACGCATTTCGCGATGGGAGGCCGGGTAGAAACAGTTCGATGTGCTCCACCATTTCGGCCCTATCCTCAAAAAACTATGATGTTGGGAGAACCGGACTCAATCCTATCTATTCTTGTAGATGCAGGTATTGAATGAACAAACGGAGCGGCCGTAACCCTCAACTGCTTGCTTATATCATCCAAGTTCAAGATCATCCATGGACCCTCTCTCTACGATAGACCCTCAAATTTCCAGTATGATATCCATAACGGAATCGGGGAGAATGGTCCCAAGATCGAGCCATTTCTAAGGGGAATCAAAAACGAAGGGGGAGTTCATTCAATATTACAGAAAGTTCATATAAAATACAAAAAGAATTAAAGAACTGAAGTTTTTAAAGTTTTTATCAAGAAAAGCTTCAACCTTCAACAATGGTGGTTCTTGGCATGGACAAAATCACTCCTAAACCCTAGAAAACGCTGGAACATGAAAGGAAGTTGTAAGAAAAGTAGAAAATTCATACCTGAGTTCAAAAGGAGGAATGGAATCAATGCAGAAAGCAACTTCGCCGGAAAAATCAAGCTCGCCGGGAACTGGGTTTGAAGATCGCTGCTGTTCGCCGATGAGTTCTTGCCAAATACTCTCAATTGATTGGGGTTGGTAAAGAGTGAAATGAAAAGGGTTTTAGTTTTTATACCCCTCCAATCCGGGTCAACCCGTGGGTAAAAGTAAAGATCCAGGTCCGGAGTCCCAAGAATTAAATGCGAAATGATGGTTTTAGGGCGTGACAAGACTGGGGGGCCCCAGAATGACAACCGTCAGTCATATGAAGCGACGCCGAGGACGCGTGTCAAACCTGTTCGTATTCCATATGCCGAGGACGAGCTAACTTTCTATTCGCCTAAGCCGAGCTAGAAAGTTGGGGGCCACTGAACGGAATAAACCGAGCTACGAACATGGGCTTGATCGAACCTGGGCCCAACTATATTGGGCCATGGGTATTATATATTTATCAAGTGTTAGGGCCGAGCATTATCTTCCTCGTATGCCGAAGAACATTTACCTTGACTAAATGTCGCCATTCTTGGACCTACTGTCTCAATTACCGAGGAGAGAAAAGTCCTCGCTTCTAAGATGTCACCAAATACCGAGGAAACAAAAGTATTCTCCCGGCATATTTTCATGTCGGCCATTCACCAGTGACGAGGAAACAAAGTCACTTTCCTCGGCTAATTTGCCCAAGGCCGAGGAAAATCATTTGTCTTCCTGCTGCTCCTGGCTAGCGCTACAATCCTCCTTCAACAAGGATTATACAGTTGTAACCCAATCAGGATTACAAGTACCAATATCAATTCAAGTCAAATAAGGAGTCCTTAACAGATATGATCCTCTTAAGATTATATCTTATCTCTTTACAAGTTCATTCCAACATGGATTCTACTTATCCATTCTTATAAATACAAGCCCCATGGCTCATTATTCGGTACGTTACTTTTTACATTGGAGAAACTCTGTCAATTTGATTTCTCTAATATCAAACCGTGAACTTACTCTCACGCCGGAGGGCCTTTAGCCGGATCCGCCCCGGCTTAGTTTACGTGTTTTCTCTTATTTTCAGGCCTTGTAATCGCCGGAGCATTCGACGCTTGGATTTGGGCTGATTTGACGATTTTGGCATCATCACAAAATTTTCATAGTTTCTAGGCAATCAAACACATATAACATATTCAACTAAAAACACTGCCGAAATCGAGTAATTCAAGGTGAAATTGAGAGGGAGAGTCGAATTACGAGAATTGGAGGTTTAACGGAGAGGACACAGGTCACACGGCCGCGATGGATATGGCCAGGCTTGAGAAATCCGCGAATCAAATCGGAGTAGTAGTCCTTGGCCTCGCATTCCGGTGGGATGGTCTCAGACATGCCGGATGTCTTCAAGAAACCGAAGACCGATTTGACGTTTTCTGGAGCTACGTCTTTGGAGACGACGGTCGACGACGGGTGAGGACTGTTGGCCATCTTAATCGCCGGCAAGTGAAGCGGAACGCCGCTGGTGTTCTATAGACAGTGGGTTTGGACTCCTCGTTTTGTGGGTTGACGTCGTTTCGTGGGAGCCTATACTATACGGGCTTAACAGAGTAGCGTACAGTGGGGGCTTAAAAAAAGGGCGTGGTTATTTGCAAGACACCTTATTTGCAAGGCATGAAAAATGGACAAAACTGTCCCTCCCGTATGCGGATGTTTCGTGTGATTATACACGACGTTGTCAGATATGTTTCGTAAAAAAATACACGAAATGTATTGAGTTATTTCGTGTAGATTCACACGAAATGTTGAATAACATTTCGTGTAAAATGATACGAAATGGTTCTCAACATTTCGTGTATATTCACACGAAATCCACAGGAGAAATTTTCCTTTAGATTTCGTATGAATATACACAAAATGTTAAGAAATATTTCGTATGATTTTACACGAAATGTCATTCAACATTTCGTGTATAAACACACGAAACACCCCACCAGTACGAATTTTTTTGCAAACCCAGTTACGTATCCTTTGAAATTGACATTGAAATTGAAAGCTAGGTTGTAAATTGATGTTACAACAATTTCCGACTCAAATTTATACTACAATTACGCATTGTAACATCCAATTTTAGGCATTAAATCTATTAGGGCTTCAAATTCAAATTTGGGTAAATTATCTGTTTTCCGGCGAAGACAGCGACGGTAGACGAGGTCCCAGTGGTAGACTTGGCGACATTGGGAATTTTCATCCGAAAAATTGTAGAAGAATTGAGTTTTCCGGCGAAAAAACGGTGGTTGGCGTTGGGTACGTCGGAAATGGAGATGGGGAGGAGAGAGACCGACGTTCTTGTGCTTTGAAATGAAATTGTGATTTTTTTTTTGTTATATATACAAGGGCATTGTGGTCATTTCAAAGTGCCTTACACATTTGGTGCCTTGCAAATAAAATTCACCCCTTAAAAAACCAGAATTTTATGAAATACTCCCTCCGGCCATTAATAACTTTACCTTTTGCCATTTTGAATGTCCCATTGAAAGCTTCATCTTTTTTTTTTTTGGCAAAGAATCTTTATTATTCCCTCCACTCATTCTCTCTCCTACATTATTTTAATACTCACAACACCATTATAATTTACTATTCCCTCCACTCATTCTCTCTCCTATTTTACTATTACACTCACAGCATTTTCTACACCCTTAATTTGCGTGTCGAAGCCAAAATGGTGAACCAAATAATGGGACGGAGGGAGTAATTGGAATCATTTTTTTTTCTTTTTGCCAAAAACTTGTAAAAAACTCGTTTTTTCTAAACAATTGAAAAAACGTGTTTTTTCAATGTCTTCTCCCCGACCTCTCTCTCCCGACCCAAAGACCCATCTCTCTTCTCCCACAACAACAACACACAGACTTCACCTTCTCTCTAAACAAGCTCCCTCACCATCGCTGAGCCCAAAATCGTCTTTCTCACCTCACCAATCCTCCCTCTAACCGACATCCATGGCAATTCTCACCTAAGCAACACCCAAATCAACCAACGACCTTCCTCCTTCTTCCCCAATCGATTCCATCCCTCTCTACACCAACTTCCATCGTCTCTCCCAAAACTAGATTCATCTTCCTCACCCTTCCCCTTCGCCGGCGACAACCTCCTCTGCCATCCCCAAATCAACCATCACCAAGCTCCCCCTCTCCCTCAAACAACTCGACCCAATCTCCTTTAACCATCCTCACTCCGATCCAAATCCCTCAACCGTCTTCCTAACCTTCACTGTTCTCTGCCTACCCAAACAAACCCAATCAATTGCTCCCCTGTTCTGAAGCCGTTAAACCACCACCAATCTACCTCCTATTTTCGGCCAGCCTTACCTGTTACCCTCCGGCCCAATTCCAAATCCCTCGGCGTCTCTCCCTGCTCAATTTGCGCCGGAATAGAGACCAGTGTTCAAGAGAGATTTGATGTTGGGATTTGATGTGCCAGTTATAGTGTAAATTAATGCCAGTTTTTGTTTTTTTGAGTGTCAGTTCATGTATTTAGAAGTGCCAGTGCGAAGGGGTTGCTGGGGAATTTGATGTGCCAGTTCTAGTGTATACTAATGCCAGTGTTTGTTTTTTTGAGTGCCAGTTCATGTTTTTTGGAATGCCAGTTCATATTTTTTTGAATGTTAGCAAAAATGATTACCAATGTTTTTTGAGTGCCAGTGTATGTGTATTTGAGTGCCAGTGCACGTGATTTTGAATGCCAGTCCATATTTTTTTGAATGCCAGTGCTTGTGTTTTTGAGAGCCAGCAAAAATATTAGTGTAACAAAGTGCCAGTGTTAGTGTAACAGAGTGCCAGTGTGAAGAGTGCCAGTTCATGTATATAAAAATGCCCGTGTAAAAAGTGTCAGTTTCATGTTTATAAAATGCCAGTATGAAATCACTGGTCATTTGTAATATTAACACTGGCATTTATCATGGTTGCCAGTAATTGCAAAAATGCCACCGCTTATTTTGAACATGGTTGTCAGTAATTACAAAATTGCCACCGTTTATTTTGAACAGCGCTTTGGAAAACACGTTTTTCCTTATCTTAAGAAAAAACTAGTTTTTTATAAGACCAACTCTTTCTTATTTTAACAATTTCTAGGCCAGAAAATAAGGAGATCGATCAAACTCGGACCTTAGGCCATCTCCAATCCAACGGGAGATATCAAAATCAAAATTTGATACCTATAAATATTTACAGGATATCAAATTATCATTTTAAATGGTAGGTATTATAATTAAATTTTGGTACCTATGTAAAAAGTACTATCATATCCAATAACTAGTATCAAATTACTAACTCAATTTTTATTTTCATGAATATTAGGGAAAAATGTTAGTGATATATATGTTGTAAGTATAAAAAGTGAGGGTGAAAAGAGAAAGTGAAGTAGACAATAATAAGTAAATTGTTGTTGTTAGTATGACATGTGAATCTTATTAATATAAAAGTTATAAAATATTTTCATAATAATAATAGCTAAAAAAATGCAGGAGTAAAAATTTGATGTTATAACTTATGTTTTGCCGGATGTTGTGATATTTGAACAGACATCCGCATCAGATCTTCTTTTTATTCAATCTCGTGCACAACTTATGCACGCACAAAGCTTCTTTTTCTTCAATCTCCGATTTTAGAGTGAACGACACTTAATCATCATTTTTATAGTGAACGACAATTTAATCATCGTTTTTAGAGTGAACGACAATTAATCATCATTTTTATAGTGAACGACACTCAATCATCGTTTTTAGAGTGAACGACACTTAATATTTTAGAAGATGAAAGTGACGTTAATATGTTTAATCATCGTTTTTAGAGTGAACGACAATCGATCATCGTTTTTAAAGTAAACGACACTCAATAATCGTTTTTAGAGTTAACGACACTTAATTATTTAGAAGATGAATGTGATATTAATATATATTGTGGTGGCCGGAATATGTAAGGTAGAGAGACAATTCTTACTAAAGAGAAAGAGCAAGAGATTTTATTTTATTGTTGATAAAAGTTTAGTACCTTTATAGATAGAGGATAGATTGGAACACGAAACATGATCTTTGTCATTGACAAGATGATACAACTCTTTGATTATCAATGATACCACATGGAGACATTATTATATAACTTCACCATGTCAAAATTCCCTCTCTTAAAGAGAGAATATGACAATGATTATTTAAAGTATAGATACATGATTTAAAAATCGAAACCACGCTCTAATAGCATGATAAAATATAGAGAGCAAAAATATATATTATGTATTATTTTTGTCTCAAAGTTTACATAAACTAGAAGACTCATATTTATACTCAAAACATATGAGTTTTAACTCTATTAGCATTTTCACAAATCTCTCTTTATTCCAATAGTAAATATAAATCTAATTGAAAATATTATTAAATAAGGTAACTGTGAAGACAGCTGAATGTGCTGTGAGTGAGGCGCCCACCTTGGCCTAAGCCAGGTGGTCGCCTCACCTTGATCAAACCGTGGTTGTGCTACTGCCGTTGAGGCGCCAATTCTCTCCAGGCGCCCGCCTCACTGCAGTGTAAATCGTGGTTGTGCTTCTGCCGTTGAGGCGCCAGCCTCACTTCTCTCCAAGCGTCCGCCTCACCGCTTGTCCTTCAGCAACTCTTGTTTAGGAAACCAACTCGAGTTATAATTCTCTTCTAGATTTAGTCTTTGATTTGAACTTAAATTACTTTCGTAGAATTGTATAAATAGGACCTTATTATTATCAATAAAGCACGATGATTTTTACCCTAAATCAAGTTTCTACATGGTATCAGAGCCTACCATACAAAAACCCTAAAATATATCTGGCAATACTATGGGCGGCGGTGAAGCTGCACCACCGCCTCCTGCTCCGAAAATCGAATACAATTCTCCTTTCTACCTTGGTCCTCAAGATCGGCCTGGTGATTTCATAACCCCTACTCGCTTCCGTGGTGATAATTATGATGATTGGGTCGGTGATATACATACTGCCCTTTAAGCTCGACGCAAATTTGGTTTCTTGGATGGCTCCATTCCCTGTGTCGTTCCCCCTTGAATCGAATCAGACTGGAATACCATTCATGCCATGTTGGTTTCATGGCTCATGAATACTATTGATTCCGAGTTAAAAGCACTCTCTCCAAATATAGAGATTCTAAACGCTTGTGGGATTCACTTAAATCTCGGTATGCGTTGGTTGACGGACCTCGTATTCAACAACTGAAGATGTCGATTACTCGCTGTGAGCAAACCAAAACCATGCCTGTGGCTGCATATTTCGGTAAATTGACTGGTTTATGGGAAGCACTTCATAATTATGAACCTCTCATTGACTGCTCTTGCTGCGACAATTGCATAGTCGGACAACAACACGCGGCACGTAGAGTAACCGGTAAACTTCATGAATTTCTCATGGATTTAAATTCTGAACACTATGCCTCTCTTCGTACCAACCTCCTATCTCAGGATCCCTTGCCCACTCTAGATCGGGCTTATCAGTTTGTGGCCCAAGCTGAACGTGTTCGTTTTGCTAAACCTATTCTTGACGATCCTCCAGACGTGGTCGATTTTTCCTTTAAAGCTGGTAGTTCTCGTGGTCGTGACAAACCTGACAGGTATCATCTTACATGTATTCACTGTCAGAAAAAGGGTCATGATGTTACTTCATGTTTTGAACTAGTCGGATATCCAGAATGGTGGGGAATAACAACAAATGTGGTTCTCGTCGTGGCAGCCGTCCCCAGCAAGGTCGAGGCAAAGGGCCCACACGCAACAGTACAGCCGCCGCCGACCGTGGTTCTGTCCAAGTTGGTTCCGCTGCAGCTGGAGCACTCTCCTCCACCTCCTCCACTCTATTTACTGCAGAACAGTGGAATGCTTTAGCCGGTCTTGCTGGTAATACGCATGTTCCGGATAATCGTCTCCATGGTACGTTTGACACATCTTCGTGGATCATAGATACAGGGGCTTCCAATCATGTGACCGGAGACGCTTCCTGTCTCTTTGATTCTCGCTCAATACAAACATGTCTTGTCAGGCTTCCTAATGGCGCTTCTATGTTTGCTCATACAAAGGGCTTTATTCGTTTGACGGACACACTTACTCTTCATCATGTTGTTTATATACCGAATTTAAGTTGCAATCTTCTTTCTGTTTCTCAACTTTTTGACGATATACATTGCATTGTCCAATTTAATTCCTCTTTGTGTGATATACAGGACCTGTCGAGGAATCTGATTGGAACGGGTGTTAGACGGGATGGACTCTACTATTTTGGGGGCTCTCCTTCTGCATATCACATCTCAGTTAATGGAGCATCTTCTTCGCTTGAGTTGTGGCATAACCATGTGGGGCATCCATATGAAAGAGTAGTAAAGCTTCTCCCTCCAGTCCGTCATTTGTCTAGTAACCTTAGTCAGTTTTGTGATGTTTGTTTTCGTGCAAAACATTCTAGAGATAGTTTTTCTATTAGTGAGTATAAGTCCACTAGAATTTTTGAGAAGGTACACTGTGACTTGTGGGGTCCTTACACCCATGTTTCTTCTTGTGGTGATCGTTATTTTTTAATTTTGGTGGATGATTACTCGCGTGCTGTTTGGATTTATTTGTTATTTGATAAAACGGAGGTTTTTCGTATGTTTATGGATTTTGTTGCAATGTTGGAACGATAGTTTTCTCAACAGATTGTTCAGTCTGACAATGGTACTGAGTTTAACTGTTTACTTGATTATTTTCTTTCATCTGGTATTTTGTTTCAAATTTCTTGTGTTGGCACGCCTCAACAAAATGGGCGAGTCGAACAAAAACATCGCCACATTCTGAATAGAGCTAGAGCCTTACGGTTTCATGCCCATCTTCCCATCTATTTTTGGGGCGAATCGGTCCTTACAGCTGTTCATTTGATTAATAGAACCCCTTCCCCCTTGTTGGGTAATAAAACTCTCTATGAGATTTTGTTTGGTAAAGTGCCTTTTTATGATTCACTTCGGGTTTTTGGTTCGATGTGCTATGCTCATAATCAGCGAACCAAGGGTGATAAATTTGCTAGTCAAAGTCGTAAGTGTATTTTTGTGGGCTATCCTCTAGGTAAAAAGGGGTGGAAACTGTTTGATCTTGAGACCAAAAAATTCTTTGAGACTGTGTTTCCATACAGTGATCCCAACACGGTCCCTCACGTCCCAGATTCGGTTGATATTCTTGCTGATGAGGTTGCCTTTGGGAGTATTGATTTCTCTGATTAGCATAATGTTCCTCCCGTCCCCTCCGCAGTTTCACCTACTGCTGAATCTACTATTCTCCCAGCCAAGTCTATTACTCTGCCCGAAACACATGAAGATGTAGTTTCAGATGTACCTACATCATCGCCCACACCGGCCAGTACTGCAGCTCCATCTGCATCGACCTCTGTTCCGTCTGAAGTTTCTGAACCCAGCATTCTAGGGAGGGGTATGAGACAGAAAACCCACTCTATTCTTATTCGTGATTATGTTGCTCTTACAACTTCTTCTTCGAGTCCATCCTCCGTCTCTCCTCTTCCAATCGGTTTCTCAGGTACCCCCTATCCTATAGCTCACTATATAAATTGTGATAGTTTTTCTGCAAAATATCGCAACTTTCTTGCAGCCATTACTTTGGCTAAAGAGCCGAGTTCCTTTCGCGAGGCCATGGCTCATGATGGCTGGAAACAGTCCATGCTTGAAGAAATTTGCGCCTTGAAAGATAATGGCACATGGACTATGGTGTCTTTACCTCCTGGCAAACGGGCTTTGGGTAGCCAATGGGTTTATAAAATTAAATATAATTATGATGGATTCGTTGAATGACTCAAGTCCTGGTTGGTGGTACGCGACAATCATCAGAAAGAAGGTGTTGATTATACAGAAACTTTTGCTCCTGTGGCAAAAATGGTCACGGTTCAGCTTTTCTTGCTATCGCTGCTTCCAAAAATTGGGAGTTACATTAGATGGATGTTCACAATGCTTTCCTGCATGGTGATCTTGCGGAAGAGGTGTACATGAAACTCCCTCCGGGTTTTGAAGCCCCGAATCCCAACACCGTGTGTCATCTTCGTAAATCTCTTTATGGCCTTAAACAGGCTTCTCGCTGTTGGTTTGCCAAGTTATTGGCCTCTTTGAAGACCTACGGTTTCTTACAGTCTTACTCCGACTATTCTCTATTTACGTTCATAAAGGGAACGGTTCAGATGAATGTGCTTGTGTATGTTGACGATCTTATTATTGCCGGGAACAATTCCGCTGCTTTACAGACCTTCAAACAGTACTTGTGTGATTGTTTCAAAATGAAAGATCTTTGGTTCTCTCAAATATTTTCTTGGCATTGAGGTTACCCGCAGCTCTTCTGATTTGTGCTTATGCCAACGAAAGTATGCATTGAATATTATCTCTGAGGCAGGCTTGTTGGGTGCAAAGCCCTCTGGATTTTCTATTGAACCAAATCATAAACTTGGTGTGGCTACTGGTGCTCTCTTGGATGATCCAGAATGTTATCGATGCCTCGTGGGTCGTCTCATCTACTTGGCAGTTACTCGGTCGAACCTGGCTTATTCTGTCCACATTCTGGCTCAGTTCATGAAGGAACCACGTTCAGAACATTGGGAGGCAGCCTTACGGGTTGTTCGGTATCTCAAAGGCACTCCCGGTCAAGGTATTCTTCTTCGCATTGACAGCGAGCTCACACTCCAAGGATGGTGTGATTCGGACTGGGCTGCGTGTCCTATCACCCGTCGTTCTCTTACTGGGTGGCTTGTGTTTCTCGGTCATTCTCCCATCTCTTGGAAAACTAAGAAACAACCAACTGTGTCTCGATCTTCTGCTGAGGCTGAATACCGCGCCATGGCAGCTCTTACTTGTGAACTTAAATGGTTAAAGGGTTTGTTGTTTAGCTTGGGTGTTCATCATCCCAAAGCAATTAATATCTTTTGTGACAGTCAATCGGCTCTCCACATTGCCAAGAATCCTGTTTATCATGAGCGGACGAAGCACATTGAGGTGGATTGCCATTTCGTGCGTAACGCTATTTCCGACGGTCTTATTTCTCCTTCTTATATTCCTACCAAGACACAATTGGCTGACATTTTTACTAAAGCTCTCGAAAAGCAACAGTTTGATCTTTTGCTTAGCAAGTTGGGTCTTCTTAATCCTCACGCTCCCAACTTGAGGGAGGGTGTGAAGACAGCTGAATGTACTGTGAGTGAGGCGCCCACCTCGGCCTAAGCAGGCGGCCACCTCACCTTGATCAAATCGTGGCTGAGCTACTGCCGTTGAGGCGCCAGCCTCAATTCTCTCTAGGCGACCGCCTCACCGCCTGTCCTTCAGCAACTCTTGTTTAGGAAACCAACTCGAGTTATAATTCTCTCCTAGATTTAGTCTTTGATTTGAACTTAAATTACTTTCGTAGAATTGTATAAATATGACCTTATTATTATCAATAAAGCACGAAGATTTTTACCCTAAATCAAGTTTATACAGTAACTTTACTAAGTTGGCTCAATACCAAATTAGGTAACTTTCTTGAGAATATCTCGCAATATCCTAACAATAATAAGAAGAGATAACGAAGGTAGAATTGATGGCAGAGGGGGCGCAAATCTGTAACGTGGTCGGCGACAAATGACTATGGATGGGTGGGAGAGCCAGGAGGGAAAAGGAATGGGAGGGGAGATTAGAGCCATCAAGTTGGGACGGTCCCGTCGGGACGTCCCGTCCTGCCATACAAATGGGATGGGATGGGACGGACTATTTTAGTCCCGTCCCATTTCGTCCCGTTCCCGTCGAGGAACAACTTAGTTTCGTCCCGTTCCGTTATCCCGTATCTTTTTTTTTTCTGTATCAACAGCCAATTCCATTATCTACAACAATTCAACCAATTCGTTAATATGGCACAACAACAATTCAACCAACATGTCTTACCTTTAATACAGAAGCAGTAGCAACATGAGACGAGGCTTTGTCATTAGTCTTTGGCAGTGAAACGCCGATATAGGCGGGCTGTGCAGCTGCACTGGTTGTCGATATATATCCTTAGCAGTTTTGAGTGTACCTACAGACAAATTTGAAAAAACTCTAGGATTTGTTGGAATATGCACATTGTTTAGCCTGCCTGTATCTATGGGTACAACATTTGGTGGAGCAGCTTGCAAGGAAGTATGATAACTCTGGGCCACCTGATGTGCTGAATAATGCACATTTGGCACTTGAGAATACTCAGACTTCTGTTGATCTTGAAAGCTTCCAAAAGTTGGTTTTAGATCGGAAGGATTATGATAGTTTGGTTGCACGGGACTGACTCGGTAATTTTGGTAAGTCTGATTCCCATGTTTCCAGTGACCATCTTGAACATTGTTGATTACTTCACTAGGTTGAGAGAAAAGCATTAACAGTTAAGTCTATATGAACAATGAAATTTCAATCATATCTAAACCATCCTGTTAAGCAGATACTAGCAACATCTAGATCTATGTACTTAATTAAAAAGGCGTGCGAAGGCATGAGCAAGTATTGCATGAAATTTATTGGTTTTATGCACCCATTGCCATGTTTTCTGTCTAGAAAATATTCAACAAATAACAGAAACAAATCCATTACTGGTTTTCTGTCGCAGTTTGGCCTTGCCTTGCCTTGCCTTGGCTCGGCCTTGGCGCATAGTCAACGCTTATCCCTCCTAGTCAACAGGTCCCGTATTGTCCCGCGGGATCCCGCGTCCCGCAAATGGGACGGAGTATTTTAGTCCCGTCCCGTCTCATCCCGTTCCCATCGTGTGCGACAACATAATTTCGTACCGTTCCGTCCCGTATTCCCGAATTGACAGCTCTAGGGGAGATCTATACAAATTTGTTGACTGGTGCGGCGTTGGAGCTGTTGACTTGAGTCTTCAGCCGTAAAAAAGGGACTCAGAGTGGATTTTCCCCATTAAAGTTATAAGATATACTCCCTCTGTCCCAGGTTAGTCCCAGGTGAGTGTGGATTAATTTCCCTTTTGGTTCGTTTTATGTGAGTGTGGACTGTCAAAAATTGCAAAGAATCTTTACTATTCTACCCACTCATTCTCTCTCTTACTTTACTTTTACACTCACAACACCAATCAACTTACTATTCCTCCCACTCATTCTCCCTCCTATTTAATTTTTCATACTCACAAACACCTACTTCCACTATTTATCTCTCTTACTTTTCTTAAATTGTGTGCCAAAAATGTTGGTCCACGCTCACCTGAGACGGAGGGAGTATATACCGATATATTTAATTTTTTATACACAAGATTTTGGGGGAAACTAGTTTCTCCCTAAGTTATAGAAAGTCCTGTTTTATAAACTGTTCCTAAATATTCACTAACTACTTGCAAATAGAAAAAAAGTGAACTTTTTATAATTTATGAAAAAACTAGTTTCTCCCAAAACTTGCTCTTTTTTAAATATTAAAGGATTATTTACTGAAACAATTTTACTTGAAGATGTTTTATTTTTTCCATTTTTTCTACAAATTTAAACTCCATTAGCTATAATAATAGAAGAGCCTAAAGAGATAATGATACCTTATCCCCTTAAGCTTAGAAGATAGAGATAATTATATATTTGATTTTTTTTAAAAAAATAAAAGAATTATTTATATAGTCAATTTTACTATCAAATTTTCTTTTATTAATTAAAAAAGGATTTAATATTAGAAGATGGTAATATGTTAAATGTCTATTATCATTTTGTAAATTCAGTTGTTGTTTTTTTAAGCTACTAGACATGTGTATCGTGCTCAATTGGAAGCTGTAAATGTATACTAATTATTATTTAAAAACCATATCAAAACAAATAAAAATATTAATTAAAACAAATTAAAAAATCAAAAACCAAAAAAAGGTTAAAATAATGTTAATGTGTATAAATTTAACTTTTGACCCTTAAAACATACTCCCTCCGTCCCACCCAACTGTGAACCATTGATCAAGGCACGCCGATTAAGAAATATTATTAAGATAATGAAAATGTGTTGTAGAAAATGAAGAGAGGGAATGAGTGAAGTAAATAATAGGTTGGTTGAATAAATTGTGTGGTGGAGTTAATGAGTGGGTGGGGTAGGGAGAATATAAAATATTAAAGGACATACCATTTATGATAGTTTACACTGGGCTGAGACGGACCAAAAGGGAAATAAGTGTACACTGGGCTGGAACGGAGGGAGTCTATAGTATAAATTAGAGTGGTAGTGAATAGTTGAATGAATAGTTCTAAATGGGTTTTTTCCCATTTTGCCCTCATACATTTGTCCCTTTCCCATTTTGCCCTTAAAAAAAAAACCGTGTCCTTGGACACGGGCATGTACTAGTATCTTATAAATAAGGGAGGTCTAAATTTAAACAAAATAAAAATAAAAATAAAAAAATATTAACCCTAACCTACCACTCACCCCTTTCTCACCCACATTATTATCTCCCTAGTTTGTAGTTGAAGCCGGTGGCGGATTTAGGATGTTTTGATAGCGGGTGCACAATTTATACTATAAAAGTACAAACTATTTTTATTTCAAACGCAAGTAAATTATAATACATAACTTAAAACATAAGTTAATTATTGACATATGCTAATTTTTAACCCATCGTTTTCTTCTTATTGTTTACTTGGAAATAGTAAGTTTATGTCATGAAGAAGTAAAAAAAAAAAAAATGATATTTACATTATTGTTGTTTTAATGATGACATCATTTTTGGAAGCATTTCTTGAAGTTAATATTGTAATTTTTTTTCTTATATGTTTCGAACTTACTTATTTTTACGAACAATAAACGATGAAAAAATTAATAAATAATAAATAAAATCCTTTATATTAGTTAAAATTATGAGCAAAAGAATTCAAAATAAGAATATTTAAAAGAAAAAACCATTTGTCATAATAGAGGTAAAAAGTTTAACTAGAATAATAAATAAAAACAAGTTATGATGATAAAAGAATATAAGTAAGATTTTGAAAAAGAGTTCATTTCTCATATTAGAGGCTAAAAATAATGTGAAATTTTTTGTATCTTATAGGATTTGAAACCTGGTCCATAGTGATAAACCATAACAGTTTACCAATTGAACTAATCATAAGATCTATCAATAACTAATGAGAAAATTAACTAATCTTATCAGCGGATGCACTTAATACGTAGTGTACATTTTTTATAATTTTTTAAAACTAGATATAGAACTTGACAGGGTGCACGTGCACCCCCATCTAAAACACTAAATCTGCCCCTGGTTGTTGCAAAGAAAAGAAGAAAACAACCATGCTCACCCTTTCCTCCCCTAACCCCACTCCGCCCACCTTCCTGCCCCTCCCCCTCGTCCCACGCTTTCCCTTGGTCTTTTCATTCCCTTTCCCCTGCTTCTTCTCCTTCCTCTTCTGTGCCTCCTCCCTTTCCCATTCCCCTCCTTCCCCTCCGCCCATCCCCGCCCAAATCGCGATCACCCAGATCCTATCTCTCTGCCTCACCCCAGTCCCTTTCTATCAACCACGTCACCCCCTCTATCAAATCCGCCCCACCCCTCTCACTCCGGCAATCATCTTCTTCATTAGATTTGAAACATATACGGAGGATTTTGATGATATAGAAAAAAAAAATCATTTTAGATGTGAAGAGTTATCATAAGTAAATACTTGAAGCACCTACTCTCTATAAGCGGTGAAATCACAATTCTTGAAGATTTTTTCATGCAAATCCATTCCAAACTATTTTATGATCCTTGGAACAAATTTGAGTTTATTGCCAGATTGCCATGCGTACTAATTGGGGATAGTTAATGTGACATACGTACTTTCGAAACATGAAATGTCATCTGCGTACTTTATTTTTTATTTAAATTGGACCACTTTTTCTAACACCCGTTAAAAAACTAATGACCTCATTATAAAATTGTGTTGACGTGGTAGATCTTGTTAAAATTATCCCATTTTGCACCATGAATTCTAAGAATGTTAGAAATTTAACAAAATTGGCATGTGCATGTCATATGATGAGTATTTTCGTCATTCTCAATTTAATTTTAATTTTTTGAAAAGTTTTATTTGAAAGAAAATTAGAACACTGGTTATTATTTAAAAATCATATCAAAACAAATAAAAAAATCAATTAAAACAAATTAAAAAATCAAAAACCCAAAAAAAGGTTAAAATAATGTCAATGTGTATAATTTTAACTTTTGAATTTTGACCCTTAAAATATATCTTACAAATAAGGGAGGCCTAAATTAAAAAAAAAAAAAAAAAAAAAACTATTAACCCTAACCTACCACTCACCCCCTCCCCACCCCCATTATTATCTCCCTAGTTTGAAGTTGTAGCAAATAAAAGAAGAAAACAGCCATGCCCACCCCTTCCTCCCCTAACCCCACGCCGGCTCAACTCCGCCCATTTTCCTGCCCCTCCCCCTCGTCCCACGCTTCCCCTAAGGGTATGCTCCCGACTTTTTTAGGGAGAGAAAGGGAAGGAAAGGTAAGGGAAGGAAAGGGGAGGAAAGGAAATGGAAGGAAATTAAAATCTCCCATAGGTGCTCCCGAGTTATAAGGAAAAGGGAAGGAAAAAATGTAAAATTATAGTTATAACCTTAATGAAATAAAAGAGAAGTATTTATTTGTGAGGGTAAAATAGGAAGAACACAAAAACTCATTTGAATCATTTCCTTTCCTTCCATTTTCTCCCACATTTGGGAGGATTGGATAGGAGGGAAATGAAGCCTCCATTTCCTCCCATTTCCTTCACTTTCCTTCCTAAGAAAAACTCGGGAGCATACCCTAGGGAGGAAATCATTCTCATTTCCTTCCTTTTCCTTCCCTTTCCTTCCAAAATAAAACTCGGGAGCACACCCTAAGTCTTTTCATTCCATTTCCCCCTCCGCCTCCCCCTACTTCTTTCCCTCCTCCCTTTCCCATTCCCCTCCTTCCTCACCGCCCATCCCCGGCATATCGCGACCACACAGATCCTATCTCCCTGCCTCACCCTAACTCCCTTATATCAACCTCGTCGCCCCCCTCGGTCCAATCCGCCCACCCCTCTCACTCCGACAATCATCTTCTTCCTTAGATGTGAAACATATATGGAGGATTTCGACGCCCCCCATACACACACACACACACACACACACACTCTCTCCTCCCCCCTTAACGACCTGTACAGATCAATGTGAGCGTAACAATGTTTTTTATTATTTGGTTTGGTTTCAACAATGTGAAAGGCATGGTGATGGAGTATTGAATTTTGATGTTAATTTGTTGGGAGATTTGGGGCAAAAATTTGGTAATGCTAGAGAAATTTGTGTTGGTTATTGATTTCGTTTTAATCTTGGCATTGTGGTTATGAATGGACGGTGATGTTAAGATGGTTTTAAAATAATAATTAGTTTTCTAATTTTCTTTCAAATAAAATTTAAAAAATAAATAAATTAAGAATGACCAAAACATCCATCATGTGACATAAACATAACCAATTTTATTGTTAAATTTCTAACATTCTTATAATTAAAGGTGCAAAATAGAATAATTTTTACATGAAATACCACTTCGACACAATTTTATCATGAGGTCGTTAGTTTTTTAACGGGTGTTAGAAAAAGTGGTCAAATTTAAATCAAAAGTAAAGTATGCATGTGACATTTCATGTTTCAAAACTACGTATGTGATATTGATTATCCACAGTTAGTACACAGGGCAATTTGGCAATAAACTCGAACAAATTTTATAGCCTAAAACATAATTAAACACCAAGTACAATGATATCTTCACAACAGTGATACATTTTTTCTTACTTTTGCATTAGAAGGGTTATTTATAGTTAGCTGTCAATTCTTAAAAGCGGGATGAGATAGAATGGACCTACGTAACTTTACGATACATGGGTTTCTTACTGCCTGAATACTTTTCATCGTTCACCAACTGTTCTTTCTATTTGTACATCTAATATGACAATGACCTTAAACAAACTGAGACGGATTAAAAAAAAAAAGTAAAAACCTTAAAGTGAGACGGCGGGAGTATGTTTTAACAAAATGAAATAGAGAGCTGGTAAAATAAAATTGGGTATCCTCTAAGGGAGGGGCTATTGTCACTACAATAAATATTAATCCACTACATCATAATTATTTTTGGTAAATTGGTTATTTTCTTGACATAAATACCCTTCTTAAAAGTTAAAAGAGACTCTTTATACTACAAATTTTGGGAATAATTTTCAATTTTATGGAACGTACTTAACCTCCATTTTCGCAAAAGGTAAGGTAATAACTAGTTACTGACTTAGATATCGTACTTTCAAAATGAATTTCAAATAAGACATTGGACCAAATTTTTAATTAACGTCGTTAAAAAACCTAACGGACTTGTTAACCTCGTTTGATAATAATAATAATAATAATAACAATAATAATAATAATAATAATAATAATAATAATAATAATAATAATAATAATAATAATAATAATAATAATAATAATAATAATAATAATAATAAAAATAAAAATAAAAATAAAATAAATAAATAATAATAAAAAAAATAATAATAAAAAAATATTAATTTTGAAAATATGATTATTATTATTATTATTTTTATTATTTTTTATTATTTTTTATTTTATTATTATTATTATTATTATTTTTTTGAGACGGAGGATTTATAACAATGCAATTTGGGAATGAGAAGGTATGCGCACTATAAAAATATGATTATTATTATTTTTATTATTTTTATTTTTATTTTTATTTTTATTATTATTATTATTATTATTATTATTATTATTATTATTATTATTATTATTATTATTATTATTATTATTATTATTATTATTATTATTATTATTATTATTATTATTATCATCATCAAACGAGGTTGACAAGTCCGTTAGGTTTTTTAACAGCGTTAGTTAAAAAATTGGTCCAATACCTTATTTGAAATTAATTTTGAAAGTACGATACCTAAATCAGTAACTAGTTAGTACGTTACCCTATTTGGTAAAAAAGGAAAAGTACGTACCATTAGTTGGTCATTCGCCCACAAATTTTGCTACTACATCCATTAACATTCATAAAAATTAATAATTCTCTTGTAATTTTTCCTCAATTTCAAAAATAATTTATTCTAATTATTTTTAAAATTTTAAATTATTTAAATTATTTAAATGCAAGGTCTTAAAATACTCAAATAAAAGTGTTAATAGGAAATACGTATATTTATTTTACCTATTTTCACCTCGATTAATATCTATTTTCACCTACTATGTTTTTATTCAATTTTTGACCACAATTAAGAATGCATTTTGCAAACACAAGATTTTGGGAGAAACTAGTTTCTTCTTAAATTATAGAAAGTCCTGTTTTATAAACTGTTCCTAAATATTCGCTAACTACTTGCAAGTAGAAAAAAAGTGGACTTTTTATAATTTATGAAAAAACTAGTTTCTCCCAAAACTTGCTCTTTTGCAAATATTAAAATATAAAACTTGAGAGGTGAATCTACTAATAAATATTTTTGTTGTTAATTAACAAAAATAAATGTTACTATGTTTGAAATTTTATATTTCCTATTAAAATTTATTATTTTTAATTATTAAACTAAATGGTGAATTTCTTAGAAATTGTAAAGTGGAAACGCAGCTGGCTGGTATGGTGATGTTTGTGGTGCATGGTTCATTCAAGGGATTGGATAGTTTGAACAACGACTTTTGAAGTCTACTCTCATCTCTCTTTCTCTTTTGCTCTTCACTTTTGATTATCTTACTTCTGAATATTTCTCATCCTTGATCGCTTCTCTTCTTCCTTGTCATCTTCTTATAATGGCTGAAATGTTTGTCTCTCCATTGGTTCGGCTGCTGATCGAGAACTTAGCCCCTCTCGCCTTGTCCTTCATTACCTCTGGAGGAATTCGTCGCAAGCTCAAGGAATGGACTCAAATGCTGGTTACTATTCAGGCAGTGCTGGAGGATGCAGAAGACAGGCAGTTAAGTGAGAAGCCTATTCAATTGTGGCTGCAAGATGTTCAGAAGCTGGCTTTTGAAATCGAGGACTTCGTAGATGATTTGGCCACTGAAGCTCAGCGTCGCCGGATACCTGAATCCAGCTCCTCTGCTAGGCTGCGTAAGTTTACTTCTAGAATCAGACCTACTGCTGTTAGATTCAATTATGACATAGATCGCAAGATTGGTGAGATCTCTAATAGTTTGCAAGAACTTGAAAAAAGAACCAACATTCTCAAGCTGCAAAATTGTGTTGGGGCGAAATCAGAAAGAACAGGAGATCTGAGACTTCCTTTGACGTCGTCCTTGGTGGACCCGGCTCGTGTTTGTGGCAGAGAAGAAGACAGTGCTGCGATTCTCACATGGTTGCTCGAGGATAGAGCAAGCAATCACGATGGCCAATTGCGCGTCATCTCCATAGTGGGAATGGGTGGTATTGGTAAAACTACTCTGGCTCAATCTCTATACAATAACGAGAGAGTGAAAGACTCCTTTCGTGATAGAGCGTGGGTATGTGTTACTGACGATTTTGATGTTCTCAAGATAAGCAAGAAAATATATGAGGAAGTATACGATGAGTGCTGCAAATTCAATGAGTTGAATAAAATTCATGTGAACTTAATGGAGAAGCTTTCCAATAAAAAGTTTCTTCTTGTTTTAGATGATGTTTGGAATCAAGACTATGCAAAATGGGTCGATCTATGTGCTCCTTTTCGTGGTGGGGCTCCCGGAAGCACAATTATAATCACTACTCGTAGTCAAGATGTTGCAAATACTATGGGTTCTAAGGAAGTTTATGATTTGAAGGTGTTATCTGATGGGGATTGTCTCTCTCTCTTAGCTCAAAATGCCTTTGAAAGACCAAATTTCGATGGGCATCCAGAATTTAAAGAAGTTGGAGAGGTGCTAGCCAAGAGATGCAAAGGCTTGCCTTTGGCAGCAAAGTCACTTGGAGGCCTCCTCCGCATCAAAAGAAGCCCAAACCAGTGGAAAGACGTTTCAACCAGCAAGATGTGGGAGCTACGAAACAATAACATTATCCCTGCTCTAAGGCTAAGCTACCATCATCTTCCTCCATATTTGAAGCCCTTGTTTGCATACTGTTCATTATTTCCGAAGGGCTACGAGTTTGACATGCAGGAACTGATTATGTTATGGATGGCTCAAGGTTTCTTGAGGCAATCGAGGGAACAGAAGCAGATGGAAGAGTTGGGTTGCGAGTATTTTGGTGAGCTCCTCTCAAGGTCTTTTTTCCAGTGTTCAACTGGGAATAAATCTAGGTATATGATGCATGATCTTCACAATGACCTAGCTCAGTTTGTTGCTGGCCTAACATACAATAGGTTGGATGATAAAATGGCAAGTAATGTGCAGTACAGAGTTTCAGAAGAGGCTAGACATGCATCCTTCATTTGCCACAGATATGATGATTTCAAAAAATTCAAGGCTTATAATGCAGCTCGGTGTTTGCGTACTCTTTTACCGATACAGGATAAATCTATGGAATGTTTGTACTTTGAAGAAGGTTGTTACTTAAGTAGTCTGGTTGTGAAAGGCTTCCCAAGGTTACCGTGCTTACGAGCATTGTCTTTAAATGGATATCACATAAATGAACTGCCGAAATCAATAGCCAATTTGAATCACCTTCGATATCTTGATTTATCTGGGACTGAGATCAAAGAGTTGCCAGAACCTGTTTGTGCCCTCTCCAACTTGCAAACACTATTATTACATGATTGTCGTGAGCTTGTTCAGTTGCCTACAAGGTTTCGGAAGTTGATTAATCTACGACATCTAGATATTTTTAATACACCAAACTTAAAAGAGATGCCATTGGGGATTGGCTTGCTGACTCACCTTCACACATTGTCAAAGTTTATTATTGGCAAGGGCGATGGGCAGAAAATAACCGAGTTGAAGGGACTACACCATCTCCAAGGAACGATTTCAATAATTGGCATTGAGAAGGTGATGAACGTGCAAGATGCTATGGAGGCAAATTTATTGTGCAAGGAGGGTCTTCATGGATTGGAGATGAAATGGAGTAACAACTTTGGTGGTACTCGAGAAGGACGACTTGAGCTCGAAGTACTTGAAGCGCTAAAGCCTCGAACTGGATTGGCAAGTCTGGAAATTGAATTCTATGGTGGTCAGAAATTTCCTAGTTGGGTTGGGGATCACTCGTTCTGTGATATGGTGAAGGTGAGACTGAATGGTTGCATAAATTGCACAGATTTACCGCCACTGGGACAATTAACTTCACTCAAGGAGTTGTTCATTGAAGGCATGAATGGGGTGAAAGTAGTGGGTCCGGAGTTTCTGGGAAGTTGCTCTCTTCACAATGGTGCTTTCAAGTCACTCATAGATCTACGCTTTAGTGATATGAATGGTTGGGAGGAATGGTGTGTTGATGAAAATATAGGAGCATTCCCAAGCCTACAAGAGCTGAAAATGTTAAGGTGTATGGAACTTAAAAAGGTTTCACTTCCAAAGATTCCATCACTTGTATCGTTAGAATTGAGAGGTTGTGGGGAGATGATTCTAAGGAGTATGGTTGGGGTTGGCTCTGTTAAGAAGTTGAAGATTAATAATATATCAGGGCTCAGTAAACTAGATGAAGGGATTATTGAGTGTTTGGGAGGAGTTGAGGATCTAACTGTTTCACTGTGTAAGGAACTGAGATATTTGTGGGTAGAAGAAGTTGCATGTCAGAAACTAAGGAAATTGAAATCGCTTAGTGTAGAATATTGTTATAAACTAGAATTGTTGGGAGATGAAGAGCAACTGCTACCTCACAATCTTGAGAGTCTGAAATTGGAGCTTTGTAATAAGCTTGAGAAGATGCCTAATTGGCAAAACAATCTCACGTCTCTGAGGCGATTGACCATCTATTGGTGTGAGAAGCTGAAAGATAGCTTGGTATCAACAACATATTTGGAGCTTAAAATTGAAAACCAGGGGGAAAGCAGTAGCAGTGGCAGAAGAAGACATGGAGAATATGAATTCTCTAATCTTGAGTATGTTTATATCTTTAATTGTCCAAGTCTGAAATGGTTTCCCACGGGTAAGAAACTACCCACCACACTCAGGAATCTTACGGTTATGGATTG
The DNA here is from genome assembly GCA_022495995.1 of Adenophora triphylla var. japonica. NCBI lineage: Eukaryota > Viridiplantae > Streptophyta > Magnoliopsida > Asterales > Campanulaceae > Adenophora > Adenophora triphylla. The sequence continues at coordinate 190,489 of JAFEMH010000408.1, read as the reverse complement.
TGAGAATATGGAGTACTTGGCAGAGGAGGGCATGTCTTTGTCTTTGCTTGAATCGGTTACATTTGAGAAATGGTCAAAACTGAAATCGTTACCACAAGGGTTGGCTCATATCTCTCGATTATATTTAAGTGATTGTCAGGGCATAGAGTCGATTCCAGAAACAAGTCTGCCCCCAACTCTCATATCTCTTGAGATTAGGAGCTGCTCAAACCTAAAGTACATGTTGTGCGCCAATAAGATGCAAAGCCTCACCTCTCTTCGAGAATTGGGAATCGCTAAGTGTGAAAATCTGGAGGGTTATCCAAGTGGAGGTTGTTGGCCTCCAAAATTAGAATCACTAACAATGGGGGATGTAAAGCAGCCAATTAAGGAGTGGGGCTTAGCAACCCTTCCAACCTCTCTCTTTAAACTCAGATTTGAAGGTCATTTTCCACAAGTGGTTACCTTTTCGGAAGTGGGGACTCAGCTCCCTAGCTCATTAACACGTCTTGAGATCTGGTTTCTGGAGAATTTGGAGTCTCTTGGAGAGGGCCTTCAAAACCTCTCCTCTCTTCAACACCTCATCTTATCAGATTGTTCTAAGCTTCGCAACCTGCCCGAAACTCTGCTTCCCACGCTTTTAGGTCTTCGAATTCATTATTGTCCAGTTCTAACAAAAAGGTGTAAAAGAGATTATTGGCCCAAAGGCAAAATATCCCACATCCCCTACTTGGAGATACACGATTGGAATGAAAATTTGTCAGATACACTGCTGATAGTACCCTGCGGGTTCTACATGTTCTCTTTAAATATCCCAAAGGCAAAGGCAAAATATCCCTGGATATTTTGATTGTTGTTTCCCTGGAAAGGTAACATTTTTTTTTTTTTGATTGTTGTTTCCCTGGAAAGGTAACTTTTTTTTTTTTTTTTTTTTTTTTTTGTGGAAGGGTAACTGAGGTAACCCTAATGGATACACTGCTGATATTACACTGCAGGTTCTTCTGCCTTGTTCATTACGCCCTCATTATATTCCTTATGTTTTCCTAAAGATGTGTATTTACTACTCCCTCCGTCCTGAAACATTTTACTTTTATAGCCAACTCAAATGAATTTTTACATGAAAATCTAGATATCTTTTATGCAATCCTAAAACCCGTTACTGATAGTATTCCTAATGGTGAAATAATAACAATTTTTAAAATTGCATAGGGATATCTGGATACCGATAAAATTATGGTCAAAATTCAATTGAGGTGACTGTGAAAATTAAAGTGGGCCCTTCCTTCAAACTGTCGCAAATGGACGAAGTATTTTTCCTAAATGTTCTTGTTGAAAAATACATTCAAGGAAATGTGCTATTTACTTTAAATCTATCAAATAATGTACACAAAAATTACACAACTGAGGGTAAAAAAAAAAAAATGAAGAAGATTAAAATCCATTGTACAAGATGAGACTTATGACAGAAAATTTGGATTCCCCCTTCTGTCCATTCAACCAAATAGTTTCATACTGACATTCCTCTGTTTTCCTAAAGAAGACCCGAGAAAAATTTCTTCGGATAAGCCAACCCAAGCTCTCTACATTGATCTTCATTGGGCTCCGTACTTACTAACGCGGTCCCCACAAAATGCACAAACGCAGATGCATCCTCGAGCTTTCTTGGCAAACTTAAAGATGTGGTCATAAATTTCTTTGATTGCGTTTTTCCTAAATTCTTCTTCAGCGGTGTCTTTTCTAGCTCTGCAACACTGAGGAATCTTTCGGTGGCAGCCTCCCAAGAGAGCTCGTGCTTCTGTGCATCACTCAGAGGGGCAGGATCGTCTTTCAACGCCTTGCTGACAGCTTTAACAAACCCTTCTCCGTCTTCAAATGTTCTGCAATTTGGGAACTGCTTGAAGAACTCATTCGAGACATGATCTGCACATATTACTATTTTGCCCATTGCTAGAGCTTCGGCTGTGGTTGTGCAGACAACATCTGTGGTACTCGGATTAATGAACACTTTATAGCTGTAAATTAAGAAGAGTTAGTAAAAGAGATGATAGGCCACACAAATAAGGGGCTAACATTGACAATCCCCTCCCAAGTCTATAACCAAACTTGTCTCAAATCCGTTCAAACTCGACCTCCCAACTACCATTTTAGAAAAATGGTGCATAACCAGCTGATATACGTGCTGAAGGTGAAGGTACATGAAAACATCAAACCAGCACTCGTGCATGCTATATTTTGCAGAACGCGGTTCATGAAAAAATCTTCAAAAGGAAGTATAAAGCAGAAAATTTTCAATGGAGTAAGATAATCTAAGTTCAAAAGTGTAAATAACTTACTCGTGAAATAGAGGATCTGCATGATCACGCCCAGGATTTACCGTTACAGTTAGTTCTAACTTTTTCGCAGCTTCCTGAACCTGATCAGAGTCCTCACCACTGCCAAACAAATCAACCTCAAGCCCAGTTAGCTCCTTCTGATGCTCACCAAGAAGTTTGAGTAACTCTTTGTAGCCTTTGCTCCAAACCATCTTCCCAATGTAGTATGCACCTTTGGTGAAGGCCTGCCTCCCAAGTTGCTGTTCATCTTTCTTTTTCATGCCAATCTCAAGGAACTTAGGGTTGACACCATGAACATTACATATTATAGATCTTGGAAGATCCTGTGTGGCAGCAGATAACCTTATCACCTGCCATTTCATGAAAAAGTCAAAGATGATGAGTAAACAACATTTCTGGTCAACAAAATTACTATTGAAGATAATGAAAATTAAATTCACTTCGCAAATAAATGTATAGGATAAAGTCAATCCTTAAGAAACTTGAGCTTCCGCAAGCATTAAAGGTACCTTCATTCCTAGCCACTCGAAACCGTTCACCAAAAAAATCGGCCAAGTGAACTGTGCAGGGGAGTATATCAGAGATCAAAATATCGAATAAAACCATCGAACCATCTCATGCTAGTCATAATCCTAGAATTGTCAAAGATCTCATTACAAACCGTATAGCAATAAAATCCAACGTTCCCAAGGAAAAATCTTAGGAGATAAACTGAAAACCCTATTGAAGTAGAGGATTCATCGGAGAGTGATAAGGTAGATACAAGTCTTACGATACAAAAAATGCATCCCGTTTGTGTTATAAGCATCAAACAATCATTATGGGTTAGCGAGAGTATGATAGATCTTTCTTGGATTGAACAAATATCTGCATGTACTTGTAACTTCACAGATCAGGTGTAGGATATTCCAACTGGGAAAGCCACGTTCAATCCATTGTACTCTAGTTGTTTCTTACCTATCATTTTTTCCTAAATTCATAATGGAATCCCCCCATTTCATTCCATAGTACGTGGCTAAAGACGTGCTGAAAGAAAAACTGCACGGCATGAAGGCTACCGAAGTAAGCAACTACTTCAAACCTTCTCCTTAGGTATCACCGTATCACAGTTTCTAGTATACAATATATGATAACAGAGCTTTCTCATTGTGCAAAACATTATCGATAAAGATAGATTAGATATTTCGACTCATGTCCCAACAATTTCATAATATCTACACAAAAAGATCAAGAAACAATCAACGCATTCACATATTCCAGATAATGAAGTATACTTGTTCACCTCATCACCAGCAAGCAGAGTAAATATGTTATAGCTACAGAACAAAAACAATCTACAGCTAAACTTGAAGCAGAAATGTGAATCCATGAAAGAAGAAGTGTCCCGAAGTGTACCTTGTGACAATATATATTAACCACCCAACTATTCATGTATTCGAGAAAAAATGCTACCAGCCGTCCATTCTTCTCTCTCTTAACATATTCCAAGTAGTTTGTATGAACAATTCCAACAACAAAGCGGAATTTTGTTTTCCATCTTTTGCCATGATGGTACCAGGTAAGATGCTCCGGTTCCTCAAGAACAACAATATCTGCTTCGTCATCGGGGATCGTCTTTGTTATATCCCCAAGAGCAAGAATGCTCCTTTTAGATCTAGAAAACTGCAATACAAGTACATATAATTAAAATTAACACACATATATTATTAAAATTCTTAATAATATTTTCATCGAAGTATTTTTGAAACTATTTAATTTGATTAATTATTTCAGCGATAAGTACCTAAATAAAAAGATTGTTTTTGATATGTAGAAGTTGGATACAGTTGGAAAAGAAATGAGAAATGGTAGTAATATAGAGGCCAGCGAGGGAGTATATCAAAGAGGTTGGGGAGACAATAAGGCTACCAATACTAGATTATAGGTTACTAGGATCAATACAAAACAACTATTCAGGTACCTCTTGAACGATAACCACAAAATGTAAAAAGGAGTGTTCGTTTAGAAAAGAACAAAAATTAATACTTTCCTGTCATGAACCATATATCCAAATATATCCCAGAGAAAGCAAAGTCGTGCATACTTTACCTTTCCTGGATAAAATTTTATGCTAAAACTAGATTTAAACCCAGTCCTTTCTTCGAGCCACTCGTAGACATACTTCTCCTGCTCCGAAGGTAAGCTAAATGTGCAAAATAGAATAATTTTTACATGAGATACCACTTCGACACAATTTTATCATTAGGTTGTTAGTTTTTTAGCGGGTGTTAGAAAAAATGGTCAAATTTAAATCAAAAGTAAAGTACGCATGTGACATTTCATGTTCCAAAAGTACGTATGTGACATTAACTATCTCCGGTTAGTAATTTGACAATAAACTCGAACAATTTTTGTAGCCTAAAACATAATTGAACACCAAGTACAATAATATCTTCACAACAGTGATACATTTTTTCTTACTTTTGCATTAGAAGGGTTATATATAGTTAGCTGTCAATTCTTAAAAACAGGATGAGATAGAATGGACCTACGTAACTTTACGGTACATGGGTTTCTTACTGCCTCAATACTTTTCATCGCTCACCAACTGTTTGATAAATTGACCCAATGACCGCTGCTCAATTTTTTACTCAAATGCACCAAAAATCATTCCCATCTCTCGCTTCTACCTTATCAATACGTTTGTGTGCCGCTCAGAACCTCCCTGACTGGCCCCTGTGTAGTGTGTTCTATGCAAAATTAATGATGCTACTGGTACACAGGTATGTGTCAAATCCCCCAAGTGTAGCAGACAAAACCCCCTTTCTATTTGTACATCTAATATGACAATGACCCTTTTCTTTAATTTCATTCTATTATTCCTTATGTTTAACAATTGTTCTATCGATTTGTCCTATCATGCCATTTTGAGTAGTTTGAATGATGCATGAAATAATCTTATTGTTTTTTTTTTTTGTGGCATGATCTTTGATAGCAGTATGTTGGCCAAGTCTTAATTATGCTAATTTCTTTGTGACTGACTATTTCAAATCATTATAGATAACATTTAGCCAATATTTGAGTCATTCGATTCGATGCTTGATAGCGTGGGCAAAAATGTAGCAATCATCTAATAAAATTTGTACTACGCTACACCATCATGTAATGTAATGGATTCGGAATGATCATTGTTGCGTACGAAACAAACGATAAAAATATTTCTTTTCCTTGTTTATATGGTTATAACTTAATTTACCCTCCACTTTCTTCTTCGCGAAGAACCTCAAGATAATTCTCTAATCCATTGTATTGTGATGACGCCACGACTCGGGGTGGCAAAGGTAGCAGAAAACACGTCGCACCTCGGGCAAGATCTGCAAAATAGCACCGTTAGGGGTGCGGGGATGCCATGCTATAACCCTCGGGTGTAAGAGTAAGTATGTGTTTATTTGAGTAAACATGTGTATGGAGAGCTCTAGAGAGAGTATTGTAGAGAGAGAGAGAGAGTAGATTAGAGATTACCTTCACCGTGAGGAGAGTTATAGTTTATATAGGGGAGTAAGTGTGTGGTGGGTATTTTGGGGGGTCCTACCGTATGTATATGGTATATATGGCTGTATGGTATTGTGTATATGTGTACAAGTGTATGTATAAATATATCCCAAAAAGTCAGGGTTCATCGTATTGTATTCATGTAATCTTGCCAGCTGGTTTTGTGATAGCTTGAGTTGCAAAATGCCATTTCTTTCATCATCTCACTTCTGACTGCCTTTACCCTTCACCCTCTCCTCCATTCTTTTCAAAATACCACCTTTCTTTATTTTTCTCTTTTTACTTGAATTCCCCTATCTTAGTTATATTGATTGTACCATTTAAAAGAAAGAATTGATCGCAAGCTCAAGCAATGGACTGATATGCTGGAGACAATTGAGGCGGTGCTGGAGGACGCAGAAGACAGGCAGTTAAAGGAGAAGCCTATTCAACTGTGGTTGCACGATGTTCAGAAGCTGGCTTTTGAAATCGAGGACTTCGTAGATGGTTTGGCCACTGAATGAGCAATCATGATGGAAATGTACGTATCATCTCCATAGTTGGAATGGGTGGTATTGGTAAAACCACTATGGCTCAGTCTCTCTACAACAACGGACAAGTGGAAGGTTGCTTTCCTCATAGAGTGTGGGTATGTGTTACTGATGATTTTGACGTCTTTAGGATAAGCAAGATAATTTATGAGAATGTGTACGAAAAGGGTTGTGAGTTCACTGACTTGAACATGGTTCAACAGAAGCTAAGGGAGAAGCTTTCCAGCAAAAAGTTTCTTCTCGTTTTAGATGATGTGTGGAATCAAGACTATGGAAAATGGGACCTTCTGTGTGCTCCTTTTCATGGTGGGGCACCTGGAAGCACAATTATAGTCACCACTCGCAGTCAAGATGTTGCAAATGCTATGGGTTCTAAGGAAGTTTATGATTTGAAGGTGTTATCTGATGGGGATTGTCTCTTTCTGTTTGTAACGACCCCAACCCTAGGCACTAATTTTAAATATTATATTATATGCTTTTAATATTTATGTTAGCTTTATGTGTTCAGTTATGTCTTTAAATTCTTAATTTAAGATAAATTGGGTGAGAAGTAAATTTAGAATCTTTTAAAAATACATTAGATATTAAATAAGAACTTTGGGGAATAATAAAAATAGAAAATAGATAATTAGTAAGAGGAAGTTAAAATGGGTAGAATAAATAATTAGGGGGAAGTGTTATATTAATTTTGGGTAAAAGCCTTTAGTTTTAGATAATTGTGGTGGGGGGCCAAAGTCTTACTCCCTCTAGACACTCCAAGTGTCACCTCCCCTTACCCTCCCCTCTTTTACCCCCCTTACTCTTACTCCCTTCTCCCTCCTTCATTCATTCATCTTCCTCCTAGTGAAAGCCTTAGACTCCATGGAAGCTCTCAACACAAGCTTTGAAGCCAAGCCATTCCTCCATCAAATTCAAGTCTAAGGGTAGTTTTGAAGTTGGATTATCTAGGAGAATCCATCAAGTGAAGAAGATCAACCTTCCATATTAAAACCTAATGTGAGTTATTATGATTTCCTTTCTCCTAAAGTGTTCACAACTCTTGAATGTATTCTTGTTCTTATGAAGTTGTTTTATGCTTTGGAAAGCTTAATAGGAGTTGAATGAGTAGAAAATGAAATATGATGGATTTAATGTTCTTGGAAGATAACCTAGAGGATATGAAATGGGTGAAGTTAGATTAGGAGATCTTAACTTGAATTGATTTATGAAATGGGTGAAGTTAGATTAGGAGATCTTAACTTGAATTGATTTATGAAATGGGTGAAGTTAGATTAGGAGATCTTAACTTGAATTGATTTATGAAATGGGTGAAGTTAGATTAGGAGATCTTAATTTGAATTGATTTATGAAATGGGTGGGAATTAAGTGGTAAATAATCTAAATCTATATGGTCTTGGATTTAGATGATTTAAGTTGAAGTATGTAAGGTTAAACAATCCTTTTAGTGTTCATGAGATTAAGGAAGATTAAAGAGGGATTAAACTATGTAAAAAAAAGGTTGGAAATTCGAAAATGCTGAAAAGGGCCATGGGCGGTCGCCCATGGGCTGGCGCCGCCCAAGGCGCGTAACCTTGGCTTCCCCTTGCATCTCCTTTGGGCGGTCGCCCAAGTGACATGGGCGGTCGCCCATGTCACCAGTCCTTCCCCAGTTTCTTCTCTTTTGCTGATTTTTACTAAAAACCTCGGGGAATGATTCCTAACCATTATAAATTAATAGAACCTAATCCAATTCGGATATGAATCAATCCCTTTCAACCTAGATTAAAGCGGAGCCTTTGGCCACTTATTTAATGTAACTCCAACTTGATAAATTTAACATGAATCCCTATAGAGACCTTGTAATACATAACATCGTCCGGAAATTGGTTATTAAGCTTGATTCGTACTTCACCAATGAGGTTTGAAATTGGGAAGTAGATCACGAACTCTTATTGAGGTTATCCGAGGATGTGTAAGGACTACGTAGGCATTGTTATGATATGTTGTTTTATTGCTTGTCCCCTGTGTGGATTATTTAGCATGTTATTATATTGCCTCCCAAGTGTGGACTATCCGGTTGTGTTGTTATCTCATTTGATTTCATATTCATTGATTATGTTATGTATAGTGTATTACTTAAATGTTGCACTATGATGTTGGTTGAGCATGAGTATATTTTACCATGTTGCTATATTGTTTATCCCGTTTTGTGGATTTACTTCAAGTATCTATTATGTGCTTGAATGTGTTTATGTTCGGGTGGGTATGATGGAAATCAATCAATTATTGATTTGTTCTATAAGTGATTGAAGGTTCATCATACCGGTGACCCTTTCCCCTCTGTGGCCACAGAGTGGGGCTGTGCAAGCTACTGTATTGAGCAATAAGGAGCCTTTACATACTGCTGCGATTTGGTGTACCGGTGGAATGCTCTGTATGAAGCCAACGGCTTTACAGTGGCGATGATATTATATGATACTCTGCATAAGGGTCATATAAGTATCCTATTTTCTTATATGGATCTCTGGGGTATGAGACCTATAAGCGGTGAATGTGCATGGGGGCAATTCACCAAAGAGTGGAGTTTTACTCCCACGTTGTACGACTTATTGTTCAGACGGGAAAGGTAAAATGAGGTAACGTAAGGTGTTTACCGCTTTAATAATGTGCTATGTGAAACCATGCTATATGTTGCATCTTACTTGGCATATTCGCATTCATAATAGCTTGCTTTGAGATTTATTCTCACCCTGCTCCCTTTCTTGTTTTAGATTAGAGACAGGTGACCCGAACCGGTGAGGCGGGGATATCATTGTGGACTTTTACTTGGGGCTTGACAAGTTAAGTATAGGTGTGGGTCGTTAGGAATATGTATTAAGTATTCCTCTTTTATAATTTGTATGGAAAACTCTTTTGTTAAACAAATGTTAATTAAGGTTTCCAATGTAATTGATCAGATTACGGTTTATTAAAGTTGTGGTTGGATTTCCTCTAAGTAGAGATATTATCAATTGATTTTTATTTGGAAGTTTGAAAAGTGGTTTTCTTTTAAAGGCAAATAAACGTTTTAAAAAGTAAGATGGTTTTTCTTAGATTGAGCCTCTCCAGCTCGGGACACGCGTTAGGTTCCGGGTTGGGGTGCTCACAACAGTATCGAGCTTAGTTTAGAGGTCAAGGGTAGATGTCTAAACTAAGGGGAATGTGTGGAAATTGGCCTTAGGAGTGTTTAATGCGGGAGTTCGTTCTAATGGCGGAAGCGAGGGTGATCGGCGAAAGGTTCTAGAGAATGAAGGAGATATGGGCATAGGTGGAATTCAGGATGAAGAGATGATGAAATTATTCAGGAAGTTTGTACAAGATATGAAGACTAGAGGATCGAGTTAGAATCAACTTTGAGGGATGTCAAAGTAATGGATTAGAAAAATTTGTGAAGATGAACCCACCGAGCTTTAATGGAGATCCGGATTCGTTAAGGGCGAGAAAAATGGTTAGCGAAATAAATAGGATTTTTGAGGTTATAGAAAGTCCCGCGAGAGAAAGTTAGGTATTCCGTGTTCAAACTTGAAGGTTTAGGCGATCGGTGGTGGCGAGATGTTGAAGGGAAGTTGGGAGGCGGGATCATACGCCTGGACTTGGGATAATTTCACCAAACAGTTCGAGGATTATTTCATTTCGATGGTTACAAGGGACAAGAAGGAGATCGAATTCTTAGGACTAGAACGAGGGATCATGACGGTGAATCGAGTATGTAATCAGGTTTGAGGAATTAGCTAGAAGTTGCCCTCATTTGGTATCGTATGAAGCGAAAAAGAGTTCATAGGTTTATAAAAGGTTTGAGGATTGAGTTTAGGAAGAAATTAGTGATTGATAGCTTCACCAATTATCGAGCAGTCTTAGAGAGAGCTTATAAAATCGAGAATAGTATTGAGGAAAATAGTGGAAAATCGGAAGGTGGGATTGGAGATAAGCCAAAGTATCTAGGACAAGGATCCAAAATCATTAGAGATCGGCCCAAGGGCTTTAACTTCGGGAAGTGTGAGAGAGGAACTTGTGGTAGCTTCTTCGTGCAGGCCAATACCCAAACAGTATGGGATGAATTGTAAATATTGCAAGAAGATGGGTCACTACGAAGGCAGTGTTGGAGTAAGCAAGGGAAATGCTTGAATTGTGGAGAAATGGGGCACTACGGGAAAAATTGTCCTGCATTTCGTCGAGGTTAGCTTCGGTCTTGCCGGTCAAAGGGGTCAAAGAGGTGGTATCAAAAGAGATAAGGAAGGGAAACCAAAAGAGAAGGTTCAAGGTCAAGTATGTGTTTTGGGTCCAAGAGAGATGGATCCCCCGGAGGTCACTAGAGGTATATTCCCTGTCTCAGAAGTTAGGGGTCATATTTTATAGATCCTGTTTCATATCATTATGTGTAGCATAGCGTTTTGCTTTTATGTGGCATACATTGTTTGAAACTTTGTTTTATTGTTAGAGGATTCTGCTCTTATGAGAGAATACCTCGAACCTTCTTTGGTTTACCACGATGGTGATGTGGTTATGGCTGAGCATGTATTGCCAGTTGAATTGGTATAATTATTAATTTATGATTTTGAGAGATACTTGGCCAAGGGAGGGTTAAGTAGTTGTTGTATAATGATAGACTATCATAATAAGTGAGTCTCCTTTTTCCATGCCTAGATTGCTTATATTGGTATTTGATATAGGTAAACCTTAATGTAAAATTCTTGTTATATATGGGTATTTAAGATGAAAAATTTGAATTAAGATGTGGAGGGTATTTGGTATATGTTAGACTTGCATAAGAAGTCTTTTCAAAATTTTTAGGTGCTAGTTGTGAGTAAGTGGTAAATGTGCTCCCGTCGGTATATTTCATGTGTTGGTTCTGAGTATGATAAGAAAAATTTTAAACCCTTATTTTGATGACTTTAGGGTAATTAGAAATGAGGATCTCTTTGTTAAATAAAGTTAGGAAAAATCAATTGAGAATAGGGTAAATGATTCCTTGGGAGGAGTCCCTGCGTGCAAGATTTGGCTAGTGTGAGTTGGCTCGAGAGGATTGCAAATTTTGGGTTCTATAGTCTTAAACTCGGATGTTACCAAGGATCTTGTGAGGATTGAGTCCGTGATCTTTGAGTTGGCAAGTGCTACCCAAGAAATTTAAGGAACTCTTAAGAATTGTAAAGTCGTTGCTTTGGTTGACTCTAAAGGACGTATAAATAGAGTAGGATGTAAAAAGGATGAATCATATTAATAGAAAGGGAGAATAGATTAGTTATAGATCCGGCCCTTACATTACCTTGTGGATGTGAGGACTTTGTGAAAATTTAAGGTGTGTTAAAGGAAGATTAGATTATGATACTATACGAAATGGGAAAGTGATAACGTGTGCTTTGAGGAATTTAACTTAGATAAGTGAGATTTTCTTATCCTCTACTCGGGAGTAGCTACACTTGTGTTGCGTTATTCAAATAGGAACCTTATCTTTTGAAGCTTCCTTTGAGAGTTGTTACCGATCCTAAGAGTTGGAGGATTAAGTTAGTCGAAAGGAAGAGATTTGAAGACTACCCAAATTCTTGAGGAATAGGTTATGTTGTGTGACGGATTTCCTTTCAACTTGAGAAGCTTAATTAACCTTAGCGGGTTTGCGTATAATAGCAGCTATCATTCTAGCATTGAGATAAAACCGTATGAGGCGTGGTTCAGGAAGATATTATCGATCTCCAATTTGTTGGGGTGAGGTTAGTGGAGCTAGGCCTAAGGTAATTTAGCGCCAAAGTTTGTTAATCCATTTGAAGTTTTAAATATAATATCGTAATGTATTGGGTGACGTAAGTTGTACTACTTTTGTTTAATTGTACCTTCTTGAGGTCGTGAAAATTCGGGTTAGTAATAATTGTATGGTATTCTTGGGATATTGCGTTGTAATATCGTATTATTAATGAAATTGGAAATCTTGGAAAGAATCATAGAATTGAAGAGACTAATTGGGAAGTGAAGTCCTAGAGTACTCGAGTTATGGGAATGTATAGTAGAATCTTGCCATTGAGAAATCTAATTAAAAATGTTAAGTTAGAAAGTGTGAAAGGTAACCTTTGCTATTTGAACCTTAGGGTAAGTGACCGTCAAATTCGGGACGAATTTTCTTTAAGGGGGAGTGAGTGTAACGACCCCAACCCTAGGCACTAATTTTAAATATTATATTATATGCTTTTAATATTTATGTTAGCTTTATGTGTTCAGTTATGTCTTTAAATTCTTAATTTAAGATAAATTGGGTGAGAAGTAAATTTAGAATCTTTTAAAAATACATTAGATATTAAATAAGAACTTTGGGGAATAATAAAAATAGAAAATAGATAATTAGTAAGAGGAAGTTAAAATGGGTAGAATAAATAATTAGGGGGAAGTGTTATATTAATTTTGGGTAAAAGCCTTTAGTTTTAGATAATTGTGGTGGGGGGCCAAAGTCTTACTCCCTCTAGACACTCCAAGTGTCACCTCCTTACCCTCCCCTCTTTTACCCCCCTTACTCTTACTCCCTTCTCCCTCCTTCATTCATTCATCTTCCTCCTAGTGAAAGCCTTAGACTCCATGGAAGCTCTCAACACAAGCTTTGAAGCCAAGCCATTCCTCCATCAAATTCAAGTCTAAGGGTAGTTTTGAAGTTGGATTATCTAGGAGAATCCATCAAGTGAAGAAGATCAACCTTCCATATTAAAACCTAATGTGAGTTATTATGATTTCCTTTCTCCTAAAGTGTTCACAACTCTTGAATGTATTCTTGTTCTTATGAAGTTGTTTTATGCTTTGGAAAGCTTAATAGGAGTTGAATGAGTAGAAAATGAAATATGATGGATTTAATGTTCTTGGAAGATAACCTAGAGGATATGAAATGGGTGAAGTTAGATTAGGAGATCTTAACTTGAATTGATTTATGAAATGGGTGAAGTTAGATTAGGAGATCTTAACTTGAATTGATTTATGAAATGGGTGAAGTTAGATTAGGAGATCTTAACTTGAATTGATTTATGAAATGGGTGAAGTTAGATTAGGAGATCTTAATTTGAATTGATTTATGAAATGGGTGGGAATTAAGTGGTAAATAATCTAAATCTATATGGTCGCCCATGGGGGCTGAGCGGCCGCCCAAGGCGGCAGAACCTTGGCTTCCCCTTGCATCTCCTTTGGGCGGTCGCCCAAGTGACATGGGCGGTCGTCCATGTCACCAGTCCTTCCCCAGTTTCTTCTCTTTTCTTTGATTTTTACTAAAAACCTCGGGGAATGATTCCTAACCATTATAAATTAATAGAACCTAATCCAATTCGGATATGAATCAATCCCTTTCAACCTAGATTAAAGCGGAGCCTTTGGCCACTTATTTAATGTAACTCCAACTTGATAAATTTAACATGAATCCCTATAGAGACCTTGTAATACATAACATCGTCCGGAAATTGGTTATTAAGCTTGATTCGTACTTCACCAATGAGGTTTGAAATTGGGAAGTAGATCACGAACTCTTATTGAGGTTATCCGAGGATGTGTAAGGACTACGTAGGCATTGTTATGATACGTTGTTTTATTGCTTGTCCCCTGTGTGGATTATTTAGCATGTTATTATATTGCCTCCCAGAGTGTGGACTATCCGGTTGTGTTGTTATCTCATTTGATTTCATATTCATTGATTATGTTATGCGTAGTGTATTACTTAAATGTTCTTATTTATGATGTTGGTTGAGCATGAGTATATTTTACCATGTTGCTATATTGTTTATCCCGTTTTGTGGATTTACTTCAAGTATCTATTATGTGCTTGAATGTGTTTATGTTCGGGTGGGTATGATGGAAATCAATCAATTATTGATTTGTTCTACATAAGTGATTGAAGGTTCATCATGCAGGTGACCCTTTCCCTCTGTGGCCACGAGTGGGGCATCTGCAAGCTTCTTGTATTGAGCAATAAGGAGCCTTTGCATCTGCTGCGATTTGGTGTACCGGTGGAATGCTCGTATGAAGCCAACGGCTTTACGGTGGCGATGATATTATATGATACTGCGCATAAGGATCATATAAGTATCCTATTTTCTTATATGGATCTGCGGGGTATGAGACCTATAAGCGGTGAATGTGCGTGGGGGCAATTCACCAAGAGTGGAGTTTTACTCCCACGTTGTACGACTTATTGTTCGGACGGGAAAGGTAAAATGAGGTAATGTAAGGTGTTTACCGCTTTAATAATGTGCTATGTGAAACCATGCTATATGTTGCATCTTACTTGGCATATTGCTTTGCATTCATAATAGCTTCTTGAGATTTATTCTCACCCCTCTCCCTTCTTGTTTTAGATTAGAGACAGGTGACGAACCAGTGAGGCCGGGGATATCATTGTGGACTTTTACTTTTGGGGCTTGACAAGTTAAGTATAGGTGTGGGTCGTTAGGAATATGTATTAAGTATTCCTCTTTTATAATTTGTATGGAAAACTCTTTTGTTAAACAAATGTTAATTAAGGTTTTCAATGTAATTGATCAGATTACGGTTTATTAAAGTTGTGGTTGGATTTCCTCTAAGTAGAGATATTACCAATTGATTTTTATTTGAAAGTTTGAAAAGTGGTTTTCTTTTAAAGGCAAATAAACGTTTTAAAAAGTAAGATGGTTTTTCTTAGATTGAGCCTCTCCAGCTCGGGACACGCGTTAGGTTCCGGGTTGGGGTGCTCACACTGTTAGCTCAACATGCCTTTGAAAAAGCAAACTTCGATGGGCATCCGGAATTTAAAGAGGGGGCGAGGTGATAGCAAAGAGATGCAAAGGCTTGCCTTTGGCAGCAGGGACACTCGGGGGACCTTCTTCGCACTAAAAGAAACCCGAACCAGTGGATAGAAGTTTCAACCAGCAAGATATGGGAGCTTCAAAGCAATGACATTATCCCTGCTCTAAGGCTAAGCTATCGTCATCTTCCTCCGTACTTTGAAGCCCTTGTTTGTATACTGCTCATTATTTCCAAAGGGCTACGAGTTTGACAAGCATGAACTGATTATATTATGGATGGCACAAGGTTTCTTGAGGCAATCGGGGGATTAGAAGCAGATGGAGGAGTTGGGCTGCGAGTATTTTGGTGAGCTGCTTTCTAGGTCTTTTTTCCAGCGTTCAATGGTGAATAAATCAAGGTATGTGATGCATGATCTTAACAATGAACTAGCACAGTTTGTTGCTGCCATGACATATATTAGGTTGGATGATAAAATGGTAAGTGATGAGCTGTACTAGGTTTCTGAAGAGGCTAGGTACGCATCATTCATTTCCCACAAATATATTGATTTCAAATATTCAAGGCTTGTAATACAGCTCGGTGTTTGCGTACTCTTTTATCAATACGTGAGAAGTCTGTGGAAAGTTACCCGAATGATTTTTACTCAAGAGTCTCGTTTTAAAAGACTTTCCAAGGTTACCGTGCTTACGGGTACTGTCTTTTAATGGGTATCACATAAGTGAACTACCCAAATCAATAGGTTATATGAATCAACTTCGATATCTTGATTTATCCGGGACTAACATCAAAGAGTTGTCAAAATCTGTTTGTTCCCTCTCCAATTTGCAAACACTATTATTACATGGTAGTCATGAACTTGTTCAGTTGCCTACACACATTCAGAAGTTGATCAATCTACGGCATCTGGATATTGTTGATACACCAAGCTTAAAAGAGATGCCATTTGGGACTGGTTTGCTGACTCACCTTCGTACATTGTCAAAGTTTATTATTGATAAGAGTGATGGGTGGAAAATAACCGAGTTGAAGGGGCTTCATCATATCCAAGGAACATTGTCTATAATAGACGTTGAGTATGTGGCGAACGTGCAAGATGCTAGGGAGGCTAATCTATTTCACAAGGAGGGTCTTCATGGACTGGAGATGAAATGGAGTAGCAGCTTAGGTGGTACTCGAGAACAAGAACTTGAATTTGAAGTACTTGATGAGCTAAAGCCAAAAACAGGATTGGAAAGTCTGGAAATTGAATTCTATGGAGGCCAAAAATTTCCTAGTTGGGTTGGGGATCACTTGTTTTGTGATATGGTAACTGATTGGTTGCAAAAATTGCATGTATTTACCGCCACTAGGACAACTAACTTCACTCAAGGAGTTGTCTATTGAAGGCATGGATTCGGTGAAAATAGTGGGTCTGGAGTTTTTGAGAACATGCTCTCCTCATACTGTTGCTTTCCAGTCACTCATAAATCTAAGCTTTAGAGATATGAATGGTTGGGAGGAATGGTCTATTGGTTGGACCAACATCGATGAAAATTTAAAAGTAGCATTTCCACGCCTACAAGAGCTGCAAATGTCAGGATGTGTGAAACTGAAAAAGGTTTCACTTCCAAAGATTCCATCACTTGGACGGTTAAAAATAGATAGTTGCTGTGAGGCGGTTTTGAGAATTATGGTGGGGCTTGGCTCGGTGAAGGAGTTGGAGATTGGTGATATTTCAGGGCTCGTTAAACTAGATGAAGGGATTATTTTGTGTTTGGGAGAAGTTGTGAATCTAAGTGTTTCTAAATGTAAGCAGCTGGGATGTTTGTGGGAAGAAGAAGTTGCATGTCAGGTTCTTAAGAAGATGAAAAGGCTGGGAGTAAACGATTGTGAACAACTTGAATCGTTGGGAGATAAAGAGCAATTGCTGTCTGACAATCTTGAGAGTCTGGAATTAGAAATTTGTGATAAGCTTGAGAAGGTGCCAAATTGGCAAAACAGCCTCATATCTCTGAGGCAACTGTGCATACGGAATTGCAAGAAGCTGCAAGACAACTTGACATCAACAACAGATTTGGAGCCTAAATCTGAAAACCATGTGGCCATGGACATGGGGAAAAGAAGCGGCGGTGGAAAACACGGAGAATATGAATTTTCTAATCTCGAGTTGGTTGATATATATAGTTGTCCAAGTCTTAAACATTTTCCCACAGGCAAGAAGCTACCCACCTCCTCAGGTATCTTAATGTTGGAGATTGTGAGAATATGGAGGAGCCGGAGAAGGCCATGCCTTTGTCTTTGCTTGAATCGATTTCTTTATCCAATTGGTCAAATATAAAATCGTTACCACGAGGGTTAGCTCATCTCACTGATTTATATATTGATGGATGTTCGGGCATAGAGTCGATTCCAGAAACAAGTCTTCCCCCCACTCATACGTCTTTCCATCTTTAACTGCTCAAACCTAAAGTACATGTTGTGCGCTAATGAGATGCAAAGCCTCACCTCTCTTCAAGAATGGGGGAAGTAAAGCAGCCAATCACAGAGTGGGCCTAGCAACCCTTCCAATCATGTCTCTGGAGGATTTGGAATCTCTTGGAGTGGGTCTTGAAAACCTCTCCTCTCTTCAACAGCTCCTTATCATCAATTGTCCTACGCTTCAAGAGTTGCCCGAAACTCTGTTTCCCACGCTTTCAGAACTTAACATTAGAGGATGTCAATATCTAACAGAAAGGCGTAAGAAGGAGAAAAGAGATTATTGGCCCAAAATATCCCACATCCCACAGGTGGTGATAGATGATGAATTAATGTGGGGATTGTAACCTCCTAATTACTTGGTACGCCCCATTTCTATTTCAACTGTTATTATCAGCTATTGCCTTTTCACCCATTTCTTACTTGGCTTCAACAAGCGCAAAATATCTTTTCAGGAGCGATGTGTAGGGATTCGATATCAAAGCAAAGGCCTTATATGATTTGAATTCTCTACCATGCTATTACAAGGTACTTAAATGTGAAGTTACTTGTTTTGGTCTTATTCCACAAGCGCATAACTCGCATTTGATCGAAATATTGCAGTTTCTCCAACCTTCTTATTCAGGTCCTCGTAATATTCTGCTTCTATACTTGATTTCTTATAGGTGGGTGATCTGAAGCCTACTGAACTTGTGTGGATGCTATGACCGGAAAAGGAACAAGTGAACAACCAAAATGAACCCCACAACAAGGTAGGCAGGTCATACTAGAATCTAATTGTTTTGGTAGAAAAAACAATGGGTGTAGAACCTTGACTAAAAAAATGTATGGATTGTGTATATTCAGGAGGGGACTTTGCGATTTAATGTAAATGGATTATAAAGTAGAAATGCGAATGAGAACACAACGATGTAACGAGGAAAACCCTTGAGAAATTATCTCGCCGGCATAAAACCTCGGGAGGTTAGGTTACCCTCCTTACCAAAAATTAACTAAGTATTGTATCAGTTGCAAGAGATTTTGAGAGCAATAGAGATTACAGAGAGAGTGGTACGTACGTGTGTTATCGTGTTCTCCAATGTCTCCTTAAATAACTAGTAGTCTATAACAAATTAACAAAATATTCCTAAAAACTCGGTCCAAGCTTTTCCTTCTCCGCGTCTCTTGATCAAGTCTCTTTGCGTTGATGGGAGTCCTTGTGCTTTGTTAAAATATCCTGAAATTATCTCTAGGAGTTGCTGTAAAGATAAAAATAGTTAAGTAAATAATAAAAATTATGCATTACTTACAGTGATTCAAGATGTCGTCATGCAGGAATACTGAAGATGTCAACATGTAGAAAATCAACCCATAACACCAATCATCCTTAAATTTCTTATATCCTCGCCCTTATCTTGACAAAGTATTTTTCAACCATGCTTCTTGTACTTTAGGTTTATATCAATTCTTTCGTCTTTTGATGTTGGTTGCAAATTGAAATGCTGGAAGAGCGACTGATCATGTTGAAATGACTACCAGAGGAGAACATAAAAGGTTTATCAGTAGTTGTGAACTTGCAAGTTAGTAGACTCTATGGGACATATTTATTGCCATTTCAGTAGTTGTGAACTTTATCACGTTTCGCATCTGTATCAAGCCCACTTTATCACCCCGCATCAAGTTCTCAGGGTTCTTTCTGTTGGTTTCTGGGAGTTTGGAGCCAAAAGAGGCATACGAGCAGTGGCGCAGCCACCCTTTGGTGAAGGGGGTCACTTGACCCCCCCCCCCCCTTAACTATTGAGTCTTGTCATTTTAGTACATTCAATTTTTGAAGAAGTACACTGGAAATTCTATTTTTATCAATTCTTTCGTCTTTGATGTTTGTAATTTTATGAAATTTGTGAGGAAAAGATTATCCAAAACACTATTCATACTTTGCCATTTGTGGTAAATCAAATTAAGAGCCTCAAACTGAGACGGATCAAAAAGGAAATTAAAAACCTTAAAGTGAGACGGAGGGAGATGTTTTAACAAAATGAAATAGAGAGATGGTAAAATAAAATTGGATATTCTCTAATTATTTATTTATTCTTGTGCTTCGTTAATCCTTATTATTCTAATAATTTGAGATAATTATCAAAACAATAACTTAATATTTGTCTGCCTTAATTTCTCTGCAGTTGTTATCTTCTCTGTTATTTTTTTAGAAATTGTAAAGTGGAAACACAGCTGGCTGGTATGCTGATGTTTGTGGTGGTTCATTCAAGGGATTGGTTAGTTTGAACTTGTCGTGTTTTGAGAGAGAACAACGACTTTTGAAGTCTACTCTCATCTGTCTTTCTCTTTTGCTCTTCACTTTTGATTATCTTACTTCTGAATATTTCTCATCCTTGATCGCTGCTCTTCTTCCTTCTCATCTTCTTATAATGGCTGAAATGTTTGTCTCTCCATTGGTGCGGCTGCTGATCGAGAAGTTAGCCCCTCTCGCCTTGTCCTTCATTACCTCTGGAGGAATTGATCGCAAGCTCAAGGAATGGACTCAAATGCTGGTTACTATTCAGGCAGTTCTGGAGGATGCAGAAGACAGGCAGTTAAGTGAGAAGCCTATTCAATTGTGGCTGCAAGAAGTTCAGAAGCTGGCTTTTGAAATCGAGGACTTCGTAGATGATTTGGCCACTGAAGATCAGCGTCGCCGGATGATAGCAACACCTGAATCCAGCTACTCTGCTAGGCTGCGTAAGTTTACTTCTAGAATCAGACCTACTGCGGTTGGATTCAATTATGACATAGATCGCAAGATTGGTGAGATCTCTAATAGTTTGCAAGAACTTGAAAGAAGAACCAACATTCTCAAGCTGCAAAACTGTGTTGGGGCGAAATCAGAAAGAACAGGAGATCTGAGTCTTCCTTTGACGTCGTCCTTGGTGGACCCGGCTCGTGTTTGTGGCAGAGAAGAAGACAGTGCTGCGATTCTCACATGGTTGCTTGAGGATAGAGCAAGCAATCACGATGGCCAATTGCGCGTCATCTCCATAGTGGGAATGGGTGGTATTGGTAAAACTACTCTGGCTCAATCTCTATACAATAACGAGAGAGTGAAAGACTCCTTTCGTGATAGAGCGTGGGTATGTGTTACTGACGATTTTGATGTTCTCAAGATAAGCAAGAAAATATATGAGGAAGTATACAATGAGTGCTGCACATTCAATGAGTTGAATAAAATTCATGTGAACTTAATGGAGAAGCTTTCCATGAAAAAGTTTCTTCTTGTTTTAGATGATGTTTGGAATCAAGACTATGCAAAATGGGTCGATCTATGTGCTCCTTTTCGTGGTGGGGCTCCCGGAAGCACAATTATAATCACTACTCGCAGTCAAGATGTTGCAAATACTATGGGTTCTAAGGAAGTTTATGATTTGAAGGTGTTATCTGATGGGGATTGTCTCTCTCTCTTAGCTCAAAATGCCTTTGAAAGACCAAATTTCGATGGGCATCCAGAATTTAAAGAAATTGGAGAGGTGCTAGCCAAGAGATGCAAAGGCTTGCCTTTGGCAGCAAAGTCACTTGGAGGCCTCCTCCGCATCAAAAGAAGCCCAAACCAGTGGAAAGACGTTTCAACCAGCAAGATGTGGGAGCTACGAAACAATAACATTATCCCTGCTCTAAGGCTAAGCTACCATCATCTTCCTCCATATTTGAAGCCCTTGTTTGCATACTGTTCATTATTTTCGAAGGGCTACGAGTTTGACACGCAGGAACTGATTATGTTATGGATGGCTCAAGGTTTCTTGAGGCAATCGAGGGAACAGAAGCAGATGGAAGAGTTGGGTTGCGAGTATTTTGGTGAGCTCCTCTCAAGGTCTTTTTTCCAGCGTTCAACTGGGAATAAATCTAGGTATATGATGCATGATCTTCACAATGACCTAGCTCAGTTTGTTGCTGGCCTAACATACGATAGGTTGGATGATAAAATGGCAAGTAATGTGCAGTACAGAGTTTCAGAAGAGGCTAGACATGCATCCTTCATTTGCCACAGATATGATGATTTCAAAAAAATCAAGGCTTATAATGCAGCTCGGTGTTTGCGTACTCTTTTACCGATACGGGATAAATCTATGGAAAGTTTGTACTCTGGCAAACGTAGTTACATAAGTAGTCTGGTTGTGAAAGGCTTCCCAAGGTTACCGTGCTTACGAGCATTGTCTTTAAATGGATATCACATAAGTGAACTGCCGAAATCAATAGCCAATTTGAATCATCTTCGATATCTTGATTTATCTGGGACTGACATCAAAGAGTTGCCAAAACCTGTTTGTGCCCTCTCCAACTTGCAAACACTATTATTGCATGGTTGTCGTGAGCTTGTTCAGTTGCCTACAAGGTTTCGGAAGTTGATTAATCTACGACATCTAGATATTTTTGATACACCAAACTTAAAAGAGATGCCATTGGGGATTGGCTTGCTGACTCACCTTCACACATTGTCAAAGTTTATTATTGGCAAGGGCGATGGGCAGAAAATAACCGAGTTGAAGGGACTACACCATCTCCAAGGAACGATTTCAATAATTGGCATTGAGAAGGTGATGAACGTGCAAGATGCTATGGAGGCAAATTTATTGTGCAAGGAGGGTCTTCATGGATTGGAGATGAACTGGAGTAACAACTTTGGTGGTACTCGAGAAGGACGACTTGAGCTCGAAGTACTTGAAGCGCTAAAGCCTCGAACAGGATTGGCAAGTCTGGAAATTGAATTCTATGGTGGTCAGAAATTTCCTAGTTGGGTTGGGGATCACTCATTTTGTGATATGGTGAAGGTGAGACTGAATGGTTGCAAAAATTGCACATATTTACCGCCACTAGGACAATTAACTTCACTCAAGGAGTTGTTCATTGAAGGCATGGATGGGGTGAAAGAAGTGGGTCCGGAGTTTCTGGGAAGTTGCTCTCCTCATATTGTTGCTTTCCAGTCACTCATAGATCTAAGCTTTAGAGATATGGAAGGTTGGGAGGAATGGTGTGTTAATGAAAATTTAGGAGCATTCCCAAGCCTACAAAAGCTTGAAATGTCAGAGTGTATGGAACTTAAAAAGGTTTCACTTCCAAAGATTCCATCACTTGTATCGTTAGAATTGAGAGGTTGTGGGGAGATGATTCTAAGGAGTATGGTTGGGGTTGGCTCTGTTAAGAAGTTGAAGATTAATAATATATCAGGGCTCAGTAAACTAGATGAAGGGATTATTGAGTGTTTGGGAGGAGTTGAGGATCTAACTGTTTCACTGTGTAAGGAACTGAGATATTTGTGGGTAGAAGAAGTTGCATGTCAGAAACTAAGGAAATTGAAATCGCTTAGTGTAGAATATTGTTATAAACTAGAATTGTTGGGAGATGAAGAGCAACTGCTACCTCACAATCTTGAGAGTCTGAAATTGGAGCTTTGTAATAAGCTTGAGAAGATGCCTAATTGGCAAAACAATCTCACGTCTCTGAGGCGATTGACCATCAATTGGTGTGAGAAGCTGAAAGATAGCTTGGTATCAACAACATATTTGGAGCTTAAAATTGAAAACCAGGGGGAAAGCAGTAGCAGTGGCAGAAGAAGACATGGAGAATATGAATTCTCTAATCTTGAGTATGTTATGATCTGGGGATGTCAAAGTCTGAAATGGTTTCCCACGGGTAAGAAGCTACCCACCACACTCAAGAATCTTTCGGTTATGGGTTGTGAGAATATTGAGGACTTGGCAGAGGAGGGCATGTCTTTGTCTTTGCTTGAATCGGTTCAATTCCATGAATGGTCAAAACTGAAATCGTTACCACAAGGGTTGGCTCATCTCTCTCAATTATATTTAAGTGATTGTCAGGGCATAGAGTCGATCCCAGAAACAAGTCTGCCCCCAACTCTCATATATCTTTTTATCCATGACTGCTCAAATCTAAAGTACATGTTGTGCGCCAATAAGATGCAAAGCCTCAACTCTCTTCGAGAATTGACAATCACTAAGTGTGAAAATCTGGAGGGTTATCCAAGTGGAGGATGGCGTTGGCCTCCAAAATTAGAATCACTAACAATGGGGGATGTAAAGCAGCCAATTAAGGAGTGGGGCTTAGCAACCCTTCCAACCTCTCTCTTTAAACTCAGATTTGAAGGTCATTTTCCAGAAGTGGTTACCTTTTCGGATGTGGGGACTCAGCTCCCTAGCTCATTAACACATCTTTATATCAATGGTCTGAAGAATTTGGAGTCTCTTGGAGAGGGCCTTCAAAACCTCTCCTCTCTTGAATGCCTAGACGTCTACGAATGCCCTAAGCTTCGCAACCTGCCCGAAACTCTGCTTCCCACGCTTTTAGCTCTTCGAATTAGTGGTTGTCCAGTTCTAAAAAAAAGGTGTAAAAGAGATTATTGGCCCAAAATATCCCACATCCCCTGTCTTAGGGTGGATGGAAGATAATTTTAATAGCAGAATAGCATTTGTGATTGTTGTTTCCCTGGAAAGATACTCTTTTTTCTTTTCTTTTTTTTTTTTTTTTTTTGTGGAAAGGTAACTGAGGTAACCCTAATGGATACACTGCTGATATTACACTGCAGGTTCTCCTGCCTTGTTCATTACGGCCTCATTATATTCCTTATGTTTCCTAAAGATTTGTATTTACTACTCCCTCCGTCCCGGAAACATTATACTTTTATAGCCGACTCAAATGAATTTTTACATGAAAAACTAGATATCTTTATTCAATCCTAAAAATCATGGTCAAAATTCAATTGAGGTGACCGTGAAAATTAAAGTGGGCCCTTCCTTCAAACTGTCGCAAATGGACAAAGTATTTTTCCTAAATGTTCTTGTTGAAAAACACATTCACGGAAATGTGCTATGTACTTTAAATCTATCAAATAATGTACACAAAAATAACTAAAAATTACACAACTGAGGGTAAAAAAAGAAAGAAGAAGAAGATTAAAATCCATTGTACAAGATGAGACTTATGACAGAAAATTGGGATTCCCCCTTCTGTCCATTCAACCAAATAGCTTCATACTGCCATTCCCCTGTTTTCCTAAAGAAGACCTGAGAAAAATTTCTTCGGATAAGCCAACCCAAGCTCTCTACATTGATCTTCATTGGGCTCCGTACTTATTAACGCGGTCCCCACAAAATGCACAAACGCAGATGCATCCTCGAGCTTTCTTGGCAAACTTAAAGATGTGGTCATAAATTTCTTTGATTGCGTTTTTCCTAAATTCTTCTTCGGCGGTGTCTTTTCTAGCTCTGCAACGCTGAGGAATCTTTCGGTGGCAGCCTCCCAAGAGAGCTCGTGCTTCTGTGCATCACTCAGAGGGGCAGGATCGTCTTTCAATGACTTGCTGACAGCTTTAACAAACCCTTCTCCGTCTTCAAATGTTCTGCAATTTGGGAACTGCTTGAAGAACTCGTTCGAGACATGATCTGCACATATTACTATTTTGCCCATTGCTAGAGCTTCGGCTGTGGTTGTGCAGACAACATCTGTGGTACTCGGATTAATGAACACTTTATAGCTGTAAATTAAGAAGAGTTAGTAAAAGAGATGATAGGCCACACAAATAAGGGGTTAACATTGACAATCCCTTCCCAACTCTATAACCATACTTGTCTCAAATCCGTTCAAACTCGACCTCCCAACTACCATTTTAGAAAAATGGTGCATAACCAGCTGATACGCTCTTGAGTTCTGTTTGGATACAAGTTGAGTAAATTCTTTAAGACTTGTTATGTTGAAAAATATTTAGACATGAAAAAGAAACTAAACAACGAAAGAATTTAAATGCTTTTAGATAGTCTAATAGAGATAAATAGGCGGTTGCTGAAGGTACTTGAAATCATCAAGCCAGCGCTCGTGCATGCTATATTTTGCAGAACGCGGTTCATGAAAAAATCTTCAAGAGTATTACACCTTCCATCCCAAAGCAGCTATCATACACTCCTATCTTTGTCCCAAAAAGAGTCGCATTTCTAATGTTTATGCTTCAAATCTCCATAATTTTTCAGTTTTTTTATTCTTTTCAAAGATATGATATTGGATTGCCCTAAATATATACTCCCTCCGCCCCAAAATATTTGTCCCATTTGATTTTTTTGTTGAACTTTGATCACAAATATATGACAATTTAATTATGTTCATGAAATCCTAAAATTTTTTATTGATTCACCATTAATAATATTATCAACAACAACTTTTAGAATTTCATGAACATGATTAATTTCTCATAAATTTGTGGTCAAATGGGACAAACATTTTGGGACGGAGGGAGTAATTCTAAAACTTTAGTACAGTCCAAAGGAAGTATAAATAATTGTGGGGTGGGGGATAAGGATTCATATTAGTAATAAACAAAGACTTTGTCCAAAAAGTCACAACAATATCAAAAGTAACAAAAGGCACGAACCCATAGGCACGCTTAGTCTGATGGTTAGAGTTCATGGCTTCCAACCTGGAGGTCATGGGTTCGATTCCCCCACCAGTGGTTAGAGGGAATGACATTGCCCTCCCTAGCATAGCTAGGCGCGCACGTGAAGACATCGGGGAGCGGTGAAATGTGTTGATCCCTTCTTAAGAAAAAATAATAAAAAAGTAAAAATATCAAAAGTAACAAAAGTAACAAAAGTAAAGCCAAAGGGGCCATATGAACAAACACAGATGACCCACCCACCACTATTATTGCAGACAAACTCTAGTCTCAAAATACTTACACACACAACTTTCAATACAGTGATAACGAAAGAAAACCATAAACAATTAACCCTTCCAACCAATGAAACATACTGAGTAGTGAGTTATATGCACTTACCTTGACGAAGTTGCACACAATCCATGGCGGATTCTTCACCAATCATCAAAGATGGAGCCAATTTCACCAAAAGCCCCAAGTTTCTCGCTCTCTGTTGCGCTCTTATCGTTTTTAGGGCTTTACTGAGAATCTCGAATTTTCCCTCTGACGTAAATATATGTCCGTGATACATGCATAAAATTATAACCAAGTCATCATCTAGGTTATAATCTTGTTATGTTTCGTTAAATTATTTAACGAAAGTTAGATTTTTTTAACGGAGTTTGGAAATAAGGTTAATATGACTGCGTAATATTAGAAGGGTGGTTAAAATTGCCAAAAAAAAAAAAAAACAACGATGGTTAAAACCACAGATTCATAATAGTACAAGGGTTTAAAAGTCTGATTGGCCTATTTTTTGTTGTTGTAGTAATGAATGGAAAGTGATTTGGTTATCTTACTGAAAATTGATAGATAAAAATATGAATATAAATTAAATTAAAAAACATGTTATACTTTATTAAAATTAATATTATTTTTTACTTTATAAATTTATTCGTTGTTAAATAAGGGAAATATTTTATGTGTAATATTTTTTTAGCAAATGTAGTAAATAAACAAAACTTGTAGTGAATATAATTAAATTCTAAAGTACTTCAGTATCTCCTTAAATTATGGAAGGATAATTACGTCTATTTACAAAAATTGTAGCGGATTAATATTTATTGTAGTGGCAATTCTCTAATTATTTATTTATTCTTGTGCTTCGTTAATCCTTATTATTCTAATAATTTGAGATAATTATCAAAACAATAACTTAATATTTGTCTGCCTTAATTTCTCTGTAGTTGTTATCTTCTCTGTTTTTTTCTTAGAAATTGTATAGTGGAAACACAGGTGGCTGGCATGCTGATGTTTGTGAACTTGTCGTGTTTGAGAGAGAACAACGACTTTTGAAGTCTACTCTCATCTGTCTTTCTCTTTTGCTCTTCACTTTCTCCCTTTCTTTGATTATCTTACTTCTGCATTTTTCTCATCCTTGATCGCTTCTCTTCTTCCTTGTCATCTTCTTATAATGGCTGAAATGTTTGTCTCTCCGTTGGTGTCGTTGCTGATAGAGAACTTGGCCTCTTCTGCTTTGTCCTTCATTCCCTCTGGCGGAAATCATCCCAAGCTCAAGAAATGGACTGATATGCTGCTGACGATTCAGGCGGTGCTGGAGGACGCTGAAGACAGGCAGTTAAATGAGAAGCATATTCAACTGTGGCTGAAAGATGTTCAGAAGCTTGCTTTTGAAATCGAGGACGTCGTAGATGATTTGCTCACTGAAGCTGGGCGCCGCCAGATGATAGCAACACCTGAATCAAGCAGCTCCGGTAAGCTGCGTAAGATTTTCTCTATATTCAGTCCTAAAGCTATTAGCTTTGGTTATGATTTGGATCGGAAGATTGGTGAGATCTCTGATAGTTTGAAAGAACTTGAAGAACGAAAGAATATTATGAAGCTGCAAGACTACGTTGGTGGAAAATCTGAAAAGCCAGGAGATCAGAAGCTTCCGTCAACGTCCTTGGTGGATACAACTCGTGTTTATGGCAGAGATGAAGAAAGCAGTGCAATCCTCAAATTGTTGCTCGAGGACAAAGCAAGTGATCACGATGGCCAATTGCGCGTCATCTCCATAGTGGGAATGGGTGGTATTGGTAAAACTACTCTGGCTCAATCTCTATACAATAACGAGAGAGTGAAAGACTCCTTTCGTGATAGAGTGTGGGTATGTGTTACTGACGATTTTGATGTTCTCAAGATAAGCAAGAAAATATATGAGGAAGTATACAATGAGTGCTGCTCATTCAATGAGTTGAATAAAATTCATGTGAACTTAATGGAGAAGTTTTCCATGAAAAAGTTTCTTCTTGTTTTAGATGATGTTTGGAATCAAGACTATGCAAAATGGGTCGATCTATGTGCTCCTTTTCGTGGTGGGGCTCCCGGAAGCACAATTATAATCACTACTCGCAGTCAAGATGTTGCAAATACTATGGGTTCTAAGGAAGTTTATGATTTGAAGGTGTTATCTGATGGGGATTGTCTCTCTCTCTTAGCTCAAAATGCCTTTGAAAGACCAAATTTCGATGGGCATCCAGAATTTAAAGAAGTTGGAGAGGTGCTAGCCAAGAGATGCAAAGGCTTGCCTTTGGCAGCAAAGTCACTTGGAGGCCTCCTCCGCATCAAAAGAAGCCCAAACCAGTGGAAAGACGTTTCAACCAGCAAGATGTGGGAGCTACGGAACAATAACATTATCCCTGCTCTAAGGCTAAGCTACCATCATCTTCCTCCATATTTGAAGCCCTTGTTTGCATACTGTTCGTTATTTCCGAAGGGCTACGAGTTTGACACGCAGGAACTGATTATGTTATGGATGGCTCAAGGTTTCTTGAGGCAATCGAGGGAACAGAAGCAGATGGAAGAGTTGGGTTGCGAGTATTTTGGTGAGCTCCTCTCAAGGTCTTTTTTCCAGCGTTCAACTGGGAATAAATCTAGGTATATGATGCATGATCTTCACAATGAACTAGCTCAGTTTGTTGCTGGCCTAACATACAATAGGTTGGATGATAAAATGGCAAGTAATGTGCAGTACAGAGTTTCAGAAGAGGCTAGACATGCATCCTTCATTTGCCACAGATATGATGATTTCAAAAAATTCAAGGCTTATAATGCAGCTCGGTGTTTGCGTACTCTTTTACCGATACAGGATAAATCTATGGAAAGTTTGTACGTTGACAAAGGTTGTTACTTAAGTAGTCTGGTTGTGAAAGGCTTCCCAAGGTTACCGTGCTCACGAGCATTATCTTTAAATGGATATTGCATAAGTGAACTGCCGAAATCAATAGCCAATTTGAATCACCTTCGATATCTTGATTTATCTGGGACTGACATCAAAGAGTTGCCAGAACCTGTTTGTGCCCTCTCCAACTTGCAAACACTATTATTACATGGTTGTCGTGAGCTTGTTCAGTTGCCTACAAGGTTTCGGAAGTTGATTAATCTACGACATCTAGACATTTTTGATACACCAAGCTTAAAAGAGATGCCATTGGGGATTGGTTTGCTGACTCACCTTCACACACTGTCAAAGTTTATTATTGGCAAGGGCGATGGGCAGAAAATAACCGAGTTGAAGGGACTACAACATCTCCAAGGAACGATTTCAATAATTGGCATTGAGAAGGTGATGAACGTGCAAGATGCTATGGAGGCAAATTTATGGAGCAAGGAGGGTCTTCATGGATTGGAGATGAACTGGAGTAACAACTTTGGTGGTACTCGAGATGGACGACTTGAGCTCGAAGTACTTGAAGCGCTAAAGCCGCGAACAGGATTGGCAAGTCTGGAAATTGAATTCTTTGGTGGTCAGAAATTTCCTAGTTGGGTGGGGGATCACTCGTTCTGTGCTATGGTGAAGGTGAGACTGAATGGTTGCATAAATTGCACATATTTACCGCCACTAGGACAATTAACTTCACTCAAGGAGTTGTTCATTGAAAGCATGAATGGGGTGAAAGTAGTGGGTCCGGAGTTTCTGGGAAGTTGCTCTCCTCATATTGTTGCTTTCCAGTCACTCATAGATCTACGCTTTAGTGATATGAAAGGTTGGGAGGAATGGTGTGTTGATGAAAATTTAGGAGCATTCCCAAGCCTACGAAAGCTGAAAGTGTCAGGGTGTAGGAAACTTAAAAAGGTTTCACCTCCAAAGATTCCATCACTTGTATCGTTAAAATTGGAAGGTTGTGGGGAGATGATTCTAAGGAGTATGGTTGGGGTTGGCTCTGTTAAGAAGTTGGAGATTTTTGATATATCAGGGCTCAGTAAACTAGATGAAGGGATTATTGAGTGTTTGGGAGGAGTTGAGGATCTAACTGTTTATCAATGTAAACAACTGAGATATTTGTGGGAAGAAGAAGTTGCATGTCAGATACTAAGGAAATTGAAATCGCTTAGAGTAGATCTTTGTGAAGAACTAGAATTGTTGGGAGATGAAGAGCAACTGCTACCTCACAATCTTGAGAGTTTGTATTTATGGGGTTGTGATAAGCTTGAGAAGATGCCGAATTGGCAAAACAATCTCACGTCTCTGAGGCGATTGAGCATATATGAGTGTGAGAAGCTGAAAGATAGCTTGGTATCAACAACATATTTGGAGCTTAAAATTGAAAACCAGGGGGAAAGCAGTAGGAGCGGCAGAAGACTCGGAGAATATGAATTCTCTAATCTCGAGAAGGTTGCAATTCATGGATGTCTAAGTCTTAAATGGTTTCCCATGCGCAAGAAGCTACCCACAACTCTCAGGCATCTCTCAATTGGTAATTGTGAGAATTTGAAGGAAGCAGATGAAGAGGGAGAGAAGGGCGTGTCTTTGTCTTTGCTTAAATCGATTAGTTTTCAGCAGTTTTCAAATATAAAATCGATACCACAAGGGTTGAATCATCTCACTCGATTATGTATAAGTGATTGTTCGGGCATAGAGTCGATTCCAGAAAAAAGTCTGCCCCCAACTCTCATATCTCTTGAGATCTGGAACTGCTCAAACCTAAAGAACATGTTGTGCGCCAATGAGATGCAAAGCCTCACCTCTCTTCGACATCTGGAAATCACTGGTTGTTTTAATCTGGAGAGCTATCCACGTGAAGGGCGTTGGCCTCCACACTTGAAATATCTGAATATGGGGGAAGTAAAGCAGCCAATTAAGGAGTGGGGACTAGCAACCCTTCCAACCTCTCTCCACAAGCTCAGACTATGTGGTAAATTCCCATTACTGATTTCCTTTTCGGAGGTGGGGACTCAGCTCCCTAGCTCATTAACATTTCTTGGTATCGTTGGTCTGAAGAATTTAGAATCTCTTGGTGAGAGCCTTCAAAACCTCTCCTCGCTTCAACACCTATACATCAGGAATTGTTCTAAGCTTCGAGAGTTGCCCCAAGCTCTACTTCCCACGCTTTCAGGGCTTGATATCAGTCATTGTCCAGTTCTAGAAGAAAGGTGTAAGAAGGAGAAAAGAGATTATTGGCCCAAAATATCCCACATCCCACGGGTGGAGATAAATAATCAGTTAATTTGGGGGTTGTAACCTTCAAACTCCTAATCCTGGTGCGCCTCTTTCCTATTTCAATGTTATTACATAGACATGAGTAATCATATGTACTTATTTGCATTCATATATTGGGTTTGTACCAAAAATATATTGGATTTGTGCATTATTTAATATCGAAAATTAAGTTTTACTACATACTCCCTCCGTCCCATAAATATAGTCCCACTTTTTGAGTCAATTTTGGTTGGAACTTTAAAAAATAATTTTATTTTAATTAATTTATCCAAATGAAATTCTAAAACTTGTTATGGATACAACATTAAAAATAATATCAATTACAAATTTTAGATTTTCATTAGGATAAATAAATTAACGTAAATTTATTAATCAAAGTTCAATCAAAGTTATCTTAAATAAAATGGAACTATCTTTATGAGATGAGATGGAGGGAGCATATTTATCTATTAAGCCTTTGTTTTTTTTTTTTTGGTAACCACAGGAATAGACTAACATCTCCCAAGATTGACCATCTGCGGTCGTGGGGAACTGCAGAACAAACCATCGCCAACGATTGCAGCCAAAATTGAATATCATGCGGTCATGGAAATAGCTAGAAGCAGCAATGACAGGCACGTGATAATCTTGTAATGTTACGAATTGAAACTATGGGGTCATGTCATTTTTTTAATTTACTTCCTTCGTTAAGGTTCTTACTTTATTTTTTAGTATGTCTCATAGTAAGGTTTTTAGTTGCTTTATTATTTAAAATGGACAATAAGACCCACTTGTCATTCTCACAACAAAAACTCCCTACCCACTTTCTCTCTCCTACTTTACTTTTCATACTTACAAAATTTACCTTTTTTTAATCTCCGTATAAAGTCAAACTAGAAACCTTACTCCAAGAAGGAGGACCCTGGAGGAAGTATCTTATCGGAATGTTGAAGCATAGTCTTCTAAGCAAATAGGAGAATGAAGGGACGGGCCGTAGAGGGACCCACCCTTTTCGAAATTGTTTAGAGTGAGAAGTGCTTTGGTAGTATTGGATAGGAAAAATTTCCCAAGGCCGTCAAGTGTATGTACCTGCGATAGTGGTGAGGGTAAGTTGTGAAAACTTTTAATGATTCTTATAGATGTGTGGTGAGGGTAAGTTGTTATCCATGACTGCTCAAATCTAAAGTACATGTTGTGCGCCAATAAGATGCAAAGCCTCACCTCTCTTCGACAATTGACAATCACTAAGTGTGAAAATCTGGAGGGTTATCCAAGAGGAGGATAGCGTTGGCCTCCAAAATTAGAATCACTAACAATGGGGGATGTAAAGCAGCCAATTAAGGAGTGGGGCTTAGCAACCCTCCCAACCTCTCTCTTTAAACTCATGTTTGAAGGTCATTTTCCACAAGTGGTTACCTTTTCGGATGTGGGGACTCAGCTCCCTAGCTCATTAACACGTCTTTATATCAATGCAGGGGCGGATGTAGTTAAGCTCCAGGAAGGAAGTGCAAGCGACGCCCCTGACATTTTGAAAAAAAATTACCGAGTATTTATAAATGCAACCGGTATCTTCTACGGTAGTATGAATAGTGTCGTCCGCGGAAATGACCATTTTGCCCTCACTATTCACTCTCTTTCCCATTTTACCCTTTAAAAAAAATTATTTAGTAGAAATCGAGCAAACAGTTCATACAGATTGGAATCTCTCCACGCGTCGACGTCAGCCGCGTTCTTCTCGCTCTCTGCGGAGTAGAGCAGACAATTCGTCCGTGGATCGACCTGAGTTGTGAAGAAGGAGAAAGCTCAGTCAGTCGCTCTCTGGTGAGGTAAACGATGGATTAAAAACTCAATCTGCAATCTAATATGAGTGTAAGAACAATTTTGACTAGAGAGTCAACTCACCTGTCTGATATGAGTGAAGACATAAACACGGAGAGAAGAGATCGATTGAGCAGCTAATTTTTTTTATTGATCGGTAGAGAGATCGGCGAATGGCCGGAGATGGAGATGAGGAGAGAGAGAAATTGTTGTTTTTTAAGGTCTTAATTAACAAACAGAAAGCGACGATGTGTGGACAAGGCGGCACAGAGATTTATATGGTAGAGGTGGAAGAAGAACAAGTAGGCATCTCAAGTGAACTGAAGCCGAGCCGTTTGCTCTATGGGCCCTACATACTTGCACTTTTTTATTTTACTACATTTATTTATTCCTTATAATTCCTTTTTTTTATTGCCAAAAACTTATAAAAAACGCGCTTTTTTTTTAACCTTAACAAAAAACGTGTTTTTCACCCGTCGCGCTCAGACTCTCTCTCTCTCTACTCTCTCTCTAAACGCAAACAGAGTTCCTCACCATTGCCGGCTCCCTCAATCATCTTCTTCATTGTTTTCTCTAATCTGGACACCAAAGTCAGATCAAATCTGAACATAAAAATCCAATTAATCTCACTTAATTTAGGGTTTTTGATTTGGGGATAGTAGTGTATGAAATTGTAATTGGTTCGTTAATTACTTCCTACTTAATTGTTGCTGAAGAATTGTTCTTTGTATTGATACCAAGAATGGTTCATTAATTACTTCCTACTTAAGATTTGTAAGATTTTTGGTTCGTTAATTATTTCCTACTTGTGTTCTTGGATATTCCCCTCTATTCAAAATGTGATTCTCCTTGTTATGGATGAATTATTTACCCTGTTCCTAATCTGTTTAAACTTGTTTCGTGAACCAATCCATGTGTTTTGAAGTGCCGTTCCACGTGTTTTCAAATGCCATCCATGTGTTTTTGAATGCCGCTTAGTTCCAATTTTAATTCCAATTTCGAGATGCCGATCCATGTGTTATGAAGTGCCGATCCATGTGTTTTCAAATGCCACTCCATGTGTTTTTGAATGCCGGTGCTTGTGTTTTGAGAGCCAACAAAAATAATTACCGGTGTTTTTGAGTGCCGGTGTATGTGTTTTTGAGTGCCGGTGTTTGTGTTTTCAAATGCCGGTCCACGTGTTTTTGAATGTCGGTGTAAAAAAGTGCTAGTGCATGTATATTAAGTGACTTTATAAACTAACACCGGCACTTGGTTACACTTAACATTTGGCACTTTGTTACACTAACACTGGCACTTTGTTAAACTAACACCGGCACTTGTTTTACACTAACACCAAAGACTTCGATACACTAACACCGGCACTTTATTACACTAACAATGGCACTTTTTTACACCGGCACCGGCACTTTATTACACATGCACCGGCACTAAGTTTCTCGGACAAAGAGAGCTTTTAACTTCAAAGAAATTAAACCCTTTATCCACACCATTGAAGGACATTCTGTTTATCCAACGAAAAAACGAAGAGCTATGGAATCAAATCACACAGATATCTCCAATTAAATATGTACCAATCAATAAAGTACCAATCAATTATGTAACGAAGCAGAATTGACAATGGACATTAATGGCGGAACTAGGGCATGAATTGTAGGTTACAAAATACTCAAACTGAGTGAACGCCGGAGAACGATCGGAGCTTGGGATGGCCAGAGAAGATGATCGGAGTTTGGGATGACACGAATTTGTAATATTAACATCGGCATTTATCATGATTGCCAGTAATTACAAAAATGTCACCGTTTGTTTTGAAAACACGTTTTTCCTTATCTTAAGAAAAAACTAGTTTTTTATAAGACCAACTCTTTTTTATTTGTGAATAAAATAAGTATCTATAGTATAAATGGAAGCGGTTTTGGCACTGTAGCATGGACAGTTTCAAGTGTCCATTTGACCATTTTGCCTCCACTTTTTTATCCCTTTCCCATTTTGCCCTTAAAAAAAAATTAATTTAAAAAAAATAAAAAAATAGTGATGCTCATACACAGATCTGTACAGGTCATTGACAAGGGAGAAGAGAGAGTGGGGGCGTCGAAATCCTCAACATATGTTTCAGATCTAAGGAAGGAGATGAATTTCGAATTGAGAGTGGTGGGGCGGATGACCGGACGAGAGGGCGACGAGGTTAGCAGAAGAGGGTTTAGGGTGAGGCGGTGAGATGAGATCTAGGTGGTCGCGATCTGGGCGTGGATGTGCGGCAAGGAGGAGGCACATAAGGGGAAGCGGAGGGGGAAGGCGAATGACAAGACTGAGGGAAAGCGTGGGACGAGGGGGAGGGGCACGAAGGTGGGCGGAGTTGAACCAATGCGGGGTTAGGGAAGAAAATGGTGAGCACGGTTGTCTTCTTCTCTTCTTTGCTGCAACTATAGACCAGGGAGATGATAAATGGGGATGGAATGGGGTGAGTGGTAGGTTAAGGTTAATAATTTTTTATTTTAAAATTTAGTCCTTTCGTGCAACAGAAAAATAATTTAGTGTAGAGAGTGGAATAAAAAAATAGTTTGGGTATCAAATCCACAATCTATAGTATAAATGGCAACATGCCACCTCATCTATATGAACAGTACAATGAATAGTTTCAAATGAGTTTTTTCCCATTTTGCCCTCACTAAGTTGTCCCTTTCCAATATATTTAATAAAAATATACTCCCTCCGTCCCGCCCGAAAGGGCAATTTTGCCTCCTAGCACGGAAATTAAGAAATGAATAAGGAAAGTGATGTAAGAAAGAGAAAAAGGTTAAATGTTGTGAGTATGAAAAATTAAATAGGAGAGAGAATGAGTGGGAGGAATAGTTAGGAGAGAGAATGTTGTGAGTGTAAAAGTAAAGTAGGAGAGAGAATGAGTGGGGTAAGAAAAGTATAAAAATAATAAAAACTTTCCTTTTTGGGGTTGTGCCCTTTTAAATGGGACGCCCAAAAAGAAAATTTGTGCCCTTTCGGACGGGACGGAGGGAGTATTGATTTCCTTTTTTATTTATTTCAGGTGCTTTTACGTAAACGTACCTGGTCAATATCTGTTTCGATTGAGACAACATCTTTACTTCAACTGGTTAAAAACCTATATGTTAATTAGATGTTAATTTATGTCTTATCTTTTTATAAACAAGGGCATAATGTTTATGTTCATACATCACTATAATTTGTAACTATAATTTTTATGTTAATTAAAAAAAAAGACCCGTGTCCTCGGACACGGGCATATGTACTAGTATATATATATATAGGGTGCAAATTGTAATTATCGAAAGAAGTGGATGCAAATTACAAATGTGTGAAATATATGAGTAAGTGAGTAAATAGAGAGTATACGCTAAGACGCGTATACTAAATAGAGAGTATACGCTAAGACGCGTATACTCCGTATCAATTTTAAAATTTTACTTCCTGGCCTTGGCGAACGGAACGGCGAATGGCGACATGGATTTGGCGATGAAGACTTCTCACTTGTTCTTGGGACTAGTTGTCTTGCTCAGAAGTTGGTTGCAAAGAACAAGCATAAGACTTATCCGTTGGTATATTTGTTGATCAAATTGTCCTTAATTTTACCCGTTGCAACTGCAACTGTCGAAAGGATATTTTCTGCAATGAAAATTGTGAAGTCCGAGTTGCGTAATCGTATGGGGGATGATATGCTAAGTGATTCTTTAGTGTCTTATGTTGAAAAAGATGTATTAGAAAATGTAAGCATTGATGAAGTCATGAAATACTTTCAGGAAATATCATCACGTCGAAAATCTTTGTAATCTTTATTTGTATTTATAAAAATGATGCATATTATGTTATCTTGCAATTTTTTTTTTACATTGCATTAGATTTCGCACACCCTCGATCTAATTCCTAGATACGCCACTGTATCAATGGTCTGAAGATTTTGGAGTCTCTTGGAGAGGGCCTTCAAAACCTCTCCTCTCTTGAATGCCTAGATGTCTATGAATGCCCTAAGGTTCGCAACCTGCCCGAAACTCTGCTTCCCACGCTTTTAGCTCTTCGAATTCATGATTGTCCAGTTCTAAAAAAAAAGGATTAAAAGAGATTATTGGCCCAAAATATCCCACATCCCCTTCTTGGCGATATATGATCGGAATGAACACTGCTGATATTTTGATTGTTGTTTCCCTGGAAAGGTAACCCCTTTTTTTTTTTTTTTTTTTTTTTTTGTGGAAGGGTAACTGAGGTAACCCTAATGGATACACTACTGATATTACACTGCAGGTTCTCCTGCCTTGTTCATTACGGCCTCATTATATTCCTTATGTTTCCTAAAGATGTGTATTTACTATTCAAATGAATTTTTACATGAAAATCTAGATATCTTTATGCAATCCTAAAAATCGTTACTGATAGTATTCCTAATGTGGTGAAAAAATAACAATTTTTAGGATTGTATAGGGATATCTAGATACTCGTAAAATCATGGTCAAAATTCAATTGAGGTGACCGAGAAAATTAAAGAGGGCCCTTCCTTCAAACTGTCGCAAATGGACAAAGTATTTTTCCTAAATGTTCTTGTTGAAAAACACATTCAAGGAAATGTGCTATTTACTTTAAATCTATCAAATAATGTACACAAAAATCACTAAAAATTACACAACTGAAATTTGGGATTCCCCCTTATGTCCATTCAACCAAATAATTTCATACTGCCATTCCCCTGTTTTCCTAAAGAAGACCCGAGAAAAATTTCTTCGGATAAGCCAACCCAAGCTCTCTACATTGATCTTCATTGGGCTCCGTACTTACTAACGCGGTCCCCACAAAATGCACAAACGCAGATGCATCCTCGAGCTTTCTTGGCAAACTTAAAGATGTGGTCATAAATTTCTTTGATTGCGTTTTTCCTAAATTCTTCTTCGGCGGTGTCTTTTCTAGCTCTGCAACACTGAGGAATCTTTCGGTGGCAGCGTCCCAAGAGAGCTCGTGCTTCTGTGCATCACTCAGAGGGGCAGGATCGTCTTTCAACGCCTTGCTTACAGCTTTAACAAACCCTTCTCCGTCTTCAAATGTTCTGCAATTTGGGAACTGCTTGAAGAACTCGTTCGAGACATGATCTGCACATATTACTATTTTGCCCATTGCTAGAGCTTCGGCTGTGGTTGTGCAGACAACATCTGTGGTACTCGGATTAATGAACACTTTATAGCTGTAAATTAAGAAGAGTTAGTAAAAGAGATGATATGCCTCACAAATAAGGGGTTAACATTGACAATCCCTTCCCAACTCTATAACCATACTTGTCTCAAATCCGTTCAAACTCGACCTCCCAACTACCATTTTAGAAAAATGGTGCATAACCAGCTGATACGCTCTTGAGTTCTGTTTGGATACAAGTTGAGTAAATTCTTGAAGACTTGTTATGTTGAAAAATATTTTGACATGAAAAAGAAACTAAACAACGAAAGAATTTAAATGCTTTTAGATAGTCTAATAGAGATATTGTTATAACCCTAATTTTTAATTCAATTATTTAGTAATTATTATTTTCTAAATTGATTATTTAGGTTATTTGATTAAATATTGGACTATTTTTTTTCCTAAATGAATTAGGTAAGTGGGCTTAGGTTACCTAAATTGGATTTCCTTGATGGACTTGGACTTGAATTGGTTGGGCTTAGGATTAGGAAACCTAAGTATAATTATATTTCATTAATCCTAAAGCCTCTTGATATTTTATAACGGATAAAAGTCTCTTGGTATTTTATAACAGATAAAAGTCTCTTGATATTTTATAACGGATAAAAGTCTCTTGATATTTTATAACAGATGAAAGTTTCTTGATATTTTATAACGGATAAAAGTCTCTTGATATTTTATAATGGATGAAAGTCTCTTGGTATTTTATAACGGATAAAAGTCTCTTGGTATTTTAAAACGGATGAAAGTCTCTTGATATTTTTTAACGGACGAAAGCTCTTCACTATTTAAACGGCAAAAGAGAATTAGGAAGAAAGGGAGAGAGCCGCATAGAGAGAAACGGTAGAGAAAGAGAGCCGAGTAGAGAGAGAGAGAGAGATGCAGAGACCGAGAAGAAAGAGAGGGAGGCCGGCTAGAGGAAGAAGAAGGAGGAAGAACTCCATTGTTGTGTGTTCGAGGTCCAAACTAAGGTAAGGTCATTTCTTCTTATTTTGATTCATAAGATTGAAAACCCTAGAAACTCTAGGGGTATTTTGGTAACCGAAAGGGTTAACCTTTAGAGAAATTTAAAAGAGAACTTTTGTATGGTTGTAGATTCGTGCGAGGACTCGTTGCAAGGATAGAGCAAGAGCATTATGGTAAGGAATTGTACATCTTTAAGTTAATTGATTTCCGCTCCGTTTCATTATTTAGGCCTCCGTATATTTCTTGGCGATGTTGTTAGTACCCGGTCCGAAAAAAGTGTTTTAATGAGTACAGGGACTGAAGCGCAAATCGGGAAAATCTGGGACTAAAATGGCATTTGGAAGCTTTTGGACCAAGTTGGAATTTATGGAAAATTCAGGGACTAAAATGGAAATATGAAAATTTTGGACGAATTTGATATATAAAAATTCCTGGGATTAAATGAAAGATAAAATCCCAAAGAGCGAAGTGCAAAAGAAGTCATTAAAGTGGCCAAAATGCAACGAGAAGATCGCGGGACGAAACGAATATTTATTGATACAAAACAAAACTAAGCATTGCATGGTATTTGGCCGAGCACTGTAGGGCTTTTGCGATGGTGGCCGGCCAGTTCTAGGCTGATTGGGCCAAGGACAAGGTTGGGCCAAATTTGGCCGATCGACCCTAGGCTCAATATTTGGCCGATCGGCCCAATTCATTTAAGATAAGCTTTAAGTGTCGATCGAACCTTATTTTAAGTGCCGATCGGACCTTATTTTTAAGGCCGATCGACCCTTTCTTTTTGTGCCGATCGAACCTTATTTTTAAGGCCGATCGACCCTTCAGTTGGCCCAGCCCAAGTACCGAAGCACTATAAATAAGTGTGCCCGGCTCCCCAATTTCGACACAATTTACTTGGGAGAAACGAGACTACTCTTGTTTTACCCACAGTTCTTCTTACTCTCTTCGAATCGCCCTAGATTCGACCCCAAAGTCTTGCTACAATTGGTAAGACTCTTTTTAATATTTTTGTTCCCTATTATTATTGTCTTATTATATTTGCATGCTTATTATATTTTAATTGTTCCTTTATGCTAGATTTAGAATTTGTTTTAATATATTTAAATATGCTATAGCCGAGGATGATCTAAGGTTTCGCCCAAAGAAACCCAATGGATCTAGGAACTATTTCTTTCCTTCCACCTTAGTTATAATTATCCCATGATCAACAATCCCCCAAGGATGAACGTTGATTAGTGCACCTTCCGAGGGCCTAACTCAAAGGTTCTAGGGTGTGATCATCAATAAATTCTTTCTCTCTCCTCCTCCTTATGCATGATCCCGTTTCTTCTATCTATTCCTGTAAACACCGCACACAACCAACACCCCATATGCTAGAAAGACCGATCCGTCGGGCAATAGGAGTGATAGCGTTTCTTCTTCTGTTGTAACTTGACCCCCGAACCCAATTACATGTTTAGCCTTTTTTCAAAGCTTTGGGCTATATCAAAGTGGCGTGGCGACTCTCAAAATTAAACTAATATTTTAATATGGTTTAAATCGAGTGTCACTAAATGAATATCCTATTTCGGTCCGACTTTATATAATTAATTATTTCAAACCTCCGAATGCGCGTTGCATCGGGACGGGGTATTCACAGTGGCGACTCTACTGTTAGTACCCGGTCCGAAAAAAGGGTATTCTAAATACTTGGGTCCGGTTTAATACAAAACCCTAAAAATCTATTCATTATTCTGTCTCCTCCGCCGTCATCCGCATGCGTGGAAAGTACGCCAGGAGATAGTGCCGATCGGCCCTTCTTCCTCTAAATGGCCGATCGACCCTTCCTTTTTTGTGCCGATCGAACCTTATAATTTGTGCCGATCGACCCTTCCTTTTTTGTGCCGATCGACCCTTATTATTAGGGCCGATCGACCCTTTCTCTGGTCCAGCCCAATTACCGAAGCACTATAAATAGGGGTGCCCGGCTTCAGTTTTTTGACAACAATTCATTCGGGAGAAGCAAGATTACACTTGCTTTACCCGTATTTCTTCCCACATTCTTCGAATCGCCCTAGATTCGATCCCAAAGTCTTGCTACAATTGGTAAGACTCTTTTTAATATTTTTGTTCCCTATTATTATTATTGTCTTATTATATTTGCATACTTATTATATTTTAATTGTTCCTTTATGCTAGATTTAGGACTGTTTTAATATATTTAAATATGCTATAGCCGAGGATGATCTAAGGTTTCGCCCAAAGAAACCCAATGGATCTAGGAACTATTTCTTTCCTTCCACCTTAGTTATAATTATCCCATGATCAACAATCCCCCAAGGATGAACGTTGATTAGTGCACCTTCCGAGGGCCTAACTCAAAGGTTCTAGGGTGTGATCATCAATAAATTCTTTCTCTCCCCTCCTCCTTATGCATGATCCCGTTTCTTCTATCTATTCCTGTAAACACCGCACACAACCAACACCCCATATGCTAGAAAGACCGATCCGTCGGCAATAGGAGTGATAGCGTTTCTTCTTCTGTTGTAACTTGACCCCCGAACCCAATTACATGTTTAGCCTTTTTTCAAAGCTTTGGGCTATATCAAAGTGGCGTGGCGACTCTCAAAATTAAACTAATATTTTAATATGGTTTAAATCGAGTGTCACTAAATGAATATCCTATTTCGGTCCGACTTTATATAATTAATTATTTCAAACCTCCGAATGCGCGTTGCATCGGGACGGGGTATTCACAGTGGCGACTCCGCTTGGGACTGTTTTGAAATTTTTTCAAACTAAGTGGGTCAGACTTTCGTTTTCTTGTATGGTGTTGTATTTCTTTTTCTTTATTCTTAACTGTTGCATTGCATGCATGCATCTCATGTAAAAAAAAAAAAAAAATCTTTCTCATTTTTTTTTTAAAAAGAATTAGACTTTTTACCTCACACTACCACTAGAGTCTGTGTCACACTGCACAGCTACCCCTTAACCCATCGGAAAAGCCAAAGTGCGGGAAGTGTGGTGATCATGTCGCCTCCCTTCCGAGTCTCACTTGGCCATCCACTCATCAGTGTGCTTCGGCTGCACGGTGGGAGCCTAAAACCTAACCCTTGTGTCACCCACTTTGCTAGGAGTACACTCCCCGTGACCGGTTGGTTTGACTAGCTTTTTCATGTAGACAATTAATAAGGTCTTTGTGTTAAGTCACTACGAATCAATGATAAGTCAAGATCTATAAAGAAAATAAAGGCACTAAAAAAAAAAATTGATTTTCCTTTTAAAGGACGTACCATGTAAAGTTTGAATGCTTGATCTTGTCCTATCGTAGATTACGTAGTACTTTCCATAAATATCATATTAAATGTCTATATGAGACGGTTAGTCGTTAGGATCCACCACTTTAGGACCTTTAGTTAGTTGCGAAAAAGGGGTATCCCTTCCAACCAAGAGTAGGTTCTATAAAAAAAAATAGAGGGCTTTTTTTTGTAAATAAAATTCTTAACTGCTCTTCACTTCTAGGACCCTTCGAGGTCCGCTAGGACCCTTCGAGGTCCGCTCTTCATTTCTAGGACCCTTCGAGGTCCGCTAGGACCCTTCGAGGTCCGCTCTTCATTTCTAGGACCCTTCGAGGTCCGCTCCTCATTTCTAGGACCCTCCGAGGTCCGCTCCTAGGTCCGCTCTTCATTTCTAGGACCCTCCGAGGTCCGCTCCTCATTTCTAGGACCCTTCGAGGTCCGCTCCTCATTTCTAGGACCCTCCGAGGTCCACTCCTTATTTCTAGGACCCTCCGAGGTCCACTCCTCATTTCTAGGACCCTCCGAGGTCCACTCTCCATTTCTAGGACCCTCCGAGGTCCGCTCTTTACTTCTTGGACCCTTCAAGGTCCACACTCTCTTGCGGACCGCTCTCAGGATCGATCTCTATCTTGGACCGTTCAAGGTCCACTCTTTGACCCTTCGTGGTGCTCTTCCTATACTATGTCCACTCTCCCAATCTTGGACCATTCAAGGTCCACTTCTCATAACTTGGACCATTCAAGGTCCACTTCTCATATCTTGGACCGTTCAAGGTCCACTCCTCATATCTTGGGCCGTTCAAGGTCCGCTCCTCTTCTCTTGGACCCTTCAAGGTTCACTCCTCTTCTCTTGGACCCTTTAAGGTCCACTCCTCTTCTCTTGGGCCGTTCAAGGTCCGCTCCTCTTCTCTTGGACCCTTCAAGGTTCACTCCTCTTCTCTTGGACCCTTTAAGGTCCACTCCTCTTCTCTTGGGCCGTTCAAGGTCCGCTCCTCTTCTCTTGGACCCTTCAAGGTTCACTCCTCTTCTCTTGGACCCTTTAAGGTCCACTCCTCTTCTCTTGGACCCTTTAAGGTCCACTCCTCATCTCTTGGACCCTTCAAGGTCCACACTCCTCATATCTTGGACCGTTCAAGGTCCGCTCTTCTTCTCTTGGACCCTTCAAGGTCCACTCCTCGATTTAGGACCCTTCGAGGTCCACTCTCTCTATCTAGGACCATTAAAGGTCCACCTTTCCACCTGAGACTCTTCGAGGTCCACCCCTCGTCTCTTGGACCATCCATGGTCCATTCCTCTACCTTTGACCACCCACGGTCTACATCCTTCAAGTTAGGACCCTTCAAAGTTCTACCTCTTATCTCTTGAACCATCCTGATTGCTCCCTTAACCTTAAA
Source organism: Adenophora triphylla var. japonica (assembly GCA_022495995.1). Taxonomy (NCBI): domain Eukaryota; kingdom Viridiplantae; phylum Streptophyta; class Magnoliopsida; order Asterales; family Campanulaceae; genus Adenophora; species Adenophora triphylla. The sequence goes on along the minus strand of JAFEMH010000408.1, from coordinate 146,389 downwards.
ACCATCCATAGTTTAGATCCTTTATCTCTAGCACCCTTCACCAAAGACCCACCTAGATCAAACCTCTCTCGACCCATCTAGATCAAACCACCATCTAGGGCCTACCTAAGCCAACTTACCAATTCTCATCCAAGTCCGATTAGCTCGTCTAGACCACCCTCACTTATATTTGACCAAGGATCGAGTCATCTTCCTCTCCCTTTTTCACCAAACAGACTCTTTTATATTCACCCTCTCTCTTTCTATAAACTTAACACTGGTTGTATCAGCAATCGGGGCCCCCTCGAACTACGTTGACCTGAGACTCGTACCTTAAAATGGTAAGGGTTACGTAGGCAACTTCGGCTGGTCAAACTCTCAAATTGTGGAGATCAACTATTTTCTCGGAGATGCCTTAAGATTAATTGTGAGTCTAATTCAACTCATTGGTTTGACTCTGCCGTATGTTCTTACAGAATTCTGCATCATGTCTATGGAGAAAAGCATTGGAGCCCTTAAAGAAGTCTCAGACATGAGGTTGGGAGTGATCAACCTCCTCAAAGACATGCATGAAATTGAGCAGCACCATTTGTCTTACATTCACGAGTGCTTGAGAAGAGATCCTCCTCCTGTGCAATTCCAGAGTCCCTATCATCCACATGCTTATGGTCCCACTTATGGTCCAACACATCAGAATGTCTCATTCGGGATGCTGCGTGGCCACCAACCAACGAAAGGCACCAATGCAGAGAAGGAGATCAACAAGGAACATTTTGATGACTTAGGAATGCACTGTGGGTGAGTTCTTCGACATTTTGGTGGAAAAGAGTTTGATCAAGCCGCTCGAGAATTACAAGCCTATTAACTGAGATCTAACTTGGATACATCCAAGTTTTGCAGATACCACAAGTACATTGGGCATACCACCGACAGCGTAAGCGGTGAAACGCTTGATTCAAAATTTGATCAACCAAGGCCTCATTAATGAAGAAGCCCTCGTACTTGAAGGAAGGATTTAGATTCATTCGGTCTTGTAGGTTCTAGTGTGTCTTCCTTACTTCCACTTTGGGCATTGATATGTAATGTCCACTTTAGATTAGTTGCCTCAATAATAAAAGAGTCTTTCTTTCTTTTCTCTCTAGACTTGAGACATAATCTCGCATTACTTTCAAGAAGATTGTTTTATTTATAATTATCACTTGGTTGCTAATCTCATTTGATAAACTCACCGGCTAATAAAGTAAACAATGAATGAATGCTTTGATTGGAGTAAACAACTCACCGTTCCTTCTTCATATACACCATCTCTATACATCCCTCTCTCATACACTCTTCCCATACTCCACCATATACTTTCCATACACTATCGCCGGACCCTCTCCTTGTACACTCCCCTATGCTCCCTCGAGCCTACACTTCCCAAATACACTCTCCCCCACTTCGACCTCCTTTCCGTATGGTCAAGACAAGCACAAAGACCGTTGTTGCTCATCATCGGAAAATAGCTGCTCACGCCACTGCAATTTAAAGAAGATGCAAGGAGTTGTTCCTATCCTTCACAAGTCTTTGCATGAATATCAACTTGGGGCTCACCAACCCCCAATCTCGCGTCTCCTCTCGATTTTCCATTCGATCGATAAGCTTTCATTGAATATGCTCACATATCTTTCTTATGGTCCGAATATATTCCGCCTTACTTAATAAGTCGGTTAATTGAGTTTGCATTTATTTTAAATACTCTTTTGAGAATGCTATCCAGTAGCAATTGAAGCTTAAACCTCTCACCATAGGAAGCCATAACCTTATCCTCACTAAATAATACCCTTTCATTTCAAGATCGACAAGTTTTAAGACCCTAAGGAAGAAGCCCATACTAGGGGCTCCCTCGACTCACAAAGGAAGTAATCACCTCCAAGCTCAAGAAAGGCGGAATGCAAAAGAAACTCATACAAGGGGCTCCTCGAAGGGACCACCTCCAAACTCAAGAGGGAAAAGGTAAAACCATCCTAAGGCATCTGGCTAGGGGCTATCGCGAGCAAACAAATTCGAAGGCTTTTCTCGATAAGAGGGTGTTTAAAAAAAAAAAAAAAAAAAAAAAAAAAAAAAAAAAAAACAACCTCCATCACTCTGAAGTGAACCTCCCATCTCAAAGGTTGTGAAAATGAGACGTCGAGTGAAGATCCTATCATGATCAAGTTACTCGCTTGAAACCACAACAAACTCGCGAGAAGAAGCAACAAAGATTCCCTCTTGGACAAATCCCATAAACTCATTCCAAAGTCCATCCTCTCACTTTTAGAGGATTCCATCACCACCCTTGACCTTGCGAAAATCAAAGTTAACCTCACTCTTAGAGGTACTGAAGAGGCAACAACAAGAAAATCCCTTCACCTTAGAAATCCCAAACACTCAGCAAAAGGTCCAGCCGACCTCTCACTTTAAGAGGTCATGTTAATCATCACCTAATGACCGATCGCAATCCAAAGCCCGGCCTACAACCGCTCACGGATGGCATTCTCAAAAGATTATTTAAAAGAAATGCATATTCAGATTTTTGAGTCACTTGTTATCCTACGTGAGCATATTACATATTCTCTCAAAAGTTTGGGAACTCGTCCTATTCTTGAAATTCGTTCATACGACTCCTCAAACACTGTACGCAAAAGTCTCGCTGGGGCTTCGCATCCGTGCCTCTCGGCGGCACTCCGGTAAAAGCAAGGAGACACGCGCGGGGACTACTCCCTCGGCTTGCAAGAACAAAAGAATAAAGAATCTTCACTTGAAGGAATGAAAAATCTTTGGGTTATAATCAGTCAATTCCCACCTTTTCTTCCACCCCAATCTTTTTCTATTTTTCATTCTTTCCCATGAAGGAGATCAATGCAACGGCGGCCCGCACCACAATTACCACCGAACGGAGCAAAGCAAGCAACAACGGAACATCCTTCTCCTTCTAAAGACAAGCCGGATTTCACCTTCAAATCAAAACATTCATTTGTTTACCTATATAATTGGAATTTGATAAACCAATCGGTGAGGTCCATTCACGAGCAATCAAGATATAATTACGAATAAAATAATTCTTCAAATGTCTCGACAAGTCTTCTTTTTCTACATCATAGGAAAATAGAGCCAAACACTGTCTTTACGTCTGCGGGGGCTTCCATACACTTTTCCACACCTTGTGATGCTTATACTCTCCCAAAAGAGTCAAAACCCAAAAGCGAAAGTGTCATACACGAACTCGGGATCCATTCCCACCTTCGAAAAAATGCGCCCGCACATATACATTTCCAAGTCTTGTCCGGCGGCGATTGACCATTGTTCGAAACGAGGGGTCGCCGTGGCCGCAAGATGACTCTGTACGCAAATAGGGATGCATTGAATCTCTCAAGTCAGGGCTTTTGTTAAGGCTGTTCTCTCGAGGCTCTCTTGAGGTTTGCTCCGCATCATCCAATGGGGCTTCGCCATTCCGCCCAGGTTTGCTTTGCATCATCAATCGGGGCTTCGCCATTCATCATCAATCGGGACTTCGCCAAGGTCACTTTATCAAACATTGGGGCTCCCTCAACAAAAATGGGTCGACTATGTGCTCTAACAAAAATCGGAGCTCCAATGAAGTCATATCTAGCATGAAGGGCATCCTTGTCATCAAGATCAGCATGTGGCAAACTCTTTGAGTTAGTTAGAAACATGATTAATCATAAGGCCTCTTTATCAAATAAACATGCTTTCAAAATACTATCCTCCTTGGTACCTTGTTTACAAAAATCACTCTTTGGTCTCCACAAATTTTCAAACTCTTCAAATCTATCAAAAACGTATCTCTGTGACTCTCAAGATGACTCGGCCCTTATCTACGGACATCAAACTTACCTAATCCCACCTTCTACCAGGCACTTACTCGGCCTCGCCTAGTTTAAACCATAACCTTTCCTCGCTCAAACCGCCTTGTTTAGACTACCTTTCTAAACCCTAGCCTCAAGCAAATACCTTTCTAAACCCTAGCCTTAAGCCTAGGTGACAAATACCTCTCTAAACCCTAGCCTTAAGCCTAGGAGACAAGACTCCTCTCTAAGCCTTAGCAATGATCATCCCAAACTTTTTGGTTCTTCGGCTCGGGAAGCCATAGTAATCCCAATCAATTCACACAACTATTCCTCATCAGTAGCCTAAGTCCTTTGGCAGCTACAGTTTTCATCATTAGTGGCCTAAGTCCTTTGGCAGCCACCATTCTTCATCGATGCTTGATAGCCTAAGTCCTTTGGCGGCTACGGTTTTCATCATTAGTGGCCTAAGTCCTTTGGCGGCCACCATTCTTCATCGATGGCGATAGCCTAAGTCCTTTGGCGGCTACGGTTTCATCATTAGTGGCCTAAGTCCTTTGGCAGCCACCATTCTTCATCGATGGCTTGTAGCTTAAGTCCTTTGGCGATTCTGATTTCATCATTAGTGGCCTAAGTCCTTTGGCGGCCACCATTCTTCATCGATAAAGCGTAGCTTTAAGTCCTTTGGCGGCACGATTCTGTTTCCATCATTAGTGGCCTAAGTCCTCAGGCAGCCACGAATCCAAATTTTCACGAGGGTGACTCCGCGAAGTCAAATTTTTCACAAGGGTGACTCCCTTGAGGAAGTCAATTTTTCACAAGGGTGACTCCCGCGAAGTCAAATTTTCACGAGGGTGACTCCCGCGAAGTCAATTTTTCATAAGGGGTGACTCCCGCGGAAGTCAATTTTTCACGAGGGGTGACTCCCGAGAAGTCAAAATTTTCACAAGGGTGACTCCGCGAAGTCAAATTTTCACGAGGGTGACTCCTTGAAGTCAAATTTTCACAAGGGTGACTCCGAGAAGGTGACTCCGCGAAGTCAATTTTTCACGGGGTGACTCCCGCAGAAGTCAAAATTTTCACGAGGGTGACTCCTGAAGTCAAATTTTCGCGAGGGTGACTCCGCGAAGTCAAATTTTTCGAGGGTGACTCATGAAGTCAAATTTTTCACAAGGGGTGACTCATGAAGTCAATTTTTCACTGAGGGGTGACTCAGCGAGAAGTCAAATTTTTCACGAGGGTGACTCCCGCAGAAGTCAAATTTTTCACAAGGGTGACTCCCTTGAAGTCAAATTTTTCACGAGGGGTGACTCAGCGAAGTCAAATTTTCACGAGGGTGACTCCCGCGAAGTCAAATTTTCCACAAGGGGTGACTCCGCAGAAGTCAAATTTTTCACGAGGGTGACTCCGCGAAGTCAAATTTTTCACGAGGGTGACTCATGAGAAGTCAAATTTTCACGAGGGGTGACTCACTTGAAGTCAAATTTTCACAAGGGGTGACTCCGCGAAGTCAAATTTTCCTGAGGGTGACTCCCGCTGAAGTCAAATTTTTCACGAGGGTGACTCCCGCGAGAAGTCAAATTTTTCACGAGGGTGACTCCTTGAGAAGTCAATTTTTCGCGAGGGTGACTCCCGAAGTCAAATTTTTCACGAGGGTGACTCCGAGAAGTCAAATTTTTCACGAGGGTGACTCATGGAAGTCAAATTTTTCACTGAGGGTGACTCCGCAGAAGTCAATTTTTCACAAGGGTGACTCCCGCTTGAAGTCAAATGTCAAAATTTTCACGAGGGTGGCTCCCGCGAAGTCAAATTTTTCACTGAGGGTGACTCCTTGAAGTCAAACTCTCACAAAACTTTTGGGTGATTCCACGATTACATTCCGGTGACTTTCGCGCGATCACGTTCTTCACATTTCAGTGACTTTCATATAGTCACATATTTCCGGGTGATTCCCACACAAATCGCATCTTTGGCTTGAGACGCTGCACGTCCGCCACTCTCGGGTACTAAAACGCCCACTCTTTCGAACTACGACTTGGCTTGATTCCTTTTGGGATACGTAGGTAGCCCGACGTAGGTCCAGCCGCTCGACCTACCTGGTCATCCTTTTGCGACTCAGCTCGAGTCCAAACCTCATATCAAGAATCATTGTCCTACCTCCGAAATCCCTTTTTCGGGACGGATCCTATTCTTTTATCGTCGACCCCACTTGTCTTACAAGAAGCGTCGCCCAGAGGGCTCTTGTTAGTACCCGGTCCGAAAAAAGGGTATTCTAAATACTTGGGTTCGGTTTAATACAAAACCCTAAAAATCTATTCATTATTCTGTCTCCTCCGCCGTCATCCGCATGCGTGGAAAGTACGCCAGGAGATAGTGCCGATCGGCCCGAAAAAAGTGTTTTAATGAGTACAGGGACTGAAGCGCAAATCGGGAAAATCTGAGACTAAAATGGCATTTGGAAGCTTTTGGACCAAGTTGAAATTTATGGAAAATTCAGGGACTAAAATGGAAATATGGAAATTTTGGACGAATTTGATATATAAAAATTCCTGGGATTAAATGAAAGATAATATCCCAAAGAGCGAAGTGCAAAAGAAGTCATTAAAGTGGCCAAAATGCAACGAGAAGATCGCGGGACGAAACGAATATTTATTGATACAAAACAAAACTAAGCATTGCATGGTATTTGGAGAACCGTAGGGCTTTTGCGATGGTGGCCGGCCAGTTCTAGGCTGATTGGGCCAAGGACAAGGTTGGGCCAAATTTGGCCGATCGACCCTAGGCTCAATATTTGGCCGATCGGCCCAATTCATTTAAGATAAGCTTTAAGTGCCGATCGAACCTTATTTTAAGTGCCGATCGGACCTTATTTTTAAGGCCGATCGACCCTTTCTTTTTGTGCCGATCGAACCTTATTTTTAAGGCCGATCGACCCTTCAGTTGGCCCAGCCAATCTCAGAAGCACTATAAATAAGTGTGCCCGGCTCCCCAATTTCGACACAATTTACTTGGGAGAAACGAGACTACTCTTGTTTTACCCACAGTTCTTCTTACTCTCTTCGAATCGCCCTAGATTCGACCCCAAAGTCTTGCTACAATTGGTAAGACTCTTTTTAATATTTTTGTTCCCTATTATTATTGTCTTATTATATTTGCATGCTTATTATATTTTAATTGTTCCTTTATGCTAGATTTAGGACTGTTTTAATATATTTAAATATGCTATAGCCGAGGATGATCTAAGGTTTCACCCAAAGAAACCCAATGGATCTAGGAACTATTTCTTTCCTTCCACCTTAGTTATAATTATCCCATGATCAACAATCCCCCAAGGATGAACGTTGATTAGTGCACCTTCCGAGGGCCTAACTCAAAGGTTCTAGGGTGTGATCATCAATAAATTCTTTCTCTCCCCTCCTCCTTATGCATGATCCCGTTTCTTCTATCTATTCCTGTAAACACCGCACACAACCAACACCCCATATGCTAGAAAGACCGATCCGTCGGGCAATAGGAGTGATAGCGTTTCTTCTTCTGTTGTAACTTGACCCCCGAACCCAATTACATGTTTAGCCTTTTTTCAAAGCTTTGGGCTATATCAAAGTGGCGTGGCGACTCTCAAAATTAAACTAATATTTTAATATGGTTTAAATCGAGTGTCACTAAATGAATATCCTATTTCGGTCCGACTTTATATAATTAATTATTTCAAACCTCCGAATGCGCGTTGCATCGGGACGGGGTATTCACAGATGTACGTTTCTTTGATACGTAAAAGCTGACCTCGTGTCAGTATTTGTTTTGACTCCCTCGTTTACCGTTAATTGCTAATCTTTTGTTATTCGTTTGCTAAATCGTTCTTTTGGTTTCGTAAATACAGAATTTTATTGTTATTGTGAAAGTTCGTATTCTGTATAAAAATGAGTTTTGATATGATATGATTTTTGTTCCATCAATGATCGCTAAGTTAGACAACCTGTTTCGGCGGGGTATATTTGATATTTGGCCTTCGGGCAAACTTAGTACACCGCTTCAAATTAGTGGTGGGGTGTTCTGGATACACTGTTTAGGACTCTGCGGAGTCAACCTTTGTACCCTTTGTGGGATTTTGAACCCTTTGTGGGTATTAGTGCTCTTTGTGGGCTTTTGTTCCCTTTGTGGGATTTTGGTTTGATGAGGTCAGTGGACCACTTATGTGATCATGATGTCTGTGAATGATTTGATTATCTACAGCTGGTATGGGACGGTTGTAGATAATTAGATCATTCGAGTCAACTTTGTTCAGCTTATCAGTCCTTTGAAATTTCTTATAATCTGTGAGTGGTTTAGTTAATTAAAGCTGGTATGGGACAGTTTTAAATAAGTAAACCATTCGGGTCAGTTTGATTCGATTTTGTCATCATTTGAACCTCCAAAATATTTTTCAACTCAGTTTGTGAAACCGTTAAGATTTTGAAAGACATTTGGTTTGAGATTTGGTAAATAATTATTTTGAATTTGTGTTCTGTTATGTATTCGATTATTATATGAAATTGTATCGTTTGATATTCCTTCAGGTCAACTCCTCCTTAGTAACCGGAGGAGTTGTATATGAACTTACTGGGCATTGTTCGCTCACCCTTTCATCTTCTTTTCTTCCAGATTTCATATAGGAAGAATGTGAAACGGTTCGGGAGCACTTCATAAGGAGTTCAAGGATCGTTTAGTTTAATTCATTTTAGTCTCTTATGTTAGTTATTGCAGTTATTTGAGAGTTGTAAGACTTTAAAGATTTTGTTGAGCTAGTGGATTGTACTAGCCGTTGAAATTGTTACCGTTATCCGCATTTAAGTTATTTCAAATTGTGGTTAGTGTTGAATTATGGTTTTAGTAGCCGTTGGAGGTTATTTTATTATCAATTAAGTATTATTATTGTTGTGGATATTCGGGGTCGTTACAGATATATAGGCGGTTGCTGAAGGTACATGAAATCATCAAACCAGCACTCGTGCATGCTATATTTTGCAGAACGCGGTTCATGAAAAAATCTTCAAAGATATGATATTGGATTGCCCTAAATATATAATTCTAAAACTTTAGTACAGTCCAAAGGAAGTATAAAGTAGAAAATTTTCAATGGAGTAAGATAATCTAAGTTCAAAAGTGTAAAGAACGTACTCGTGAAATAGAGGATCTGCATGATCACGCCCAGGATTTACTGTCACGGTTAATTCCAACTTTTTCGCAGCTTCCTGAACCTGATTGGAGTCTTCACCACTACCAAACAAATCAACCTCAAGCCCAGTTAGCTCCTTCTGATTCTCACCAAGAAGTTTGAGTAACTCTTTGTAGCCTTTGCTCCAAACCATCTTCCCAATGTAGTATGCACCTTTGATGAAGGCCTGCCTCCCAAGTTGCTGTTCATCTTTCTTTTTCATGCCAATCTCAAGGAACTTAGGGTTGACACCATGAACATTACATATTATAGATCTTGGAAGATCCTGTGTGGCAGCAGATAACCTTATCACCTGCCATTTCATGAAAAAGTCAAAGTTGATGAGTAAACAACATTTCTGGTCAACAAAATTACTATTGAAGATAATGAATATTAAATTCACTTCGCAAATAAATGTATAGGATAAAGTCAATCCTTAAGAAACTTGAGCTTCCGCAAGCATTAAAGGTACCTATCATTCCTAGCCACTCGAAACCGTTCACCAAAAAAATTGGCCAAGTGAACTGTGCAGGGGAGTATATCAGAGATCAAAATATCGAATAAAACCATCGAACCATCTCATGCTAGTCATAATCCTAGAATTGTCGAAGATCTCATTACAAACCGTATAGCAATAAAATCCAACGTTCCCAAGGAAAAATCTTAGGAGATAAACTGAAAAACCTATTGAAGTAGAGGATTCATCGGAGAGTGATAAGGTAGATACAAGTCTTACGATACAAAAAATGCATCCCGTTTGTGTTATAAGCATCAAACAATCATTATGGGTTAGCGAGAGTGTGATAGATCTTTCTTGGATTGAACAAATATCTGCATGTACTTGTAACTTCACAGATCAGGTGTAGGATATTCCAACTGGGAAAGCCACGTTCAATCCATTGTACTCTGGTTGTTTCTTACCTATCATTTTTTCCTAAATTCATAATGGAATTCCCCCATTTCATTCCATAGTACGTGGCTAAAGACGTGCTGAAAGAATAGCTGCACGGCATGAAGGCTACCGAAGTAAGCAACTACTTCAAACCTTCTCCTTAGGTATCACCATATCACAGTTTCTAGTATACAATATAGGGTAACAGAGCTTTCTCATTGTGCAAAACATTATCGATAAAGATAGATTAGATATTTCGACTCATGTCCCAACAATTTCATAATATCTACACAAAAAGATCAAGAAAAAATCAACGCATTCACATATTCCAGATAATGAGTGATATTTGTTCACTTCATCACAAGCAGGCAAAGTAAATATGCTATAACTACAGAAGCTAAAACAATCTGCAGCTGAACATGAAGCAGAAATGTGAGTTCATGAAACAAAAGCTGTCAGAAGTGTACCTTGTGACAATATATATCAACCACCCAACTATTCATGTATTCGAGAAAAAATGCTACCAGCCGTCCATTCTTCTCTCTCTTCACATATTCCAAATAGTTTGTATGAACAATTCCTACGACAAGGCGGAATTTTGTTTTCCATCTTTTGCCGTGATGGTACCATGTAAGATGCTCCGGTTCCTCAAGGACAGCAATATCTGCTTCTTCATCGGGGATGGTCTCTGTTATATCCCCAAGAGCAAGAATGCTCCTTTTAGATCTAGAAAACTGCAATACAAGTACATATAATTAAAATTAACACACATATATTATTAAAATTCTTAATAATATTTTCATCGAAGTATTTTTGAAACTATTTAATTTGATTAACTATTTCAGCGATAAGTACCTAAATAAATATATTGCTTTTGATATGTAGAAGTTGGATACAGTTGGAAAAGAAATGAGAAATGGTAGTAATATAGAGGCAAGTGAGGGAGTATATCAAAGAGGTTGGGGAGACAATAAGGCTACCAATACTAGATTATAGGTTACTAGGATCAATACAAAACAACTATTCAGGTACCTCTTGAACGATAACCACAAAATGTAAAAAGGAGTGTTCGTTTAGAAAAGAACAAAAATTAATTCTTTCCTGTCATGAACCATATATCCAAATATATCCCAGAGAAAGCAAAGTCGTGCATAGTTTACCTTTCCTGGATAAAATTTTATGCTGAAACCAGATTTAAATCCAGTTCTTTCTTCGAGCCACTCATAGACATACTTCTCCTGCTCCGAAGGTAAGCTAAATGTGATCTTATTTGGATATAAATATTCTTGATCTCTCAAAGATAACCAAGGAATTACCAAAGTAACCTTTCTGTCAGCACCTTTAGCAAGATAGGCTGCACGAAACAAAGGGTTGACCGAAGTGCCAGTCATCCATGGAAGGCTCGCAGTAGTGAATATCGCAATATGTTCTCTTTTAGCCATTCAATCATTGATATCAACAACTATAACTTCTTTATGCCCTTGTAGTTCCAGAATTGCCTAAATGTGTCCACAAACTGTGAGGGTTGAATACTGTAACTGCATCAAGGGATTAAAAAAGTTAGTCAATCCATCCAAACATAAAATAGATCTCCACAAAATCAAGCACTATGATAACCAAAACAAGATGCCATTACTTAGTTTCCGTTGAGAAAACTATTTGCTAGATAAAGTGTGAAATTGGTCCGTACAAACGATTTGCAAATAAACCCATAAAATCCATCAATCCAAGCACCCTCCATAATCAGAGAACACTAGATAGAGACAAAATTTACGCCACTCTATTTAAATGTCTCAACAAAAACTATGGGACCAAAATCTAAGATTGAAATACTCCCCACTTTCAATAACTCCTACTTTCCATTTCAGGTTCATTCAAATATTATTCGTAAAACTTTCCATGATCTTCCAACTTCACACCACTCAAAGGAAACGAGTTAGCTAGCTAAAACCCAAATGTTCGATACAATCCTAATTTCGAGGGTAGTTATATTTATGCATCTGCTAGAGCTCTTTGGCGAAGTACATGATATTTTCAGATACGGACTCCCTCTTCACAACAATTTCCCAGGAATTTCCATCAACAGTTAAACAAAATCAAATTAAAGTAAACTTTTATTAAAAAAAAAAAAAAAAAAGGACCAGCTGAGGACGAGAAAGAAACAAAGAACTTTTCAAACATATTAATTCAATTAGGTTTTCTTAACAAGCTCATGGAAAATTGAATCCTCAAATAGTAATAACAAACCCGATTATTTTCACGAATATCCCCGGAATAATCATCATTTGAAGCTATATTTATGCACCAAAATGGTACGAAAAAATAAACAAACCAGAGGAAATTGCGAAAACATCCATGTTTCATATACTTATAAACTCAAAAGAAATCAAAGCACATCTAATCACGGATCAAATCACAAGAACAATACTCTGTCAATTGGGGAGAAACAGATGGAGAAAATGGCGGCAAATATATACGACAGCAATTATGGTTTTGGAACGGTACCTGATTTTGTGGACGGAAGTGTGCCGGAAGGGGGAATTACGCCGGAAAAGGGAGAGAATTTGAGAAATTTATGATTGAGGCCAGGGTCACGCAATGAAGAATAAGAAGAAGAATTATTGGGGAATGATCAAAGTTGGTTTTGACTCTGAGCTGTTAGGAAAAAGAAAGATGCGAGAGAATCTAAAGGGCATTTTTGGGATGAGGTATCTTTATTTATTTATTTTCCCTTTTTTTTCTTTTTATATTTAATAATTGATAGCTTATTGAATTATATTGATAAATAATAACTCATTTTTCGTACTGATAGCTAGCTGATAGCTGATGAATTGTAGCTGATAGTTAATAACTTATTGAATAATAGTCGATAAAAACCTTTTAATATATATTAAATTTATCGACTATTGATTAAATTCATCGTGATCAAAACTTTTGAATATATATTTTTCCTTAATTTTTGTGCCACACTAATTCAAAGGTTTTGATCAAGTTTTGATCACGATGTCCATGAGTGGATATCAAAAATTGTGACACGCAATAATTAAGAAAAAGTATGAGAAAGAAATAGTAGGAGGAGGTATTTGTGATGTGAAAAATTAAATAGGAGAGAGAATATGTGGGAGTAATAGTAAATTGATTGGTGTTGTGAGTACAAAAGTAAAGCAAGAGAGAGAATGAGTGTAAAAAATAGTGTTAAAACTTTGTCATTTTAGATAGCATTCACTCACGTGAACTGGAAGAACAGGAAAATAAGTATCCACCAAGTGGGACGGAGGGAGTTTAATATTTTAACGAATGCAGTAGTAGCTTGTACGAGAATCAATCGAACTATCATCCCAGACTTTTTACTTGGCGCCGTTTTACAAAACATAAATCATTATGAAAGTGTGTAGACATCACACACACATGGCCAAGTCAAAGGTTGACTTAGTTTAGTTTTGTTACTTTCTTATTTGTTTAATTTAAGTTAATTAATATATAGTTTATAATTAATTATACTAACCTACTAATCGAAAATGTGTTTTGTTTAGTTGTGTTTTTGATAATTTTGTAGGACTCTCATAACTTGGAAAAGGAGTCTAAAAGATAAGAATGCTGAAAAGATAAAAGGGATAAAGAAGGTTGAATTGAAGAGATAAAATCCAAGCTTCAGTTATCCACATCTGGAGACTTCTTTGCTATAAATATGAGGATCATTCCTCATTTGAGATACACGATTTTTACAGAGCAATAAGGCTGAAGAATTCTTGCCTGAGTGTGTTTCTGTTTTATGAGAGTAGTTTGGTTATTTTTGTCTTCTCTTAGTGTGTATTCTTTTATTCGATTCAAAAGAAGTTTAATAAGAGAAGTTTTATTGTCTACAACAATTGCTGTAGATAAGTGTTACTTTGGTGTTTTAAATTCGTTTTTAATTTTCATTTCCGCTGCTTTTATCGCTGATACTAGTGCTGATGTGATAGCATCAGGACTCACATCAGGCGTCTATAACTCCCTGTGCACTTCCTAGCCGCTGCATTTCTTTCAATTGGTATCAAAGCGACACTCGACTTCACTGAGTGAGATCCAAGAATTAGTGGTCATTATGGAAGGACACGTGAACTTGAATCAATATCGTCCACCGATTTTAGATGGATCTAACTATGCTATTTGGAAAGCTAAGATGCGTCTCTTCATCAAAGCAATTGATGAACGAGCGTGGCTCAGTATAATTATTCCATGGTCTCCTCCTAAGATCGAAATTAAAAGTAATGAAAAGGGTGAAACCTCAGAAAAAGTCTACAAAGTCAAAAAGGAGGAAGATTGGACCACTGATAAAGTCACCCTTGCTAACTATAATTTCAAGGCTCTTGGTGCTATATCAATTCATGTGGATGAACACATGTTTAGACTTGCAATAAATCAAAATATAGCAAAGACTGCCTTGGATATTTTGCAAGCTCATTGTGAGGGTGATGATAGTGTTAAAGCCACTAGGTTGAAAATTCTCATAACCAAGTTTGAAAACTTGAGGATGAATGATACTGGGGACATAAAAAGCTATTCTGCTAAATTGAGAGAAATCTCAAATGAATGTCTCTCCCTAGGTGAGCCTATATCAAATGCTAGAATAGTTAGTAAAATGTTAAGAAGCTCAAGTATCGATAAATTTAATATTAAAATTGCTGCTATTGAAGAAGCACATGATACTACAACCATGACTTTAGATACTCTTGTGGGTAAGCTAACCATGTTTGAAATGAACACTTCCATTCAGCAACAACATAAAGCTGAGAGTGTTGCTCTTGCTTCTGCTCTCTCTAGAGTATCCACAGTACCAAAAGAGATTGAAAAAATCTCAAATGAAATTGATACTTCAAATTTGAAAACTGAAGATGTTGCCCTTTTAACTAAAAAATTTACATCTTTTCTTAAAAATAAAAGGGACAACAAATTTTCTTCGAAAAAACCAAATACTTTTGAAAAACCAAAGGAGGATACTGAGAGTGGTTTTAAGAAACCTATAAGTTTTACTAAAAACATATCTGAAAATGTTTAATGTAGAGCATGTAAAGGCTTTGGGCATTATGCAAATGAATGTGCCAACACTCTGAAAAAAAAGGGGATGAGCTTTTGTGCGACCCTTAGTGACAGTGAGGACGAAGATGAATTGCTAAACTTAGCAATCATGGAAATCTCGTCTCCAAGTCATGAACATCAATCTGATTTAGCTTCCGATGTTGTTATCTACCATCACATCTTCTGACTCTGTGGTAAACTATTTTAACTCTTCGCCGAATAAGAAAACAGAGAATGAAGAAGAGGGTGATGGAAGTTATCAAGAACTTCTTGATGCTTATGCTGAACTATATGCCAATTGGGAAAAACGTGTAGAAAAGATTACCGTTTTTGAAAAGGTAACTGAGAAACTCTCTACTGAACTTTCAACGTTAAAAAGTGAACTTAAAGAGGTCACTACTGAAAATGACAACCAAAAGGATTCAATAGCTAAACTTGAGGTCATGCTCACTAAACGTGACATTGAACTTGAGAAGACCAAAACGGAACTCATAGAGGCCAAGAAAACATTTGCAAAAATGAATACTGGAAAGGCAACTCTTGATGAGGTTCTAAATGTGGGTTATTTTTCAAAAACTGGTCTCGGCTTTGAATCAATTTTTTTAAAAGAAGGAGAGAGTTCCTCAAAACCTAAGATTCCTCACAATCCTAAATCAACACCCAAGAGGAAGAGATTTGTGTGCCATTACTGCTTCTTACCAGGACACATAAGACCTTTTTGCTACAAAAGAATTCACGATCTGGGAAAGGATGCTCCTCAGATGAGTGGCCGAATGCACTCACTTCACCACTCACATCGCCAGAAAACTGGTTAGTTCGTGTGGATGGAAAAGAAGAGCGAGGAATGCAAGGTAGTTTTTACCTCTCTCAAGAGTCAGTTACCCGAATAGCAAGAAAATGAGCAGACTTGGTCAATCTATCAACAATGACCCAAATGGGTTGTACCCCTTAACTGTTCTTGGCAACCCAGTGACAAAATCCATAGTGATATGCTCCCACTTCCACTCGGGTATAGGTAAATATTGCAACAATCCGCCCGGTCTTTGATGTTCAATCTTAACTTGCTGGCAAACTAAACACCGAGAAACGAATTCTGCTATTTCTCTCTTCATATTATTCCACCAAAATGTATCTCGCATATTTCGATACATCTTTGTACTTCCTGGGTGAACTATAAACTTGAACAATGAGCCTCCTCCATAATTTCTTGTTTAAGCTTAGCATCAGATGGAACACATATCCTTGAGCCATATCGCAGAATGCCCTCTTTATCAATGCGGAACTCCGACTTTTCCCTTTCGTTCAAGTTCTTCGATATGTCCATCAACTCGGCATCACCAGCTTGTGCCTCCTTGATCTTCTCCATCAAGCTTGGAATAACGCTCAAATGTGCCAAATTGCCCTTATCACCTCGAACATTAACTTTCATAGAAAAGGGTTCAACCTTATTCACACCACAACTTCCAGCTTCCATCAGAGATGCCAAACTCCCTTTATGTTTACGACTTAAAGCATCAGCGACAACATTGGCTTTTTCAGGATGGTACAAAATTGTGCAATCATAGTCTTTAAGTAACTCCAACCACCTCCTTTGCCTCATATTTAACTCTTTCTAAGTGAAGATATATTTAAGGCTCTTGTGATCAGTACAAATTTCACATGACTCGCCATACAAATAATGTCTCCAAATTTAAGTGCGAAAACAACAGCAGCCAACTCCAAATCATGAGTAGGATAATTCTTCTCATAATTCTTCAATTGACTTAATGCGTAAGCAATTACCTTCCCATTTTGCATCAACACACATCCAAGGCCACTTAATGAAGCATCGCTATAGATAACAAAACCTCCCGTTCCCGTTGGCAAGGTTAAGATTGGTGCAGACACTAGCCGCCTTTTTAACTCTTGGAAGCTAGCTTCATAATCATCCGTCCACACAAATTTTATATTCTTCTGCATCAACCTTGTCATGGGTGTAGTAACTTTAGAGAAACCTTCCACAAAACGACGGTAATAGCCTGCCAACCCCAGAAAACTCCTCACCTCCGTGACAGTAGTCGGCCGCTCCTATCCCATAACAGCTTCAATCTTTGCAGGATCCACAGAAATGCCATCCTTGGATACCACATGCCCCCAAAAGGCAACCTTCTCTGACCAGAACTCGCACTTCTTGAACTTTGCATACAACTTCTTCTCACGCAGAATCTTAAGAACTAATCTCAAATGCTCTTCATGTTCCTCCCTCGTCTTACAGTATATCAGTATGTCATCAATGAATACAATAACACACCGATCTAAAAACTCCTTGAATACTCTATTCATCAAGTCCATGAAGACAATGGGGGCATTAGTTAACCCAAACGGCATCACCAAAAACTCATAGTGACAGTATCGAGTTTTAAATGCAGTTTTAGCAACATCCTAGTCCTTTACTTTCAACTGGTGATATCCAGAATGAAGGTCTATCTTGGAAAAATAGCATGCTCCTTGCAGCCATCAAACAAATCGTCAATTCTCGGTAGTGGATATTTATTCCTCACAGTGACCCGATTCAGCTCTCGATAGTCAATACACAACCGCATCGACCCATCCTTCTTTTTGACAAACAACACTGGAGCACCCCAAGGGGATGTACTCGGTCGAATAAATCCCTTGTCCAACAACTCTTTCAATTGCTCCTTTAGCTCCTTAAGTTCAGTAGGGGCCATACGGTATGGGGCTTTTGAGATAGGGCTGGTACCAGGTACCAACTCTATAGAAAACTCCACTTCTCGATCTGGAGGAAGACCAGGCAAGTCTTCGGGAAACACATCAGGAAACTCCTCAACAACAGGAAGCGTTTCCAAAGCAACACCTTCTGGACTGTTATCGAGGATACTAGCAATGAATCCTTGACAACCCTTCCCTAAGAGCTTTCGCGCCTTTAGAACAGTGATAATCTTTGGTGTAGTCACTGGCTTAGAACCTTTGAACTTAAATTTTGACTCTCCCTGAACATTGAAGGTCACTTCCTTCTTAAGGCAATCTACCTTAGCATGGTAAGCTGCTAACCAGTCCATACCCAAGATTACATCAAAATCTTGGATGTCCATAATAATAAGATATGCACTTAACACCTTATTTCCCAAGTGCACAGGACAAGCTCTAAGAATGGAGGTTACAGGCACGGACTTTTTCATAGGAGTATCAATAACTAATTCATAGTATAGTTTTTGAGCAGGAAAGTTCAAACGACGAGTAAAATGTGAAGATACTATGGAATGTGTGGCACCAGGGTCTAATAAAGTATATGCATTGCAAAAAAAACTTGAATAGTACCTGCCACCACATCATTAGAAGCTTTAGCATCCCTAGCTGTTATGGCAAAGACTCTTCCTTGCTGCTTAGTCTTTTCTTTATCATCTTCTTTCTTTGCATACCTCTCCTTCAAAGGTTATGGACAGTCCTTTATCTGGTGGCCCACCTTTCCGCAATTAAAACAAGCACCTGTAGTATGATAACATTCCTTATTCATATGCTTACCCCCACAAGTTCGGCACACTACATTGCTCCCATTATTCTGATTCAGATTCTTGTTTGGCTAAAAGCTCCATTGATTGCGGTTATTTTCAATTGCCCTCCTCTTGCCATTGTTAGTACTTTGGTTGCTTGACTGACCACGATCTCGAGTTGAGCTATCATCTACTCCTCTCTTCTTTTCATCCTTAATTCTTCTTTTTAAACTCCATAGATTCTTACTCGACAAGTCGAGCCCGATCCAACACTTCAGCATAAGTAGGGAGCTTCAAAGCAGTTAAGCGATATGCAATTCGCGAGTTCAACCCTCTCTCAAACTTTTGAGCCCTTTGACTCTCATTGTCAAAGAACGCTGGGGCATAGCGTGAGAGTTCTATAAACTTCGCATCATACTCATCCATTGTCATCTCTCCTTGCACCAGGTCTAAGAATTCAACCATCTTCTAATCACGTACAACCGAAGGAAAGTACTTGTTGTTGAATGCTTCAACAAACATGTTCCAAGTATACTCCTCAATTCCTTCTTGCTCAATTCTACGCTTCTCTGCCTTCCACCATTGGTCTGCTTCACCTTCTAGCACGAAGGTGGCCAATGCGACTCTCTGCGCGTCAGTGCACGTCATCGTTTCAAATATCTTCTCCATGTTTTCCATCCAATGTTCTGGTTTGGTTGAACCAGGTGCTCCAGAAAAAGATTTCGGATTAAGTTTCTGGAAACTCATTAGTGGATTGGTGCCTTGAATTGGTGCTACAGGCGGGGTTTGTATTTGAGTCGCTTGCCCCAATCCTGTGACGATAGCTTGAGTCAAACCTTGCAATATTGTAGTCAAAGCATTGTCGGATTGATTAGCTTCGCCATTCACTTCTGGCCCTTGGGGAGCATGACCAGAGCGAACACGCCTTCCACCCCAATGTCCTCCAAACATTATGATCTAATAAATCAAATTTCAAGTTAGTTTAAGCTCAAACTAACGAATAACTAAAATCTTAATTTTATCAAAGGGCATGACTAATTTCATGCAGATAGGTTCTCTACTGATGCTAAGTTAAAATTCTTCTAATCATCACTTTAGTTCTAAAACCTCGGGACCTAAAACCTAAGCTCTGATACCATTCTGTAATGCCCCAAAATCCGGTCCTATTTTCAGGATCCCAAATTTTTGGACGCGTTACTTAATCTAACACAAACTTAATGTTAAATTAACCTCAAGGTTTTATTACATAAATATTTCTTAAACGATACAATGATTCAATCCTATTATTCTAGAGTTACAACTCAGATGACAAAATGCTTTAATTACGAAACATCTTTAACCACAACTAATAATCTTCAAACTTCCAACTAGCTCACCCTAGTCTTCGCTCAACCGTCTAACCTGGAAGGTAAAGAAGAAAAGGAAAGGAATGAGCGAACAATGCTCAGCAAGTTCTTATACGGACCTCTTCGGGTACTAAGAAGAGGTGAACGCAAAACGAATATTCTCAAGAGTACAAAATAACGAACGAAATGAAATATCAAATACAAATTTAACAATTATCAATATGAATTACCAAACGAATAATTAAGGGTTCACACACACACACATATATATAGCATGATCACTTAAGCGGTCCATTGACCTCAATAAACACGAAAACCCACACAGGGTACGAAAAGCTCACAAAGAGCACTAAAGCCCACGAAGAGCACGAATGGCTCACAAAGAGCCTCAAAACTAAGTAGTGTATCCGGAACACCCCACTACTAATCCTCAGTAGTGTAATGCCTTAATAGGCCAAATCAATATACCCCGTCACTACGGGTTGTTTAACTTAATATGATCATGCATAGAACGAAAGGGTAACGAATAAAGATTGCAACTTAAGAAACAAAAAGTGATAACGAATCACAAAATAAGTTTCTCTAGCAAATACAATAATATGAAAATCAATAGTATGAAATTAAAGAAAACAATTTAATTTCACAAAGGTCAACAATGTAGGATTTATTTGAAAGACGTAAGTTCAAAGGAGGCAAAGCAAATGCTAACCAATAGATTAGCTTAAACGTTTCAAAGAAGGTACTTTCCAAGAAAATATAGGAATCCTAACCAAAGAGTCAAGAAAGCAATAAACCTAAAGACGTATAATCACTTACCTGAATTACGCAACTTTAAGAAAAACTTGAACACGTACAAGTCGTCTAAGCTCGTTTCCCAAAATCTAAAATCAAATATAAAGTATTACAATCTATTTATTGATCTCTTTTACTAAATTAAAAGTTTAGAATGATGTTCATTAATAGTTAAGGGTTAATTTATTGATCTCTTTTACCAAGCACATACTATATATATCAGTATAGCACACACACTAACACACCCACCCACACACTCGGCACATACTCACATACTCATTTCATTTTTATTTTATTTTTATACATTCTGCACAGACACATACAAACTGCCAAACACACATCAAGTTACACATCTTTGTTTTACAGTGATACGCATGCACAATTTGGTAGATTGTACACTTTTTACTCACACGACACACACATACAATTCATACACAGACAACCATAAACATAACATACATAAGTATTCAAATCAGCCTTACATTTCACTATTTCATACATCTAAATCAAAGGGAGTATTCTGTAATGAACATAGTACTTACCGTAAAAGTTGTCTAAGCCCTTTATAATCTTCTTAGGTTTCTCTCTCAGCTTTCTTCCTTCAACAGAGACTTCCGCCCACACACTCTCTCACTTTTGTCAAAGTATCATCAGAAATTTGGAATGAGAAACCCATACACAAGGCTCTTATTTATACTAAAGGGATACGTTAATTACAAGGTGGATACATCCACTCTCTATGGGGAATATGAAGGAGGTTCATGAAACTATTAAGTTCATTCCTTATCTTATCCAAGCATAGAATTATTCATAGAATTATCTAGAGTAATAAGATAAAATTAATTTTCTAATTATTAATTAATATTAATTATTTTCTGGTTATTACACCATTGTATTTACAAACTTAATCATGCAAATACGTTTATATCATCCAAAACACTAAATAAGCTTTGCATTTACAGACTTAATCATGTAAAGAGACCAAAAACTCCATCATCCAAAATGTTGTACTGGTTAGTTTTCGTTCCATCTCACAACTACAACTCATACTGAATCTAATCTGCCACTGCAACTAGTAAACTTCATCTTGTGACCTCAACGACTCCACCATAAGTTCCTGTAGTATTCGGTAATACCTCTGCAATCGCTGCACGCATAGATTTATCTTCATCTGTTATTATTATCGAAGGAGCATGCCCAAACATTGATGCAAGCCATGTTTTTAACAACCAGACATATGAACTTATCGTTTCATCTACAAGTAAAGCACACCCAAACATAACTGATTGGTGATGATGGTTAACTCCGGTGAATGGAACAAAAGGCATTCCATAAGGTTAGTTAGATATGTAGCATCAAAGGTCACAACATCTCCAAAATATTTATATGCTAACCTCGACCTTGTATCTGCCCAGAAACAATTTCCCATGCGATTGTTTTCATCTAATTGGATTGAATAAACAAAACCTGAATCTTTGGATTGACATTCCATAAAATAATTATACATCCTTTGTGCATCTCCATCTTTAAGAAGTTCTCTCCTTATGTTTCCTAAATAGTTTTGAACATCTATGAGAGCACAACCAACATTAGCTTCACCACCGGATCCATGACTTAACACAGACATTATCTTTCTCGGAGCAATTCCAGCCTCATTAAGTACATTGATAAGATTTTTTTGAGCAGGTGTTATCTTTCTATGTCCTCGAAGCAAGCCTGTGGTTCTTGGTGTATATAACTCATGGTTATGATCAGTTGTGAACTTGATTACAATCCACTTTCCTGTATCTCTTTGTAGACTAACACCCATCATTGCTTTACATCCAATTCTAATATTTGTTTGATTTCTTTTGGACTTAGAACACTTTTCTTGACTATTTTTTTTTTAGGTTTTACTTCCCTTGAACATGCATAATCTACTGCAATCAATAACTTATGTGACTGTGATAATCGAGTATGGCTTAACTTTATGTCAAATCCGACACGTCTTGCGTATGCCTTGTAACAAGCCTTAGCATCATCTAAGCCATCGAATATCAAGTTTTTACATGGCTCAAGAGGACCACCATGTGAGGAAAAATGTGTTGTGCCCTGTTTTTCAATATTTTTTCTAGTTCCTCCACCATCCATGAGTACTTCTTGTTCTTGCTGCACATGAACACTTTTCTCCGAGTGATTATCAGTCATATTCTTCTTATGTTGATCAAAATCGCTACGCCTAACTGCATGATAATAGAGTGTTGGCATTTTAGCAACTTTGACAAACACCAAATACATTCACATTAACTATATAAATGAAAGTAAATAAAATAAATTTTATAGAAAGATTAATCACGCCCAGATTATGTTTATCGAGGCGACATAATTTTAATAATTTCACTAAATGTAAAACAAAAATGCATATCATGCTATTGTTGAAACCCTTAGTCTGACTATTCATTACAAAGTTCACATTTTTTTATTATTAAAGAAAAAAATCACAATTTTAATAAGCAAAAAAATTGTTATTAATTTATATTATAAATGAAACAAACAATTCTAAATTGCAAACGAGTTGTAGAATACATTTTACACCATTCTTCATCTCAAAAAGAATATATTAAAAAATATGACATTTATTTTGAGATCGGGAGAGTAGTGTTAATTTTAAAAATCGAAAATCAAATAAAGCTAGAATAACTAAAGTTGGATCAACAATTTACCTCCAGGACTAAATAATTTTTCGGGAAAAGCTGTAGATGATCGTTGTCGAAAAATCCAATAGCCGGAGAAGATGAATAGTTGTCGTCGGGAAAAGAAGTGCACGGTTATAACGAAGGAGAGAGATACAACATACTCCTTCTGTTCTATCCTAATCTAAAATAAATATGCTACATTTATCTTTTTTACTTAATCAAGGTCGATTTACACTCAACCACTATAGTTATTATTTGGGTTATATGGGACACGTGTCCTATTTTAAGTGGAATCCATTTATGTGCAATTGACAGCCCATTCGGTAGAAATTTAATCTCAATTTGTCAACACGGTTATAAAACCAAGTATCACCCTCTGAATGATAGGATCTGATCTCTCTCCTCACCTTAAGACTTGTGATATTATAAAAAATAAGAAAAATAGTAATTAAGTTTTAATTCTTGAATTTTGAGTTTTAAATAATAAAGTAAATTATTAAAAAAATAAAATTGTTTTTATTCATATTCTACCAGTAGGGCCATAATTCGATGGGATTTTTTATTTATTCATTGTTAGACACACGCTCAACAAACTTATCGATGGATCTAATGATGAGTTGCTTGTGTTTTTTTTTAAGAAAATATTTATTAACAATCAACAAACATCGGTAGCTCAACCCAAATTATGATTGTACAGACAATCGAAATGCTCGAGAACAAATTCGCCAACTTACTGACAATACATTTCACATGCGCGATAGAGATTAAGGAATTGGCATTTAAAATTGCACTATCAACGTCATGCAACACACGTAGCCTACCTTTGCTGAGGATGTCCATGTAACCAAACCTCTATCTAATGCCTTTACGAATAATGACTTGAGACGTGCAAATACTTCTCCAAGTATCACTTAGACACTGCACAACATTGGCATTCAAAAATCTCTACACAGACAAAATTGAACTTTGAAATCGCGACAAACTTAATATTTTGGGTTGCGATTGGTGTCAAACCTAACATCTCAAACATTTCAACAATAAGGAAAACAAACATTAAACAAAGGCTCTCGAAAAAATGAAGAAAATGCAGAGGCTCTCGACAATGGAGAGAATACAAGGGCTCTCGACAATGGAGAGAAAACAGGGAATCTCGATGAAAGAGAGAAAAAAAAACAAT
Source organism: Adenophora triphylla var. japonica (assembly GCA_022495995.1). Taxonomy (NCBI): domain Eukaryota; kingdom Viridiplantae; phylum Streptophyta; class Magnoliopsida; order Asterales; family Campanulaceae; genus Adenophora; species Adenophora triphylla. The sequence goes on along the minus strand of JAFEMH010000408.1, from coordinate 121,958 downwards.
AAACAAATACATGGAACTACTGATGACTTCACACAATAAGATGAACGCATGCATATGTACAAAAGAGATAGGGAGTTGGGTAAGACCATTATTTATAGATTTCAGCGTGATTTGATCTGCGAGTGTTGATTTCGATTTGTCGATTTCCATTGATGAGGCATTATTATTTATGATATGGGGGCTAGAGACGGTCTAATAAAGAGATTGAGCTTATGAAAATTAAACTTGGAACTAATTTAAGAACAAGAAATAAAAGTTATCTATATATATATATATATATATATAAAGAGAATAGTCTCTAAAATAGGAAATCTAAGTTTTCCCGCCAAAATGGGTTTCCAAATTTAGAATTTGTCTTAGTATTTATTAATCATGTTATTTAATTAATTACACCAGTTCAAATAATGTTTCATATTCTATTTGTTAGTATTCTAGCTATATACATTAAAAATGTTAGTAAAATTAATTTTCAACTTTTTCAGATTCTAAATGTCAAAATTCCTTATGATAAGTTGTATGGTAATATTTTTTTTGTGATACAAAATTCTTGAAATAAATTAGACTATCTGAATTATTGTGTAGATAATCTGCCTTGGATGGAATAATTGATGATATGTTAGGTCTCATCTAAAATTAATGGATAGATATTGTGATTGACAATTTAATCTATATTACATAACGAGTGGTTATTTGGTTGCAATTCTTCCATATTTCATCTCTTAATATTTCTTAAATTTAGGTTACAAACTTACCATTAATTGAAATTCAACTTTTCATATCCCAATATTTAAATTTTTAATTTGTTTTTCACTACAATTGCATGATTCGAAAATTTTAATGAATAAAAATTCATTTAATTAAAAATTTCTAATTTCAATATTCTGAAATGAAATTCAACTTTTCAAATCCCAATTATTTAATTTTAATTTGTTTTCAACTACAAATACATGATCCACTTTTTTTTAATAAAAAGACAAAAATTTATTTAATTGTACATGCTGCTAATATAATCTAAGAGACTTTTGATATATTGATTGATTCCCTTTTCCATTCTTGATCCATCTCCCTCCTTTATTCGGAGTAATATCATTAAATTTAATACGAACTTTATGTATTCTAATTTTTAATTGAGACATAATAAATTTCAAAGTTGCCTATAAATATTAAATCCAAAAACTCAATTGCAATTAACAAATTAAGAACAACCATGTTCCATCATTAGGCCAAAAACAACCACAAAAGGTCCATCATCAGCGGAGACGTTAAAGTTGGGTGAGAAGAAACAACCATCAGGTGGAACGACAATACAATGATGGTGTAGAAGCAAGGTGAGGCAAGGCGTGATGGAGGTGGAGAGACTTTTAAGTTTATAAATGAGAAACAAGGGAGAGAGAGAGAGAGTTTTCAATATACAAATGATTTTTGAAATTGAAAGAGAGATGTGTAAAGAGACATGCTTTTGATATAGGAGGCATTTTGAAGGTGAATTTTTGTTCCTTTTGTTTTACTAAATTCCATAATTACTTTCTAAATTTACTCTAACCACCATTTCAAATTGTGAAACGTGATAGGATAGGAAGATGGTTAAAGGAAAGTGTTCTAGGTCTATTTGTTTTTCTCCCAATTTATTTGTTTTTCTTCGTTCTTTTCTACTTCGTTTAGTTTTTTATTTATCTTTTTTTTACTTTTTTATTTATTTTTTATTGTCGGACTTATTATTTTTCAATAATCAATAGCATCTTCTTAAAAGATTATAGCATCTTTTATTTAATATAATTATATTTTAAATATTAGTATTTATATAATAATAATAATTAAATTTTATGATATAATAATGTATTGACAAAAGCTTAATATGAAATAAATATTTTTTTTTTGTACATGAAAAATAGTTTGTTTGTTATTTTGTAAGGAGAGATGAATAGTTTTATGAAGTTCAAGAAAATTGAATATGGAGAAATAATGAAAAAATATAGATGTAAAATAAATTCAAGAAACTCTATTGGTTGATTTGAAGAAGGAGGAGAGAAAACAGTTTTTTATTTAGCAGTAAAATATATTTTACGTTTAATAAATGGATTAGTAAGAGGATGAAATAAAAAGATTTTTTTTTTGAAAACCTCAAAATGAGTATGACAAAGTGAGTCTCATTAATTAAAAAAATCTTATTAATTTTGAAATTTTAAGTGAAACACCTAAAATAATATTTGTTTTTTGCAATTTCAAATGAGATGTAGGGAGTATATAGTTAATTGCATATAAGATATAAGTATTATGAATTTCTATCATTCTTATTAATAATATTTCCTTTTTCTTTTAGCACATAAGAATTTATAATATATTGAAAAAAATCTATAGTATAAGTAATACTTATGATTTTATTTATTTAAGTAATACCATTAATATTTAATTATATTATTATTATTGTTTTACATATTTTTCGTGCATCGCACGGGTGCAATAATAGTTATTAACAAAGGGAAGAAAGAGGAGTGGTGTAGGGAAAATGGAGGAACTTGGAAGAATTGATAGTGTGAGCACCCCAACCCGGGATCTAACGCGTGTCCCGAGCTTGAGAAGCCCAAAATAAGAAAATCCATCGTAAATTTTTAAAACTTTTATTTCACTTTAAAAGAAAACCAACTCTCAATCTTCCAAAATAAAGTCAACTGATAATATCTCCACTCGGAGGGATTTCAACAAATACTTCAATAAACCATAACCTGATCAATTACATTGAAAACCCTGATTAACATTGTTTAACAAAAGAGTTTTCCATACAACTTATAAAAGAGTAATACTTAAATAGGACTCCCGACAACCTACTCATATACTTATCTTGACAAGTCCCAAAAGCAAGAGTCCAAACTCTTTCCCCGGCCTCACTGGTTCAGTCACCTGTCTCAGCACAATCTAAAACAGTAAAAGGGAAGGGGTGAGAATGAATCTCAATAAGCTATTATGAATGCAGCAAGATGCCAAACAAGATGCAACACATAGCATGGTCGCACATAACACATTATGAAAGCGATAAATACCTTACGTTACCTTATTTTATATTTCCCGTCTGAACAATATGTCGTACAACGTGGGAGTAAAATTCCGCTCTTTGGTGAACTGCCCCCAAGCACATTCACCGCTTTTAGGACTCATACCCCAGAGATCCATATAAGGAAAGAATATACTTATATGACCCTTTTTCAGAGTATCATATAATATCGCCGCTACCTGTAAAGCTTTTGGCTTAATACAGAAGCATTCCACCAACTCCAAAATCGCAGCTGACTGTAAGGCTTTTGACTCAATACAGAAGCTAGCACTCCCACTCTGTGGCCACAGAGGGGCCGGTTACAGGTATGATGAACCTTCAATCACTTATAGAACAAATCCATAGTTGATTGAATTCCATTATACCCCCGAATCACATATAATACAACACGTTCAAGCACATAATAGATACTTGAAATAAATCCATCAAAGGGATAAGAATATAACAACATGGTAATGTATACTCATGTTAAATCAATATTATAGTGCAACAATCATTTAATACACTATGCATAATACCATCAATGAATATGAATTCAAGTAAGTTAACAATATAGTCACATAATCCACACTTGGAATACAATATAACAACACGCCAATTAATCCACACTTGGGATACAATAGGACAACAAGCCACATAATCCAAACTTGGGATAACAATGCCACAATATGATAAATACACGTTTCCAATTAGCACAATAGTGTAACCTATAGCTTCTACACTATTTCAACTAACCACCAAGGATATGGAAGCAAGTAAGGTCACCATGTACCATAAACCATTCCTACGAAGTCATTATACAACCTTGAAATACCTTAATAAAAGTTCAAGGTCAAATTCCCAAGTTTGAACCACTTCGAAGAAGTTACGAATCAAGCTTATCAATCATCTTCCGAACAATATTTAAACTACTTTCATAATTATATTTTGACCAAGGAAGATACCGTTGTATAGCTAAAATTTTCTACTACAATGATAGTTAAAGAGGGTTCAATTATACACTAAGTTGAATGGGTTTCTACGGCTTAGAAAGGGCTTCAGAAGTGGCAGTATAGGGCACGACTCGTGCCCATTGCATATCCCTCAGAATCATTCGTCCCTCAATGGTCACGACTTGGGCTTACTCTGTCGAACGACTCGTCCCTCCTTGGGCACGACTCGTGCTCTATGGCACGACTCGTGCCACGACCAAAAATCAGACATCAATAACAGAACTTCAACAGCAACACCAAAACCCAAATAACCAAAACCAGTTTTCTCTATTTTGAGAACATCAAAAGGCTTACTACTTCTCTAAATCTCATATCACCATTTCCATCAAATTAAGGTAGAACTAAATCTCCTAATCCTTAGTTAATTTTACCCATTATACTACTACATTCAATGTTTAACATCCTTCCTTCAACCTAATTCATTCCCTTTTTCTCTTTATCAAATTTTCATGAACAACATCACTAATTTTTTTGGTTATTAACTAATTTCTCCACTCCAAGAAAGTGTTCCAACATATCAACAACCATTATATCATCCCTCATTCAACTTAGACCACCCTTCTATAACTAAAAGTAATTCCACCTTTGCAACAATCATTTTAACTCAATTAACATTATTTAAAATACCCAAAATTCTTTCCTTTCAACAACATATTCAATAACACATAAAATGAGTAATTAATAGAAAGAAGTCATAATAACTTACTTTAGCAATATGAGGTGAAACCACGATTTTTCTAGCTTGATGTGTTCCCCTCAATTCCACGAACACGAAAGTACACCCGGATCATCAAATGGAGAAGAATTGGATTTATTATGATTTTTAGAAAGAAAGGAAGTGTAACGACCCTAACCCTAGGCAATATTTTAGCATCATATTATATGCTTTTATTATTTATTTTTAATATTTTGTGTTCATTTTATATCCTTGACTTATATTAGGATGAAATGATTGGGAAATAAAATAAAGTTCATGGGGGAAGTATAATAATTGACAATAAATAAATTAGTGTAGTTAGGATTTCATGGTGTAGAGAAAGGAACACTACTACATTTCTGAGCTAATGTAACGCCAATTTTCGTTGCATTAGGGCCCAAAAATCGTTACATTAGGCCTAATGTAATGCCAAATGGCCGTTGCATTCTCTTGCGTTACATTAGGTCTAATGCAACGACAGAGTAAGCTAATGTAACGCCAGATCTTTGGCGTTGCATCAGGTAAATACCTGATGCAACGCCAATTTTAAAACTCTATGAACACCTAATGCAACGCCAAAAAGTAGATGAGTACCTAATGCAACGCCAATTTAAAAAGTAGTTGAATACCTAATGTAACGCCAAAAAGTAGATGAGTACCTAAAATATATTACAAATTTTCACAATTTTATTAATTTTTTTAATTTTCTTTTTTCAATATTTTTTATTTTTGATATACCAAATTACCGACGGATATTTTCGTTAAGCTAATTTGATATTTTTTATTAAAAAAAATTATATATCTATATATATATATATATATATATATATATATATATATATATATATATATATATATATATATATATATATATATATATATATATATATATATATATATATATATATATATATATATATGGAGTATAATTTTTTATAAATATTTTTAAATCAGTCCCTTAAGTTCTATTATTCTCAAATTAATCACTTAAATTTTATTTTTCTAAATTAAATTTTATTTTTCTTAATCAGTCCATTAGATTTTATTTTTCTCAAATCAGTTCATTAGATTTTATTTTCTTCAAATCAGTCCCTTAGGTTTTACTTTCCTCAAATCAGTCCTTGATATATTCCTAGAGTCACCCTTTAGGCCCCTAAACTTCTCTTATACCACATCCACCACCTGCCACCATCAACCACCACCTTCAATTGCTGAAAAAAGAACAAGAAATATATACACATTCATTAGCAATTATAAACAAAGACACAAAATCAGATCTGGGCAAAATCAATGAGGGAGAAAGTGGCCTGTGATTTGTCCTATCCATCTGATAGACAGCAAGCTTCAGCTAATAATAGGAATAAAGTTGCATATGCGCCGGCACAAGTGAAACAAAACTGTGGAATGATGTAGTAATTAATAATAATCCATAGGCTGATGGAGCAAATGCGATTAAGAAGCAGAAGACTGGTCCTTTTTACTGGAGCAAATTAATGTAAACTCCTGCCGGAGACAAAACTCCAGATTAATTTGCTTTGGTGGCGGTATTTGATTTGGTGGAGGGCGACGGCGGTGGTGGGTAGAAGGGGTAGGGATGAAGACGGCCGGTTAATTTCCAGATTCCGGGCTCCAAATCAACGCCGACCGGTTGGGGAGAGAGAGAAGACGGCGTTGGGGGAGAGAGAGAAGAAGACGGCGTTGGTAAAATGTGAATCATTGGATTCAACTTAAATGTGTTATTATAAATGGCTAAGATGGAGATCCATGTGAAAGACAATGAATTAATAATAAATGATAATAATGATAATTAATTTTTTTTTGAAAAAATATTTAATTTATTTAAAATCTAATAAAATTATTTAATAATAATAATTGTATAATAAATATAAACGCTTAGTACTACAATAATATTTAGTAATAGCATAATAATAATTGATATAAAAAATAACTAATAATAATAATAATTTAAACTATAAAATAATATTATGCCTAATATCAATAATAATAATAATATTAATAATAACTAGTAATAATACATAATATCAAAAAAGTAAATTTTTTTATATTATATACTTTTATTGTTAATTATTCAATTAAATAATTGAATATATTAATAATTATTATTATATAATTAATAATAATAATGTTATTAATTAATAATAATACTCATTAATTTAATAATTTAAACTTCTAATAAATATTAATATACCTAAGTAATAATTGATATAAATATTTAGTTAATTTCTAACTTATTTTATATAGATTTTTTTAAAAACTTCCTTGCCAAAAAAAAGTCTAAAATATTTATCTCAATTCAAAAAAAAAATTTAAAAATAATAATACTTAATAATAATATTAATAATAACTAGTAATAATACATAAAATCAAAAAAGTAAATGTTTTTATATTATATACTTTATTGTTAATTATTCAATTCAATAATTGAATATATTAATAATTATTATTATATAATTAATAATAATAATGTTATTAATTAATAATAATACTCATTAATTTAATAATTTAAACTTCTAAGAAATATTAATATACCTAAGTAATAATTGATAGAAATATTTAGTTAATTTCTAACTTATTTTATATAATTTTTTTTAAAAAAAAACTTCCTTACCAAAAAATGTCTAAAATATTTATCTCAATTCAAAAATAAACTAAAAAAAAATAATTATACTTTTAAAATATTAATAATACTTATAGGGTATAAGGTATATGGTATAAGGTATAGGGTATAGGGCATAGGGTATAGGGTATACCCTATACCTTATACCTTATACCCTATACCCTATACCCTATAGGGTATACGGTATACCCTATGTCCTATGCCATATACCTTATACCCTATGCCCTATACCCTATATCCTACAGGGTATACCCTATACCTTATAGGGTATACCCTATACCCTATAGGGTATATCCTATACCATATACCCTATGCCCTATACCTTATATCCTATACCCTATAGGGTATGCTCTATGTCCTATACCTTATACCCTATACCCTATATCCTATAGGATATACCCTATACCCTATAGGGTATACCCTATATCTTATACCCTATACCCTATAGGGTATAGGGTATAGGGTATAGGATATAGGATATAGGTTATAGGGTATAGTGTATAGGGCATAGGGTATAGGATATAGGATATAGGGTATAGGATATAGTGTATAGGGTATAAGGTATAGGGTATAGGGTATAGGATATAGGTTATAGGGTATAGGGTATACCATATACCCTATACCCTATAGGGTATGCCTTATGCCCTATACCTTATACCCTATACCCTATAGGGTATATCCTATACCTTATACCCTATACCCTATAGGGTATAGTGTATAGGGTATATGGTATAGGTTATATGATATAGGTTATAGGGTATAGTGTATAGGGCATAGGGTATATGGTATAGGATATAGGGTATAGGGTATAGTGTATAGGGTATAGGGTATAGGGTATAGGATATAGGTTATAGGATATAGTGTATAGGGTATAGGGTATAGGGCATACCCTATACCCTATACCCTATACCCTATACTTTATACCATATACCATATACCCTATACCTTATACCTTATACCTTATACCCTATACCCTATACCTTATACCCTATACCCTATGCCCTATACCTTATACCCTATACCCTATAAGGTATGCCCTATGCCCTATACCTTATACCCTATACCCTATATCCTATAGGATATACCCTATACCCTATAGGGTATACCCTATACCTTATACCCTATACCCTATAGGGTATAGTGTATAGGGTATATGGTATAGGGTATAGGGTATAGGGTATAGGGTATAGTGTATACGGCATAGGGTATAGGGTATAGGGTATAGTGTATAGGGTATAGGGTATAGGGTATATGATATATGGTATAGGGTATAGGGTATAGGGTCTAGGATATAGGTTATAGGGTATAGTGTAGGGTATAGGGTATAGGGTATAGGATATAGGATATAGGTTTAGGGTTTAGGGTTTAGGGTTTTGGCGTTGCATTAGTAATTTAGCCGTTACATTAGAAAAATCTAATGTAACGCTGAGATCATAGCCGTTGCATTAATCAAAATGTGCCGTTACATTAGCTCTGACATTGCATTAGACTCGTTACATTAGCTCTGGCGTTGCATTAGATGCGTTACATTAGCTCTGGCGTTGCATTAGATGCGTTACATTAGCTCTGGCGTTGCATTAGCCATTACATTAGCACTGGCATTGCATTAGATGCGTTACATTAGCTCTGGCGTTGCATTAGATGTGTTACATTAGCTCTGGCGTTGCATTAGATGCGTTACATTAGGTCAGAAATGTAGTAGTGGAAGAAAAGGGGTTAATTGCATTTCTTGAACATTTAGGGGCTTTATTGTAGGATGTGGAAAACCATTAAATTAATTGGGAATGGGGGGCCATGACTTCCCCCTTATTTCCCTCACCTTTCCTTCCCATTAGTCAAAAGCCTACCACTCCTCCCATACTTCCTCCATCCTCCCCATTTCACCTCATCATTCTCTCTTCCTTCTTCCCAAGAATTTCCATGGAAGTTCCTCCATGGAAGCCTCTCCTTCCAAGTTTCTAGCAAGACCAATTCTTCTCCATTTTCCAATCCAATTGTACTTTTGTGCTTGGTGCATCTAGGGGAGTTTATCAAGCTAAGAAGATCCTCATTTTATCCTAATAATCTAAGGTAAGTTATTATGACTTCTTTCTAAATATTGCTCACTTTATGTGTTTATGAATATTTTGTGGAAATAAAATGATTGTGGTATTTTTGAATGATGTTATTTGAGTAAATGGTTATTTAAGATTGAATTGATTTTAGTTATGAGATGGGGGTTTAAGTTGAAGGAATGAGAGTATAATGAGTGTAAGATGTTAATGACCTTAATGGAGTTAGTGTATGTGATTATATACATCTTACTTTGATTTGGGAAAGATTATGAGTTTATTTAATTTGGATAGAAAGAAGTAGAAAAAGGGCTTAGTATACTTTTAATGATGTGAGTTATTATGGTCTTCTCTGCTATTTAATGTTCATGAACTATTTGGTGTTGTTATTGTTATTAAAATGGTTAATTGATGCTTTGGGAAACCTTCTTGGAGTTGAGAAATTGATTAATGTTATAGAATGATGTTGTGGTTTAAGGAAGATGATCAAGAGTGTAAGAAAGTGGGTTGAGTTAGATTAAGAAGGTTAAACTTGAAATGTGGTAGTGAAATGGGTGGAGAATTTAGTGGTAAATGATCTAGGGTTATATTATTTGGGGTTTAAATGATTTAGAATGAGGTTTGAAAGTTAGAAGATCCTTTTGGTATTTATAAAAATAAGAAAGATTTTAAAAGGGAAAAAGAGTATATGTAAAAAGGGACTTGAAATCTGAGAGTGCTGGAAATCCCTCTTGGGCGGTCGCCCATAGGCCCTTGTGCGGCCGCCCAACACGGCAGTAGTATGCACCCTTTTGAAACCCTTCTTGGGCGGTCGCCCATGGTGACTTGGACGGTCGCCCATGTCACCAGAACCCTCCCAGTTTCCTTTCTTGCTGATTTTCACCAATAATCTCGTGGCATGACTCCCAACCATTATAAGTTAGTAGAACCTAATCCAACCCGGATATGAATTAATCATTTTTAACCTAAGTTAAAGTAGAATATCTTGGCTAGGCCATGATGTCTTATTTGGTCAAAATGAAATTGTGGGAGTAGTTAAATATTGTTCGGAAAATGGTGGATAAGCTTGCTTAGTAACTTCACCAAAGTGGTTCAAACTTGGGAAGTAGGTCTTGCACTTTTATTAAGATTATCCAAGGTTGAGTAATAACTTCGTAGAAATGGTTTATGGTTCAGGGTGGCCTTACTTGCTCCCATACCTTGGTGATTAGTTGAATAGTGTAGAGGCTATAATTACACTATTGTGTTGGTTAGGAATGTATGTGTGTTACATCGTTGTACTATATTCCCAGTGTGGATTATTTGACATATTGATATATTGTATCCCAATTGTGGATTATCTGGCATGTTGATTATATTGTATCCCGGTGTGGATTATGTGGTTATATTGTTACCTTAATTGAATTCATATTCATTGATGGTATTATGCTTAGTGTATTAAATGAATGTTGCACTATAGTATTGATTTAACATGAGTATATTTTACCATGTTGTTATATTATTATCCATTTTGTGGATTTTATTTCAAGTATCTATTATGTGCTTGAATATTATATGTGATTCGGGGGTATAATGGAATTCAATCAATTATGGATTTGTTCTATAAGTGATTGAAGGTTCATCATACCTGTGACCGTCCCCTCTGTGGCCACAGAGTGGGAGCGCTAGCAACAGTATTGAGCCGAAGCCTTACGGTCATTGCGATTTGGTGATTAGGTGGAATGCTTACGTATTAAGCCAAAAGCCTTACGTATAGCGGCGATATTATATGGTACTCTTATTAAAGGGTCATATAAGTATCTGATTTTCTTATATGAATCTCTGGAGTATGAGTCCTATAAGCGGTGAATGTGCATGGAGGCAGTTCATCAAAGAGAGGAGTTTTACTCCCACGTTGTACGACTTATTGTTCAGACGGGAAAGGTAAAATGAGGTAACGTAAGGTGTTTACCGCTTTAATAATGTGCTATGTGTAACCATGCTATGTGTTGCATCTTGTTTGGCATCTTGCTGCATTCATAATAGCTTATTGAGATTTATTCTCACCCCTTCCCTTTTATTGTTTTAAATTGTCTTTGAGACGGTGGTGAGCCAGTGAGGCCGGGGAAAGAGTTTGGACTCTTGCTTTTGGGATTTGTCAGGATAGGTATATGAGTAGGTTGTCGGGAGTCCTATTTAAGTATTACTCTTTTACAAGTTGTATGAAAAACTCTTTTGTTAAACAATGTTAATTTGGGTTTTCAATGTAATTGATCAAGTTATAGTTTATTAGAATATTTGTTTAAATTCCTCCGAGTGGAGATATTATCAGTTGATTTTATTTTGGAAGTTTGAGAAGTGATTTTCTTTTAAAGTGAAATAAAAGTTTTTAAAAATTTAAGATAGGTTTTCTTAGTTTGAGCTCCTCAAGCTCGGGACACGCGTTAGGTCCCGGGTTGGGGTGCTCACAGTTAGTATCAGAGCTTAGTTTAGAGGTCAAGGGTAGATGTCTAAACTAAGGGGGAATGTGTGGTAATTGACGCCGAGTGTTTAATGCAGGAGTTCGTTCTAATGGCCGGAAGCAATGATGATCAGCGAAAGGTTCTAGAAAATGAAGGAGATATGGGTCTAGGCGGAATTCAGAATGAAGAGATGATGAAATTATTCAGGTTGTTTGTACAAAATATGGAGACTAGAGGATCAATTCCGAATCAACCGGAGGGATGTCAAAGTGATGAATTGGAAAGGTTTGTGAAGATGAATCCACCGAGTTTTAATGGATATCCGGATTCGTTAAGGGCAGAAAAATGGTTAGCAGAAATGAACAAAATCTTTGAGGTTATGGAGAGTCGCAACGAAGAGAAAGTTAGATATGTCGTTTTCAAACTTGAAGGTCCAGCTGATCAGTGGTGGCAGATTTTGAAGGGAAGTTGGGAGCGGGATCATACACCCCAGACTTGGGATAATTTCACCCAGCAGTTCGAGGATTATTTCATTTCAATGGTTACAAGGGATAAGAAGGAGATTGAATTCTTAGGACTAAATCAAGGGAACATGACGGTGAATCAGTATTCAGTCCGGTTTGAGGAATTAGCAAGGTGTTGCCCTCATTTGGTATCGCATGAAGCGAGAAGAGTTCATAGGTTTGTAAAAGGTTTGAGGATTGAGTTTAGAAAGAAATTATTGATTGATAGCTTCACCAATTATCAGACAGCCATAGATAGAGCATATAAGATCGAGAATGACATTGAGGAAAATAGTGGAAAATCGGAAAGTGGGATTAGAAATAAATCAAAGTATCTAGGACAAGGATCCAAAATCACTTGAGGACAGCCAAGGGCTTTAACTTCAGGAAGTGTGAGAGGGGAACTTGTTGTAGCTTCTTCGTCTAGGCCAATATCCAAACAGTATGGGATGATTTGTAAATTTTGCAAGAAGGTTGGACATACCGAAGATCTGTTTTGGAGTAAGCAAGGCAAGTGTATTAATTGTGGAGCAATGGGACACTTTAGGAGGAATTGCCCAAGGTTGCAGCGGGAACGAGCTTCAAGCAGCGGTCAGCCGGGTGGACAACAAAGAGGTGGTACGAAAAGAGATAATGAAGGGAAACCAAAAGAGAAGGTCTAAGGTCGAGTATGCGTTTCGGGTCCAGGAGAGATAGATCCCTCAGAGGTCACTAGAGGTATATTTCCTGTCTCAGAAGTTAGGGGTCATATTCTTCTAGATCATGTTCCATATCATTATGTGTGGCATAGCATTTTGCTTCTATGTGGCATACATTACTTGAGATTTTGTTTTATTATTAGAGGATTCTGCTCTTATGAGAAGATACCTCGAATCTCCTTTGGTTTACCACGGTGGTGATGTGGTTATAGCTGGGCATGTATTGCCAGTTGATTTGGTATGATTACCGATTTGTAATTATGAGATATACTTGATCTAGATGGGTAAGTAGTTGTTGTGCATTGGTAGACTATCATAAGAAGTGAGTCTCCTTTTCTGTGCCTAAATTGCTTACATTGGTAATTGATACAGATGAACCTTTATGTGGTATACTTGTTATATATGTGTTAAAGGCATAAAATTTTGGTTAAAAGTGTGAAGGGTATTTGATATGTGTTAGACTTGCATAAGAAGTCTTTCCAGAAATTTTATGTGCTAGTTGTGAGTAGATGGTAATTGTGTTTCCATCAAAGTATCTCATGTGTTGATTCTAAGTATGATAATCAGAATTTTAATCCTTATCTTGACGGCTTTATGGTAGTTATGACTGATGACCTCTTTGGTTATTTGAAGTTACGAGAGGATCATGAAGATCAATTGTGAGTTGTGTTATTTGCCTTTAGTGGGAATTCATAGTTTGAGAAGTTTAGCAAATGTGAGTTGGCTCGCGAAGATTGTACATTTTGGGTTTTATAGTCTTAAGCCTGAAGGTTACAATGGATCTTGCAAGGATTGAGTCCGTGATCTTTGGGTTGGCAAGTGTTATCGAAATTTTTTAGGGAATTCTTGAGAATTGTAAAATCATTGATTTAGTTAACTCTAAAGAATATATAAATGGTGTAGAATGTAATAAGGATGAATCATACTGATAGAGATGGAGAATAGATTGGCTATAGATCCGATCCTTACCTTACCTAGTGGATGTGAGGACTTTGTGAAAATTTTAGGCGTGTATTAAAGGGAGATTAGGTTGTAATATTATGCAAAATGGGAAAGTGATAGCGTATGTTTCGAGGAAGTTAACTTAGATAAGGCGGAATTTTCTTATCCTCTACTCTGGAGTGGCTGCAATTGTGTTGCGTTATTTAAGTAGGAACCTTATCTTTTTGAAGCTCCCTTTGAGAGTTGTTACTGATCCTAAGAGTTTGAAGAATTTAGTTACTTGAAAGGAAGAGATTAGAAGACTATCTAGATTCTTGAAGAATAGGTGGTGTATTGTGTTATGGACTTCCTTTCAACTTGAGGAGTCTAATTAACCTTAGCGAGTTGTGTATAATAGCAGTTTTAGTTTAGCATTGAAGTGGTTCTGTGTGAAGCTTGGTATGGAAAAAAAATTATTTGCATGATTCCTCGTTTGTATGGAGTTCTCTCACTAATGATGATTAGACGGATTGGACTTATGCGGAAGAACCGTTGAGAATTATTAGAATTGTAGTTTAAGGAATTGAAATCCTAGAGTATTCGGGTTGTAAAAATGTATAGAAGAATCATGCCGTTAAAGAAACTATGTGAAAGTTGTAATTTGAAATGCGTGAGAGGTAACCTTTGTTATTGATCCTAAAGGTAAGCAAGTTTAAAATTCGGGATGAATTTTCTTTAAGGGGGAGTGAGTGTAACGACCCTAACCCTAGGCAATATTTTAGCATCATATTATATGCTTTTATTATTTATTTTTAATATTTTGTGTTCATTTTATATCCTTGACTTCTTATATTAGGATGAGATAATTGGGAAATAAAATAAAGTTCATGGGAGAAGTATAATAATTGACAATAAATAAATGAGTGTAGTTAGGATTTCATGGTGTAGAGAAAGGAAGAAAAGGGATTAATTGCATTTCTTGAACATTTAGGGGCTTTATTGTAGGATGTGGAAAACCTTTAAATTAATTGGGAATGGGGGGCCATGACTTCCCCCTTATTTCCCTCACCTTTCCTTCCCATTAGTCAAAAGCCTACCACTCCTCCCATACTTCCTCCATCCTCCCCATTTCACCTCATCATTCTCTCTTCCTTCTTCCCAAGAATTTCCATGGAAGTTCCTCCATGGAAGCCTCTCCTTCCAAGTTTCTAGCAAGACCAATTCTTCTCCATTTTTCAATCCAATTGTACTTTTGTGCTTGGTGCATCTAGGGGAGTTTATCAAGCTAAGAAGATCCTCATTTTATCCTAAAAATCTAAGGTAAGTTATTATGACTTCTTTCTAAATATTGCTCACTTTATGTGTTTATGAATATTTTGTGGAAATAAAATGATTGTGGTATTTTTGAATGATGTTATTTGAGTAAAATGGTTATTTAAGATTGAATTAATTTTAGTTATGAGATGGGGGTTTAAGTTGAAGGAATGAGGGTATAATGAGTGTAAGATGTTAATGACCTTAATGGAGTTAGTGTATGTGATTATATACATCTTACTTTGATTTGGGAAAAATTATGAGTTTATTTAATTTGGATAGAAAGAAGTAGAAAAAGGGCTTAGTATACTTTTAATGATGTGAGTTATTATGGTCTTCCCTTCTATTTAATGTTCATGAACTATTTGGTGTTGTTATTGTTATTAAAACTAAATCAACGATTTTTCAATTCTCAAGGATCCCTTGACAATTCCCTCGGTAGCACTTTCCAACCCAAAGACCACGGACTCAATCCTCGTAAGATCCATGATAACATCCGAGCTTAAGACTACAAAACCCAAAATTCAAAATCTTCTTGAGCCAACTCATGCTTGCTAAGCTTATCAAACAATGGCCTCTCACTAAAGACAAATAACACAATTCGTAAATGATCTTCATGATCCTCTCGGAACTTTAATTAAACAAAGAGGTCATCCATCATAATTACCATAAGGTCATCAAGATAGGGATTAAAATTTCGGCTTATCATACTCAGAACCAACACATGGGATACTCTGATGGAAGCACATTTACCATCTACTCACAACTAGTACATAAAATTTTTGGAAAGACATCTTATGCAATTCTAACACATACCAAATATCCTTCACACTTTTAACCAAAAACTCCACCTTTAATGCCTATATATAACAAGAATTCCACATAAAAGTTTATCAGTATCAAATATCAATATAAGCAAATTAGGCATAGAAAAGGAGACTCATTATTATGATAGTCTACCAATACCCAACAACTACTTAACCATCCAGGTCAAGTATATCTCATAATTACAAATCGGTAATCATACCAAATCAACTGGCAATACATGCCCAGCTATAACCACATCACCATCGTGGTAAACCAAAGAAGGTTCGAGGTACTCTCTCATAAGATAAGAAACCTCTATCACATAAGATAATCTCAAGCAATGTATGCCACATAGAAGCAAAATGCTATGCCACACATAATGATATGAACATGATATATAAGAATATGACCCCCTAACTTCTGAGACAGGGAATATACCTCTAGTGACCTCTGAGGGATCTATCTCTCCTGGACCCGAAACACATACTCGACCATAGACCTTCTCTTTTGGTTCCCCTTCGTTATCTCTTTTGGTACCACCTCTTTGTCATCCACCTTGCTGACCGCTGCCTGAAGCTCGTCCCCGCTGTAACCTTGGGCAATTCCTCCTAAAGTGTCCCATTTCTCCACACTAAATACACCTGCCTTGCTTACTCCAACACTGATCTTCGGCATGACCAATCTTCTTGCAAAATTTACAATTCATCCCATACTGTCAGGATATTGACCTAGATGAAGAAGCTACAACAAGCTCCCCTCTCATACTCCCTGAAGTTGAAGTCCTTGGTTGTCCTCTAGTGATTTTGGATCCTTGTCCTAGATACTTTGGTTTATTTTTAATCCCACTTCTGGATCTTCCACTATTTTCCTCATTGTCATTCTCGACCTTATATGCTCTATCTATGGCTGTCTGATAATTGGTGAAACTATCAATCAATAATTTATTCCTAAACTCAATCCTCAAACCTTTTAGAAACCTATGAACTCTTCTCGCTTCATGTGATACCAAATGAGGGCAACACCAAGCTAATTCCTCAAACCGGACTGAATATTGACTCACCGTCATGTTCCCTTGTTCTAGTCCTAAGAATTTGATCTCTTTCTTGTCCCTTGTAACCATCGAAATGAAATAATCCTCGAACTGCTGGGTGAAATTATCCCAAGTATGGGGCGTATGATCCCGCTCCCAACTTCCCTTCAAAATCTGCCACCACTGATCAGCTGGACCTTCAAGTTTGAAAACGGCATATCTAACTTTCTCTTCGTTGGGACTTTCCATAACCTCAAAGATTTTGTTAATTTTCTCTAACCATTTTTCTGCCTTTAACGGATCCGGATCTCCGTTAAAGCTCGGTGGGTTCATCTTCACAAATCTTTCCAATCCATCACTTTGACATCCCTCAGGTTGATTCGGAACTGATCCTCTAGTCTCCATATTCTGTACAAACATCCTGAATAATTTCATCATCTCTTCATTCTGAATTCCACCTATACCCATATCTCCTTCATTTTTTAGAACCTTTCGCTGATCATCATTGCTTCCGGTCATTAGAACGAACTCCTGCATTAAACACTCGGCGTCAATTACCACACACTCCCCCTTAGTTTAGATATCTACCCTTGACCTCTAAACTAAGCTCTGATACCAACTGTGAGCACCCCAACCCGGGACCTAACGCGTGTCCCGAGCTTGAGAAGCCCAAACTAAGAAAACCCATCGTAAATTTTTAAAACTTTTATTTCACTTTAAAAGAAAGCCAACTCTCAATCTTCCAAAATAAAGTCAACTGATAATATCTCCACTCGGAGGGATTTCAACAAATACTTCAATAAACCATAATCTGATCAATTACATTGAAAACCCTGATTAACATTGTTTAACAAAAGAGTTTTCCATACAACTTATAAAAGAGTAATACTTAAATAGGACTCCCGACAACCTACTCATATACCTATCCTGACAAGTCCCAAAAACAAGAGTCCAAACTCTTTCCCCGGCCTCACTGGTTCGGCACTGTCTCGGACAATCTAAAACAGTAAAAGGGAAGGGGTGAGAATGAATCTCAATAAGCTATTATGAATGCAGCAAGATGCCAAACAAGATGCAACACATAGCATGGTCGCACATAACACATTATAAAAGCGGTAAACACCTTACGTTACCTCATTTTACCTTTCCCGTCTGAACAATATGTCGTACAACGTGGGAGTAAAACTCCGCTCTTTAGTGAACTGCCCCCAAGCACATTCACCGCTTATAGGACTCATACCCCAGAGATCCATATAAGGAAAGAATATACTTATATGACCCTTTTTCAGAGTATCATATAATATCGTCGCTACCTGTAAAGCTTTTGGCTTAATACAGAAGCATTCCACCTAACTCCAAAATTGCAGCTGACTGTAAGGCTTTTGGCTCAATACAGAAGCTAGCACTCCCACTCTGTGGCCACAGAGGGGCCGGTCACAGGTATGATGAACCTTCAATCACTTATAGAACAAATCAATAATTGATTGAATTCCATTATACCCCCGAATCACATATAATATAACACGTTCAAGCACATAATAGATACTTGAAATAAATCAATCAAAGGGATAAGAATATAACAACATGGTAATGCATACTCATGTTAAATCAATATTATAGTGCAACAATCATTTAATACACTATGCATAATACCATCAATGAATATGAAGTCAAGTAAGGTAACAATATAGTCACATAATCCACACTTGGAATACAATATAACAACACGCCAATTAATCCACACTTGGGATACAATAGGACAACAAGCCACATAATCCACACTTGGGATAACAATGCCACAATATGATAAATACACGTTTTCAATTAGCACAATAGTGTAACCTATAGCTTCTACACTATTTCAACTAACCACCAAGAATATGGAAGCAAGTAAGGTCACCATGTACCATAAACCATTCCTACGAAGTCATTATACAACCTTGAAATACCTTAATAAAAGTTCAAGATCAAATTCCCAAGTTTGAACCACTTCGAAGAAGTTACGAATCAAGCTTATCAATCATCTTCCGAACAATATTTAAACTACTTTCATAATTCTATTTTGACCAAGGAAGATACTGTTGTATAGCTAAAATGTTCTACTACAATGATAGTTAAAGAGGGTTCAATTATACACTAAGTTGAATGGGTTTCTACGGCTTAGAAAGGGCTTCAGAAGTGGCAGTATAGGGCACGACTCGTGCCCATTGCATATCCCTCAGAATCATTCGTCCCTCAATGGTCACGACTTGGGCTTACTCTGTCGCACGACTCGTCCCTCCTTGGGCACGACTCGTGCTCTATGGCACGACTCGTGCCACGACCAAAAATTAGACATCAATAACAGAACTTCAACAGCAACACCAAAACCCAAATAACCAAAACCAGTTTTCTCTATTTTGAGAACATCAAAAGGCTTACTACTTCTCTAAATCTCATATCACCATTTCCATCAAATTAAGGTAGAACTAAATCTCCTACTCCTTAGTTAATTTTACCCATTATACTACTACATTCAATGTTTAACATCCTTCCTTCAACCTAATTCATTCCCTTTTTCTCTTTATCAAATTTCCATGAACAACCTCACTAATTTTTTTGGTTATTAACTAATTTCTCCACTCCAAGAAAGTGTTCCAACATATCAACAACCATTATATCATCCCTCATTCAACTTAGACCACCCTTCTATAACTGAAAGTAATTCCACCTTTGCAACAATCATTTTAACTCAATTAACATTATTTAAAATACCCAAAATTCTTTCCTTTCAACAACATATTCAATAACACATAAAATGAGTAATTAATAGAAAGAAGTCATAATAAGTTACTTTAGCAATATGAGGTGAAACCACGATTTTTCTAGCTTGATGTGTTCCCCTCAATTCCACGAACACGAAAGTACACCCGGATCATCAAATGGAGAAGAATTGGATTTATTATGATTTTTAGAAAGAAAGGAAGTGAAGGAGGTTTTCCATGGAGGAGTTGGAAGAAAAAGGGAAGAAGATGATGAAAAAGGAGGATGATTAAATGGGATGGGGAAAGTATGGGGAATTTTGACTTAAGAGGTGATGGGAGTAAAAGAAGGATATGCCCCCCCATGCCAATTAAATAGAGTCTTTCCATTTTCTACACTCAAGCCCCTTAAGTCTAAGGAAATGCATCTAATACCTCAATTTCTCATTTTTTACACAAGGGCACCTCACCCACTCATAATATTTTATTTATTTATTTTATTATAACTCCACCATACTACTTAAAATAATTTATTGATTTTCAATTATTATACTTCCACAAAATACTTTAATCTATTTCCATTTAATCCTAAGGCTTTAAGATTATCTCATAACCATCTTATCTTACCATAATAAATCAAAGACATAAATTAAGCACATAAAGTCAACAAATAATATAAATGGCATATAATGGTGTGCTAAAATAGAGTCTAGGGTTAGGGTCGTTACAGATAGAGATGGGTGGATTGAATGGTTTTTAATCGAGTGAGAAAGGAAATCAAGGGTTAATGGAGGGAATCGATGACGAAGCCCACAAGAAACCCAAGAAAATTGTAGGTCTCGCCGCCTTCTTCATCTTCTACACTGTTGCTCAGGCTAGTTGCCAAAATTTCGCCACCATCACTACAACTATTACACAACTTCACCATTATCGCTACCACTTACCACCACCAACACCATCACCAATAATACCTTTATCATTCACCAGTATCATAACCATAAATACCACCACTTCACTACCATCAACAATTCAACACCATCATCACCACCTCACCACTATCACAAACACCATCTTCACCTCCACTTCTACGTCATCACCGTAACCATCACAAACACTTAACACTACCACCGATACCACCATTGCCGCCACTTATCCTCCACCAATATCAAGGCCGCCACCATTTTCACCAACATAAATATCACCACCAATATCAAAGCTCAACTAAAATAATAATATTGATGGTATTGGTGAGTGTGTTGTTAATGGTTATGGTGGTGTTTGTGGTAATGACGAGTGGTGGTGATGAAAGTGGTAATAGTGACGATGGACGTAATGCTGAAGGTGGTGCTGATAGTAGTATTGAGAAGAGGTGATGGTGGTAAAGTGATGGTGATAATGGTGTTGGTGGAATGTGGTGATGGTAATTGTGAAGTGGTAAAGAGAAAATATAGAGTTTTTTCCATGTATTTAGGTTTAAGATGTAGATCTGCCTTTGTACTATATTATTTATGTAAATATGCTCTTGCAATCCTCATTGAAAATTTCACGTGCTCAATTTTTTTCACGTGTTACAGTATAAAATCCATCTAAACTGCTATTTTCATTTAATTTTGAACGGAATATTAACGGTAATCAAATCAACTCACATTTTTTCTTAAATACAGTAGCAAATACTCCCTCCGTCCCATCTGAAAGGGCACAAATTTCCTTTTTGGGCGTCCCATTTAAAAGGGCACAACTCAAAAATGGAAAGTTTTTTATTACTTCTTTATTTGTGGAACCCACTTGTCATACTCTCACAATAAATATCCACTAACTATTTTCTACCCTACTTTCTCTTTTCTACATCACCTTTCACTCACAACATTTATTTCATTATACACTTTTTCTCTTTCCTACGTCACTTTTCTTAATTCTCGTGCAAGGCACAAACTTTGCCCTTTCGGATGGAACGGAGGGAGTATGACAATTAACGTGTATAAGAGAAAATCTGAGTCCTTAACTTAAGTACAAGGCCATATCTATATTTTTTAGAATCAGTTTGTTGATTTGCTTGAAACATGTTACATAATCACATTATTCAAACATTTTAACAATAACTTATTTGTTTTTGTTATTCCACTGTTTACTAGATTGGTTCTTAGACTACCCACAGTGGTTTAATACCACTCCCCCATTTCATCTAACACTTTTTACACTTTTTCTCATTCACCTAATATTTCATCTACCCATTTCATTTACCCCCACTCTAATGGCTAACTTAAATTAAATTTCAACTCCCTCCAACTCATCATTCTATACCCCACTACTTTTATTTTATTTTATTTATATTCTCTATTTTTATGATTAGTAAAATAATAATAATAATTATTATTATTATTATTTATAATTAAAAAAATATTTCACACTTAATTAAAAAAATATTGCATCAATTTATAGGTAAAAAAAATAATGATTTTTTTTAAATAAATGCTAAAATGAAGAAGGGTAATTGAGAAATGAGTTTTTTTTTGTCCAAATCAAATGAAACTTATATCAATTTATAGAGAAAAAAATGATGAAATTTGGTTAAAAAAAATTATTATTATTAAAAATAAGAAAAATTACAATAAACTTAGCTCGCGACACAAGTAATGAAAGACAATAAAATAATTAAATCACAAATTTCCGAACTTTGTCCATATGTGCTTAACTAGATCCTTCTGCAATTGTTGATGAACTCTTGGATCACGCATTTCCGATCTAGTACGCACATGCTCTGCAAATGCAGGTAGTACCTCAGTCGACAATGGTTGTTGTGTACTAGACCCACTTGCCTCGGATTCATCATGATAGTCAAGCCAATTCTGAGAATACGTATCTCGTTCATCCTCAACAATCATATTATGTAATATTATACATGACCTCATGATGATAGCCAAGTCGTCTATCTCCCACAATCGAGCCGGTTCTCGAATGATTTTAAATCGAGCTTGGAGAACTCCAAATGCACGTTCTATATCCTTCCGACATCCCTCCTGATATTTTGCAAATAGCTTATCTTCATCACTTTGAGGAAGTCTAATTGATTTGACGAAAGTCGGATAAGAAGGGTAGATACCGTCAGCAAGATAATACGCCATATTATATTGACGTTGATTCACATAGAAATTAACTCGTGGAGCTTTTCCTTGTTCAACATCATCGAACAATGGCGAACGGTCCAGAACATTTATATCGTTCAATGTGCCCGGACATCCGAAAAAGGAATGCCAGATCCATAAATCATGAGTAGCAACTGCTTCAAGAATAACACTTGTGGTTCCCTTATCACCTCTAGTAAATTGACCTTCCCAAGCAGTAGGACAATTTTTCCATTCCCAGTGCATGCAATCAACACTCCCGATCATCCCGGGGAACCCTCACATCTCACTAACATGAAGTATTCTTTGCAGGTCATTTTCAGTTAGGGCTCTCAAGTACTCTTGCTCATACAATTGAATGACCCCTTTGCAAAATCTACGTAACGTCTCCAATGCTGTAGTGCCTCCTATCTTTATGTATTCATCAATATGGTCGGCGGACATACCATATGCTAACATTCGCATCGCCGTGGTACATTTTGCTAATGAAGATAGGCCTTCTTTGCCAGCAGCATCGAATCTTTGTGTGAAGTAGTTGTCATGGTTTGATAGGTCCGCGACGATTCGAAGAAAGACATGTTTCTGCATCCGATATCGTCGGCGGAAGAAATTACTGTACCTAGCATTTTCAGCAAAGTAGTCATCAACCAAACTCTTATTGTGAACAACATGATCTCTTTTGAAATATTGTCTTTTTTTTCGGAGTTTGTTCCAAAAGTGGGTTGACGATAAAACTCTCCTCCTATTCAAGTTGCCTTTTGTAGGCTTCGACATCAAAAGGAACTCTGAATGAATCCATTGGTGTAGGAAGAAAGAAAGCTTGAGAAATGAAGAAGGATGATTGAGAAATGAAGAAGGATGATTGTTGTTGCAGTGGGTGCGAAGTATTTAAAGAGAAATTGTGTAAATGTATTCACGGAGGGGAAAGAAAGTCACATTGAAAGTCACAATGAAAGTCCCATCATCACATGGCCACTTATTAATATTACGTGATCTCTTGGATGGTTACAGATAATCTTTATTTCTTTTTATTTCTTTATTTTCAATTTCTTCACCTTCTCTGATTCGAAAAATCAAACATATCACACTTGATTAATATTTTTTTGCAATTAAATAATTAGATAAATGACGATAATTATTATTAAAAATAAGAAAATTTACAATAAAAGTAGAAAACAAACGTTACAGAGAATCATTAGAATAGCTCGGCAGTCAATATTTCAAAAAGCTTTTGTTGTTGTTCATCGCGATGCTCCTTCTCACTTAACTTCATCCATATTTTCATCTTTTTCGCCCGAGCAATGTCTAGTTGAATTTTGTTCCGCCTCTTGTTGTGTGGAGATCTTGTCCAATCATTCCCAATCGTTCTCTTTCATTTGTTGATAGCTTGTCCACCCTTCCTTTACCGGGCTCAATCCCTTATTTTTTTTCCCCTTTCTCTTAGCTAAATCCCTTCATATAGGACGAGGAATGGATCCAACTGAGATTGATTCACCTTCGTCACTTTCACGTGATCTCTTGGATCCACTGCTACTCTAGGATCCCGTATTTCCTCCTACCATACTTGCATAACGTGGTTGCTCTCGGATAGAAAGCCACTCGTCCGTCAAATTAAACGTGCCATTGCCTCCACTTGTATACAGTTCATGGGCTTTTGCCAGTACATCGGTCTCCGACCACCCGCTTTGTTGAATACGCTTAGCGTTGTCATAAGCCCCTATCCATTTCCCAACTTTTAGGCATATATAAGCATGGCGATTTTTGCATGCATTTAGTGAACGGGGAGAGTCAAATGAGCCAAACTCATTACAGTATTCCGTAATCTTACCCCAAAATGCGTCGTATTTCTGATTATTTTCGACAACAATGTCTGTTCCAAATTTCATATACCCGCTAAGTAGCACTAAATTTTGTGCCGTCGTCTGTAGCGTTGTGAGAAAATTTCATCTTTTCATCTTTTTGAGTCGCCACCTATATTATTCGATTGGAAACATAGGAAAACCATTTTGAAAGAGATTTGGGTTCGGGGCTTAGGTTATGAAATGGGTAGGTTTAGAAGGCATCCATTTCACCCAATCCGGAGATCGGTCTTGCTAAAGAAAAGAGAGGTTTTCAATCTTTTTAATAAAATAATTAAAGAAGAACAAATAAACCCTAATCAATTGACTGAAGGGACTCTAGGCTAATCCTTTTGATGGGATTACACTACTCTAAAATCAATAGAGAGGTTGAGAAGAGAAACGAAAGTTTAAAGGATGATTACCTTTTGAGAAGAGATTCGGACAGAGTTTCGACTCAAGTTTAGAGTCGAACCTTGATTTGGACAGAGCTTCGCCTCGATCCTTGATTTGGATCTTGATGCGGACGGAGCTTCGCCTTGTTCCCTTGATTCGGGCTTCGATGTTTGTTAATCAACAAGGTTGACGAACAAACTTTAGGAGTTGTTTGTGAGTGATTTGAAGGAGTCTTTCATGGAAAGAAACCAACAAATTGTGTGTATTGTGTGTGTTCTTGATCAAGGATCAGAATTGTCGACCCCCGAAACACTGAAAGTCATCCAGTATTTATAGGAGGTTGGAGAGGTGAAGGTGGAGAGGGAAATTACCCTAGGAAGGTTACAGAACTCAGTTCTGATTGGATACCCGAATTGATAAGATTTTATCCAAAAAGAGAGTTTGAAACGGAGAAGGGAAGTGATTCTGCACATCCTGTCGAGGGGATATCTCGCGCGAGATATGATATCTCGTGCGAGATAACTAGTATGATGACTATTTTGTCCTCTTCAGTTGTTCCGTTAGTCAGTTAGGTCCAAAACTAACGAGGTTAGTTAGAAACTTAACGAAACATGACGAAACTGATATGCTTTCATCAAAACATAAAAGAGAGATGAAGAGTAGTGTAATCATGTAATTATGGGTTCGAGAATGGGGTGTCTACTGAGCCCCTCGGCGACGGGTCTTATGAAAGAAGAAGTGTCGTCGATAGAAAAGACATCATTCTGAACAATGGGATGGTCGTGCCTCACGGCTGCCTACGTATCTCTATCGGAGAATCAGACCAAAACGTAGTTCGACTCCAAATCACGAAAATACTGTTTTAGGTATTTTGAAAATCATTTTTGAAAATCGAGGAGATTTTATTTTTGAAAAGGAAAATTCATACTGAGGAATCAAATCATGACCCAATTACGAATATACTGTTTGTGCGAAGTGAGGTGACGATCTTGGCGATTCAAGACCGGGCTTCCGTTGAGGTGACGATCCTGGCGATTCAAGACCGAGCTTTTGTTGAGTAGTACTCGACATACTACTTGTAGATGCTTGGCACACCTACTTGGTGACGATCCTGGCGATTCAAGACCGAGCTTTTGTTGAGTAGTACTCGACATACTACTTGTAGATGCTTGACACACCTACATGGTGACGATCCTGGCGATTCAAGACCGAGCTTTTTGGTTGGTGAGTATTCGACATACTTACCCTAGATGTTTGACACATCTATTTGATGACGATCCACCTGTAAGGGCGCTGAGTCGGGCTTTTTTGTTGGTGAGTACTTGACATACTTACCCTAGATGCTTGACACATCTTATATGTTTGACACACCTAATTGTTGACGATCCACCTGTCTGGGCGTTGAACCGGGCTTTTGATAAGGTAAGCATTTGACATACTGACCCTAGATGCTTGACGCATCTTAGATGTTTGACACACCTAACTGTTGACGATCCACCTGTCTGGGCGTTGAATCGGGCTTTTTGTTGGAATATGCTTGACGCATGGCACTTGATGTGATGGATGCTTGACGCGATGGTTGCTTGACGCGATGGTTGCTTGACGCAATGGTTGCTTGACGCGATGGTTGCTTGACGCAATGGATGCTTGATGCGATGATTGCTTGTATGATAGTTGCTTGGCCTTGATGGTTGCTTGGCCTTGATGGTTGCTTGACGCGATGGTTGCTTGACGCAATGGATGCTTGACGCGATGATTGCTTGACGCAATGGATGCTTGACGCTTTAAGAGATGCTCGACGCACTTAATTTGGATGCATTGGTAGATGGTAAGCGAAATTCAAACACTCAACATGTTTGATCTAATTCTCGAAAGTAGGCACTTGACGTGCCTTACGCATTTTAATTCCTGCAAGAGGGTTAGTGAAAGCATTTGCATAACATACATTCACTTAAGAATTTGTTTGTTCAAGACGATCAATGTGCACTCGACTCCAAGAATCAGCGGGGAGAATGAGTTTTGTTATGTGAGAATTGAAAATTGTTTTTGATTTAGATTTTGGTTTTGAAGACCAACTCGTGAGGTCCATCTGAAGATCGAATGAGACAATCGTCTAATAGGATTCCGTTGAGATAACTGAAGTTCAACACTAAGGTTCAGGATACTTCAAGGATTTTTCCGTTGTCATAGGACTTTTTTTCATCATCAAGCCCCTAAGTTTCTCGTGTGATGATCATTGACTGAACAGGTCTAAACCACTCCAATGGCTTTTTCTATGTAGAACTTATGGTGCCTAATCCAAAGCACACATTTTCCAAAGGCTTCTCTTGACACCAAGCCCCAAGACTTCTTGTATGATGTAGATGACTTCGTGAACAGGCTTGTGAGACTGCGTGAATCGAAGAAGGATCCCCTCCTTTTTCCCTTTGATTTTTTTTTGTGACGCACCCTGGTTTTTGCCTAGACCGCCCTTTCGGTTTTTCAATCTAGCGGGCATCTCTTTTGCGTCTTTTGTTTTTGTGCTCTAACTTTTGCCTAGGCCGCTCTTTACGAGTTTTCAACCTAGCGAGCATTTTTTGAAAAGTGTGTTTACTCGAAGAGAACTCAGTTGGAAGAATCTCATTAAGGAGAAAGATGAGATCTCAAGTTTAGTTGAGGAGAGACGGACTCTATTCTTTGGAAGGTGATCCAAGCATTGACTCTTTTGGGAGAGTGTATTCTCTAATGATGAGAGTGAGAGGCAAAAAGGAGGAAACTCCTAATGCAGATTTGATTACTCTTGAGAGTTTGAGTAGAGATTGACTGGGGGAGGAAAGGTTCGGAAGCCCCAGTTTTGATGCTTGGATTTCAAGAGTGTGTATGAGAATGGCTAAGAGGAAGCCTCTAGAGTCAACAAAGAACGCTACATGGCTCTAAGGTCTAGAAAAGTTGTTCTATTTTTAATGGACCTTGCATCATCTAGAAATTTCTTAACGAGTTTGAAAAGAAAGCCAATCGTTAGCATGACTTAAGGCTAAACATTTCTCTTTATGGATTGATGTTGAAAGTCTTCTTCATTTGCGTTGCCATTCGGGCTTCATTGTAAGAGGATGTTGAGGGATCCTCTTTTCTTCATTGATATCACTTGACTCTTCTTCTTTGCGGGAGAGTCCTTCTTGCCTTTGTTGAAATTTCATCCTTGTTGTGGGGCGATGAAGGCTTGAGAGTTTTTCTCTCCCTTTTTTTTTTTTTTTTTTTGATGCTCTATTTTTGCCTAAGGCGATTTGAGGAGTTTTGACCTAGCGAGCTTTTTATTTTTGTACTCTCAAAGCCTTGAATTGCGTAGCCCCACTCTTCTTGGGATGAATGTTGATAGCAGCGCCTTTGGCTTCCTTCGTTTGTTGACAATCGACTTTCAACATGAGTAATGTTAGCCTTAAGCCTTCTAAGGATAGTTTTCATTTCGAACTTGTTTAGAAGTTTCTATATATTTTTTTTTTTTCGTGATGATTTAAGTTATGAGGGTCCACTATTCAGCATGGATCAAATGATACTCATAAAGAAGAACAACTCTTGGGAGAGTGTTTAGGGTAAAGAGATAACTTTTATTGATAAGGAAATTCGAAACAGACTCGATAGTTTACTTGACACAAACTAGAGAGGATAGAGATGTACTAGAAAGACAGAACGACTCATCGAGAACATACTAGGAAATTTACCTAATCTATGTTTTTTTTTTTTTCTTCTTTTCTTTTTTTTTTCAAAGGAAAAAGGGAGAGGACAATCGGAGCCCCAAGGTGGTGATGCTTCAGTTGATCTTGCCGGCTTCATACAAGTCTTGGATGGCATCCCTCAAATTGTAGCAATTGTTGGTGTCATGACCACTAAACTGATGGTACTCGCAAAATTTGTCGTGGTCCCAATCTTCCCTCATTTTCTTAGGATGATAGTCTTCCATTGGCTTCAGTTTTCCTTGGCCTACTAGATCATCGAACATTTTCTTAAGAGTAGCCCCACCAAAATCATGATAGGTACGACCGGTGCTCCCCTTTGTTGGACAATTCTCCTTTTCTGAATTCTTTCTAAGAAGGATCAATTCATCAACTCTAAGGCCCGATTTATGGAGTTCAAGGAAACTAGGGAAGTAATTGCCAGCAAGCTTCTCTTGGTACTCTTCGCGGAGACATTGAAGTAGGATGTGAATTTGTTCGTCTAGGCTTGGCCTATCAACGATTTCAATCAGTTTGATCCTCCATCTCTTGACGAAGTCTGCGAATGACTCATTTTGTTGTTGCTTAGTTTGCTCAAGGTCTCTCCTAGTAGTGCGGTAGGTAGTGTTGTCCTCAAATTGTTCTTGGAAGGCACGGCGCGAGTGGCCAATCAAGCCTTGTGGAGAGTGGAAGAGTCATGTACCAATCTCTAGCGGCACCATCAAGGGTTTGAGGGAAGCATTGAACTAGCAGGTTGTCATCAACACCCATAGGTAGCATGGCCCAAGAGTAGGTTTCCAAATGAGCTTTAGGGCAAGTAGAACCATTGAATTTTGCAATGTCGGGTGTCTTGTACTTTCTAGGAAGCTTTGACATGGATTGACGAAGGGTGTCATAGTCGATAGAGAGAGAGGCTCCCTTGCTCACATCGAGGGATGCAAGTTTCTTTTCTAGCATTGCCATGGTGAGGGGTTCGTCCTTGCTTTCCCTCTTTCTTTCTTTCTTGGAAGCATAACTCTCATTGTCAGAGGAGGAAGATGACGAGCTAGACTCGTATCTCTTTTTCTTGCTCTTGCTTTGGCGACGGTTCTTAGCCTTTTTGGTGTATGATTCCTCATCATCGGAAGAGGTCCCATTCTCTTTCTTCTTTGAGCTTAATTCGGCCAAATGTAGTTTCATGGCTTGGAGTTCGTCAACCATGGCTTTCATTTCCCCGGCTTGGATTCTCCTTTCAAGTTCTAATCGGGCCTCCATTTCATCGGCTTGGACTTGTAGCATTTCTTCATATCGAATCCTTTGATCCTCAATTTCCTTCTTGAGTGCTTCGGAATTCATCGTGTCGGAAAGAAATTGAGATGCTACCGTTGGAGAGGTAAGGGAGCTTGACGACCTTAGAGATGAACTCGAGATATCCTAACGAAACCTCTTTTGGAATATTAGCCCCAAACGATCCTAGATGGAAAAAAGGATGATGGTTAAAATTACCTCACGAGTGATTTTTTTTTGAAGTTTCATTTTTATTAGAGACGGAGTTTTGACTCAAGGAGGGAGCGCACATCGATTATCAATCACAAACACATATTCTGCAAATAAAGTCTCGCGCGAGACAAGGTCATCTCGCACGAGACAACCATTCGGAAAGATGGATTTTTCCTAAATTCATGGTCGGACGGACAAAGATCCGTTTTCTATCTAGCATCCTAGGTAAAGCTTGCAGGCATACGTAATTCGAACCAAACCTAGGGACTCGGTAATTAACCATTCTTTGTAAAATAAAGCCACGTAAAATTGGCCAGGAAGGATTTTTTTCTTTAAAGGGACTTAGAAAGGGTCATTCAGAAGGGACTTTTTCTTTTTCCGAAGGGACTTTTCCGAATCCTTTCTCGATAGTCAATTTTACATTAGCTTTATTTTGGTCAAAGACAAGAAAGATTACCAAGTCAAAACCGACCGGTCACGGAGTGTTCCTAAAAAAGACAATCTACATGAAAATGTGGCGATGCAGGGCTGGAATGCTAGGCTCCCCGCGATATGACAATCTAGGTGGATTGAATACGCGGAGTGGGATGATCCAACTTCGGTGAGACCGGTGACTAGGTGGTTACCGTCATCCGTCCTTAGTGTGGGTCCTGGGTTTATAGAGGGTATGTAGTGCAATGACAGATATAACATAAGTGCGCGTGTGTGATAGTCAATCTAGGTGATAGATTAAATAGAGAGATTTTTTTTTGAAAACAAAAGAAAACAAATAGTGGCCGCACCAAGTGGTTGCCTACGTTTCTCCCAAATTAGGAAGACTCAGGCCGTCGTAGTTCCACATAAAAAGAGATAAAGAGAGATAAATAATTCAATTTACAACTCCCGAATCCCCAATGGACCGGACTTTAGTTAAATAAAACCCAATCGCACGCAGTTCATAAATAATAATCAATTATTTAAATGAAATAAAGATTCGAGTTCTACACCTTAAGGGAGGCCTTAAGATGTGGGAACTGCGCAGATAATGAATTCCTCGGGATCTCCCTTGCGTGTTCGACCCTCGTCTTTGGACCACGGGATGAGCAGGAGAAACCGAGAAAGCAACCGGATTGTCGAGGCGATATCTCGCGCGAGATATGATATCTCGTGCGAGATATGCACGATCTGGGAAAAATTGAATTTTTTTTTTTTTTTTTGAAAACCTCTCTTTTAATTTTGACGCAAGTTTAAGCCTCTTAATTTTAAGTCCCCAGCGGAGTCGCCACTGTAGCGTTGTGAGAAAATTTCATCTTTTCATCTTTTTGAGTCGCCACCTATATTATTCGATTGGAAACATAGGAAAACCATTTTGAAAGAGATTTGGGTTCGGGGCTTAGGTTATGAAATGGGTAGGTTTAGAAGGCATCCATTTCACCCAATCCGGAGATCGGTCTTGCTAAAGAAAAGAGAGGTTTTCAATCTTTTTAATAAAATAATTAAAGAAGAACAAATAAACCCTAATCAATTTCTTGATTAGGAATGTCGGATTGTATGCTTCGAGATCGCCTTCATTGGTGAAGGGACTCTAGGCTAATCCTTTTGATGGGATTACACTACTCTAAAATCAATAGAGAGGTTGAGAAGAGAAACGAAAGTTTAAAGGATGATTACCTTTTGAGAAGAGATTCGGACAGAGTTTCGACTCAAGTTTAGAGTCGAACCTTGATTTGGACAGAACTTCGCCTCGATCCTTGATTTGGATCTTGATGCGGATGGAGCTTCACCTTGTTCCCTTGATTCGGGCTTCGATGTTTGTTAATCAACAAGGTTGACGAACAAACTTTAGGAGTTGTTTGTGAGTGATTTGAAGGAGTCTTTCATGGAAAGAAACCAACAAATTGTGTGTGTTGTGTGTGTTCTTGATCAAGGATCAGAATTGTCGACCCCCGAAACACTGAAGGTCATCCAGTATTTATAGGAGGTTGGAGAGGTGAAGGTGGAGAGGGAAATTACCCTAGGAAGGTTCGAACTCGGTTCGATTGGATACCCGAATTGATAAGGTTTTATCCAAAGAGAGTTTGAAACGGAGAAGGAAGTGATTACGCACATCTGTCGAGGATATCTCGCACGAGATATGATATCTCGTGCGAGATAACTAGTCTGATGACTATTTTGTCCTCTTCAGTTGTTCCGTTAGTCAGTTAGGTCCAAAACTAACGAGGTTAGTTAGAAACTTAACGAAACATGACGAAACTGATATGCTTTCATCAAAACATAAAAGAGAGATGAAGAGTAGTGTAATCATGTAATTATGGGTTCAGAATGGGGTGTCTACATTGTCCATTTGACATTTTTTTTGCGCAACGGGGTTGAACATTCTTCAGTGGGAGTAGCTTCGATAGGTTCACTCATGCTATCCTGACCCATTTGTGTTAAATATTCTGGAAATTTCCCTGCTTCAAAATTTCAAGAATTTTCATTTCTCATCCTTGGCATGTAAGAATTATTAGGATAATAATGGGACGGAGGTGGTTGAAATTGCATATGATAATATGGATTCCAATTTGGCACAACTGAAGGCATCAGATTTGGAACAGTTGAAGGCATATGATTTGGGGGGAAAAAAGGAGTTGAAACATTTTGAGGACGAGGTTGGTTGGAAGATTGATTCTCTAAGTGAAAATCATTAGGATTGTAATTAAATGGGAAAAAATTGCTTGAATTTTGAGGGTTGAAAGTAGACATGTCCAAATAGAGGCAGGAAGCCAGAGCGGAGCCGGCGGAGTAGAATCGAAATCGAGAGCCAGGAGCCGTGGGCAGGGAACCGAACGTGGCAGGAGCCGGATTGAAACGGTTCGAATCTGAATCCACCATATTGGGAACCAGAGGCAGGCGGGCGAGAACCGCGGTTCAACCGAAAATCGAGAACCGACAATTGATCAAGGTAAGTTAAATGTAATATTTAGCATTTATTTAGTATTTGTACTTGTACTGTAGTGTTGTTTTATTTAAATTAGACTAGACTTA
The DNA here is from genome assembly GCA_022495995.1 of Adenophora triphylla var. japonica. Classification (NCBI taxonomy): domain Eukaryota; kingdom Viridiplantae; phylum Streptophyta; class Magnoliopsida; order Asterales; family Campanulaceae; genus Adenophora; species Adenophora triphylla. The sequence goes on along the minus strand of JAFEMH010000408.1, from coordinate 88,546 downwards.
AGATAAATGTTGTAATATAGATTATAATATACTAACCAAATTTTGTACACTTCTCATTCTTTCCAAAAACATACTCCTCAAGTGGAAAAAAAAAAAAAACAGATTAGTTAGCGTCTTTACTGTCTTAAGATGTTTGGATTTAAAAAAAAAAAAAAAAGTTAGATGGTGATGGAACCGTTGGAACCGGAACCGGCAGATAGAACCGGGAACCGGGAACCGAATTAATATGATTCAAATACGGTTCCGGCTATTTGGGAACCGGGAACCGACGGTTCCGAAATCGAGAATCGAAACCGGAACCGTTTGGACATGTCTAGTTGAAAGGATTATTATTGAAATTCATTTCACTCAAAGGATGATTTGTGTAAGAAGGGAAAATTGAGAAATGAAGAAGGAAAGATTGAGATATGAAGAAGGATGATTATTGTTGCAGTGAGTGTGAAATATTTATAGAGAAATTGTGTAGATGTATTCACGGTGGGAAAGAAAGTCACAATGAAAGTCCATTCAAGTCACATCATCACATGACCACTTTCTCTCCCTCCTGACAAATTGACAAATTGAGAAGGAAACTTAATTTACTAGGTGAAAAATTGAGATGTATTCCGGAGAAAGAAAGTCACAATGAAAGTCCATGAAATGTCTAGTTGAATTTTATTAGGTGATAATTCAGCTCAAATTGAAAAATGTGTGTTTTTTTTTTGTGTCCAAATCAAATGAAACTTATATCAATTTGTAGGAAAAAAAAAGAACGCCACACGCGCCATCCCGAGCGGTGTGGCGCACTCGCCCAATTCGGGCCAATAGGACGCTGACACTTGGCGGATTAAAAAAAAAAATTAATACATTCAACCCGAATGAAATATTTCATTTAACCAATACATTCAACCTACATTCATCCCTCCATTGCAGTAAATCAGTTGGATGAAATGGGATTTTATCCCCATTTCATTCGGCCACTGTGGGTAGTATCATTTTATGCCCACCCCCACTCTCCTTCCTTCTCTCTGGGTGGCCATTTTAGAAATTCAATATTACAAATTTAGAAATACAATTATTTTTTGAAAAACAAATGAAAATAACATACTTCTTCCATCTCGGGTTAAGCTTCACCATTTTCATGAAGCACGCAAATTACGAAAGCAATATATATATATTCAAAAATAATGAGAGTGGGAGAAGGGCAGTGAGAGGGAAGAAGTGAGTGAATATAACAAATGAAATTTATAATTTAAATGTGTGAAAGAGAAAAGTTAGTGGATATAATAGAATATCAATAAACCTTTTTCATTTTAGAAAAGGTGAAGCTTGTAACGGAAATGGTAATTGGTGAAGCTTAAGCTGGAGCAAAGGGAGTATATGAAATCTTCAAGATCAGAGTAGTAAAAAATGGTGGTTGACGGTGATCAGCGTTGGTTAATTGTTGTCGGTCACGGTTAAATTCAGAAACACGGACCAATAATTTGTTCATCATTTCTCCAAATCCACCCTAAAAAATTGAATCAAAAATCAAAAATAGATTTAAAAAGTGAAGACGGATCAGAAATTGGAATTCATCATCAGAGACTTAAATACAAGTAATCACGATTAATAAAAATCGATCATTTTGTTGCAGTTATTTTTCTCATCACTTGATCCAATTCACTTCGTCCACATTGTGGGGAGAGAGAGAGTGTGTGTGTGTGTGTGAGAGAGAGAGAGAGAGAGAGAGATGTGTGTGTGTCTGTGTGTGTGTGTGTGTGTGTGAGAGAGAGAGAGAGGGGTCAGGCACCATGGACGTATCATGAACCCTAATTCACCGGCAAGCGGCCGCGCCGCCGAATTGTTATGAGAAGGATTGTGCAGAAATTTATTTATATGGGAATTATTTCAGGTATGGTCCTACCCCTAGTAATAAAGCCCTAGAACGTTTGGGCCCTAGAATTTGGGCCGTTTGTAGACCAGCATAAGAGGATACAAATTGCTTGTTCATTTTTAGGAGGCTATTTTGTTGAATTTTTTCTCAAATAATACCTTTTTACTTTTTTATTTATCAAAATGACTCACTGTTCAAACTATTGTCCAAAATGTCCCATTTTTTGAAAACTCGCTACACCGTGTAGAGATTACAATTTTTCAATTAAAATCGCTACACGATGTAGCGATTTTAATTTTGCTAAATTTTATTTAATATTTATGCTTTAAAAAAAAAAAAAAAACCTAAATTTGAAATCGCTACAGGGTGTAGCGATTTCAAATTAACCCAAAAAGTAAACCAAACAAACAAACAAAGTAAACCAAACAAACACAAACACAGTACGTACTAATTAAGTACTTCTTTCGTCTCGATTAATATTTCTATTTAGTTTTTTTTATTAATATATAAAAATTATATATTAATAAAAAAATTAAATAGAAATATTATTTTTTTCATATCAAATAAACATTTTAAAAAATGTACTTCTATAAAAAAATATTTTTCATTTCAAAAATAAATATTTCTTTCGACTCAAAATGAATAACCAAAAACTAATACATTTTTTGTCCAAATAAATGAGCATTACTTCCTTCCTTCGTCTCAATGAATATTTTATAAAATAATACTCTTCATTTGCCTCAAAAATTAATATCATATTTTGAGACGAAGACACTAACATTACAAACATTAATTTTAGAGGCGAATGAAGTAGTATTAATTTTTAAAATATTTATTGAGATATGAAGGAAGTAATGCTCATTTTTTTGGGATAAAAATGTAGTATTATTTTTTGGTTATTCATTTTGAGTCGAAAGTAATATTTATTTTTGAAATGAAAAATATTTTTTTTATAGAAGTACATTTTTTAAATATTTATTTGAGATGGAAAAAATAATATTTTTATTTAGTTTTTTTATTGATATATAATTTTTATATATTAATAAAGAAAACTAAATAGAAATATTATTCATAGAGACGAAGGAAGTACTTAATTAATTAGTACGTATTGTGTTTGTTTGGTTTACTTTGTTTGTTTGGTTTACTTTTTGGGATAATTTGAAATCGCTACACCCTGTAGCGATTTCAAATTTAGTTTTTTTTTTTTTTAAGCATAAATATTAAATAAAATTTGACAAATTTAAAATCGCTACACCGTGTAGCGATTTTAATTGAAAAATTGTAAACTCGCTACACGGTGTAGCGAGTTTTCAAAAAATGGGATATTCTGGGCAATAGTTTGAACAGTAAGTCACTTTGGTAAATAAAATTTTAAAAATGTATTATTTGAGAAAAAGGGATAAATGTATGAGGGCAAAATGAAAAATTCACCGCTTAGCACTATTCATAGTACTGTAGCACACCACTCTACTTTAATTTATACTATAGATTCCTAACTTTTTAGTTGTCATTTTTATTTAACGTTATCAAAGATTTAGAAAAAATTATTATTCAAATAAAATTAGATTATTTTTTTACTGACACGGTATATTATAACAAATATTACCAATAATAATTTTTAAATATTATAAAAATAAAAATAATCTAAATTATTAGTCAAATTTAATAAAAATAGGATTATATTTATGGAATGGACGAATATAATCAAGTAGAGCATATATATATATATAGGGTCACGCTTTAATGAGAACCGTTTAAAATGAGAACCGTGAGAATCACTTGTATACACTTGTATACAATAGATATTTAGCTATTGTATACATATACAATAGACTGTATACCCACTTGTATACAGTAGATATTTAGTTACTGTATACATATACAGTAGATACTTAGCTACTGTATACAAGTGTATACGTGCGGTTATACACTTGTATATAGTAGATTAACTACTGTATACATATACAGTAGACTGATATATATAGTAGCTAAGTATCTACTGTAAACAAGTGTATACAAGTGGTTCTGCGGTTCTCATTTTGTCATGGTTCTCATTTGAGCACCTACATATATATATATATATATATATATATATATATATATATATGTATATATATATATATGTATATATATATATATATATGTATATATATATATATATGTATATATATATATATATGTATATATATATATATGTATATATATATATATGTATATATATATATATATACTCCCTCCGTCCCTGTAGAAGCGTCACCCTTTTAGGGGTGGCGCGCAAATTAAGAAAAAGTGTGGGAAGAAAAAATGTTGTGAGTGTAATTTAAAAATAGGAGAGAGAATTAGTGGAGGAAATAGTGAATTTTAAAAGTGTTGTGAGTGTAGAGGAGAGAGAATTAGTGGAGGGAATAGTGGATGGGATAATAAAATATTAATAAAAGTTTCCTTTTTAGGAAAGGGTGACGCTATAAACGGGACGCCATTTTGGGTAAAAAGTGACGCTTCGGCCGGGACGGAGGGAGTATATATATAATCATTTATATATTTCATGTCTGCTATACTTAATTGTTCTAAATTTCTTATAGTTGTGTCCTGTATAAGAGTAGTGTTTTTAGTCGGGTCTACTCCTATTATTAGTGTTCTAATCCGACTTGTAAAATTATATGGATTATCTCCTATGGCCTTTAACCTGTTGATTTCGTCTGAATCTTGGGCTTTTTTACTTTGCCATATTCCTAAGGCTATTGGGCCTAATGTAGTTTCCAAATATGAAAACATGTCCATGCTATCTCACTTATTCGTTTCCCATAGTCTTACTACTGTTTGTTCCCATACTAATATTTCATCTCCCCAAAGCCTATAACCAAAAAAATTTCACATTATGTTGTTCTACGAGGAACAAAAGTGGGTATTTTTAACAAATGGGAAACAGTTGTTAAATACATACAATGCCCTAGCCCTCTTTACAAAGGGTTACACAGTTTTTCAGAAGCTATATACACAGCTAGAGAGCACTTTGGGCTCAATACATTTTTTATAGAACCTGAAGAGGTGAAAACATTTTCTGAAATTACAAAAGAAAATCCAGAACAGATCATTAAAAAACAAGAAGAGGTTATTGCAACCTTACAGAAATAGATTCTTCACAAAGAAAAGAATAATCAAGTCATACAATTACAGGTTGAAAACAAAATGTTAAAACAACAGGTGGTAGTTCTTGAAGAAAGATTACAAAAGTCGAAGGCTGCAATAAGTGAGCCTATTATCAACAGTGATTACAACAGTTTCAAAGCCCGTGTCCTTGACATACCATGGCGACAAACATTACAGCCAGTCTTAGATCAATTCAAAGAACTTGATGACATCATCTCCAAACGAATTTGTATAGGATTCCCTTTAATACTATACAAATTACAGCAAATGATAGTACAGATTGCCTTTCGTGAGTTAAAATACACAGGAATAAAAGTGATAGAAAGGATAAACAGCAAGGGAAAAGATACATGAATTTTGTTGTTACAGATAGACTTATTCAAAACAGACATGTCATAGGAACTTATCACTCAATTCTATCACTATGGAATGATTGATTATGTTCAATTTAGGTTAACACCTACTACAGAAAAAATCATCAACAGTTTCGGAGAAAAATTCACATTGGTTGCAGGCAACATTGCTATGCAAGCCTATCCAAAGGAGGTGGGATGTAAAATCGTGGCATCCTTTCCTTAAGCGACGATCAGCCTTTCTGAGGCAGTCAAGAAAAAGAATTTTTGTGAGTAGTGAACTTAAAGATCAAGAGTTACTTGAAATGGCAGTTAAGATTGAAGAACACATTGACTTTTCGAGTCTTTTTTGGCTCCATGATCAAAACAGAGAAGCTTACAAAGAAAACAACATTCTAAACAACTACCATAAAAATTTTATTAAAGATTTTCAGACAACACCCATTTGCTAGGTTTTTTTCCTTGGCGACGATGACAAGCTCGTAGCGAGGAAGGACATTATACCCAAGTATGGGTAAAAGACAATTGGGACATGCTTCTTCCGTTCATTGGAGAAGGAGATAAGCTACTACAGAATCACATTATCAACAGAGATGAAAAGACCACATGGCCGGAACCAGAGGATGATAATTACATGCAAGATGCACAGTCAGATGGTGGTGATACCGTCCCAACAATCGACAGCACATACAGAGACTTCTAGAAACAGACGCAAGCAATGACGAAGGGCGGCTAAGCAAACAGACAGAAAAATCCACTTTTTCAACGGCTTTAATAAATAGGCATCTACTTTAATGACTTTAATTTAGATTGTCCATTTTAGTCAAAAAGTATAATATATACTCCCTCCGTCCCGCTAATATTAGCACACTTTCCTTTTTGGGCGTCCCACTAATATCCGCACACTCCCAAAAAGGAAACTTTATATTAATAAAATATTCACCCAACCCCACTCATTCTCTCTCCTACATTATTTTAATACTCACAACACCATTATAATTTATTACACCCTCCACTCATTCTCTCTCCACTCATTCTTTTACACTCACAACATTTTATTAAAATATCATATTCCTTAATTCCCGCGCAAACAGTGTTTGTGCTAATATTAGCGGGACGGAGGGAGTATATATATATATATATATATATATATATATATATATATATATATATGAGTTGGTATTACAAAAAACGCGATTTTTTCTAAACTTAGAAAAAACGTGTTTTACACTGGCACTTAATAACACTAACACTGACACACTTTTTTACACTGGCACTTAATATACATGCACTGGCACTTTTTTACACTGGCACTTTGTTACACTAACACTGACACTTTATACACTGGCACTTAATATACATGCGGCGACACTTTTTTACACAGGCACTTTGTTACACTAACATGTGACACTTTTTTACACGACACTTTGTTAAACTAACACTGACACTTGTTTACTGGCACTTTGTTACACTAACACTCGGCATAGCGGGGAAACAAAACACATTTTTCTAAGCTTAGAAAAAACGCGTTTTTGTGAGATTTTGGCGATATATATATATATATATATATATATATATATATATATATATATATATTGAACATACCAAGAGTCTTAGAGTTGGGCCAAACGAGTAAAGTCCAATTACGAGCGGCCTTAGTCTCCACATTCCCAATAAAATTTGGTCCAATCAAAACAGGCCCCAAAGCCCGTCTCAGTATCGATCACTAAGCCCGTGGTCCGACCTACCGGGGTCCCGACCTAACTTAGTCCGACCTCGTGGTCCATATTACAATTCGGGTACGAACCATGCTACTCGGCCGATCAGTCGACCATATCACGAGTGGCGACCTCGACCTAAATCAACAAGTGACGACTTAACACTTGCTGGGCTTATTTGGGTGAACAATCCTCATAACCACATCCCTACAAATCGGGGACCGTTATAGACATGTTCCCACGTCCAGTGGCCGCTACAATCTCGGAGCACATGTCGCCTCCCAAAATACACCACTCTTATCTATAAATACTTCATCACTACCAAACGGTGAAAAGGTAAGCGCCATTTTGTATTCTCGAGTTCATTATTCAATACATTTTGAGCTTTATACAAGCTTGTGATCTTACTCTCACGCCCGCGTCTTCGCGGAGACACATCCGGCTAGTCGTGGGTTCGATTTCTGTGTCAAGGGAGCCAGGTGATCAGTCCTGCCACGTGGAGGAAGATTGATAAGCACATTTCCTGCAGCATCAGTTTGGTTCCATTGCCGGGAACTGTGCTTTAAACTTGACCTCGAATTTTTCAACAACCTACAACAATGGTGACTTCAGACGGACACATATCTGAGGCTTCACTTGGGCATGAAGAAGCAAACAACATCAACACCAATACGAATGCTGGAAATCTCATCATCACTAATGAGAACACGGATTTGCCTCCTCCCTCGCCAAATCGTCCTCATGGTAGAGCAACGCGTTCTACCAGTATTGTTGATGGCAGAGGATTGCTTGACACTAGGAGAGGTAAAAGGCATATGGATGGACAAGGAGCTCCACCTCCTCCCAAGCGTCCTTATGGGCAAATGAACATGGGAAGTAGGGCAGGTCCCTCCACCAACCCCATGAGCAAGAAGGAGATGATGTTGGAGCGAGCACAGATTCTGGCTGACTTAATAGCCATGGAGGAGGCAGAGCAAGCCGACGTACGCTCTGAAAGAGTGGCCCCCACTCAGGTTTCTAATGGGCAACAGGCCAGGAGTGTTAGGACAAATGAGGGTGTGGGGCAAAATGGTGAAAACAGGATAGTTCAACGAGCTCCTACTGTCGTTCATGTGCTAAGTAACGATTTAAGGGCTAGCCTCAACAGAAACAGGGAGCAGGAGGCTCAATCTGATTTGAGGACTCAGCTAACAGCCAACAGAAACAGGCATGTTTCTCCAGCGCGAACGCAGAGATCAGGATCTCATAGAGACAGGAATGGGCGCAGGTCGCCTATAAGACAGGAGAGGCGCAGGTCGCCACATGGAGATAACAGGCGCAGGTCGCCGTCTGGTGCTGAGAGGCGCAGGTCGCCTCAAAGAAGTAACAGACATAGATCTCCAATAAGATCAGAAAGGACCAATTCCCGTAGAGACGGGAGGAGTAGACGAGATGACTCCCAGTGAGGGCCGGAGGTCAAATCGCTCCCCCTCCAGGAGATGAAAGACCCGATGCCGAGAGAATGGTTGTTGATGAAAAGAAGTTTGAGCAATGGGAGGAGGAGAAGAAAAGGATGTTTGGAAAGGTCGAACGAATTGACTTTGCTCTTCGACCACTTTCCAAGGAACCTGAGAGATAGTCGACCTCCCCTAGTTTCGGGTTGCCCCTTCTAGAGAAGTATTACGGTTCCACCAATGCAAGAAGCCACATAGCACACTTGGAGGCCACGATGTGTTTTGGCCGCCAATGAAGACGACAATATGTGCAAAGCCCTCGTAAGTACCCTCGCGGGAGCGGCTTTGACATGGTTTAATGGTTTGGCGGTGGTAGCATAACCACTTGGACATGCTTGAGGACCAAGTTCCTAGATCGCTTCTCGACCGCCGGAGCTCGGAAAGTGACGGTGGCGATTTAAACAACTTGGTGCGGGCTAAAAAACGAAAGCTCCATGAGCTACTTCACCAAGTTCAAAGAAATGGTCGACAAGATTGAAGAGGACATCACGAGACGGGGAGGTAATCAATTGCTTAGAAGTGGTATTTCCTCGGAAGACATGGACTACGAGCTCGCTGGTCGAACGGTCCACAACTCGACGGGAGTTGTTTGAAAAGGTGTATAATGTCGCTCTGGTGAGGAAAGGAAAGAAAAGAAGAAGGAAAGAGCCCAAGGTTGAAGTCAGCGATGATAAAAAGGACTCCAACAAGAATGGGGGAAACAATAAAAATGGAAAGAACAGAACTAGGGCAACAGAGAAAGTGCCCGAAGCTTTCACTCCCCTCACGGTGAGTCGAACTGAGATCCTGAATACTGTCGAGCTGGCTCCTCCAGTCCCAATGAACCCAGGCAACAAATTCAGAAGGGACAACAGCAAATACTGCGACTACCACAAAGACACTGGTCATCTCACAGAGGATTGCTTGGGATTAAAGCGTATCATCCAGAGGATGGTCGACCAGGGGAGACTCGAGGCTTATGTGAAGAGACCTCAAGCTGGAGGAGGTGAGCAGCCAGCAGGTGGGCAACAAGGACCTAGGCGGCCTGGGCTGAACACAGGGGTCATCAGCGAACAAGCGAGCAACACGGCCATCAAGCACAAGATATTCCCGGCTCAATAAGGCCCCACACGTGCCTCCAAGGAGAGAAGTCGAGATGAAGCGATCGGCTTCTACCCCCGTGAATTGGCAACTAATATGGCGGCTAGGGAGCAAGTTCTCGTCATCCCGAGTCTCATTGATGGATGTACGACGAGCGGACTCTTAGTCGACACGGGGGCCTGCAAGGATATTTTGTTTTACAAAACTTTCAAGGAGATGGGTCTTAATGACGAACAGTTGGAGAGATATGATGGCAGGTTGGAGGGCTTCACCAACCATCGAGTTGATGCAAAAGGCAAGATAGAGCTCGACGTCGACCTAGGCCAGCACCCCCTCAGGGTTGTCTCGAAGGTACAATTTATCGTAATTGATGTAAATAGTGACTATGCCGCCATCCTTGGAATTCCTAGACAGGTCGCTCTTGGAATGGTAGCATCAATTCCTCACCAGCGAGTAAAGTTCCCCACACTGTGGAGTGGGTTGCGTACAAGGCACGGCTCGTGCTTATTTGGATCATGTTCTAAGAGAAAGAAAGAAAAGGGAGCTAGAGATTGAGGCTGGCGATGGTTACTTGAAGGCTGTCGGTCGATCACCAAAACTACCCGATTGGCAACAATCACCGACGTGGAAGATTCGACCTATCGCTCAAAGGACGAGGTCATGCTTGAGTCGACACGTCACTCTAACACCACTGAGGTCGATTCAGATGTAGTTATGGTCGACCAAGTCATCATAGGCAACCTATGCCTCCCGGCTCGACAATAACTCGGGGGCCGCCACCACCGCGGCGAGGTTGCGGACAAGTTAGATGATATGATAGCGGAAGAAGCTCCACATCGAGGGCCGAGGAGAGACAAAGGGTCAAGGAGATAATCATTGAGACTCTACAATTCAGGGATGGACCAGAGCTAGAAGCTGTGGATGAGTTAGAGTCAGTAATCACCAACTTTTCCTACCCCGACCAAAAAATTCAGATTGGGAAGCAGCTATCAGTTGAGGAACGAGCAGAAATCATCGAGCTACTCAAGGAAAGTAATGATGTCTTCGCATGGAGGGTAGAGGACATGAGGGGAATCAAGGAAGAGGTCGCTGTTCACAGACTTGAAGTCAACCCGACCATAAAGCCTAGACCCCAAAAGTTGAGAAGTTTTGCTCGCGACAAGGAAGAGGCTATCAAGGCTGAGGTACACAAACTTTTGAGTGCAGGGATAATCAAAGAGGCCACTCATACAACGTGGTTGGCCAACGTGGTCATGGTGAAGAAATCGAATGGCAAGTGGCGGATGTGTGTCGACTTCACTACTCTCAATCTAGCTTGCCCAAAGGATAGCTATCCTCTTCCTAGAATTGACAAGCTTGTTGATTCCATCGTGGCCACTCTACTCTCGGTTTCTGGATGCTTACTCGGGATACCACCAGATAAAGATGCACGAGGATGACATTGTGAAAACGGCATTTCAAGCATTTGGAGGCATTTCTTGCTACAACATGATGCCATTTGGCTTAAAAAATGCAGGAGCTACCTATCAAAGAATGGTGAACAAGGTCTTTGCCTCACAAATTGGTCGAAATATGGAGGCTTACGTTGACGTCATGGTCATTAAAACTAAGACCGGGAGTCACGTAGTCGACCTGAAGGAGACATTCGCCAATTTACGAGCAAACGACATGAAGCTCAATCCCAGCAAGTGTGTCTTTGGAGTTGCAGCTGGCAAGTTCTTGGGATTTATGGTATCTCAAAGGGGTATAGAAGCTAATCCAGAAAAAATCAAGGCTTTAGTCGACATGAAGGCTCCCATCACTATCAAAGAGATGCAGCGACTTAATGGAAGGGTAGCGGCTCTTGGTCGCTTCATATCAAAGTCAGCAGAAAGGTCTCTCCCCTTCTTCAAAGCATTGAGGGGGACGAAAAGTTTTGAATGGACGACTGAATGTCATTCGTCGTTCCAACAGCTGAAGGATTACCTCGCTACTCCACCTCTCCTGAGTAGCCCGACCACTGGTGAGACCTTGTTTGTATATCTGTCTGTGGGAGACAAATCAGTCGCAGCAGTGTTGATTAGAGAGGATGAAGGGCTTCAAAAACCAGTATATTACATCAGCAAGGCCTTATCAGATGTGGAGAGCAGATACTACAATGCTGAGAAGGTCGCTTATGCCCTAGTCGTGGCTTCAAGGAAGCTGCGAGCTTATTTTCTGGCTCATCCAATTGTGGTTCTTACTAATGCCCCCCTTAGAAAAATTCTTCACAAGCCGGAGAGTTCGGGTCGACTTCTCAATTGGTCAATTGCCCTTACTGAATTTGACATTAAGTATCGACCTCGAAAGGCGTTGAAGGCTCAAGCTCTAGCTGACTTCTTGGTCGAGCTTACGTTCACCAAGGAAGACGACGAGCAGCGAGCTCCAAAAGAAAAGGCTAAAGGGAAGGAGTCAGAATCCCAGGTCGCCATCAGTCTACCCGTCGATTGCTGGAAGGTCTATTCAGACGGATCAGCGACCAAGAATAGCAGTGGAGCTGGGATAGTGCTAATTGAACCAGAGTCTGGAACTGTGTATGAGGAATCACTAAGGTTCAAGTTTGATGCTTCCAACAACCAGGCCGAATATGAAGCTTTGATAGCAGCTATAGAATACGCCAAGTGTTTTGGAGCGACTAAGATCATGGCCTACTGTGATTCACAGCTGATAGTCAACCAGTCGGGCGAGTACGAGGTACTTAGTGCCACACTGATCAAATCGCGACTGGTGAAGGAGGCGATAAAGGATTTGGAATTACAGGAGATTCAAAGGATTGGAAGAGAGGACAACGAGCTAGCCGATCTCCTCTCAAAATTAGCTACCTCGAGATGAGCCACATGATGAACCTATCTCCTTCCTCGAAAGTCCGGCCTATGAAAGAGTAAAAATTCATTGCATAGATGATCCCTCAAGAAATTGGGCTCGGGAGAAGTGTTGGATCGAGGAAATGAAAGCATACTTAGAAAATGGAGAGGCTGCCGGATGACGAGAAGAAGGCTCGAGCTATCAAAAAGAAAGCTCCAAGGTATGTCATTCAAGGAGGCGACACATTCGGAAGATCTTATACTCGACCATTACTAAAGTGCATCCACCCTCAAGAGTTCGCCCTATTGATACACGAAGTGCATAGTGGAATTTGTGGTGGACACCGGGGGCCGGGACTGCTTGCGACAAGTTAATCACGTTGGGATACTACGGCCACACATGAGAGCCGACACTCATAACTTTGTTCGGCAATGTGATCAATGCCAAAGGTTTGCCAACCTTCCCCGTGTGCCTCTGGCGGAGCGAGACTCTGTGATCGCGGCTTGGCCATTTGACATGTGGGCGTCGACACGATTGGACCCTTCCCTCCCGCCCGAGGAAATTGCAAGTATGTGATCGTCGCCATAGATTACTTCACTAAATGGGTTGAGGCCAAACCATTAGCTCGCATCACAGAGGAAAATGCTATCAACTTTATTCATGACTTCATTTGGTGTCGGTTTGGTTTTCCTCGAGCTATAGTGTCCGACAATGGTTTACAGTTCTCCCAGACCTTCGAAACAGAGATGAAACGAGTTGGAATCAAACATTGGAAATCTTCTGTCGCCTATCCTCAAGGAAATGGGCAAGCTGAGGCAGCAAATAAACTCGTTCTATCTTCGCTCAAGACTGGACTCGTAGGTCGACGAAACAATTGGTTGGACGAACTCCCCCTTGCTCTTTGGGCAGTTCGTACAACCACTCGGGGGCCTACGGGGGAAACCCCTTTTGCTCTCACATATGGGTCAGAGGCCATGGCACCTGCTGAGCTCAGATTCCCTACTGCTAGAGTGACCTTCTTTGATCAAGAGCAGAATGACACCAACAGGTTGATCGACTTGGACCTGATCGACGAGAAGCGAGAAACAGCCTACCTCCGAATGGTCAATTACAAGCAGCGAACTAAAAGTTATCACGACAAGAAGGTCAAGGCAAGGTCTTTCCAAGTTGGAGATTATGTATTAAGAAAGATTGAGGCAACGGGTAGAAGGACCCAGCAGAACAAGCTATCTCCTAACTGGGAAGGTCCCTATGTAGTCACTCGAGTCGTCAAGGAAGGAACCTACATGATAGCTCATCCTGGAGGTGACGAGTTGAAACATCCTTGGCATGCTACTCACCTCATCAAATACTACTTCTAGTTTTCAATTTCAAAGTTCAAGTTTGTGTTAAAGCTAGTTTCAAATTGATGTAAGCATGATTCCTACTTCAATGAAAAGAGCAGTTTATTCGATCAAACATAGTGTTACATTAATATCAACAAGCTCGACTCTTAGTCAGCTTCGTTCTAACAAGCTCGATTCTTAATCAGCTTTGTTTATTTAACAAGTCCGACTCTTAGTCGACTTCGTTCTAGCGAGCTCGACTCTTAGTCAGTTCGTCTTAGCTCGACTCTTAGTCAGCTTTACCCTAACAAGCTCGACTCTTAGTCAGCTTCGTTTTAACAAGCTCGATTCTTAATCAGCTTTGTTCACCTAACAAGTCCGACTCTTAGTCGACTTAGTCCTAACAAACTCGACTCTTAGTCAGCTTGATTTACTTAGCTCGATTCTTAATCAGCTTTGCCTATTCAACAAGTATGATTCCTAATCAACTTGGTCCTAATTAACTCGACCCCTGGGTCAGTTTCAATAGTATGAACAGGTTCGACTCATGGTCAGTCTCGTTCACAAAAAAGTTAACCAAGACTGAGGTCGACTAAACCAACAAGATCACGTCACCTCTGGGCTCAAGTTGACTCATTTATGTTATCCACATCTAGCTCGACATACAATATGGAATGGAAAACATTCAACATTCTGAGAACAAAAGTCAGCTATGATAGAAACAAGTCTCCCAAAACGGGCTAAGACTTAGACAAAATTAATTTACAAAAATATTTTGCCTCCCAAAAAACTGGGCCAAGGCATTCAGATAATGTTAATCAAAAGAACAAAAAATGTTGGTTGGAGCTTGTTCATTACAAATAATTTAAGAGTCCTGGCCGACATCAGCTTGGTCGTCAATGGAAGCTCGACCTTCACCATCTTCTTGTTGCTGGGGCTCTATGGGCTTACCCGAGTCGGAATATGTCTGCTCAGTTTCAATTTCCATGGCTTCAGCATCGTCGAGTTCCGCCAAGACCACATCAAAATTTCTATCAAGAACAGGGGGAGCTTCCCACTTCTCGCAGTGATCCTCCTCATCCTCTTGGGCAATAAAAGCTAGATCGTTTTCAAGGTAAGGAACAAGCGAGTGACCACCACGAGCTGTCATATCATATTGGGACTCAGTAAACCAACGAGCTAATTGCTCGATGGTAACCGTAGCCGTTGGATCTACAAGCGCACGACGGGCCATGTGTCTTTTGCCGACCTCAAGAAAATCTTGTGCCTTAGACACGATGGCATCATAATACTCGTCCCCTTCCTTGAACTTCTCAACCGCCTTGAGGCATCCTTAGCGGTTTTCTCAATAGCGGCTGGAGGTCTTCCGACTCTTCTCTCTCTCAAGTCGATCTTTGTTCATGCAACTCGAGCGAAGGCATCCTTCTCCTTCGAAGTTTGTTGATCGCGCCGGCTCGGTCTTGATTTTTTCCAATTCCTTCTTCTCTTCATCCGTCTCCGCTTCCACCTCCTTGATCTTAGATTCGGCGAGTGCAAGATCGGACAAGGCCTTCGTCTTCACCATTTCATTGGCTTCACACGAGTTATCCGGATCGTTGTATTTCTCCCTCAAATCGGCCAACTCTTGTGCCTTCTTGGCGTAATCACGCAAGGCACTGCTTCTCCCTCTCAATTGACGCCCTCCGGGAGCTTTTAGCTTGCTCGTTCATGGTGAGAGAGCGCATTAGAGGAAACATTGAAGTATTAGCTCGGCAAAGGCATAGAAGGTGAGCCGACGAACTAACGGAATAAGCGACCAAACGAGAAAGGGAAAGTAAAGGTTTACCTCGCTGTGTACCAACCCGGATCGGGCCGTGAATTCCTCTGGAGTCATCCCCTTATACGCAAAGTAAGCTAGGAGATCTACATCCAGGGCCCTTCTCACCACCACTTGACCAAGCGCCACCTCGGGATAGCGGCGAGTCATCTTTGTTGACCCCAATGAGAGGGGGAACATCGGCGAGCCTCTGAATCAAAGCATCTACGGATTCTTGGCTCCTCGGAG
The DNA here is from genome assembly GCA_022495995.1 of Adenophora triphylla var. japonica. Lineage (NCBI taxonomy): Eukaryota > Viridiplantae > Streptophyta > Magnoliopsida > Asterales > Campanulaceae > Adenophora > Adenophora triphylla. Next base: position 72,705 of record JAFEMH010000408.1, on the reverse strand, counting down.
GAGGGGCTAGAGGAGGGAGTAGACTTGGGGAGACGGCCTTGCCCTTTCCCGAGACCTTGATCTTTTCTTGTCCTCAACGCCCGATCATCTTCCTCCTCAACAGCATCATCATTAATTTCAACTACATTCATTGGGTGGACCCCGCCATCTCGGCTCCGAGGTCGCGGCATTGGCCTCTTGAACCGGATCGAGCTCGGACTTGGCCTAGGCGACCTGCCGAATTCCTCCCCTCCCTCATTCACATTCATAGAATGGGAGCCACTCTGTGAAGGTCCTCTATAACGACCTCCTCCATTGGGATCGGCCCGGCATTGTCCTTTGAGAGAAGATTATTCCTTACAGCAGCCTCCCTCTCTCTTTGGCCTTAGCGTTCACGGCTACGTGGGCCCTCTTAGCCTTCTTCTTGTCGAAACTCCAACAATTCGAACCATGGCGGCTTCTTGTTCGGGAGTCAAAAGCGCACGACATCAAAGTGTTAGTTCGACAATACGAAGCAGGATTCTATGTACGAATTAATTCTACATACGAGCAAGCAATTTGATAAGTACGGGGTGACAATTCGAAACGGATTTATGTACGAGCTAACCGGTTCTACATGCGAATAGACAACGGATGGGCTAAGAGTCATGTATGCAAATAAAATCGGTTCTATGTACGAATTAATTCTACATATGAGCAAACCATTTGATAAACACAGATACGATTACAAGCAGTTCTATGCACGAATTGATTGATTCTACGAGCGAGCAAGCAAGTGACGAGTGAAAGTTAAGTATGCAGATCAAAGCAATCCTATACGCCTATAAAAAATCACTTATGCAAGTTAACATTGGACGAGCTAATGAACGAAGGCGAGTAAACCCTTACCACCAATGTGTTCTCCATTGTTCTTGGCAAGAATCGCCTTGCTTACGGCAAACCGACAATTCTCCTCTAATCTACCCAAAGAGTGAGTTACCCAATCGTGGTACACTCCGGCCTCTCAATACAGGCGCAAGGGGCTCGGCTACCTCATCTCCGTGCATCATCCCCGCTAGAATATAATTGTATTTGGTTGTCACTAATGACTCCCAATTGACGGGTCCATCCTTGACTGTGGCACACAAACTTTCTATACAAAGTTTTACACCAAGGAGGCTCCCAAGTAATTGTCCTCACCGATAACATCGATTCATCATTGGGCAACGGAAATTCCCATCCCACCGCTCTCAACCAAAACTACATGCGAGTTCCAAAGAATTGTGTTTATTTGGAAGGTTGGTAAACAACTTGGGAGAGTTGGGCTTAGAGGGAGTACTAATTCCCCAATCATGCTTATCTAGCTTGGCACCAAAAACTCTTTGAAGACCTTCATACAAGGCTCATGGCCCAAGAGCCTACACACCATCGCAAAAGCACACCAAAGACTCTACAAGTGTTAGCACCGAGTTGAAGAGGGAGGGCATCCATACATTCCGAAACTCATTAATGAAAGGATCCAACGCAACCTCAACCTCAAACCGCCCATAGAAGAAAGCTACCTTAGTAGCATCTCTAGTGAAGGTCGCACGGTATTTGGCCAAAAATTGTTTCTCGACTAAGGATGGTCACCCTAAAGTCCGCCTCTATCTACCCCACGAAGTTGTAGATCACATCATAACGAGACTCCAAATTCTTCCTCCCACGAGTAGGTCGTTGGGGCACATAGCCCCTCTCATTCTTGCCTGGCACCACATTGGGCCCAAATGCGTTGACAATTCGAGGACCAGAAGAAGTTGAGGCAGCGTTCCCTTCTTGAGTCGCCATATCCGTACAAGCAAAAGAGGAAGCGGGGAGTCGGTCCTATGATCATGTTCAGTCGACCTACCTAAGGACGACCTAGACTCCCCCGGAAAACCTATTCTATTTCTAAGGAAGGAGGGCTTTTGGACGTCCCTAACATAAAACAAGGTGATATGGTCAAGCAATTCATGAAATAGATGAAAAGCGACAACATTTGAGTCGTCAATCACCACATTTTCAATTTCCCCTATAATGGGCAGCCCTATCTCAGTGTAATTCAACCCCCAACTAGTCAAAATGGAGACACACTCATCCAAGGACATCACTCTCCACTCACCGTTCACATTCTTGCATGCCCTACGGTTAACAGTGCAGTAACCATACCACGCCCCTGGTTCGCAACTAAAGGTCCTAGCCATGGCAGAAACGGAGAACAGTGCATAAATTAAAACCCTAAAGCAAGGATACGAGGGAAATACCTTAATTAATTGCAGAAGGTAGGTTCGTTGCTGGAGCCGAGAGCTAGATTTAAATCTTGCTGCAATCCCTTGATTATCGCCGGAGAAGAAGAGTTTTAGGACAGTAAAAGTTCTAAACGAAGAGGGATTTTGCTATTTGTATTTTCCTAAATTTGGAAAGGGAAAGGAAAATCGAAATTAATTTTCCAAAATTAAAAACTGAAGCGGTTTTCGAGAAGGAGTTCCAAACGTCAGAATTGTAATCATTACGAAAATCGGCGCTCCTTCATCTCCAACCGTTCATCACCAACGATCAGGATGTTGCCACGTCATCATGGTCGACCTACTTCAAAGACTAGCATCGACCTGCGAGTAAAGCAATTTTCGTCAAGAATCTTCTTAAACTTCCAAGTCGACGAAGTCAACTCGAAAGTTGGGGGCCACTGAACATACCAAGAGTGCCGAGTTGGGCCAAACGAGTAAAGTCCAATTACAGACAGCCTTAGTCTCCACATTCCCAATAAGTCTGGTCCAATCAAAACAAGGCCCAAAGCCCATCTCAAGTATCAGTCGACTAAGCCCATGGTCCGACCTACCAGGTCCCGACCTAACTTAGTCCGACCTCATGGTCCATATTACAATTCGGGTACGAACCATGCTCTACCCGACAGTCAGGTCGACCATATCACGAGTGGCGACCTCGACCTAAATCAACAAGTGACGACTTAACACTTGCCGGCTTATTTGGGTGAACAATCCTCATAACCACATCCCTACAAATCAGGGACCGTTATAGACATGTTCCCACGTCCAAGTAACTGCCGCTACAATCTCGGAGCACATGTCGCCTCCCCAAAAATACACCACTCTTATCTATAAATACTTCATCACTACCAAACAGTGAAAGGTAACTGCCATTTTGTATTCTGAGTTCATTATTCAATACATTTTGAGCTTTATACAACTGTGATCTTACTCTCACGCCCGAGCGTCTTCGCCGGAGACACATCCGGCTAGTCGTGGGTTCTGATTTGTGTCAAGGAGCTGGTGATCAGTCCCCGCCACGTGGAGGAAGATTGATAAGCACATTTCCTGCAAAGATCATATATATATATATATATATATATATATATATATATATATATATATATATATATATATATATATATATATATATATATATATATATATATATATATATATATATATATATTAGCCCATGCCCGTGTCCAAGGCTATGTTTTTTAAAAAAAAAATTTAATTTTTTTTTTTTAAATTTAAAAAAAAAAATTTAAGGGCAAAATGAAAATTTCCGCCGTTGGAACTGTTCATTGAACAGTAGAAAGACCACCCTCATTTATACTATAGATAATTTAACTAAAAGATACTCCCTCCGTCTCACTTCAAATAGTCCTACTTTCTCTTTTAATCTGTCTCAGACTAAGAGTTTCATTCCATAAATGACAAATTTTGAACAGTATTTCGGACATTTATACCCTTATAATGTAAATATATATTAAAAAAACATTCATTATGCCCTTATAATATTAACATATTTAAAAAAAAAATCAATCAAAAAAGAGGTTTTATCATAAATATTTTAACTTTTACATTCTCTCTCCTCTAATTTTCTACCCAATTGCAATTCTTTATTCATTTTTTTTTTAAAATCTTAAAGCGTGAAATACTACCCTAGACCTTTGAAGTGGGACGGAGGGAGTATAAATTATTTTATATGTACAAATGTATAAAATTGTGTTAACTCTTAAACTCATTGCATGTTAAACATGCATTTTGTGCCTCTGAAAAATTGAAGGAAAAGTGCCTCAAAAATCACTTAATTATATTCCTTTGTGGATTTTACTATGTACTCTTTCTGTTGCAAAAATACATTCGACTTTTTTTTTATTTCATCCATCCATAGTCACTGTCACTAATTAATTTAGTTAATTTTCTTTGTTAAATGGACATGTGCAGCATATGTACTGAATATCTAAAGGGTATTTTAGTTAACTTGGTCTAAAGAGTAAAAATCAAATTTCAGGGTTTAATATTCATTTGAAAAAAAACTATAGGATTTGAGATTAAAAAAATGGAGGGTAAATACATAAATATGCCCCTGAACTTAGACTTTGGATGAAGATATGTCCCTAACGTCGATAATTGGCATCCTTGCCCCTGAACTCATGTAAAATAAGAGTATATTTGTTCTTCGTTAAAATTTCGTCCAAATTTAATGATTTTGAAACATAACTGAATCAAAACGACGTTGAAGGGATAAACTGTGAATTAAGAGGTTGAACTTATTCAAAAATAGGTCCCTCACTTATTAATCTTTTCTCATGTTAGTCACTAGCCTTTTTTAATCTTAGTGAAAAATATTTTTATTATTAAAATTAATATTTTTAAGAGTTGGTCTTATGAAAAACTAGTTTTTTCTTAAGATATGAAAAAACGTGTTTTCAAATTAAGCGGTGGCAATTTTGTAAATACTGGCAACCATGTTCAAAATAAACGGTGACATTTTTGTAATTATTGGTTTCCCCGTTTATGCCAGTGTCTGTTTAACAAACTGCCAGTGTGATAAAGTGCCAGTTCATGTATCACAAATTGCCAGTAAAAAAAGTGCCAGTACCAATTTAACAAAGTGCCAGCCAGTAACCGACACCGGCACTTTGTTAAACCGGCACCGGCACTTTTACACGGCACTTTTATATACATGAACCGGCACTCTTCACACCGGCACTGCTCAACTAACACCGGCACTTTGTTACACTAATATTTTTGCCGGCTCTCAAAAACACAAGGATCGGCATTCAAAACATGAACCGGCATTCAAAATCACATACACCGGCTCTCAAATACACGTACACCGGCACTCAAAAAACACCGATAATCATTTTTTCTCGGCATTCAAAAATATGGATCGGCACTCTATTATACACTAACCGGCACTCCAAAAACATGGATCGGCACTCTAAAACACATAAACCGGCATCTAATTACCTACCCACCAATACATCAAATTCTCAAACCGGTACTCAAATGCTTATAAACCGGCATTAATTATCACTAAACGGCACATAAAAATCCAAATCCCTAACGTAAAATTCCAATCCCTACGTGCCGGTCTCTCTAACCTCTCTCTAAACGCAATTCCATTCGCCTTCTTCTCCGTCTTCTTCTTCTCCGATCTCTACCCAAATCGGTGCCCCCATCTTTGCCGACCAGCCAAAATTGACCTAAGCTTGCAATCGATCTGAGTTTTGTTCTCAAAGAATTCATATTTGGATCTCTTTCCGTCGAGCGTGTGTGCATTCGATCTGAGTTTTGTTCTCAAAGAATTCATATTTGGTTGTCGCCGATTGATTTGGAATTGGCGTTGGTCTTGGATTGAGGGAGAATTAGGTTTGGTTGAAGTCGCCGGTGAGGAAGAGGATTGGCCGAGGGATTTGGTCCCAGAACGGAGGTCGGGCTTGGAGAAGAAGAAGACGCAGGGAGCTCCTTTTGCGTATAGAGAGAGAGTGCGTATAGTGAGAGAGAGAGAATGGGCCGTTGAAGAAAACACGTTTTTTCTTAAGGTTAGAAAAAACGCGTTTTTTATGAGTTTTTCGCTATTTTTAATTATTATTTAGTATAATAATGATAATATTTAATAAAAAAAATTTACATGATATTTTTTAGAATAATTATTTTAATTATTTTTAATAATTTTAGCAATTTTTTTTATTAAACTGATGTTTATCTCTTAATAATTATTTTATGAAAATCCTTTATTTTTTCTAAATAATTTGACTTAATATAATTATTTTTACTAAATAATATGATTTTCTTCTTAAAATTATTTAGAAAATATTAGAAAAAATAATATATTACATATTGATATACGAATACATCATAGGTTACCAGAAAACAAAAAGGGAAGGGTAGAACTTGAAGACAAGAGGATGGGAGGGACAAACTAGGAGGGAAGGGGTGATCAGGTAAGATGAAGATGATGAATAAAGGGATATTGAACATAGACATGTACTCCCTCCGTTCCATGATAATATATAAACTTTTCTTTTTGGGCGTCCCACAATAATATATACTTTCCTAAAATGGAAAGGAATTTTTACTATTTCCTCCACTCATTCTCTCTCCTACATTATTTTAATACTCACATCACCATTATAATTTACTATTCTCTCCACTCATTCTCTCTCCTATTTTATTTTCACACTCACAACACTTTCAATATAATATTTTCTCCTTAATTCCCGTGCAAAACCCAAAAGTCTATAAAAAGATGGAACGGAGGGAGTATGTATTTTCTTTTCTTTCTTTTTTCTTTTTTATATTTGGCAATCTATGATATATTCTTATATCAATATAAAATATATTAATTGTAATATGTAAGTTTTGTTCTATTTCGAAATAATTTTAAAAATATAATTAAATTATTTATTAAAACTAATTATATTAAATATAATTAGTAAGAGGAAATAAATGTTTTCATAAAATAATTATTCAGAGATAAACTTTAATTTTGTAAAAAAATAATATATATTTGTTAATTCTTTTATTAAAATAATTATTCTAAAAAAATTCATGCTCAATTTTTTTTTATTAAATATCATCATGATTATTGAACGGAATAAAAGTGACGGGCTAGACCCAACGAGCAAGCTCAGTTATTTACATATTATTGCCATCACACTCTCAGTGGGCTAGGCCCAATATCAGCAAGATCAGTCGACCTAGCTCATTGTTCGATCTACGTGGTCCCGACCTAGCTATCGTCCGACATACGATCCAGATATCAGTTCGGGCATGACCCGATCCTATCCATCAGTCAGGTCGACCTGGATCCAAACAGATAGAGCCGTCAAGTTGGGACGGTCCCGTTGGAACGTCCCGTCCCATCATACAAATGGGACGAGACGAGATGAAATATTTTAGTCCCGTCCCGTTTTGTCCCGTCCTGTCTCATCTCATTTCTGTCGCGGGACAACATAGTGCGGTCCCGCTCATCCCGTCCTATTTTGCCCTCACTAAGTTGTCCCTTTCCCATTTTGCCCTTAAAAAAAAATTAAATTAAAAAAAAAAAACGTATTCTCAGACACGGGCTTAATTAAAAAAAAAAAAAAAGTTGTCCTCAAACACGGACTTTTACTAGTAAAAAATTTTACTAGTAAAAAATAAGTAGTACAATTAATTTCAAAAGACTCCCTCCAAAAGTCAGTAATACTCCACAAATGGCCTTCATTTTACGTTGCCGTTCCAAAAATCGTTAAAACCCAACCTAGAAACTCATTCAGATCGGCGACATTTATAATCCCGTCGGCGTAAATGGGCGGCCGGAAAAGAGTATTGGTGGTTGGTGGCACCGGATACCTAGGCCAGCACCTACTACAGGGCTTTGCAGAAGCCCAAGACGCCATTGATCTAGCTTTCACCCACCACTCCGCTCCTCCTCCTCAGCTTCTGCTCCACGCCATTCCTCAATCTCTCTCGTTCCAAGTAGATTTGCGAACTGGCCATGGGCTAGAATCTATCTCTCAGTCATTTGGCCAGGTCTTGTTCCCCACTTGCCTTAAGTTTGTACGTGTGTGTGTTTGTGCGTGTAAATTAAGCTTGGATATTGCAGCTAATTTGATTCAATTTTCACGTTTTTTGCAGCTAATTGTTAGATATTTGTGGTTTCTTGGCTTCATTTTTTGTTTTGGGAATGTGGGCTAAATTAATTTGTTACTACTTGAATTAGGCTACGATTTTGTCACTAATTTGCTTCAATTTCTCACCAGGCTTTTTTTTATTTTTTTTTGCTGCTGATTGGTCAAAGTTTTGATTTTTACTGGATTTATTTTTGGTTTTGGAATGTAGGTTAAACTTAAATTAATGGGTTACATTTCTGTGGAACTGTGATTGGTTTTGCAGCTAATTTGATTTTTATTCCCACTAAGCATGACATCTAGAGTTTTATTGCTTTTTTGTTAGCTTTTGGAATGTACTTGGATTCCTATGAGAGATTTTGAGAATAATTGTTGTTTTCTGAAAATTGATGGGTTAAATTTAGTTAGGATTTCAAACTTGATTGTGTGCTGTGAAGATTTGTCTTCTCTACTGCGTTTCACTTTTTTCTACTGAATTTTTTCCATAAAAAAAAAAAAGAAGAGTCTATTTTAGCACAGATTGAGATGGAACCCCAGTTTGGCATTTGATAGGCTAGAACTTATGACATCACTGGCGGCTTGTCACCTGAAAAAGTGGGATACCTAGAATTTCCCTTTGGAAATGCATTATGTTGGTGGTTCGTGGTATGTAGTGTGTTGGTTGTAGTTGCAGGAAAACAATCAAAATATGTGTGGATGCCAACTATAGGCTGTTATGGGCACCTGTCAAAAGGGTTTGCTATGTTTGGCTGGTAAATCATTTAGAGACTGAATGTATGTACATCTGCTAGCACTTGAAATATTTCATAGAATCCTGATGGTTCGATTTTTAGTAACCATTTTTTTCTTTTTCTTTTTCTTTTTTGATGGATGTTCATGGAAGAGATGTTATATGTGTGTGTGTAGTTAATGAAGCAGTTATATCAAACAATATTCTTCAGTTAGCTGTCAGATGAAGCATATGTGGAGTTCTAGAATCTCATACCTGATTAGTCCCCTGTTATCTAAATAAGCGTGAAATTTTCATCATCACCTGATCCCGAGTCTTTCCTTCATAAAATGACTGAATTCTGAAGACTTTCTGAATTGCAGCCTGATGTGGTTATTAACTGTGCTGCACTTTCTGTACCTCGTGTCTGTGAGGTGGATCCCGCAGCTGCCATGTCTGTAAACGTTCCTTCAGCACTTGTGAAATGGTTATCAAGTTTTAAAGGAAACAGTTCCCTTTTGATTCATTTATCGACCGATCAAGGTAGTTTATAATGAAACTGTCATACTACAATGACACAGCGAAAGCACTCAAAGAAAATAACAGATTATAATTTGAAGGATATATTTTATTTCTTAGCAAAAAGTTGTCTTTCCTCCTCACCATTGAGGGGTTTATATAGAGTTCTAATCAGATGAATACATGAATAAAGACTTGGGAATCTAAACAGACTCATACATATTATCTAGACATTCATAAAATTTAGACTAACTAAGATTCATACCCCCTCGACATTCAGGTTATCTAAGCCTTATCTAAGCCTTCTGAGTAGCATTCCCTGCATTAGAAACAACAGTAACATTCCCTGCATCAGTCTCTTCCACTTGGGAAAAACTCGTCCTCGAGTTTGATTCCGGTTCCGGGTATAGAGGTTCATCAGAGGAGTAAAACGGAGACAAGTCAGCAACATTGAAAGTATTTGAAATGCCCATACTCTTAGGAATATCAATAACATAAGCATTATCATTGATCTTTCTCTTGACTGCATAAGGTCCATACTTCTTGGGCTGAAGTTTACTATAGGTGCCAACCGGAAATCTCTCTCGCTTTAGGAACACCATGACTTGATCCCCCACCGAAAATACCTGCCGTCTCCGATGCTTATCTGCAGTTCTTTTGTATTTCTTGTTAGTCTCCTCCAATTTTTGCTTGACCTCCTTGTGCACTTCCACCTGAATCCCCTCATGACTCACAATGTACCCCAAGAATAGCAGTTTATTAGTAAGAAAACTGCATTTCTTAAGGTTAACATATAGCTTGTTGGCCACAAAACTATAAGTACTTCTCGCAATTGCGACACGTGCTCCTCCTCGGTCTTGCTATAAATTAAGATATCATCGAAGTACACAACAACAAACTTATCAATGAAAGGTTTCAATACCTGATTCATAAGTCGCATAAAGGTACTCGGAGCATTGGAAAGTCCGAAAGGCATCACCAACCATTCAAACAATCCTTCCTTCGTTTCTCGAAAGCCGTCTTCCACTCGTCCCAAGGCCTAATACGAATCTGATGGTACCCATTACTCAAGTCCAACCTTGAAAACCACTTTTCTCCATGTAATCTGTCCAACATGTCATCAAGCCTAGGAATGGAAAATTTGTAACCAACTGTAATTTTGTTGATTGCACGACTATCAACACACATTCTCCAACTTCCGTCCTTCTTTGGGGTTAATAAGGCAGGCACCGCACAAGGACTCATACTCTCCTGAATAAGGCCCTTTCTTAACAACTCCTCCACTTTCTCCTTAAGGATCCCGCTCTCCTTTGGACTCATCCGGTAGTGAGGTAGATTTGGCAAAATCGCTATGGGAATCAAATCGATGTGATGTTGAATATCTCTCATGGGTGGTAAGCCATCAGGAATCTCATCGGGCATTACTTCCCGAAATTCTGATAATAAAGGCCTAACACAGCTTCAGGATGCTCCTCCAATATTGAGTCATCTTCGACATAACACACTTGCTTCATTATTAGAGCATAAATCTGCCTAGTCTCCTTCATTTCAGTCTCAAACTTGCGAGTCAAAGTGAGAAATTCCTTTTCCGCAGATTGTCTTTTCTTGTTTTGTACTGGCAGCAATGTGTACTTGGCCCCATCCTTCAAGAAGCTATACTCATTGCTACGTCCTGAATATTGCGCATCCACATCGTATTGCCACGGCCTCTCGAACAACAAATGACACACATTCATATCCACGATATCACAATATACTTCATCACTATACTTGCCAATCGAAAAAGGAATTTTGCAACGTTCTGTTACCTCAATGTTTCCAGCATCAAACTTTATCCATCCCAAAGAATAAGGGTTTGGATGCTTTTCTACTCTACTGCCGGTCCCAACTTCTTTACAGCTTCCTTTCCTATGATATTCTCCATGCTACCACTGTCAATCAATACCCCAAATTTTTTACCACGAATGGTACACCGTGTCCGAAATAGTTGATTACGCTGAGATGTTTCTTCCAATTTCGGAGCTAACATTATTCTCCGCACGACACAATTTGCTTCCCTTGTTTCCTCTTCCTCCTCAAGTTCTCCTTCGCCATCCGGTTCACAATAAAATGCATCATCATCTTCTTCTCTAAAAGCTGCATTTGTTGTTTTCCTTCGAGGGCATTCATTCGATTTATGACCTGGTTGGTTGCACCTATAACACTTTCCAGACGTTAGCCTAGCGTAAGGGTTTGTAGCTTTCCACCCTTGAGCTTCACTTTCTTTTGCTTCTGTCACCGAGCGATTTCCAACTACCTTATCCTTATGAGCTTTGTCGCTTTTATAGTGACTTCCACTATAAGGTTCTCCACGCCCATAAGATTCTTGCGTTGGCCTTGTCCTTTCCCCCGAACCTAACCTGAAGGTCAAAAATTGTCAAAACCCCGCTTGCTTTTCTCATACTGCATTAATTCAGCCTTCAAAGCCAATTTTTTTCCTCATTTAGGGTCTTTTAACACCTGAACTCCAATTTTATCTCGAATAAAAGGTTTCAAACCATCACGATATCTAGCCACTTGCTGCCCTTCCGTTTCCAGCAGATTATTCCTTTCAGCTAGTCGCATAAATTCTGCAGTGTATTCATGGACAGTGCGGGTACCTTGTTGGCATCTTTGGTACTGCTGAAACAAAATTTGCTCATAATCGGGTGGCAGAAACTCTTACATCAGCAGCCTCTTCATCCTGTACCACGTTCGAATCCGGCCTCTCCCTTCTCTTTCTCGAGTTCGCTGTTCTATCCCACCAAGCTGATGTGCCCCCCTTTAATCTACATGCAACTAATCTGACCCTCCTATCTTCTGGAGTCTCCATATAGTCAAAGAACCTGTCAATATCAGCAATCCAATCCAAAAAATCTTCTATTCCCAAACCACCATTAAAACTTGGAATATCGACCTTTAGTTTGAAGTCGTATCCCTCTCTATCATCATACCTTCTCCACTGTCCAGCATTCCTACGCCTACCACCATATATGTCATTCAACGCCTCTTCATATTCATCCCCCTCGTTAGAAGAATCTTCAATTCGGTTGTTATGTCTGCGAACAGGAATAGGTCTGTTGATAGGGTCTCCACGAGGTGCATCTGCTCTTGGTCTTCTATCATTAACTCGATTCCGGTTCTCATCAACACTGAGAGCATCCAGTCGATCTGCAATTTCATCAAATCGCTCCTCAAAGCGACGGAATCTGCGATCTATTTGCTGCTCCAAATGTCCCTGTAAACGTTGCTCCAATCGTTGCAACGCCTCCTCCCCGATAAGTGGGGCTCCAGTCCCATGAGCATCGCCATTAAGACAACTGCTATCGCCTTGATTCGCCATTAAGCTCTGATACCACTTGACACAGCGTAAGCACTCAAAGAAAATAACAGATTATAATCTGAAGGATATATTTATTTCTCAGCAAAAAGTTGTCTTTCCTCACTATTGAGGGGTTTATATAGAGTTCTAATCTGATGAATACATGAATAAAGACTTGGTAATCTAAATAGACTCATACATATTATCTAGACATTCATAAAATTTAGACGAACTAAGATTCATACCCCCTCGACATTCAGGTTATCTAAGCCTTCTGAGTAGCATTCCCTGCATTAGAAACATCAGTAACATTCCCTACATCATATAATGTCTTTACGTTGAATTGTTACAAATCTTTGATGAAAACCTTCATCCTTTTAGCTGCATAATTTATTGTGGTTGAATTGACGTAAAATAAGTTTTATTGCCAGTCTATGAAGGAACCAAGTCTTTCTACAAGGAAGAGAATGAGACTGTTCCCGTGAATGTGTATGGGAAGTCCAAAGTGGCAGCAGAAGAATTTATATCTGCAAGCTGTTCAAACTTTGCAATCTTGAGAAGCAGTATTATATTTGGACCGCAGACCATCTCACCTGTTCCAAAGTCACTTCCGATTCAGGTGCAATTTTCTTTTCTTAAACTTCTTTTACTTTCAAGATGTGACTATTTTGGTAAAATGAAAATTAGGCGAATTAAACATAATCTTCTTAAATTTTTGTTTAAAATTTTGATTGTTGAATGATATTCAAGGCCTAGTTTTGTTTTGTCCCGATGCAATTCAAAACCACTGAACTTTGCTTTAGCTTCAGTTTTAACCACTAGTGTATATGTTTAGTTGACACAAAGGGAGTATCTTTATTGTATGTTCAAGAATTTACGGATTTACATCATTAAAAGAAAATACTCCCTCCGTCCCTAAATGTTTGTCCCATTTGACTTTTCAAACATTTTAATTTAGTGATTTTGAAGCTTTAATTTTGGTTATTTTTACGAACGCTTTGAAAATTATTGATAATATACACCGCCGTTATGTAATACTCCGTCCCTAAATGTTACAAGTTTTGAAAATTTAGTGATTTTGAAGCTTTAATTTTGGAAATGAGACTAACTTTTTGGGACAAAGGAAAAGGGGAAATGGGACAAACATTTAGGGACGGAGGGAGTAGTAATGTATGTCGTAAATCCAGTATGGTAGACCAGTATGCCCATTATAGGTCTGTCCTGTTCAGATGGACAAAAGGTATACTGCATGATATGGGATACATAACTCTCCCTTCAATATAATAGTTTGGCCTTTTTTTTAGTCCTTTTGGTTAACTTAATGCACTCTAAGCTAAGATTTGTAAAGTTTCTCATCCTTAAGAAAAATTAACAATAGTATTCTTCATACTATTTCAATGTACGATTTTATTTTATTTTTACCTAAGACACAGTAAATGGATGTTAGATGTTGACTTGGTACTCTCATAGGTTAATTTTCCATTATGGAAGCGGAGCTTAGTAGCACTCAATCAGGCGACAAAATAGAACTTCAAAAAGGAAGGCACACATATGGGCATGGAAAATTATCATTTCATCCCCATTGTTACAAGATGGCACATTTCATTTTTTGTCTTTCCACGTATAAAAGAGAAATTGCACCCTCTTCATAACTTCATTCGACCATTTACAAATGAGTAATACTATGCTAGGTGCACATAATGCTCACAAAATCCTAGTTGACAGTTATTGATTGGATGTTATTATGTGGGCCCAAGTAATGAATGATTCAACAACCAATCAATGACCGCCAACTAAAATTTTGTGAGCATTTTTGTCCCTGTAGCATTGCTCTTTATAAATACATTCCTTCACTGGGGTTTATTCTAATCATTGGTACCTACATATCACAGTGGATGGATAGTGTCCTTGCTCAAGGAAATGAAATGACGTTCTTTCATGATGAATTCCGTTGCCCTGTTTATGTCAAGGATGTTGTTACTATCATACGAACATTGACTAACAGATGGTTTTCAGGTTTGATATCTTCACTTTTTAGTAAATTGATACTTTCTTTGCTTACTGGAACATAAATTTCGCCCTGAATTGTTTCTGGTGTGTTTCCAGATGGAAAGCAAATGCAGTTACTTCTAAATGTTGGTGGGCCCGATCGGGTATCACGTGTTCAGATGGCCGAGGCTGTAGCAAGTGCTAGGGGATACAGTTTGCCTTTGATCAAACCAGTATCTGCATCATCTGTATGTAATACCTCTATAATTAGCGCTCATGATTCTTGTTCAGTTTGCCATATTCCAATTCCTGGTTGTTCACTCAGTAGATATGCTCTCTCCCTCTTTCTCTCTCTCTCTCTATCTCTCTCTCTCTCTCTCTGAGCATAACGGGTCCCTTCAAACTTTTTCAGGTCGATCGTGGTGTTAAGTCACCGGCAGACATATCCATGGACATCACTAAGCTGATTCAGACCCTAGATTTTTCTCCTACTTCATTCCAAGATGGTGTCCGATTGACTCTGGCAGATGAAGTCGATAGTTCATGAATCGTGATGTTAAACGCTAGCCTGTTAGGATTAATAGGGATTAATAAGAAGGGAATAAGAGGTGTTCAGATGCTTATCTGGGTTGTACTTTGGATAATTACTACGGTTGCATTTAATCTACCAAACATACTTTTATTGGACTAATAATCCTATCCGATCATTTATCGACCTACCAAACGGCCCCTAAAGGGCTTGCAAGTTGTAAAGACACCCTAATGGCCCATTCCAAACCCAACCTCCCCCACCATCTCCACCCACCCACACACACACACACACTCAAGCACAACCACAAGTACACATTCTCCATTATCTGCATATAGAAATCAATAGTATTCTAAAAGATCCCGCCTAAGGGCGCCTAGGCGTCCTCTCCAACGCCTAGTTCTAAGCCCCGCCTAGGTCCCAACTAATCCCAACTAGTCCCCGCCTAGCATCCGCCTAGCGTTTTTTAGAACCTTGGTATATATGTTCACGTTAATTAATCTATTCTACCAACCCAACCTCCCCCCTTTCCTTACCCCACCACCACCATTCCCACCCAGAAGATACACAGACGCACACTCAACGTCAAGCACACATTCTCCATTATCTGCATATAGAAATCAATATTATATGTTCACAATAATTATCTGCTTATAGAAATCAATAGTAATTATGTTCAAATTAACAAATATCACATGCGCACACCTACTCAAGAACAAGAAGAAGACAGGGGCAAAAATTGGAAAGGGGGAAGAATATAACCCCCTTTAAATGTTTGTTCAGGTTGAGATACAAAACTGACATTAAAGGCCAATCTCAAACAAACCCATTTGCTCAAAAATGGCGACTCAAACAAAGAGGTATGTTTCTTGTTTTTTTTCCACTCGATTTTTCTTTTACACTTTTCTAGTAAACTCAGGCCTTCATCTTGATTAATTGGACTTGGCTACATAAATCCTTTTTCGCAATTATGACTATTAATTTTTGTGTGATTATGTTATTAGGGTTGCAGTAGTGACAGGGGCAAACAAAGGGATAGGATTGGAAATATGCAAGCAATTAGCTTCTAAAGGGATTACGGTGGTGCTGACTGCTAGAGATGAAAGCAGGGGAAACGAAGCCCGAAAACAACTCACAGGTCTCACTGATTATGTAGTGTATCATCAGCTTGATGTTGTGGACCCCACCAGTGTTGCCTCCCTTGCTGATTTTGTCAAAACCCAATTTGGGAAGCTTGATATTTTGGTATGCTTTAAATCCAATTCTTGAATTAAAATCTTTAATTTCTACATCTTTATTTATGGCTATATATGATGATTGTTGGAATTATGTACAGGTGAACAATGCAGGAATTAGCGGGCTCGTAGTTGCAGTCGTAGAAGATGCAACTGCTGTAAGAGCTTCGGTAATCATTAATAGTTGTCCGACTCTAAAACGATATTTGTCTAATAATTCACAAATCTTTAATTACTTATCTGCAGGCAGATGGAGCACTAAGCATATTTAACAAAAACATGATTCAGAATTATGGATCGACCGTGCAATGCCTAGAAACTAACTACTATGGTTCAAAAAGAATGGTCGAGGCGTTTATTCCCCTTCTTCAGTTATCCAGCTCCCCACGGATCGTAAATGTTAGCTCCGAATATGGACAGTTGAAGGTTAGCAAATTTATTCAAATAACATTATGCTCCTTTGGTGACCATAAGGTCACGGGTTCGAACCTTGGCGAACAGCCTCTTGGCAATTGTCAGGGGAAAGCTCTAGCAAATGGTTCCCTCTCCCGACCCCCGCTTGGCGGGGAGCGCTTGACGCACGGGGGTTTGCCCTTTAACATTATGCTCTGGTGACATGAGTTTGTGTGTGCATGCAAGTGGATTGGGCGATTTTCGAAATTTGGGAAATGTGCAGTCTAGTTGCACAAAAGTCCAAATAAATGTAAATCGTTTACTATAACATGTACTCCCTGTCCCAAAATGAATATCTAATTTATTTATTTTGGACATTCATCTTGTGACGGAGGGAGTAACTTATGTTACTAAAAGATTACTATGCATGCTATGTCTTGCCGATAAAATGTAACACATGTACTAGTACTATAAGATGTACTTCATCCGTTCCATAATGATAGTCCTATTAGACTATTCAAACATTTTAACAACTTATGGAAACGAGACTATCTTTTTGGGACAAACAAAAATTGCCAATGGGAACATTTTTTATGGGATGGAGGGAGTAACTCATGTAACTCATCTACTATATAAGTCGCACATATAACTTGTAACTCATGTTACTATAAAATATAACTCATCCACTACTTTGCAGTTCGACTGCACATTGCACAGACCTCGGATCCGTGATTTTCCTTGTTTCTTAAAATGGTTTACCTTGCTTTTCTGAACATCTTATTTCAGACTCTATGTAACGAATGGGCTGTGGGAATATTAAGTGATGCCGAAAAACTCTCAGAAGAGAGAATTGATGAAGTGGTGTCCGTATGTCTGAAAGTTATTAAAGAGGATCCATTACAAGCCAAAGGCTGGCATACTTTACCTGGATACGCTCTGTCGAAAACAGCCATGAATGCTTACACAAGAGTTCTTGCCAAGAAATACCCTGCTTTCTGCATTAACTGTTGTGACCCTGGTTCCGTCAAAACGGATATAAATTACAAAACGGGCGATTTGTCTGTCGAAGAAGGTGCTGCAACTCCAGTCAAGCTAGCGTTGCTGCCTGATGGGTCCCCTTCCGGGTTTTTCTTCCTGAACGGGCAGATTATTGACTTTTGAGTGAAAATATGCAAACCTGATTTATTAGACTATATTTCCTTTTCACCAACAGTGGCTTCGATTTAGGTTGCATTTGGTTTGTTTTGTTGGACTGAGAATGTCTGGAATGGAAATGCATTGATACTGGTATTGGAAATGAGAGCTTGTTTGTCAGTACACACACACACACATTTATACTAAACATATACTCCCTCCGTCCCATTTATAAGTTCACTTATTTCCCAAATGGGTGTCCAGGTTCACGTTTTCTAGAATGAAAATAAAATCCACTGTTATACTCGCAACAATAACCCAATATAAACGGGACGGAGGGAGTACATATCCTAACAAAATTCATATACATATAGGTTCATACTTTTGTATTTATACATATGGCTTCTTATCCCCTCCTTATTTATCCCAATGGAAGAGCACAATATTTTGGGGGAAACTAGTTTCTCCCTAAGTTATAAAAAGTCCTGTTTTTTTAAACTGCTCTTATATTCGTCAAATATTTGCAAGTTGAAAAAAATTGGACTTTTTATAATTTATGGAGAAACTGGTTTCTCCCAAAACTTACTCATGGAAGAGTGGTATTATTAATGAGGGTATTAGAACATGGTGAATAAAAATATTTTTGACGAAACTATCCCTAATATATATGTCTAACTATTAAATGGCTTGACCTTCCATATATAATTCTTTCTATACAAAATGTTAACAGGTTGTCAATTTAGAAAAAAAAAAAAGGTGCTAATTTTCTTTAATTGTGCTATTGATTGTCTCTTTATAATTGTACGGGTAATTTGATCTTTAAAAGAACATTGTCTTATTTATGTGATTTCTACCAAACAAAAATTTATATTTTCAATCAGAATCAGGATTATTAGAAAGCCTCATTATTAATCATAGGATTAACAATCTCCTCACTATTAATACGGGATAATCTCACTCGCCTACCAAACGAGTCCTAAGGGTAGAAATGTTTTTTTATCCCCCACCCCCACTAACTGGGACTACCCTTGTGAAAGATGTAATTTAAACGGTTAATAATCCAACTTTTATTAAATTAAATCATACTAGTCCCTAATTCCATGCTTGAGGCAACTTGGCTTTACTAGCTCCGAATATAGAGGAAGCTCTGCATCAGCAATTCTTGGAGCTATGGCTCCCCAAATCGGGCTGTACAATTGGATTACACGAACATTCTTTTTTCCTTATAACCTTTGCCGTTTGATCATTCATTAAAGAGCATTATTGTTTTCTTACTTCAGCCCCGTCCGACAGGAGTCACGCATTTGTAAAATATTAGATTTGAAATATTGAGCGATCTGATTGATTAATGACCCAAATTCGGCCTTACTTTTAATACTACCTCCGTCCCCCTTCAATTCAAGAGTCCTACTTTCTCTTTTAGTTCGTCCCAGACTAAGAGTCCTAATTTGCTTTATTTCCAAAAATGGCAAATAATGAATAATATTTTGGACATTTATACTCTCTTCTTTTCATAGAACTACAAATAAACTACTAATACTTACTATACTACTTTTTATCCACTTGAATCATAAACAGTCTTTTGGACAATTATAACCCCAACCCACTTGCCATTGTTCACTCATTTCTTAGTGTTTTCTTAATAAGCGTGCAAACACTAGGTAAGACTCTTGGTCCGGAATGAAAGAAGTACTTAATATCATTGACTGAAGAATATAACATCCTTTGACTATTTGTCCAGGTTGACTTACCCTTCACATCATTGACTGTAAAAGCATTATCAAGCTGAAGTTAAAAACTTATCTAAAAAAAAGAACATGCGCTCAAAAATGGCAGAAAAGCTCACCAACACTCAAACAAAGAGGTAAATATTTAGTTCTTCCTCTTGATTTCTTTCTTTTTACACTTTTCCACTATCACCCACATGAATCCCTTTTCCCATTTATTACATATTTAGTACTCTCGCTGTCCTTGAATGAATACAACAACAACAGCAAACAAAGTCTTAGTCCCAAAATAATTTGGGATCGGCTAACATGAATCCTCATATTTCATCGTGTAAAAAGGTTGTTGAAAAAAAAAAAATCAACCCCCCAATGTAGCAATGATTATAAACAAGGCACACACACGAAACAGCAATGCACGCGAGGATTACGGGTCAAACGCCCAACCTTTTATTACTAAATAATAACAAGGATTACAGCAATGTCCTACACAAGAGAATAAGGCCAACCTAGCTGGAGCAGCCAAATGGTGTTGTAAGAGTGATGTAAGTGCCACTTTGGCAGGAGCAGCTGGAGCAGCCATTTGGTGATGTAATAGTGATGCAATTGCCTTGTAGGAGGGCTCCCTTGGGGCTCTGGAGTATAAGGGGTGTTGCCACCCTGGCTGCATAGGGCACATCCCGCGATTTACCTCCGCCGATATGCGAGGCGGTACACAGTGGTCAGGGATTAGTCAGGAGAAGCTGGGAACCTGGATATCAAAAAAAAAAAAAAAAAAAGAATAAGGCCAACCTTGCCTTTCTTTCCCTATCAATTGCTGTAATTCGGGTCTGATCTAAACCCTTTAGAACAGCCCTATGCCCCAAGAGAATAAGGCCACCAATGCCTTTCTTTCCCTCTTCAATTGCCAAACTCGGATCTGCCCTAAACCCATTAGAACAGCCCTTTAAATGACTGCAATGGACAAGCAAAAGCTGCACTTGACCAGGGACACAGGCTGCTAGATCAAGTGGCAGTTTCATGCCACAAAACCGCCCAAAACCGCCCCTGTGACCACTGCTTGACCGCAGCTTCTGCGCACCTTATGTCGCCACTTGTCTAGCCTGTTTCAGCCCCAAACACTCTAGCCCACAGCCTGTTTGTTCAGCAACATCGCCAAGGACAGCCCGTTGGCCTCTCAGCTTTCATCCCGCGCAGCCCATGTCATTGCCCAAGTCCATCACAGCCAACTGCCCACGCCTATGTCCAATGCCATAGTCCGCGTGCGCCCAATTTTCTTGCAGCTTACTGCCCACGCCTATGTCCATACGCCATAGGCCCATAGCCTGCATGTGCCCAATTTCCTCGCAGCCCACTGCCCAACACAAGGCCATGACATGCCCCGCTCATGCCATGGCTGCATTTCCCAACATAAGTGCTTACAGTAGACCAGTATGCCCATTATAGGTCTGTCCTGTTCAGATGGACAAAAGGTATACTGCATGATATGGGATACATAACTCTCCCTTCAATATAATACACCGAGTTTGGCCTTTTTTTAGTCCTTTTGGTTAACTTAAGGCCGACGGACCCTAGAACCCTTGAGACGAGATTTAATCTCAATTTAAGAAACAATATTATTCTAATTCCTCGGACACCCCTCGTTATTAAAATGTCCAAAATGCCTTCTTTGTGCCCATGAAATCACACATACCCCTCCCACCTCCCATCAGTACGCAACAAATACACACACACAATTTCTCTCTCTATTCTCCACCTCCGGTGCTCCGGCGACGACGCCCCACCCGTCCCCGTCTTAAATCGTAGATCTGGAATCACCTCCTCCATCGCTAGCCATTTTCTCCGGCAAAAATATCAAATCCTTCCCCTCTTCCACTCCCATCTCACCTCCTCCGTCTCCTTCCCCCACCTTCCTCTTCCTCGGTTTCATCCTTCCAGATCCGGCCTCTTCAGTTCGTCGGCCAACAAAGCAGGTCATCCTTCTTGTTCTCCGGCGACCTTTCTCATTCCGTTTCGCCTAAATCTGGCCGGAATGCTTTAGATCCGGTCTTTTCACACCACCTCTCCGGCTCTCTCCTCATTAGAGGAATATACAGAAGAATATATATGTGGTTTTAGCTATTAAAAGAACTGTAACACGGAATTGAAGTTAGCAGCTTGTTTTCTGATGCCAAACAGGCCTCACAAAATGAGAATGAACACTAGTGTGGTGCCTACTCTGCGAATAAGCAGTGTGTCATTAGCCGTATAAGCTATTTAGAGGAAGCAATTTTTTGTTGTACCTCTCCTACAATTGCTAAATTACCAACCAAAATTTTGAGTTAAGACTAATTGGCTATCAAGAGATCGATGCCATGGCTCCACGAAATTTAAAACCTGGAGCCGAAGGAAGTACTGAGTTGGAGACTTGGAGGTGGATCTAACTCTGTCTACATTGCAATATTATATAAATAAAGATGCTGCATTCATTTTGGAAAACCGAGAGAGATAATTTCTACACAATTTAAAATTTGTTCTTGATCAAGAATAAATTTGAAAAAAATAAAATTGGACATTCATTTTGGGAAGGAGGAAGTACATGAAGCTCATTAAAAGAATTGTTTCCGTGTTGAATTCATTATTTACAATTTACTTAAATAAGGTTAGTGTTGAATTCATTATTTACAATTTACTTAAATAAGGTTACAAGAGTCCTAATCAATCTACCAAACTTGATCCTAAAGACTTATTAAAAAAAAAGTCTTATAAGAACATTGGGATTATTAACTGTGTTATAAATAAGTTTTATATGTTGTTGATAAGACTTTTTAATAAGTCTTATAAGTTACTTATAAGACTTTTTAAAAAGTCTTATAAGACTTTTTTTAGTAAGTCATAAAGACTTATTAAGTCTTATAAGTTAATTTATAAGACTTTTTTTAAGTCTTATATGTTACTTATAAGAACTATTGAACATTGTGGACTGTGTTATAAAAAAGTCTTATAAGTTATAAGTAACTTATAAGACTTTTTTTAATTAGTCTTTTTACTTATAAGACTTATTAAAAAAGTCTTATAAGTAAAAAGATTTATTAAAAAAGTCTTATAAGTTATTATAAGACTTATTAAAAAGTCTTATATGTAACATATAAGACATATTAAAAAGTCTTTATATAAGTAAAAGACTTATTAAAAAAGTCTTATAAGTAACTTATATGACTTATCTTATAAGTTACTTATAAGATTTTTTTAAAAAAATCTTTATATAAGTAACATATAAGACTTTTTAATAAGTCTTATAACTAACTTATAAGACTTTTTAATAAGTCTTATAAGACTTTTCAATAAGTCTATAAGTAACTTATAAGACTTTTTAATTAGTCTTATAAGTAACTTATAAGACTTTTTTTAATAAGTTTTATATGCCACTTATAAGACCTATTTTAATAAGTCACTTATAAGACCTATTTGAACATATAAGACTTTTTAAAAAAGTCTTTATATAAGTAACATATAAGTCTTATAAGTTACATATAAGACTTGTTTAAAAAAAAGTCTTATAAGTAATTTATAAGACTTTTTTAATAAGTCTTATAAAAAATACTCCCTCCGTCCCAGACCATGGGTATATGGGGTGTATTTCACGCTTTTTAAGAAATTTAAAAAAAAAATGAATAAAAATTAAATGTGAAATATGAAATAGTAGTTAAATGTGTGGTAGGGAATAAGAGAGAGAATGTAAAAGTTAAATATGTGGTAGGGAATAGGAGAGAGAATGTAAAAATTAAAAATATTTAATAGGAGAGAGAATGAGTGGGAGGAATAGTAGTTAAATGTGTGGTAGAGAATAGGAGAGAAAATGTATAAGGGTATAATGAATGGTTTTTTTGTAAATATATGGAGATGATAAGGGTATAAATATATTCAAAAACTTGCCATTTATGGAAATGAACCCTTGGTCTGGGACGGACCAAAAGGGAAAGATGAACCCTTGATCTGGGACGGAGGGAGTAGTCTTTTAAGACTCTTTTTTTAATAAGTCTTATATGTTACTTATAAGACCTATTTGAACATTGAAATTTTTAACTGTGTTGTATATAATTTATATCAGATCATGCTAAACCTTTTTCAACTTAAATAAATCTCAATTGTTAATTCAGCAACATAAACACCCAGTCTAAATCTAATCTATTAATAAGCTAAAGAAGTGTAATATATCTTCCGAAGCAACAATCCAATCTCCATTTCAATTGTCATGGAGTTGAGTGAGATTCCTAAATCAGGGGGTGTTTGTTTGTTTTTAATGAGCTCTGAACGAGATTAATTTGCTTAATCAGTCAGCGCATTTGATTACAACCTCTTAAAAAGCTGAATCACTCTTGTTAATAGGGGCGGATGTACGTACATGGAGGGTTGTTCAACCGCCCCCCGACTTTTTTGGTTTTTCAATTTTAACCCTTGTTAACAGAGGCTCGCCGGAGAAGATGTAGATTTAACCGGAATGTAAATCTGGCCGGAGATATTGTAGATCTAGCCTTTTATGGTCATAGATTTGGCGAAATGGAGGCGAAATGGATGGAGATCCAGAAAAACGGAGATCGCCGGTCGTCGGACGGAGATGATGAAGGCGCCGGAGAGAGTTTGGAGAAAGAGAGAAACTGTGTGTGTGTGTGTGTGTGTGTGTGTGTGTATGTTTAGAGAGAGAGAACGGTAAGAGATAAAAAATGGGAGGGGAAAGGAAATGACGTGACGAGATGGAGGATAGGAGGAGCTGAGGGTGTCGGGGGAATTTTAAAATGGGGATAACTCTTTATTTGGGATTTAAGAAAAAGTTTTCTTTAAGGAGAAAAAAATCTGGACAGAGGGGTCTTAGAGGAATTTTTCCGTTAACTTAATGCACTCTAAGCTAAGATTTATAAAGTTTCTTATCCTTGAGAAAAATTAACAATAGTATTCTTCATACTATTTCAATGTACGATTTTATTTTATTTTTACCTAAGACACAGTAGATGCATGTTAGATGTTGACTTGGTACTCTCGTAGGTTAATTTTCCATTATGGAAGCGGAGCTTAGTAGCACTCATGCCCAGCCGTCATCTCCTACTCCTACTGCTGCGAAATCATTTGCGTCTATTGTGAAGGGAATGGCTGCTAAGGTTACTCCGGCGCTTACTACCATTCCTAGTTCTACCCACAAAGGTGAACTTTGCTTGAAGCTTACTCAAGATTTTATTAATGTGTTAGCACAGCCTTTCAAATACACTTTAGTTGGAAAATTCTCTCATGGTCGTCCTTCAATGGAGGTTACACGGCAACATTTTCTGAAGTTTGGCTTGAAGGCTGACTTTAAATTGGGTCATATTGATCCTAAACACATTCTCATTCAGATTGTGCATGAGGGGGATTTCAATAGGCTTTGGGCAAAAGAGCAATGGCACCTTGGGCGTTTTCCTATGCGAGTATTCCGTTGGTCACCTTCTTGGAGGCCGGATAAGGAGTCCTCTTTATTTCCTGTTTGGGTTGGATTACCCGGACTCCCAATCCACATGTTCAACAAGGTATGTCTATTTTCTATTGCTAATATATTTGGAGAGCCTCTAGCTATAGACCAAGCCACTTCTAACCTTTCAAGACCTAGTGTGACGAAAATTCTTGTTCAAGTGGATCTTTTGAAGAAACTTCCGTCTAGAGTTTACATTGATTGCGGAGATAATTTTTCAAGTTTTTGGCAGCCTTTAGAGTTTGATAACCTCCCAAGTTATTGTAAGCACTGCTATAAGTTAGGCCATGATCTGAATGAGTGTTTCTACCTTCATCCTAAGAAGCCAAACTTGAAGAATGGGGCTGAAGCTAATGGAGGTAGTGCGAAGGTGCTGAATGAGGGTCACACGGCTGCAAAAGAGACTCCGGAAGAGGTGAATGCTGGTGGTCTAACGAAGGGTGTCAATGTGGGAAAGAAAATGATTTATGTTGAAAAAGCTAAAGTGAAAGATCCTTCTTCGTCAATTGGGAATGTTGAGCCTATCAAGAGGGCGTCTCAAGAAGATAAATCTAATGGCCAGACTAATGCGAAAATTGATGGTTGTGCTCATGAGACTGAGGTTGTTGACCTCGATGGGGGGAATTGTTCATTCTAACGAGCTGTCAGCCGAAAATGGTTGTGAAGATATAGATACCCATAATGAAACGGTTGACACTCAAGGTGAAGAATTGGTAGTCTTGAATGACACAGCAATTGTTGATATAAATACAGGCAATGAAACTCTGGTAGCTACTGCTGCGCTTGGAGCGCAGTTGGGGGCTTTGGCCATTCAAAATGGGTCTACTGCTCCTGCGTTGGATAGCGAAGCTCTAAATCTCGTTCGGGAAAAGGTTAGACAAATTCAAGCTTCATCAGCTCCTAACTTACGTTCCTCTACTGCTCGTATGCCAAATCCTAAATATTTTAATCCCGAATTTATAAATCCAAAAAACCTAAAAGAAACTCTTATTCTTCGGGAAAAATGCGATTCTGAACCAGAAGGCGGTCTTTCTGCTACTTCTCCTTCGGCTTATCATGATGCTCGCATTTATGGGGGTATTGTTGGGGGAGTTCATGTTGATCCGAGGGCTCCAATGGCTGACGGCGATAATTTTGAAGAATATTACGATGAAGAAGATGGATTTCAAAAGGTTAAAGGGAAACGAGGAAAATCTGGATCGAAAGCTAAATCAAAAAACCTCCAGCCTAAAAGGCCTTGGTTTCCTAAAAGGCGATTTGATTGATCTTTTTAGTTATTTTATTTAATTTATGTTTTTCTTTAATTATTGTACTTTTTAATTTTTAATAAAATTTAGGGGGCATTGCCCTTTTCGCCAAAAAAAAAAAAAAAAAAAAAAAAAAGTAGCACTCAATCAGGTGACAAAATAGAACTTCAAAAAGGAAGGCACACATATGGGCATGGAAAATTATCATTTCATCCCCATTGTTTTAAGATGGCACATTTCATTTTTGTGTTTCCACGTATAAAAGAGAAATTGCACCCTTTTCATAACTTCATTCGACCTTTTACAAATGAGTAATACTATGCTAGGTGCACAGAATGCTCACAAAATCCTAGTTGACAGTTATTGATTGGATGTTATTATGTGGGCCCAAGTAATGAATGATTCAACAACCAATCAATGACCGCCAACTAAAATTTTGTGAGCATTTTTGTCCCTGTAGCATTGCTCTTTATAAATACATTCCTTCACTGGGGTTTAATCCAATCATTGGTACCTACATATCACAGTGGATGGATAGTGTCCTTGCTCAAGGAAATGAAATGACGTTCTTTCATGATGAATTCCGTTGCCCTGTTTATGTCAAGGATGTTGTTACTATCATACGGACATTGACTAACAGATGGTTTTCAGGTTTGATATCTTCACTTTTTAGTAAATTGATACTTTCTTTGCTTACTGGAACATAAATTTCGCCCTGAATTGTTTCTGGTGTGTCTCCAGATGGAAAGCAAATGCAGTTACTTCTAAATGTTGGTGGGCCCGATCGGGTATCACGTGTTCAGATGGCCGAGGCCGTAGCAAGTGCTAGGGGATACAGTTTGACCCGAAAAATTTTAATTTTTTTTTTTTGGTATTATTTTAATTATAATAATAATAAAATAATACTCCTTAATTGAATTGGACTTGGATTAATTAAATTGATCAATTAAACTAAGTGGGCTAAGTTGGGCTTAGGGAGTCAAAGAGGCCCAAGGAGGTGGAAGCCTAGGGTATAAAAATAAAACCTTATTATTAATTTTCCTCACAATCTCTCATTTAGCAAAGAAAAAAAAAAAGAGAAAAAAAATCAAAACCTAAACCTAGAAGGGAAGGGGGCGGCGGCCGGTTTGCTTGGGGAGGAGTACAGCCGTTTTTGTCATTCCTTTGGCCATTGTTCCTTCATCAAAAATCAAGGTAAGAAAATAACCTACAATCTAGTTTTTGTTTCATTCAATTCCGATTTAAATTGAATTAGTTATGATTTTTCAAAGTTTAAAATCATTTAATTCTAGGTTTAGCCATTATTGGATTTCCAATGATTAATCCTAGAGTTTATGTAATAAATTAAGGATTTAATTATTGGGGAATTGTAGGTTATAATGATATAACCCTAACCCTAGTTCATATTGTTTTTTTTTGAAATTGAATCAAACACAATTAATATGATTAAAGGGGGTTTTTATTAAAGGATATGAAAATTAAATAATTGTTTAATGTTTAAAAAAATTTAATGAGGAACAAAATAATTTTTTTAAACAATCTGGGAGATCGGCCGAAATGTCCTTGGCTTGATTTTATGTGTTCTCCACATAGGTGTTAGTATTTTTGTTAGTTTATATAAAAGCAGTTAGTTTTTAAACGGAAAAGGGACTAAACTGCAGAGTTTTCAAAGCTGAAAGGATTTTTCAGTTAAGTTACTAACTGAACAGTTAACTTCAGGACTGAACTGAAAAGTTCAAAAGTTCTGAGGGACTGTTCTGTAATTTTCAAAATCTGAAGGACTGTTTTGCAATTACTGAAAAGTTGAGGGACTGTTCAGTAATTTTTCAAAAGTTGAGGGACTGTTTTGTAATTTTCCAAAAGTTGAGGGACTGTTTTGTAATTTTTCAAAAGTTGAGGGACTATTTTGTAATTTTCAAAAGTTGAGGGACTATTTCGTAAAAATTGAAAAGTTAAAGGACCTTATTGAAATTAAGAAAATCTAAAGGAACCCTTAGGAATTTAGGGGAAGTCCAAAGACTTTAAAGGGGAATATATCAAAGAAAAGAAGAAGAATAACACTTTAAGAATACTAAAAGACTTAGGTTCCAAAGTGTTAGGATTTCGAAATAGAAAGTTTCTAAGTTAAGAAAGCTAAATTAGGAAAGCTTCTAAAATAGAAGGTTAGTTAACCAATTAAGGTGAGTCTAAGAATAACTCATAGGTTAACTAAGGAAGGGAAGTATAGGTGCATAAGAAGTAATAAAAGGTTACTTGTGCCTAAAATATGCTATTACGTGATTGTAGATTTCGCGTAAAGGGCGTTGCTAGCAAGGAAGCAAAGCTAAGGTAAGGAATTACGATCCTAAGTACTCTTGTACATCAATTCGTTTGGAAACTCCATTGAGTCTTTTCAAAACATGAATGCTATCTGTGGTGATAGTAATTTTTAAAATACTACGATGAAATGTATCGTCATTGAAAATTCCTTATTCCGTGATATGTTCTTGTTCATGGAATATCTGCAAGTATTGAAATTGCTATGTGTGTTCTTGTACCTCCGAATGCATCGTATGTAATAACTAGTATGCATTACTATTTACTAGTTATGAAATTATGCTTAATGAGAAAAGCATGTATTATGAAAAATCGACATCAATGTAGGTGATCGATATGGGAATACTCAATGTAGGGTATAACCCATGTAATAACTAGTATGCATTATAATTTACTAGTTATGAAACTATGCTTAATGAGAAAAGCATGTATTATGAAAACACGACATCAATGTAGTTGTTCGTTGTTTTGGGAATTACTCAATGTAGGGTATGACCCATGAAATTGACGGAAGTCTGAAAGCATAACAAAGTTGTAGTTGCCACACTTTCTTTGCTATGAAATATACACATAATTGTTGTTTATAACCTATCCTTGAATATAATTTTTGGATGCGTTCTTTCTAGTCGTCTCCTCATTGTATCGATGAGACCACGTATGAACTTACTGGGCATTGTTCGCTCATTCCTTCATTTTCTTTTTCCCTCAGGACCGGAATAGAAAGAAGGAGAACCGTCATCAGAAAGAGGCGGAGAAATTAAGTAGAATAAATGAATTATTTAATGATTCCGAATTTCAGGACTTTTATTAGTATTAGTTACTGTATTTAGCCGTTACATTTGATCTTTCCGCCCTTATGTAATGGTTTGACTTAAGTTACCATTGTGGACCCGTATTTTGGGTATTTATTTATGTTTATGGAATTAGGGAAATTATGGAAATTCGGGGTCGTTACAGTTGGTATCAAAGCTCCGGTTTTAGGTCTTATGGGAAGAAATGGTTTTAGGTCTTATGGGAAGAATATGGTTTTAGGTTTTATGGGAAGAATACCTTTAGCCTTAGGGAACCTTAGTTCTAAGAAATTTCTGGAATGAAGGCAACCCTGAACATTTAAGTCATGCCTTGCTCTAAGATTATTATGTGAGTGAGGTAGACTAAGTGGAAAAGTTAAATGAATAACTTACTCGTTACTTTGGAAGATTAAAGCATACTCCCTCCGTCCCATAAGTCTTAAGAAAACTTTCCATTTTGGGCGTCCCATAAGTCTTAAGAATTCCCAAAATGGAAACCTTAAATCACTATTCTCTCCACTCATTCTCTCTCCTACATTATTTTAATACTCACAACACATTATAATTTACTATTCCCTCCACTCATTCTCTCTCCTATTTAATTTTTCACACTCACAACACTTCTTTCACTCATTCTCTCTCCTAATACTATAATAATATTCCTTAATTCCCGTGCCATTTCAAAAATTCCTAAGACTTATGGGACGGAGGGAGTACTTGCTTTAAGTATATAAATGTTATGTATTGAAGATATACTAATGATGATCTGCATTGATTATAGGAAATGATCAGAAGATATTCTTTGAGTTTTGGCTGGTACTATGATCTAGAAGAGTCAAAGGTACCTATAGAGGAAGACGAGGTAGTTATCGAGGTAATAGAGGATGATGTTCCTAAGGTGGAGATACTTGAGGTACAAGCTGAAAAGATTGGGAGTAGTGAAGCTACTCCAATTGTAATTGAAGATGATGATCAAGAGTTAGAACCAGTAAGAAGGTCTAGAGGAAGATCAAGAGGTTCTAAAAAAGACACCAAAGGTACCTAGTGAAAGACCTAGGGAAAGACCTAGGAAGGTGTTGTTTCACGATTGAAGAGTGGGACGTTGAGTTATTTATGAGTAGAGATAAGGAGTAGTTAGTTTTAAACGAACTCCAGGTATTTTGTTGAATTTAAGGAGTTTTATGCAATGATAATGTTGAGTTTATTTTTGAGGAATTGTTTGTGGTTGTTCTTAGGTGTTAAGCGTGGGTGCTAACCTAGGACGAGAAAGTTGGTCGAGTGAAAAGATCATGTGTGAAAAGTATTTGGTCTATTGAAATGGCCAGGTGAGAAAAATGATTGGTCTGCTGAAGCGACCAATGTGAAAAGATGAACGGCCCAATGGAAATGGTCGAGTGTATTTAAGTTTGGGTCTAGTGAAACGACCGGTATTGATAAATGGTCTATTGAAACGACCAAGGATCTAATGAAACGACGATTGAAAGGAAAAAGTTAAAATCCTTTGAGACAGACTTCAATGAGATAACTAACTAAATAATAAACTTATAAGAAGTTATACTTTCCTTAACTATAATGTCCGAAGGGAAAAGTTACTAAATTTAGAAAGTTACTAAATTTAGGAAGTACTATTTTAGGAATGTACCTAAAATAGAAAGTAAAGAAATAACTATTTTAGGAATGTACCTAAAATAGAAAGTAAAGAAATAACTATTTTAGGAATGTACCTAAAATAGAAAGTAAAGGAATAACTATTTTAGGAATGTACCTAAAATAGAAAGTAAAGGAATAACTATTTTAGGAATGTACCTAAAATAGAAAGTAAAGGAATAACTATTTTAGGAATGTACCTAAAATAGAAAGTAAAGGATTAACTATTTTAGGAAAGTACCTAAAATAGAAAAATATAAAAGTTACTATTTTAGAAAAGTTACCTAAAATAGAAAGCTTAGTTAATCAAACCAAGGAGTCAAAAATAACTCGTAGGTTAACAAGAAGAACTATTACAGTGTTTTAGAAACGGAAAATCTCCAAAGATTAAAATCTAGTCTGTTGAGACGGAGATAAGAAAAGTTAATTATAGTCTGTTGAGACGAAAACAAAAATTTAATTATAGTCTGTTAAGACAGAAATATAAAACCGAAGTTAGTCTTTTGAGACGGAACAGTAAGGTATTAATTAGCAAGACGGCTGCACATATATATGTAGTGAATTAGTTAAACTAAATATTATAGTTACTATTACTTAATAAAGAAGCTAGTGGACAGAAAAGTGCCACTGAAACTGGAAGTCGGACCAGGATGGGACCAACAACAAAAGGAAAGCTACGGATAAGAACTGTGAAAAGAAAGTACTACAAGCAAGTGCCGAATAAGAATTCCGATAACCGTAAGGATGGGAACAAAATTGATGCCCAAAGGCGAGGAACTACGAGAAATGTCAAGTGTGCGAAGGAAGCACAAGACTCGGTGAATGCTAGTATAAGGAAAAGAAATTTTACAATTGTGACAAGATGGGACATCCACGGTGGAAGTACCTTAACCAAAGGAAGCTGGAATGACTCAAAAAAAAAAATGATAAAAGAACCGGTAGTGGTTGTGGACGAGTGTACCATGATTGTCAAGGCCTTAAGAGCCACCAATGATTTTGTTGAAGATACAATTCAACTCTATTCTAGTGATGTGTATGCATTGTTGATTCTGGTACTACGCATTCAATTATTAGTGCTTGTTTGGGCAAAGAAAATGAACTTGGAACCTGAGACGTTAGAATTACCTCTGGTTATAGATACTCCGACGAGAGAGTCAATTCCTATTTCATATGTCCATAAGTGTTGTCCTTTGAAAATAGGAGAAAGAGAACTCAAGGTTGATCTTACCGAGTTAGAAATGAATGAATTGTTATCATCTTGGGGATAGATTGGTTAGCTGCTTACCATGCCAAGATAGATTGCTTTAAGAAAGAAGTTTATTTCAGATTACCATCTGGAGAAGAGTTTTACTACCAAGAATCAAATCTTAGAGCCCAACTGAACTTTATTTCGGTAATGAAAGCCCGAATGATGTTAAGAAAAAGGATGTGAAGGTTTTTAGCCTATATTGGGGAGATGGACAAGAAAGAAGTAAGTATAGAATCTCTTTCAGTGATCAGAGAGTTCAAGGATGTGTTTTCAGAATATTGCCTGGAATACTGCTAGAAGGAGAAGTGGAAATCTCTATAGATTTGGCATCAGAAACCACACCAATATCTAAGGCGCCGTCAGAATAGCGCTGACTTAACTTAAAGAACTGAAGGAACAATTACAAGAACTATCTGATAAAGGATTGATAAGGCCGAGTGTTTCACCGTGGAATGCACCGGTACTATTCGTGAAAAAGAAGGATGGATCGATGAGGATGTGCATCGACTATCGAAAATTGAATCGTGTGACGGTAAGGAACCAGTACCGTTACCTAAGATAGATGACTTATTTGATCAACATCGGGGAGCATGTTACTCTTCGATGATAAAATTGAGGTCTGGTTACCATCAGTTAAGAGAAAAGAAAGAAGATATTGTAAGACGACCTTTAGGACAAGGTACGGTCACTACGAGTTTGTGGTTATGCCGTTCGGATTGACTAATGCGCCAGCAGCATTCATGGAACTGGTGAATAGGATATTTCAGAAGTTCTTGGATAAATGTGTGAATATATTCATTGATGATGTCTTGGTATATTCAGAGACCAAGGGAGAGCATGAAGAGCACTTGAGGTTAGTGCTGCAATTTCTTAGAGAACAACAATTTTATGCTAAATTCAAGAAATGCGAATTTTGGCTAGAGAAGTGGCATTCTTAGGTCATGTGATATCTAAGGATGAATTTGCAGTGGGTCCAACAAAATTAGAAACTATAGTGAATTGGGAAAGACCAACCACCGTTAGTGAGATAAGAAGTATATGGGATAGGTGATTCGTTGAATGATTCCCTAAGTTGCCAGAACCGTTAATTAGGTTAACTCAGAAAGGTGCAAGGTTCGTTTGGTCAGAAGGATTTATGATTGTACCATTTTGTATCACTAAGGAGGCCACTTGGGTGGCCGATGCATTGAGTAGGAAGATTCAAGGAACCTTAGTGGCGTTGAATTCTAAGGGGGTAAGTGCGGGGAATAGCATTGAGGTTTCAAACTTAGCAGTGCAAGTTAGAGGGTATCTAGCTCAGTAAATTGTTCAACCTACACTCTTGGAGAAAGCCGAGGAGGCTCAAGGATAGACGATGAGAGAGATGTCCTCATGGGCAAAGGACAAGACAAAGACCTTCGTATGGGCGAAGATGGGATCTTGAGGTATCAGTCAAGGATATGGGTACCAAGCAATGATGAACTCAAAAGGGAAATTTAAGGGAGGCTCATTGTTCGAAATTCTCCATACATTCGGGAATACAAAGATGTATAGGAATTTAATGTGTATCCGCGATGAGTGGATTTGATTTATATGTTCTCGTACCTTGAACACTATATATGATATTATCATGTCCATTTGATGAGGACTTTGTATAAATTTGGTCTAGACAGATTGAAATGACCTTAATGTTAAATGAATTGGTCTAGACAGATTGAAATGACCTTAATATTAATTGAATTGGTCTAGACAGATTGAAATGACCTTAATGTTAAATGAATTGGTCTGCATGATTGAAATGACCTTAATATTAATTGAATTGGTCTAGACAGATTGAAATGACCTTAATGTTAAATGAATTGGTCTAGACAGATTGAAATGACCTTAATGTTAATTGAATTGGTATAGACAGATTGAAATGACCTTAATGTTAATTGAATTGGTCTAGACAGATTGAAATGACCTTAATGTTAAATGAATGAGTCTGACATTGAAATGACCTTAATGTTAAATGAATTGGTATAGACAGATTGAAATGACCTAAAATTCTATAGATGTGATAATCATGATGTATCAGGATAAGGAGCGCTACGATAAAAGCATAGTGGAACCTTATTCAACGATCTCCTGAAGAGGTGCATTAGAGTCACCTAGAGGAAAGGTGCACAAGTACTTGGTATTGACAGACATATGTATTTGAAAGCCCTATATGTTATTGGTAAGAGTACCACTGCTCGTTATTTGGAAGAGTATCCTTCATTTGTCAATGGAAATGGGAGAATATAGCAATGGAATTAGTGGTTGGATTACCGAAGATGTTGAAAGGTCATAACATTATTTGGGTCATATGAAGACGACGTGACTTAGAATTTCAGTTAGGGATCAATCGTTCTTAAGGATCTCACCAACAAAGGGTGTTATGAGGTTCGGTAATAGAAGGAAGCTAGGCCCTAGGTGCGTGGGACCTTTTGAAATTTTAGACCGAATTGGAAAGGTGGCATATCGATTAGCTTTACCACCTGTACTTGCTGGGGTACACAATGTATTTCACGTATCCATGTTAAGGAAGTATATGGCAGATGCGAGTCATGTAATTGAATATAAGCAGCTAAGGCTTCGGACGGATTTGAGTTATGACGAGAAACCAATTAAGATTGTGGACCGGAAGGACCAGAATCTGCGAAGGCGAGTCATACCGTACGTGAAGGTACAATGGAGCAACCACTCAGAACGTGAGGCGACATGGGAGCTCGAAAACGAAATGAGGGAAATGTATCCCGATCTCTTCAAAAATTAAGGTACGTTTAGTTTGGAGGACCAAACTCTTTTAAGGGGGTAAGAATGTAAAGACCCGAAAAATTTTAATTTTTTTTTTAGTATTATTTTAATTATAATAATAATAAAATAATACTCCTTAATTGAATTGGACTTGGATTAATTAAATTGACCAATTAAACTAAGTGGGCTAAGTTGGGCTTAGGGAGTCAAAGAGGCCCAAGAAGGTGGAAGCCTAGGGTATAAAAATAAAACCTTATTATTAATTTTCCTCACAATCTCTCATTTAGCAAAGAAAAAAAAAAAAGAGAAAAAAAATCAAAACCTAAACCTAGAAGGGAAGGGGGCGGCAGCCGGTTTGCTTGGGGAGGAGTACAGCCGTTTTTGTCATTCCTTTGGCCATTGTTCCTTCATCAAAAATCAAGGTAAGAAAATAACCTACAATCTAGTTTTTGTTTCATTCAATTCCGATTTAAATTGAATTAGTTATGATTTTTCAAAGTTTAAAATCATTTAATTCTAGGTTTAGCCATTATTGGATTTCCAATGATTAATCCTAGAGTTTATGTAATAAATTAAGGATTTAATTATTGGGGAATTGTAGGTTATAATGATATAACCCTAACCCTAGTTCATATTGTTTTTTTTTGAAATTGAATCAAACACAATTAATATGATTAAAGGGGGTTTTTATTAAAGGATATGAAAATTAAATAATTGTTTAATGTTTAAAAAAATTAAATGAGGAACAAAATAAATTTTTTAAACAATCTGGGAGATCGGCCGAAATGTCCTTGGCTTGATTTTATGTGTTCTCCACATAGGTGTTAGTATTTTTGTTAGTTTATATAAAAGTAGTTAGTTTTTAAACGGAAAAGGGACTAAACTGCAGAGTTTTCAAAGCTGAAAGGATTTTTCAGTTAAGTTACTAACTGAACAGTTAACTTCAGGACTGAACTGAAAAGTTCAAAAGTTCTGAGGGACTGTTCTGTAATTTTCAAAATCTGAAGGACTGTTTTGCAATTACTGAAAAGTTGAGGGACTGTTCAGTAATTTTTCAAAAGTTGAGGGACTGTTTTGTAATTTTCCAAAAGTTGAGGGACTGTTTTATAATTTTTCAAAAGTTGAGGGACTATTTTGTAATTTTCAAAAGTTGAGGGACTATTTCGTAAAAATTGAAAAGTTAAAGGACCTTATTGAAATTAAGAAAATCTAAAGGAACCCTTAGAAATTTAGGGAAAGTCCAAAGACTTTAAAGGGGAATATATCAAAGAAAAAGAAGAAGAATAACACTTTAAGAATACTAAAAGACTTAGGTTCCAAAGTGTTAGGATTTCGAAATAGAAAGTTTCTAAGTTAAGAAACTGCTAAATTAGGAAAGCTTCTAAAAATAGAAGGTTAGTTAACCAATTAAGGTGAGTCTAAGAATAACTCATAGGTTAACTAAGGAAAGGAAGTATAGGTGCATAAGAAGTAATAAAAGGTTACTTGTGCCTAAAATATGCTATTACGTGATTGTAGATTTCGCGTAAAGGGCGTTGCTAAGCAAGGAAGCAAAGCTAAGGTAAGGAATTACGATCCTAAGTACTCTTGTACATCAATTCGTTTGGAAACTCCATTGAGTCTTTTCAAAACATGAATGCTATCTGTGGCTGATAGTAATTTTTAAAATACTCTGATGAAATGTATCGTCATTGAAAATTCCTTATTCTGTGATATGTTCTTGTTCATGGAATATCTGCAAGTATTGAAATTGCTATGTGTGTTCTTGTACCTCTGAATGTTGTATGTAATAACTAGTATGCATTACTATTTACTAGGTAGGAAATTATGCTTAATGAGAAAAGCATGTATTATGAAAAATCGACATCAATGTAGGTGATAGATATGGGAATACTCAATGTAGGGTATAACCCACGTAATAACTAGTATGCATTATAATTTACTAGTTATGAAACTATGCTTAATGAGAAAAGCATGTATTATGAAAACACGACATCAATGTAGTTGTTCGTTGTTTTGGGAATTACTCAATGTAGGGTATGACCCATGGAATTGACGGAAGTCTGAAAGCATAACAAAGTTGTAGTTGCCACACTTTTTTTGCTATGAAATATACACATAATTGTTGTTTATAACCTATCCTTGAATATAATTTTTGGATGCGTTCTTTCTAGTCGTCTCCTCATTGTATCGATGAGACCACGTATGAACTTACTGGGCATTGTTCGCTCATTCCTTCATTTTCTTTTTCCCTCAGGACCGGAATAGAAAGGAGGAGAACCGTCATCAGAAAGAGGCGGAGAAATTAAGTAGAATAAATGAATTATTTAATGATTCCGAATTTCAGGACTTTTATTAGTATTAGTTACTGTATTTAGCCGTTACATTTGATCTTTCCGCACTTATGTAATGGTTTGACTTAAGTTACCATTGTGGACTCGTATTTTGGGTATTTATTTATGTTTATGGAATTAGGGAAATTATGGAAATTCGGGGTCGTTACAGTTTGTCTTTGATCAAACCAGTATCTGCATCATCTGTATGTAATACCTCTATAATTAGCGCTCATGATTCTTGTTCAGTTTGCCATATTCCAATTCCTGGTTGTTCACTCAGTAGATATGCTCTCTCCCTCTTTCTCTCTCTCTCTATCTCTCTCTCTCTCTCTCTCTGAGCATAACGGGTCCCTTAAAACTTTTTCAGGTCGATCGTGGTGTTAAGTCACCGGCAGACATATCCATGGACATCACTAAGCTGATTCAGACCCTAGATTTTTCTCCTACTTCATTCCAAGATGGTGTCCAATTGACTCTGGCAGATGAAGTCAATAGTTCATGAATCGTGATGTTAAACGCTCTCCTATTTTACACTTCTTTCCCATTTTTTCATCAGTAAACATATTGAGGCTATATAATACATACTTCCTCCGTCGCGGAAAGATAGTCCCACTTTTTTAGTGGTTGATTTGATTGAACTTTGATTCGTAGATTCTAAACTTGGTTTACCTAGTTTCATGAACTCTCTGTTTCAGAATGTAAAGATGAATGGGGGCTAAAGGGAAACTTTGATGCTGAAAACCTGTCAGAAAATGGGCATATTGTTTACGGATGAAGGTGCTGAAACTTCAGTCAAGCTGCTGCCTGATGGGGGGCCTACGGGGTTAAATTTTTTTTTTCACTACTTACACACAAACACACACATGCACGCACAGAAGCGAACCCATGACCCCCAGGTTGGAACCCATGAGCTCTAGCCAGCAGGCCAAATTCCCATGTGCGGGGTTATTCTTTATTGAAGTTGGCATATGTTGCACATGAACACTAAAGAATATGTCAGATATATTAGCTTCTAAGACCATCTCCAGTAGTTTACTCCAAATTTTACTCCAAAACACCAAATTGGTGCAATTTCAGCACCAAATATCTCACACCATCTCCAGCAGCTTACTCCAAATTTTACACCAAATAAGAATCTTTTCAGTATATGCTTGTTATTTCATTTAATTAAAAGATTTTTTTATTAATCTTATTTAATATTATTCAAATTACATTATATTAAATAGTATGCCATAAAACTTAAATTAGACAATTAATAACTATAAATAAATAAATTGAAGATAAAAATAAAAATTTATTAAAAGAAACATTAAAATAGATAATTAAAACAAAATGCTTAAAAATACAATTTCAACAGAAAATTAAGTTACATGACAATAATAAATGAACATTTAATTCTCTGAATTCACATATTCTTCCCATAAATGTTCAATCAAGGCATCTCTAAGTTCAAAGTGAGCTTTTTGATCCTTGATTTGTTTGTGTCGCTCGAGAAAACGTCGAAATCGAGTATTTTCATTCATCATTTCTACATCGGGGGCAGGTGCATCCATTGCATCTTGAATTTCTACGCTCACATCACGTTCATCGTCAATTATCATATTGTGCATTATAATACATGCAGTCATTATAGCATGTAAGTCCCTTTTATTCCAATAGCGAACCGGTCCTGCCAATATTGCAAATCGTGATTGCAGAACTCCGAATGCACGTTCGACGTCTTTTCTACATGATTCTTGTTTCATTGCGAAATGTTTCTTTTTAGGACCACGTGGATCATGGATAGTTTGCACAAGAGTTGCCCATTTCGGATATATACCATCGGCTAAATAATAGCCCATGTTATACTCCTTCCCGCCAATGATATAGTTCGCCGGGGGTGCAATACCTTCAGCAAGATTGCAAAAAAGGTTAGATGATTCTAAGACATTTATGTCATTATTAGAGCCGGGCATACCAAAATATGCATGCCAGATCCAAAGATCGTAATCGGCTACAGCCTCGAGAATGATGGTTGGATGTCCGCTTCTTCCAGAATATTGACCGGCCCATGCAGTTGGACAATTTTTCCAACGCCAATGCATACAATCTAAGCTGCCTAACATACCTGGAAAGCCACGTTTCTTACCAATTTCCAATAGCCTAGCAACGTCGGCAGCGTTGGGTGAACGTACCTCGATAATACCTTGACAAAATCGGTTAAGACACTCTATTGCAGTAGACTCTCCTATTCGAATATACTCATCAACTGCATCAGCAGGCACACCTAGTGATAGGATCCGCAAAGCGGCAGTTATCTTCTGGAAAGTCGATAACCCGAGTGAACCAGCTGCATTTGTTTTTTGAACAAAGTAATTGTCATGAGTTTTTATAGCATCAGCTATACGAAGGAATAACTCACGAGACATCCGAAAACGACGTCGAAACTGCTCCTCCCCCCATGTGCTATTATCTGCGAAATAATCATTGAACAATCTACGATCACCAATTTCTCTTGATCGGTCAATTGTTATACGACCAGGAATTGAGCCCCTACGGATAGTCGGAACATGATGATTATCGGCTAATTGAGAAGCGAAATCGTGATTTCTCTTGATCTGCCTCAAAATTACCTCCTCATCATCATCGGAAGAGGAGGAAGAAGAAGATGACGAGTTAGATAACGCTGAAAGTGATGGACCGCCAATATTGAAATTCATATTGACTTAGGTGAATAAGGAGGAAGATATTTAAAGAGAAAGAACTGGTGAGTTGTGAGTTGTGAGTTTAAAATAAATATGATATGATATTTATAGAATATTTTCTACAGAATATGCTATAGAATATGCTATATAATACGCATTATACGCTAAAGTTAATGCTAAAGACATGCTATATGCTAAAGAATATGCTATAAAGATATTCTATAAAGCATATTCTTTAAGATATAAAGCATATTCTATAAAGATATTCTTTAAAGATATAAAGCATATTCTCAGAAGATATAAGATATTCTATAAAGATATTCTATAGCATATTCTGTAGAAAATATTCTATAAATATCCTCCTCCTTTTTATTTTAAACTCACAACTCACCAGTTCTTTCTCCTTATTTTTCACACATATTTCTAAATGTCAACATCCAGAAGTGCTTCTTACGTTCCTGCCGAGGACATACTCCTATGCAAAGTTTATGTTGACATTTCCCAGAACCCAATCATAGGTATCAACCAGTTGAGAGATCAATTTTGGTCTCGAATTGTGACCGAATACAATGGTTCAAAAAATGCGCTCCTGCAGGAGCGAAATCGAAGATCGCTGAAATGTCGAATGACTACCATCATTAAAGCTATGGGAAAATTAAGAGGTTGTATTCGACAGATAGAAAATTTAAATCGTAGTGGTGCTTCAGAAATTGACATAGTAAGTACCTATTAAATTTTTTTTCACTAGTATATATATCATTTTTTTATATATTATTTTGTAATCATGATTTGATCTCATTATTGATGCAGTATGATCAAGCAAAAACACTCTTATATCAGGATTCAGAATTTGCAAAAGGGTTCAAATTTGATCATGTATGGGAGCAGATGAAAAATATCGAAAAATTTGCCCCAAACCATGGTGATAGTTCGTCACACCTCAATTCACAAGCACCGGAGACCCCCGTATCATCATCATCTTCTGGTATGCCATCATTTTCTATCAATTTAAGTGACGATGGTAGCCCCACTCCATCCCAAAGACCAATTGGGATTAAAAAAGCTAAGCTTAAGAGAAAACAAAGTGAAGACTCCACAACCCAGTTCGATGTGTTAAAACGTCAAAGTGATGAATTGTTGAAAGTGATGAAACAGAAGGCTGAGAGAGAGAAACAAAAGGCTGAGTTC
Source organism: Adenophora triphylla var. japonica (assembly GCA_022495995.1). Lineage (NCBI taxonomy): Eukaryota > Viridiplantae > Streptophyta > Magnoliopsida > Asterales > Campanulaceae > Adenophora > Adenophora triphylla. The sequence goes on along the minus strand of JAFEMH010000408.1, from coordinate 31,566 downwards.
AAACAATCACGCGAGGAACGTAAAAAGCACTTCTGGATATAGAAATCAAAAGTATATATGTGATGACGCCACAGCTTTTGGGGTCAGGAGCGGTTCAAGGATATCTGGCTAGGATATATTTATTGGTTTGATGTACCTAGATCACAACACATACAAGCACCATTAAGGTCAAAGTTGGATGTTACTCCAACTCAGGCCCTCGGGTGTGAGAGTAAGAATACTGAGTAATAAGGCTTTGAATACCTTTGGAGTGTGTGTGTGTGGTTTAGAGAGTAAAAGAGCTTACTCAATTGTATATGGAACTTACCTTGCCCAAGGGGGTAAAGGCCTTCTATTTATAGGCAATGCAATGGTGCTTGTTGAGGTAAGCAATGAGATCAGCCCTAAGGGGCACTTTGGTATTTGACCAGCTACACGTGTCCGCAGCTAATTGGTCCTGTCAGGGAGGGAACACTGACTGTCCAAGGGACATGGCTGAAAGGGACATGAGCCGTGTAGCCGGCTTAGAGCATTAAATGGAATAGTAGGCGCCTGACTGAGCCGCATTGAATGCGTGATGGGGAGCCGGCAAGTGGCCCGTCGTGAGCCGCAAGCTAACTTGCTCAGGAAGGCTTGACATTAATCGGGAGGCAGGCATGTGCCCGCGGTCAACATTGTGGCCGCAGTCAAAGATATATGACGCGAGCATGGTTGATGCGGGCATGCCTACAGCGGTCATGGGTCCCCGCGGACATTCAATCTGCGGGCACGGACCCAACGGTCACAGGCCGTGCGGGCACGAATATAGCGGTCAGGATCCCTCGGTCTTTGATAGGATTAATGCGGGGAGGGACGCGATCTTGACCTCAAGGGCCTATCTGTCCGCGGTCTTCCCCCCCAGCGGTCTAGGAACTGCCACGTCACTGGTTCCTTGGACTAGACCGAGCGCGGGCCCTGGCCCAAGAGATCCGGCTCATCAATGGCCCCTAGCTCCAAGTGTGATTATTTATGGTCTGAGTGAGGAGCTACTAGAAGCTCGGTCTGCCTCAATCGCTCCTCGAGCGAGCACCAGTGTTAGCGTTTTTCGTTGTCTGTTGCTTGGCCCCATGGGCCAAAGGGAACGTTCGGGAGGCACCAGTGAGTGACACGTGGTCCCTGGCATGGCGTGCCTCCCGGTTAACAGCGGGCCCTCGCGCATGAAAAGACGGGTTAGTGGTACGTACAGGGGTACGTGTCGCCCATTTAAGGGGGGCAATAAATGCAAAGGGTATTTAATTTTTTTGAATTTTCAAACGTTGGAGACGGTTCAGGGTCCGAGGTAGGATTTGTGGGCTAATTAATACGGGTTAACGGGTTAACCCGTATAGGTAGGCCTTATAAATACCAAACCCTTAAACCTCAAACCCTTTTTACCGCTTTCCAAACCTTCGTAGAGCCTTTGAGAGAGAAAATTCTTGCCGCGATCCTTGTGCTACCGTTTCCGAATCCTTTTCTCAATCCTTCTCTCGTAAGTATTTGGGTGTTACTCTTCTTCATCTCCCTCTATTTTTTTCTTTTTTCTCGGGTTTCAAATGATGACCACCCGTGAATTTGGACCCCGCCGTCCCGTAGAATTAGGAGATGGAGCCACCCCGATGTCTTTGCCGTTTGTAAAAAGACCGGGGATTTTTAGGAAGGTAGGCCTGGGGTGGCTTAGACTATCCTTGCCCCTTTCGTATTTCGTGAGAAAGCAGATTGGGGGCCGTTCGTCCCACCCCTTGGCCATGGGAGGGCAAGGAGAAAATATATATATAACCGGGATGTACCGGTGTTGGGGGATCACCGTAGGCTAAGAAACTTTGTAATGGGGGTTTTGTGCAGTGTGTTTCCCGCGAGAGATCGGCTCGAACGCCGTTGAACTAGCGAGAGAGCGATTCGTGTCCCCAACGTATAACCGATTGGGAGAAGTGTGAGCTAATGGACCCCCATCAAACCAATGCCGCGCGGCACCGGCACACCTGAATGACCCCTTGGATGTCCCGCCCCGAGGACCGTATTTCCCAATGTGGTGCCCGCGGCCTCGGTGCCGAACCCATTGAACCGAGTAGTAGCGAGGAGCTTGACCCCTGGATTTCGAGGTGACTGGAACTGGTGAGGATGAATCGGAGGTGGCCCCTGCCCGTGGTGACCCCACCGGTCTCTTTGGCTCCTCGAGCTCGGAGACCGAAGAGGATGACCGCGAGGAGGGGGATAGGAGGGCCGCGGGGACCTCCAAGAAGGCCGCTGAGACCACCAATATTGTGGATGCCTTCGAGAGCTCTGACTCCGAGGAGGAGGAGGAGATTGTGGCCCCTGCCCGGAACAAAGGCAAGAGGCCAGCTAGGGATGTGAATCCTGGTCGTGGCCGTAAGAAGGCCAAGGAGGTGGCCACCATTGACTGGGAGGAGGATATTTACGAGGTTTACAATGTGGACCGCAACGCCTACCGTGTCCGCACCCTAGGACATATTCATTTGGCGGACAAGGACAAGCTGCGGCCAGAGACCGTGGCAGATGTCCGCGGGGACAACCGAGCCTGCGTTTTTTATGGGGCCCAGTTTGAGAATGGATTGAGGCTGCCCCTGGACCCTTTCTTTTATTTCTTTCTGGAGTTCACCTCGCCCGCCTACGCACTCCGACTCCCAATGCCATCCGAGCCATTGTCTCCTTCATCGCCGTGTGCAGATTCCCGGGCTATGAACCTACCCTTGCCGGGCTCTATGCTTATTATCGAACCGCATTAGCCGTAGTATCCCGAGCTTGAAGGCTAGGAACTACTCCACCAGACATTCTCTCCTCCCTCCAACAAGTTTGACCAATGGAACCAGAGGGACATCTTGGTCATCGAGTCTAGGTTCGATGGCCCTTCTCAAAACCCTCAAATCCGATCCGATGAAGGTGGCCGCGAGTAGCTATCCAGACCCCTCTTCGCCGATGCTCGCGCACGTGCCTTAGAGAGACACCCGCGCCTATTTGGACAGCGGGAGGAGCCTCGTTTACGATGTGGGCGCCATAGTGGAAGATGAGCCCCTACTTGATCTACTCCTGGGGTGGCTCCTCGCAGTGAGTAGGCGCCCACATGCCCCCGCAGTAGTGATAGAGCCTTTGCCCCGCGACCACGATTGGCGGGTGCACGAACATTACCAGTTCGAGGCAGATTGTAAGACCTGTATGCTGGGCGCTGAGTGCGATCCTCCCGAAATAATTGGTCTCTGATTCCTCTATAAAACTGTTGCCAATTTACTTTGCCTTTGATTTTTTTTTGAACTGCTTTGCTAACCATTTTTCTTTCCCTCCAGAGTAGATCCGGAGGTGTATAATTTCTGATGGCTCCTCCTCTAAGTGCTGCTCAACTGAAGGCCAAGAACCAGAGGGCCAACAAGGAAGCTGCCCAGAAGAGGCAGAATGAGATGGGAGGGGTTCCCACAAAAGACAAGACTGTTCCTGTAGTGAGCAGGAGGACCGGGGAGACTCTAGCTGCTCCCAGAACCATCTTAGCCACTGGAAATCTACCTCCACCTCCCCGGGGTCCTCCTCCACCCAATGCTCTCCGGGCATCATCTCCCGGCCGTACTATTGCCTCCGGGCATAACCAGGAGCAGTCCAAGAAAAGGACTGAAAGAGAGGCCGATTCGACGCATAGTGGAGAGGTCCTCCAAGACCCGTAAAGTGGGGGATACCTCTACCCGTAGCCCTCCAGCTGCCGCCACTACCTCTACCATCGCTCCTCCGCCGCGGGGACCATATGCACGGTGGCCTATCCGATCTCCTCCCTGGCCACCCGCGAGGAGACCTGGGAGAAGAGGAAACAAAGTGGGAGGTGTGCCCGCTATTGAAGGGGTGGACCCGTATGCCCGCTCCGCCCATAACTCACCCGTTGGGATAGGGCTCATCAATGTGCTTTTTGCCCCGGATTTCTATCACTCCGTGGCGGAGAAGGAGAACCCATCGCCCCGATGGGAGACATTGGGATTGCCCCGACCGAGGTTTGATTCTTTCCGTCTCGTCCTTCGACATTTTTAGGCTTTCTCCTTCTAACTATCCTCCTCGCAGCGGGCAATAAGGCTATGCGGCTCCGGAGACTGTGACAGCCTGTCCCGCCGAGCTTGCCAAAGAACACCAAGGACACGGCGGGCAAACTCCGCGAGCCGGAGCAGGCCCAGGAGAAGGTGGGGACTCGAGCTCCCTCCCGGATGCCAAGGAAAAGAGTTCGCGACCAAGGAGTCCGATCTCGAAGGGCTTCCAGAGCGGGTGACCGAGCCGAGGGGAGCCTTGCAAAGGCAAAGTGGCCACGGGATGAGCTCGGGGGACACAAACTTCACTGGAGCAAAGGAACTCCGAGCTCATGGCCAAGCCGGATGCCTCCCAAAAGCAAGTGGAGATCCCGGAGGCCAAGGCGGATGAACTCTCCGAGAAGCCGCCGCCCCGACCCAGCCTCAGCCTGGGAGAAGGAGAGGATGCCGGCCGAAGCTCGCAAAGAGGCCATCGAGGAGTATAAGAACTCCGATGAGTTTAATGCGGAGTGCTTGGCCCAAGACGAGGCTTGTCCGGACACGTATCCGGAACTTCGCGCCACGGTATGTTCTCCGTGCAGCAGCTTGGCCGTGATCGGCTCATCGGTTGCTACCGACGCGGAGTGCGTGCTCCGGCATGCGCTAGTTCCTCTCGTCCGAGGACGAGGTCAAGTGGTCTCAGATCTTTCCGCCGCGGCCTCTCGCTCCCGCGGCGTAAGTGATCGCCTTCGACCGATCGCCGAACCGGATGCTCTGCGATTCGGGACAACCCTTTATCTGGGGGATGCCCCGACTCAGGTTCTTCCAGAGGGGCCACTCGGAGATCTATTCCCCGGCGGGCACCTCCCGCCAGCCTCCGCCGAACAACAAGCCGCTCCTACCACCGAGGTGCCTCGGGACCACCTGCTTTCCCAACTCCGGACTCCGAAGCGGCACAGGGGGTGCGGCCACCGAGGAGCCAGAAGCGAGCACCGATGGAGCGGCTACCGAGGGGCCCAAGGAGAATGCTCCCTTAGTATAGGATTTTTTGCTTTTTCTTGTTTGTAATAGTTTTAGGATTTTGTAAATACTTTCTTATCATAAATAGAAGCATTTTTCTCCACTTGGCTCCTTTACTTTCATCTCAATTGCTTGTCTCGTAGGCTATTTTGAGTAGTTTGGCAATTTTCGAGCACCTTAATACTTGCATTCTTGCCTATTACTTTTTCCAAACGTTTTTGACTTGCAATTAACTTTATACTCTCCTTCGCGGGCAACAGCTTAGTAGGCCCTTTCGCCCGCATTTTTTGAGTTTTCCTAACTCTTTATTCAAAACCCTTAGGTTTTGTGAGAGTCGCCTTATTCTTCTATGATCGCGTTTGTTTAGCCTTGTGGCAAACTTTGAGGCCTTAACCTCGTTTGTCTGTTTGGCTTTGTTAAACTAGTTTGATCACTCTCATCCATTTACACTTATTCCCACCATGCGAGTCATGGTGTAAGTCAAAAGTAGCCAAGGCAAGCATACTTTCATGTGGCATGCGTAAGGTGGCCGTGAGGCTATCAGTCCGCGCAATGTAAAGGTAGGAGCATATTTTAGCATAGAGGCCCTTTAACCCCCGGCATCTCGTATCCCCTTATTGGAGGTTCTCACTTATTCGACCCTTTATTCAAAACTCCCTAGGTTTTTCGTGAGGGTCTCGTGGCGATCCGGTGAACGGGCTTATATGTAGGCCTTTGTCACATACTGCATGCGAGTAACGGCCCTAACGAGGTCCTTCGCGCAATTAGTGGGTCCGGACTGTGTCATTTGTCCCCACTAGAATCCGTAGGCACGGGCATCATGGCCTTTGTACCTACGTTCATCTATATCCACTTATTTTTGGTGGTGTCACGCGGCAGAGAGAGTATCCTCCCCGCGATCATAGTACGGATCGTAATGGATCTTTGTACATATATAGGCACGCGGATCCTTAGATCTTTGCGCATCGATAGCAGGAGCTCATATGTTGGCTCTTGAACTCACCGGCATCCGCACGCGGGCATCCACCTTAGCTTTTGAGGCCGGTGGGAATTGATCTTTGCATCAAAATATGATGATAACTTCTCACTTATATATATATAGTCTATACTCCTTCCAAAAAATTACAAAGATTTTAAAAGAAGTATCTCTTAAGGTGGTCGCTATTCCAAGCGTGCTTAAGCTCTTCTCCCTCTTTTGGTCGCAATATGTAGGTGCCCTTTGACTATCTTTGTGACCTCATATGGACCTTCCCATTTCGGGACAAATTGTTGAAACCAGGTTGGGTCCCTTGACCTCTACGCTTCGAGTACCCGGGCTCCAACCGAAAACTCCTCTTATTTACTCTTTTATCACGGTGCTTCTTCGCTTCGTTTGTAGTTCACCATTTTTTCATGTGCCCGCATTCTCTTTCCTTCGAGATCGTCCGTGTCACACCTTCGTTTGCCTCGTTTTGAGACTCGTCGAAGTATGTGACTCGTACGAGGGTAGTGGCTACCTCAACCGGAGCCATTGCCTCCGACCCATACGTGAGCGAGAAGGAGTTTCTCCCGTTGAATTTCTTATTGTGGTGCGGACAACCCATAATGCGATCCGGATCTCGTCCAACCAACGTCCTCCTCGTCCTTCCAAATTTTTCTTTAAGGCAAGCAGGACTAGCTTGTTCGCGGCCTCGCCTTGACCATTTCCCCGAGGATAGGCAATCGCGGACTTACGGCGTTGCACACCTTCATTCTCACACATTCAAGCAGTTGAATTTTGCGGAGAATTGGGTGCCATTATCTCGAAATTATTGCTCTGGGAACCCCAAATCGACAATAGATGTGGTCGTGGACAAAACCGATAGTGTTATCCTCGGAAATAGTGGCCAAGCCCTTTGCTTTCCGTCCACTTGGGTAAAATAATCCACGGCCACCACTAGCATACTTCGATGCTTCCTCTAGCAGCTTGGAAATGGTCCAATAAGATCTATCCCCACGTATCAAACGGCCACGATGGTACCACCAAAGTCTCGCTCCGCTGATGGTAGTCTAGTGGATGTCCGCAAATCTCTCGGCACTTATCACATTTTCTAACATACTCCCGCGCATCCCTTCTCATTGTGGGCCAAAAGAATCCTTGGAATTTGATCTTGTCCGAGAGGGTGCGAGCACTGGATGTCCGCCACAAACTCCTTCATGAACCTCATAGAGTAAGTTGGTGACCATGTGAGTTTTAACACATCTTAGTAAAGGCTTGGTGAATGATCGCCGAAAAGCACCCCATCGAGGACGAGGTATTTCGCGGACACCGTTCGAATGGCTCTAGCCTTTACCGGGTCCCTGGGAGGGTTTGCTTCTCGATGTAATCCTTCATTTCATCCACCCAGCCCCTTACTTGATCCTCAATATTGTTTATCTCGTATTCGATCTATAGCAGTCTCTCCGTGAATTCAATCCGGCAATTTGTCTCCAACTCACCAATTTCTTGCTCTGCTATTCTTGAGAGGAGGTCAGCTTCCACATTGTCCTCTCTCATGACTTGATTCAGCTCATAGTAAGTGAAATTTTTGATGAGGGTTTTTGCAAGGCCACGCATCGAGCTAGTACCGGGCCGATAGTATCATACTCCCCCTAATTTGATTAACTATGAGCCGAGAGTCACTATTGATCTCAATATTCGAACTCCCAAGTCTCTTGCCAATTCCATGCCCGCTATAATCGCTTCATATTCACTGATTGTTTGATGCCTCGAACTTGAATCTTAAGGCCCTCATAAATTTCTCCCCGCAGGCGCGATCGTAAGTATGCCCGCTCCACCGATTAACTTGCTCGCGGAGCCGTCCACATATAAAGTCCATACCTCTTCCGGACGCTCCCCGGGTTGAACAATTTCGTGCTCGGGCCTTCGGGTCATCCTCTCGATTCCCGCTCGCTTTCTTCCCGAGGTCGCCGTCCGCTAATTTGAATGACGATTCTACTACAAAATCAACTAAGGCCTCGCGCTTGATTGTCTTTCTTGGGGAGTAGGTGATCCGGAACTCGGTGAGCTCTATAGACCAAGCTAGCATTCTCCCCGAGGACTCGGTTTATGTAAAACCTTTCTAAGCGGGGCCTCGCTAGTACAGTTATAGGATGTGCGTAAAAGTAGGCTCTTAATTTTCGAGCGTATACAAGCAAGGCGTAAGCTAACTTTTCTATATTAAGATAACGCCCTTCTACGGCGGACAAAGGCCTTACTTACATAATAAACCGGTTTTGGGAGTTATTCTCCTCCCTTACAAGAACAGCTAGCCACGCGTATCAAGAATCTGCTAAATACAAAAAGAGCTCTTCTCCGGCACCGGCCGCCGAGTAGAGGCGGCCGCCCGAGGTATGTTTTGACTTCTTCAAAAGCCCGATGGCACTCGCACTCCATGTAAATTCATCGCCTCTCTTCCCCTTTCGAGAGTTTTGAAGAAGCGGGAGGCATCTTCTCTCGCCGACCGCGAGATGAAGCGGCCAAGTGCGGTGATGCGACCATTGAAGTTTTTGTACATCCTTCACGCAGCAGTGAGGTTTCATGTCTAATAGGGCCTGGATTTTCTCGGATTAGCCTCTATCCCTCTTTCGTTGACCATGAATCCGAGGAACTTGCCCGCCTCGACCCCGAAAGCGCACTTAAGGGGGTTTAGCTTCATGTTGTTGTGGCGCAAGTTTTTGAAGGTTTCCTCCACATCGAGCTCGTGGGAGTTTTCCTTAGTTTTTATGACCATGTCGTCAATGTAGGCCTCCCGCATTTCGCCTAGTTGGTTTTTAAAGACCAGATTGACCATGCGCCGATATGTGGCTCCCGCATTTTTCACCCCAAAGTGGCATCATAGTGTAGCAAGATGTCTTGCCCGCAAAGAATGAAGGCTACAGAGCGGACATCTTCGTGGAGCCATCTCGGATTCGATGGTAGCCGGAGTAGGCATCAATGAAGCTTAGAACTCGTGTCCTGGCCATAGAATCCACCAATCTGTCTATGCGAGGAAGAGGGAAACAATCCTGGGGCATGCCTTGTTGAGATCGGTGAAATCAACGCACATCCTCCATTTTCCATCGATTTCTTAACCATGACCACATTGGCCACCATTCGGGGTAGGAGATCTCCTTTATTATCCCCGCTTTAGCAATTTTTCCACCTCTTCCTCGATGGCAATCTCTTTCTCCTGGGAGAAATATCTCGGATTTCTCGGTGAATGTTTTTGAAGGATGGGTCATCGTTGATTTTATGGAGGATCACGTCCCGCCGATGCCTTGCATATCTTCCACCCTCCAAGCGAACACATCGCAATTTGCTCTAAGGAACTCAATAAGTATCCTTCTCTCCTCGCCGTGAATTTCCACCCAACCTTAACCGTTTGCTCGGGAAGCTGGGATTGATTACCACCTCCTCGAGCTCGTCGTTAGGTTGAAGGTCGCCGATTTCACGACAGTGCAGGAGTCAATGACAATAGTTGGGGCCGACCCGAGCTTCGGCCGTTGTTGCCATTGAATATATGATATCACGGGCCAATTTCCCCTCTATTCCTCGATCAATATAACCTCCTCAACAGGGGCAGCCAATCGCTTCGATTTTCTCGCTCATCTTGAGCTCCACCTTGTGGAATGGAAAGAAAGCATGCCAATTCCGGTACGGTGGCGGCGGGAGTGCAAGAGCTTTCCCTTTTTTGACTTGTCCTCGCCTTTTCCCTCTATCATTTTGTCCTCGCCTCTATCTCGCGGCGTGAGGTCTCGGCCTTTCTCGTTCTTTCCTTTTTCCTCCAAAGGCTCGGAGGAATCTCCCGGCCGGTTCTTGATGGTAGCAACCCCGCCCGGGTGTTAAATTTCACCCTTTGGTGGGGACGGACGCAACTATTCCCAATTCGGCTCGAGCGCTACGCCGAGAATGGCATCAGATTGGGAAGGAAGATCGACCACCATGAAAGTTATCTTGGCCGTCTTCGCATGGGGTTTTTCCCCAATAGCTACGTCAAACACAATCGTCCCCTTTACCCTTACAGCGTGGTTGGTGAAGCCTTCGAGCATGCCCGCATATGGAGTGAGATGTGCTTCGTCATTCTCATTCCAACCAAAGTACGGTAGTAGAGTATGTCGCGGCAGCTCCAAAGATCTATCAACACTCGGCCTATGTTTGCCGGTTGATTCTCATTCCGAGGGTGAGCGGCCGTGTGGAATGAAAAAGGGTGGAGGCAAGTTCACTCCTTTTGAACCCAATTTCTGCTCTTCCTCCCGGAGCTGTGGCTGGGATGGAGAAAACCTTCTCTAATGTCCGAATTTGGAGGGACAATGCTATTTGAGGGAGGTTCCTCCCCAATGAAGTTAATGTCATAGTCCCCAAAATCGTCATCATAATTATCTCTTTCATTTCTCTCTCGGTCCCCGCGTGTGTCGTGCCCGCCGCCGATCATTGTTATTGGGGCAAGATTGTTTCCCTTAACCCACTCGGTTAGCTCCCCGTTATTGATTTTCTCTGATTACTCGCTTCACTGAAACAGCCTCGCTCCGTGCCCGTGGTCGTTGTGGATACTCACGTAATTTAAGTCTACTCCTCTCATTTGGCTTTCGAAGCATGGGGAGGAGCAGAAAGTCCGAGGCTCTCATGATCACCACCCTCGGGTCGGTGAGCTCTGTAAACCGTTTCGGCCATAGCCTTCTTGAGCTTTTCGATCCCCTACTGTTTTTGCCCCGACATTGGTGTGAGCAAAGGCTCGGGTGGTCTCCTGGACTTGGCTTATCCTTTCTTTCGCAGGCTTCCTGGGAGCGGCACACTAAAGCTCTTCGGGCGGAGGCAATGGCCGAGGCCCTTTCATACATTTCCTCCACCGATTTAGGTTTCTGGAGGCAAAATTCATTTTGAGGAAGGAGGAACCGAGGCCGCCTCAAAACATAGTCTCGATATCTCCTCGTCTGTGTCCACAATCTCCTCGCTCACCTTTCCCCGAACCGGGATATATAATCTTTTGTAGGCTCGTTTGGTGCCCGCTGACACGGACAAGATCTCGTCTTTGGTCTAGCGGGCACACTCAAGCTCCGGCAAAGGCATTGAGGAAGAGAACTCGAATCGATCGAATGACCGGATACACCGGGGCTTGAGGGCTAGCATCCAAGATAGGCCTTGCCAGCTGAAGGTCGCAGCCTAAAGCTTTGCACATCACCGACTCATCCGCGGAGAATAAAGCCATCTCGGCCCTCAAATCTTCTCATATGACTCTTGGCATTTTTGGATCCGTCATAGGTGTCCATCTCGGGGGTTTGCCTCTTCCGGATCGGTGCCGCGCAATTTTATCGCTGAAGGCGTCCATGGTGCGGCCACACTTCGGGCAGCCTTCGATGGGTTTCCCACATCTTCTCGCATGAAATTCTACAAACTCGGGGTTCTCGATCATCAACCTTCTACTTTTTAGCTCGTGGAGCCACGGCCTTCTCTTGGCCGGAGCCAAGGGTCCGGTTTTGGACTCCGCACGGCGGTTTGATCGTGCCTCTTCCCCATTTCCTCGCTATCCTCTACATGCACCACGCTCCGTTTGGCCGGCCGTGTCCGCGCTCAAGTGGCCGGTTCAACCCGATTTGCCCCACGCCTTGACTAGCAAGCGAGTTAGCGGGAGCTCGTTGGGAGAACCTTTGTGACCCTTGAGGGAACCGTAGCCCTCCATCGGCCTCTATTTCAAACATTTCCATCTCCGCGTCGTTGATGGCCACGGCCTCCGCGACCGCCTGACTTGGAGGCTAGGATTTCCTTCCTTCTCAGGGATTTGCTTCCTGGGGAAAGTGGGGTGGTTAGAGTGGTGTTTTTTACGTGAGCTTGGGGAGTTTTTGGGCTATTTGTTTAGTAGGGCTCGGGCTTTCTCAAAGACGGGCTTTCTGCTAACCGGTGTAGAACTCGTTGAGCCGAGGATTTTGAGGCCGAGAACGGGCCCCCATTCCGTTGAAAACAGAGTTGGTTTGCCTTTCCCTATTGATGGTGGAGGGTTCGGCTTGGTTCTCCTCCTCTGTGGTCAAATGACCAGCATTTTTCGTAATTTGAGACATGTCTCGTAAAGGCGAAAATAATCGAAAAGAAGTGTCTTTGACGGTCGCTTGTTTAGACTACAAGGTGTGTTCGAAACAAAAGTTTTAAACGGGAAAAACTTAGTGATGTAAAAAGAAGAGCCTTTCTAAGACCGGATTTGTTTAGGACACGTGAGGTGCCTTGAAAACAAAAGATTTTTAACGAGAAAACGAAAGAAAGTTTCCTGGGCTTCTGCAAGAATGGAACCACCGACGACGCCACGCCTTTTGGGGTCGGGAGCGGTTCAAGGATATCCGGCTAGGATATATTTATTGGTTTGATGTACCTAGATCACAACACAAACAAGCACCGTTAAGGTCAAAGTTGGATGTTACTCCAACTCAGGCCCTCGGGTGTGAGAGTAAGAATACTGAGTAATAAGGCTTTGAATACCTTTAGAGTGTGTGTGTGTGGTTTAGAGAGTAAAAGAGCTTACTCAATTGTATATGGAACTTACCTTGCCCAAGGGGGTAAAGGCCTTCTATTTATCTAAGAATGCAATTAGGTGCTTGTTGAGGTAAGCACGAGATCACTCCTGCGGGCACTTGGTATTTGACCGCCTACACGTGTCCGCAAACTAATCGGGTCCCGTCGTGAGGGAACACCGACCGTCCCAAGGGACATGGCCGAAAGGAACATGAGCCGCAGATGTGGCTTAGAGCATTAAATGGAATAAGAGGCGCCGATCGAGCCGCATTGAATGCGCTGATGGAGTTGGCAATGGCTGTCGAGCGCAGCTAACTTGCTCGCAAGGCTTGACATAACCGGAGGTGTACGTGCTCCGCGGTCAACATTGTCAGGCCAAAGATATATGACGCGAGCATGGTTGATGCGGGCATGCCTACAGCGGCGCATGGGTCCCCGCGGACATTCAATCTGCGGCACGGACCCAACAGTCCACAGCCGTGCGGGCACGAATATAGCGGTCAGTGATCCCGGTCTTTGATAGGATTAATGCGGGAGTGACGCGATCTTGACCTCGGTGCCTATCTGTCCGCTGGTTCTTCCCCAAGTGGTCTGAATCGCCACGTCACTCTGCTTCCTTGGACTCAGATTGAGCCATGGCGCCTTGGCCCAAGTAGATCCGGGCTCATCAATATGCTCACGTTAATTAATCTATTCCACCAACCCAACCTCCCCCCTTCCCTTACCCCACCACCACCATTCCCACCCAGAAGATACACAACACGCACACATTCTCCATTATCTGTATATAGAAATCAATATTATATGTTCACAATAATTATCTGCATTTAGAAATCAAAAGTAATTATGTTCAATTTAACAAATATCACATGCGCACACCTACTCAATAACAAAGAAGAAGACAGGGGCAAAAATTGGAAAGGGGGAAGAATATAACCCCCTTTAAATGTTTGTTCAGGTTGAGATACAAAACTGACATTAAAGGCCAATCTCAAACAAACCCATTTGCTCAAAAATGGCGACTCAAACAAAGAGGTATGTTTCTTGCTTTTTTTCCACTCGATTTTTCTTTTACACTTTTCTAGTAAACTCAGGCCTTCATCTTGATTAATTGGACTTGGCTACATAAATCCTTTTTCGCAATTATGACTATTAATTTTTGTGTGATTATGTTATTAGGGTTGCAGTGGTGACAGGGGCAAACAAAGGAATAGGATTGGAAATAAGCAAGCAATTAGCTTCTAAAGGGATTACGGTGGTGCTGACTGCTAGAGATGAAAGCAGGGGAAAAGAAGCCCTAAAAAATTTCAGAGATTTTGGTCTCTCTGATTTTGTGGTGTTTCATCAGCTTGATGTTGTGGACCCCACCAGTGTTGCCTCCCTTGCTGATTTTGTCAAAACCCAATTTGGGAAACTTGATATTTTGGTATGATCTGAATCCATTTCTTGAATTAAAATCTTTAATTTCTACATCTTTATTTATGGCTATATATGATGATTGTTGGAATTATGTACAGGTGAACAATGCAGGAATTACTGGGCTCATAGAAGATGCTACTGCTGTAAGAGCTTCAGTGATCATTAATAGTTGTCCGACTCTAAAACGATATTTGTCTAATAATTCACACATCTTTAATTACTTATCTGCAGCCAGATGGAGCAATAAGCATATACTCCTATAACAAAAACTTGATTCAGAATTATGGATCGTCCGTGCAATGCCTAGAAACTAACTACTATGGTTCAAAAAGAATGGTCGAGGCGTTTATTCCCCTTCTTCAGTTATCCAGCTCCCCACGCATCGTAAATGTTAGCTCCGAATATGGACAGTTGAAGGTTAGCAAATTTATTCAAATAACATTATGCTCTGGTGACATGAGTTTGTGTGTGCATATGCGAGTGGATTGGGCGATTTTCGAACTTTGGGAAATGTGCGGTCTAGTTTGCACAAAAGTTCAAATAAATGTAAATCATTTACTATAACATGTACTCCCTGTCTCAAAATGAATATCTGATTTATTTATTTTGGACATTCATCTTGTGACGGAGGGAGTAACTTATGTTACTAAAAGATTACTTTGTGAGGGAGTAACTTATGTTACTAAAAGATTACTATGCATGCTATGTCATGCTGATAAAATGTAACACATGTACTAGTACTATAAGATGTACTTCATCCGTTCCATAATGATAGTCCTATTAGACTATTCAAACATTTTAACAACTTATTTTCATTTACTTGTTACCTCATTCCTCCCTCTTCTTCCTTGTTGGCTTTCATTCTCTCATTTCTCCCTCTTCTTTCTTGATTGGCAATTTTTCGGAAGTTCAATGATTTTTACCTAATAATTATGGAAACGAGACTATCTTTTGGGACAAACAAATATTGCAAATGGGAACATTTTTTATGGGACGGAGGGAGTAACTCATGTAACTCATCTACTATATAAGTCGCACATATAAGTTGTAACTCATGTTACTATAAAACATAACTCATCCACCACTTTGCAGTCCTACTGCACATTGCACAGACCTCGGATCTGTGATTTTCCTTGTTTCTTAAAATGGTTTACCTTGCTTTTCTGAACATCTTATTTCCAGACTCTATGTAACGAATGGGCTGTGGGAATATTAAGTGATGCCGAAAAACTCTCAGAAGAGAGAATTGATGAAGTGGTGTCCGTATGTCTGAAAGTTATTAAAGAGGATCCATTGCAAGCCAAAGGCTGGCATACTTTACCTGCATACGCTCTGTCGAAAACAGCCATGAATGCTTACACAAGAGTTCTTGCCAAGAACTACCCTGCTTTCTGCATCAACTGTTGTCACCCTGGTCGCTGGGCCAAACGGATATAAGTTACAATACGGGCGATTTGTCTGTCGAAGAAGGTGCTGCAACTCCTGTCAAGCTAGCTCTATTGCCTGATGGGTCCCCTTCAGGGGTTTTCTTCATGCATGGGAAGATTACTGACTTTTGAGAGAGAGAAAATTGCGTACGCCGGGTGGATCCATGTTATTTGTATACTTATTTTTCTTGATGACTTAAGACAAGTATAGATGTTTGTGCACCCACTTTGATTATGTTGGACACGTGATTTATTATCCCTAACTAACTATTACGTTCAAACTGGGATAAGGGGAATTTGGAGGATAAGTCAAATAGAGACTCTTATGTGAATGAGACTCTATGACTTAGTCCAACCAGTATTCTATAAATCAGGTCTCTATGGGAACCAACATATAGACAACACGTAATATTCCATATACTCCTCGATCGAGAAATACTATCTCTGGCAACCATCAAGTGCCTGTGATTTGAGAGTGGAACAACATTCAATATCCATCTTGTGATATTGAATCGGACGAGAAGAGGTGGTGATTGCAGAATCAAGACGATCGAGGTTCGTAGCACAAGCGAAATCTTTCGCACAACGAGCTTCAGATTTAATCTATAAGGTATTCCGAGAACTCGTAGATAACTTATGTGTTTTCCTTCATTTGTTTTTGATGATGTTAAAGTCAGAGATCTGATAAAAAGTGTTAACATATGTTTTGTTCTACGCTGTGAGATCTTTCTGTAGACACTTTAATTGTTTAATTTGGACTTAAATCAAGAGAGTTATGGTGTTATAAATATGGGTCGGCGAAATACGTTTTTGAAAATTTTATAAATGTTTTTTGGATTTAGTTAATGTTTTAGTTTGTATGTTAATGCATTAAAAATAAAAATACGGTTCAGAAAATTATGTAAATTTTACTGTATGTTTAATATGTTGTGAAAACATGCTGAGATTTTTTTCATAATTTGTTTATGATCAGAAAATATTTTATGAATTATTGAGTATTCTGCTGCATGATTAATTCGGGAAAAATAGTTTTACTATCCAGAAAAATATGAAATTTTTTCTGTATGTTTAGAATAATGTTATTCAGATTAGTATATTTTTCCATAGTTTTTTGATGAGCAGTAAGTTTCATGTATTATTGTATGTGTTTTCGGGCAAATTTTATTTATCAGAGTGGAAAATATTAATCAGAAAATTATGAAATTTTTTCTGTGGTATAATTACATGATAATGCACTGTTCTGAATTTTTTCAGATTTTTTGAGTAATCTGAATTATTTATGTGACTTAAACGTCATTTTATGATGTATTTTCACAAATATATTTGCATGAAAAACAATTTTGAGATTATACGAGTCCCATACAAATTCTTCTCGAATTGTCGGAATTATTTTAATGAGCTTTAATTGGTGGATTTGTTCTATCACTAAATCTTCTTTTATTTAAAAATCAATTCTGAGTATATTTTTATTATGCATGCTTAAGGTTATGATTACGAACCTCGCGAATTTTCTCTCCTTTTCATGTATGATACAAGTATATTTATTGTTGAGTTTTTATGATAAAAGTGAATTAAAATTGTATGCTTAATATCTCTATAGTAATATGTTATAAGTGAAATGGCATCAAAGAACGTAATTGCTGATTTAAATAAGGGTGAGAAATTGGATGGCAAAAATTATAGTGTTTGGCAAAGGAAGATCACATACTTGCTAAACGAGCAAGAGGTTCTTGAGAACCTTGACACTGTGATGCTTGAGCTGTAGACGGGTAGCAATACCGTCGCCCAACACCGTCGTAACATGCAGCTTTTCGCCATGCGGGTCAAGAAGGACCGCTTGTGTTTCGCTTACTATGCCGAGCAAACACGCATAACGACTGACAAGGGCTTTGAGAACCGCTCTACCGCAAAGGACATGTGGGACCAAATTAAGGCCGCATTTGGTAACACATCCGCAACAAGGCTTGTACCTTGACATACAAGTTTGAATCATATAAGATTGACCCGTAAACAATCCATTCCCGATCGCCTACGTGAGTCAGTTCTGTATGATTCGTGAGCTTCGTGCCGCCGGGTAGTATCTTGTTTGATGAGCAAAGAAGTCCAAGCCGTGATTCGTTCACCGCCGGACTCGTGGAGTAATTTGAGGCGCATCCCGACTCATACACACTCCATTCGTACTTCGCAGATGTTTCCCGTCATGTTGAGCTCGAGGCGTAGCGCCAGCGAGGCAAGTCGCGCGACGAGTGCCGCGACTCGCGACCTTGCTCTTGTTACTCTTGATGATCGCCGCAAGCCAAATGGGCAACGTAAGAATCGTGGTAATAAAGGCAAGAAGGCTCGTAAACCGGGGCCAAAAGTCGGCAAGAAGAATATTGCTAAGCAAAAGTGCTACAACCGCGGAACCTTGGGGTCATTTTGCTCCTGACTCTGTCCCGAGCCCAAGAAGGTACCTCCAAATCCTAGATCTATGCAACTTTGTGTTTGCTCTCATGTTTTATTAGCTGACTCTCTCCCTGAATGGATTGTAGACTCAGGCTCCACAAAACATGTGACGACGTGGGATCGTGCGGGATTTGTAGATTATAGGAAGATTCCAGCTAGGATTGACACTTAAAAACACTATCACTATTTTTTAGAAAAAAACATAAATACAAAAATGTCATCGCGCATTTTAAATGAAATTTCAGTTAATTACGTAAATGTCATAACACGTTTTTAAAACTATTTTTTTCTCCATATTGAAAAAATCTAGTTTTTTTATAAAATCTACTCTTTTTAAAATATATATATATATATATATATATATATATATATATATATATATATATATATATATATATATATATATATAATTGAATAGTATTATGCATATGATATACTCCCTCCGACTCGGCCCAAGCTTCACCATTTTGAGAGTGGCATAAAATTTAAGAAAAGTGTTGAAATTTAAGAAAAGTGTTGAGTGGAAAATGGTTGTGAGGGAGAATAAGTGAGTATGTATGACAAGTGAGACCCACAATTTAAATACTCCCTCCGTCCCACAATAATTCGTAAAAAAAAAAGACTTCTTTTGGGCGTCCCACAAATAATTTGCACTTTTCCAAAATATAAATGGGACTCATTTCTCTCTACTCACAACACTTTTCAAATTTACTATTATCTCCACTCATTCTCTCTCCTATTTTACTTTTACACTCACAACACATTACCTTTATCACCTTTTACCTTAATTCCTCGCGCTTCAAGACAAAAAATGCGTAGAATTGTGGAACGGAGGGAGTATGTAAGAAAGAAAAATTAATGACATGACAAGTGGGTCCCCACAATTTATGAATGTGAGTATGAGAAGTGGGGTATGTATAATAGAATATTAATAAATATTTTCTATTTTATGAATGTTGAATCTTTCTCGACATTCATATTTGAGTAAAAGTGAACCGGACGGAATGAAGCGAGTATGTATTTTGTTTGTCCGTACATACATGATTGAGGAAGAGGCTAATAATAGAAAAAGGTGTATAATAATGCCATACCGCCGACCAAGAACCCGGAGAAGTGCAAATTAACGTGCTACTGTCTTCACAAAGTGATGATGCCCACACGGACTACCCGGCCCGGCCAAGAACTCCGGAGAAAAAATTGCGACGCGGGTGGATCCATGTTATTTGTAGTGGGTGCTAGTGCACCCACTAACTTAAGACAAGTATAGTGGTTTGTGCACCCACTTTGATTAGTTCTTGGAACCGCCACTATGCCTACGCAAATGTACATTTACATGTACGCTTATATTATTTGCATTATTTGGGTAATAAGAAGAGCTTATGGATTTAAGACTCATGTTTTGCTCATATAATTATTTTTCTTGATGACTTTTTGTCCTTGAAACCCTACACTTTTGTCATAAAAGAGTAGCTCATTTTGAATCCCTTGATTTACTATCTCGGGATTTGGGGTCAATGTAATCACGATTGGATTGAGGGCACAGATTCAACTTTACGAATCGGATGACCACTCGACAAATGAAGTACCAAATTTCCTTTGTAAATCCTAATAACTTATCGCTAAATCAAGGGTCGAGATTGTGGGCTCGTTGAACTACTTCCACTATCCACCCCGAAAACCTCAACCCATCCCAAAAGCCACACGTTAATATTAGAACAACGAATTTGGAGCGTTGCGCTACCCAAATCTGGGGTTGTACAATTGGATTACACAAACATTTTTTTTTCCTAGTAACCTTGGCCGTTTGATCATTCATTAAAGAGTGTTTTCTTACTTCAGCCCTCGCCCAACAGGAGTCACGCATTTATAAAAGATTAGATTTGAAATATTGAGCGATCCGATTGATTACTGTCCCAAATTCGGCTTCCTTAATACTCCCTCCGCCCCACTTCAAGAAGAGTCCTACTTTCTCTTTTGGTTTTTTCTTTTGGTCTAATCCAGACTAAGGGTCCCATTCCATAAATGGTAAATTTTGAACAAATGTTCGTACATTTATACCCTTATAATGTAAATATATTTACAAAAAAAAATCATTCATTATGCCCTTATAATGTTAATTTATATTAAAAAAAATAATCAAAAAGAGATTTTATCATAAATGTTTTAATTTTTACATTCTCTCTGCTCTAATCTTCTACTCACTTACAATTCTTTATTCATTTTTTTAAAAAAATCTTAATAAGCGTGAAATAGTTAATAATAGAATAGAGGAATCTATAGTATAAATGGCACCTCCACTATCTACAGTACTATGAACAGTTCCATCTGCCGACTTTTCCATTTTGCCCTCACTAAGTTGTCCCTTTCCCATTTTGCTCTTTAAAAAAATTTTTTTAATTAAAAAATATGTCCTCAGACACGAGCTTAATTAAAAAAAAAAAAAAAAACCAACGTGTTCTCAGTTAAGTTACGAGCTTTTACTAGTATCATATACTACATATACTAAGGGCAAAGACAAGGATATACCTGCCATCATTGACGGAAGTATATAACATCCTTTGACTATTTGTCGAGGTTGACTTACCCTTCACTCTCCATCATTGACTGTAAAAGCATTATCAAACTGAAGTTAAAAAAACTCATCTAAAAAAAAGAACATGTCCTCAAAAATGGCAGAAAAGCTCACCAACACTCAAACAAAGAGGTCAATATTTAGTTCTTCCTCTTGGTTTCTTTCTTTTTACACTTTTCCACTATGGCACTATCACCCACATGAATCCCTTTTCCAATTTATTACATATTTAGTACTCCCGTTGTCCTTAAATGAATGTCGAAAAAAATTTCAAATCTGCTTCGTCAAGGGGATTTACTATTGTGCCAGTGTTACCGAGGCAACACCAAAAAAAAAAAAAAAAAAATTTTTTTTTTTTTATAAAACGACGTCGTTTGGTTCAGAATGAAAAAAGAAGTTAAACGCTGTTAAAAGAGAACAGAGAAGTAGAAGGGTTTTCAAAAGAGAACAGAGAAGTAAAAGAGTACAGAGAGAAAGAAAAGGAAAACAACGAACTGAAAAGAGCCCCGCCGCAACATCGTCTTCGGTCCTTCCTCCTTCCCTTCGCCGCCGGCCACCGGCCTCCATCAATATGGACGACCCACCCCTCCTCCGCAACCTCCTCACAAAATCAAGAAGATTTTGTCGAATAAAGGTAAACCCTAAAAATCTAAAATTGCTTCAAATAAAAAATTTCACATTATTGATTTATTGATTGGTTTGTGATTGAAATATTTTGGGTTATTTGGTTCATTATAATTGATTTTTTATTCGAATTTTGAAATTTATGGGGTTATTTGAATAATTGATTTATGTGTTGGATACTTGGAGTGGATGCTGATTTGTTCTAAATTATACAAACTTAGTTTAATTGATTTTTGATAACATTGGTATAGGTTGACATATTGAATTATAGTTTTTTCGCGTCATTTTTTTTTTTAATAAAGAATAGGCAACACCAAAACTTTAGACATAGATCCGCCACCGGCTCTTGTGCAAGAGGAAATTTGAAACTTTTTTTCGACATTCGTCTAGGAACTAACGGAACGGAAGGAGTGAGTAATATTGTTGCTATGTGTATGTATATTGTGTAGGATTGCAGTAGTGACAGGGGCAAACAAAGGGATAGGATTGGAAATATGTAAACAATTAGCTTCTAAAGGGATAGTTGTGCTTTTTGACTGCTTGAGATGAAAAGAGGGGAAAAGAAAACCCTAGAAAAATTCAGAGGGTTTGGTCTCTCCGATTTTGTGGTTTTTCATCAGCTTGATGTTGTGGACCCCACCAGTGTTGCCTCCCTTGCTGATTTTGTCAAAACCCAATATGTGGAAACTTGATATTTTGGTATGATCCGAATCCATTTCTTGAATTGATTGTCCCTTTAGGACTTGTGTGCTTGTGTGTGTGTGTGTTTTTTTTTTTTTTTAATATTCCTCGTTTCTTATTCGATATTTTCTCGTACGAGACATATTCGATAGTAATGCCTATATAAGCAAACAAATTATTCGCAAAGCGAAAGCTTCTTAAAAACTTAAATGACGATCATAAAGAGATATACTCCTCTCGTTCCAAAACGAATGTTCAAAAAAAAAATCAAATTTATCGTTGATCAAGAGTAGTTTTGAACATTTATTTTGGGACGGAGAGATTATTTATTAGTAATTTGTCTAATTTTGAATTTGACAATTGTAGGAAATACATACAGTGAACAATGCAGGGATTGTTTGAGTAGTAGAAGACCTCTACCGCCGTAAGAAATTGATGTAGCACAAGTTTCATCTCGATCGCGAGAGAGCGAGATTCTCGCGATGTGGCGCGACCGCTGTTAAAGAAAGGAGGGCGACCGCGCCGAGGAAGGATCGGGCGAAGGCGTGATCTCGGCCCACTGCGCGACCGCGCCGAGGGAAGAGCGACCGCGCCGACGAGAGACCGTAACTACGGAACAGGTGCGCGACCGCGCCGCGAGGAGGGCGGCCGCGCTTATGACGGATTTTCAAGATCGCGTTTTTATTTTCTTTCCAGTTTACGAATTATAAGTAGGGGTATTTTGGGTATTTCTTTAATTCCGTTTTAATTAGGTTTTCAGTTTCCTAGGTCATATAAATACTTTGTTTTCATTATGGTTGAGGTAGAACTCTTATTATTGAATTACTTTTGCTTTGCAAATTAAGGATTATTCCTCAAGTCAAGATTGGCTTGTTAAACCCTATTCGTGGATTCGAAGAGGTCGAACGTTCCTCTTTCAATTGTTCGTTATTTCGGTTGTTTAAGATCCTTCGACGAGAAATTATTCAACTCTTTTCTCGTTCGTTTTGTTCCGCCGCGTTTACTCGACATCAATTGCACGTAGCAAGGTCGATCCTCGGGAAGAGATGACGGGAAATAACTATGGCAACAACGCACAACCAAGTCAGCCGTTATAGCGATCCTCGATCGTATTTTGGAGCGACAAGCTACTGAGCGTGCAAAGAATCCAAGATCGCCAACATGCCGAACTTTTGGAGGCTTTGCGCGGTTTGAGGGTCAAGGCACCACGGGCACAGAGATGATCTTGATTTTGAACCTAAGATCGAGGAGTGGCCGTCGCCGAGCTCCACCGCCCGGTGGTGATAGAAACCATGTGGAGGAGCAGAAGGTAATAATCTTAATGATCCGTTGCCTAAAATCAAAGCCGATTTACCATCTTTTTCTCGGTGATTAATATGATCGAATTTTCGGTTAGCCAAGAGGTTGAGAAATTTTTCGCGTTGACGTGGTATTCCGGAGGATAGGAAGGTACCATATGTAGCCTATAAATTGCGTGGGGTGCTTCGCGTGGTGGAAGCAACTGAGTAATCAATTACGTAGGAGTTTCGGGAGCCAATCTCGTACATGGCCACGAGACGAGGCTAGCTTTGCGTCGCCGTTTTCTACCCAAGAATTATGGTCATGTTATCTATCAAAAGTTTTTGGAGCGTAGACAGGGGGCAAAAAGTGTGGCGGAATATTCACACGAATTCCATACTCTATCGCCTCGTTGTGATTGGGGAGAGTCTGATGTTCAAGAAGCTTCGAGATTCGCATCGGCCTTCGTGCCAACATCGTAGATACGGTGGAGTCGCATGCTCATGAATTCCCGGAGGACGCGATCGAAGGTGGCTACCACGCTGGAGAAGCAACTTTCTAGACCACGCTCTATTATCCGGAACTGGAGGTTCTTATTCCTAAGCAAGGGCTCGGCTCAAGATAAGACATGTGCTATCGGTGCTAAGGCGTCTAAGAGAAGAATGATGTTCCCGCTAGTCACCGACACAAACTAGAAAGCCCAATAATTTATCGTCAACAAAACACTAACCCTTATGCCAAAACTTTGCAACAAGTGTTTTAAGGGCAAACCGGCATATTTCTAGTGGTTGTCATCTCCGTAAGAGTACTAATACGGTGGATCGTGACGATACCAAAACGGCGGAGAGGAGGAAGATGGTCCCAATATTGGGAGGATCCCAATGGTGATGACGAGGGTGTGGAAGATCACGGGTCTTTCGTAGTTAATAGACTCTATGTTGACTTACGCCGAAGGAGGAGGAGGATCCAGCCAGGCACCGCATTTTTCGCACCAAAGGGAAGCGTAAAGACTTCGATATTCGGATCATTGTCGACGCTGGGAGCGGTGAGAATTCGGTGGCTCGTGATTTGGTAGACAAGCTAAAATTGGAGGTCCCGCCCCATCCTACACCCTATTCCGTCAGCGGACTCAACTCCGTCGGCAAAATTAAGGTACACGAACAATGTCTTGTTCCTTTCTCTATCGGCCGTTATAAGGATGCTATTCTCTCGTGACATTATTGATATGACCGCTTGCAATTTATTGTTGGGGAGGCCGTGGCAATTGGATCTTGATGTAGTACATAAGCAGGAGAGATAATATTCTTCAGCTTTAAGAAAGATGGCGCACGTTTTAACTTGTGTCCTTTACTGATGTAGATCCTTATGTTAAAAGGTGAAGAAACCTATCGTTTCTCTTTGCACCGCTAATGAACTTCGAGTGATATCACTGAAGCTACATGTGTTTTTGCGGTGGTAAGAAAGGGTGTGGTCCTGGCTTAGTTTGTTTGGTTCCCAAGTCTGGAGGCTTGCTACATGAGTATCGTGATGTTATGCCCGATGAGCCGCCCGCAGGGTTGCTCTCCTTCGCGTAATATTCACAAAGATAACATCGACTTCCGGTTCCCGGTGCATCTCTTCCTAATCTAGCTCATTATAGAATGAGTCCTACTAACATGCAATTTTGAAGGAGCAAAGTGGAGGATTTCCATCAAGAAGGGTTATATTCAGAGAGCTGAGCCCTCGTGCAATCCCGCCTATCGTTCCTAAGAAAGATGGAACTCATGTGTGTACAAATGGCTATTAATAAAATTACTAAGTATCATTTTCCCATTCCTCGTCTCGATGATATGCTAGACATGCTTCGTGGTGCTAAGATATTTTCTAAAATTGATCTAAAGAGCGGCTATCACCAAGTACGTGTTCGCCTAAGATGAGTGGAAAATGTACTCCTTCAAGACACAAAGCAGGATTGTATGAATGGTCATGATGCCGTTTGTTTATCAAATGCACCTAGTACTTTCACGCGTTTGATTTAATCAAGTATTGAAGCCCTTCAATGGTAAGTTTTTGGTGGTTTATTTTGATGATATCTTGATTTTTAGCAAAGACGGAGTGAGGAACATGTCAAGTATTTACAAATCGGTCTGGCAGTATCGAGGGAGAATGAATTGTTTATAAATCTCAAGAAGTGTTGTTTTATGCTTGATAAATTATTATTCTTGGGGATACATTGTTTCTCAAGTGAGGGTATACAAGTTGATGAAGACAAGATAAAGGCTATTCGAGAGTGGCCTACTCCTACTATCAAGTTAGCGAGGTGCGTAGCTTTCATGGTTTGGCTACTTTTTATCGTCGTTTTATTCGCAACTTTAGTTCCATCAGGGCCCGACACGAATGTACGAAGAAAGGTGGTTTCCATCGGGTGATGAGGCGGATGCTAGTTTCGCTCTAATTAAGGAGAAATTGACTAGTGCTCCTTTACTAGCTTTACCGGATTTTTCTAAGCCTTTCGAGCTTCGAGATGATGCCTCTCGTGATCGGGATAGGGGCTGTTTTGATTCAAGAAAGAGGCCGGTTGCCTTCATGAGTCAAAAGTCGGAGGAGGCTAAACGAAAGCGGACACCTTATGAGCTTGAGTTTTATGCAAATGTTCAAGCTTATTAAGCATCGGGAGCAATATTTATTGCATTGTGAATTTGTTCTTCACACCGATCACGAGGCTAAGTATATGAATGGTCGAAATCTCTTTCACGTATGCATGCTCGCTGGGTAGCTTATTTGCAAGCAATTTACTTTCGTTATCAAACACAAGAGCGGGAAGACTAATAAGGTCATGATGCTTGAGTCGTCAAGCACATTTGTTAGTTACTATGAAGAATGTGGTTATCGGTTTGATTGCTCAAGGACTCAGATGAGACCGGATGTTGATTTTGCAGATGCTTCTCGGGCCAAGTGTCGCGATGGTGTTCAAGCTAGCTTATTTTTGCCGCAAGATGGATTTTTGTTCTTCATGGACAAGTTATGTATTCCGCAGTGGTTCCGTGTGAGAGTCTTATTTATGAGATTCATGTAGACGGGTCATCACGGGCGACAAGACAACAGTTGAGTTAGTTACGAAGAAGTACTTTTGCCACAAATCCGAGGGATACCTACAAGATTGTTGGGTAGCATGGTCCGTTGTTCAGGTAGTGATCATCCCAAGAAGTGGGATTTGTGTCGCTATCACGGAATTTGCCTTCAACAACATGACCAATAGAACTACAAAGATGTCTCCGTTCGAAATAGTCTCATCGAGACCTCCTACTCACACTTTAGAGTCGGGTTCCGTTGCCTAGTTTACGGATATAGTGTCGCCGCGAAAAATCCGCGAGATGGTCGATTCTGCAAGCCGAGGTGAAAAGGAACATAGAAGAGTCCAATGCAAAGTACAAGGAAGTCAGCAGACGGAAACGACGTCAAAAGGTGTTTTCTCGGGGGGATACGGTTATGGTTCATTTACGAAAGGAACGATTCCTCATGAACATATAGCAAGCCGCATCCGAAGAAGATTGGCCCGTGCAAAAGCTAAGGTGAAGAAGATAATGACAATGCGTGATTCTGGGACGAATCCTTTTAAAGCTGGGGAAAATGATGTAGCACAAGTTCCATCCTGACCGCTGCAGAGCGAGATCCAGCGGATGACGCGCGACCGCTGCCAGCAAAGAGCGAGGGCGACCGCGCCGAGGAAGGATCATGGCGAAGGCGCGGTCTCTACCCACTGCGCGACCGCGCCGGGAGGGAAGAGCGACCGCGCCTGACGAGAGACCGTAACTACGGAACAGTGCGCGACCGCGCCGCGAGGAGTGGCGGCCGCGCTTATGACGGATTTTCAAGCACTGCGTTTATTTTCTTTTCCGCTTACGAATTATAAGTAGGGGTATTTTGGGTATTTCTTTTAATTCCATTTTAATTAGGTTTTCGCCTCCTAGGTCATATAAATACTTTGTTTTCATTATGGTTTGAGGTGAGACTCTTATTATTGAATTACTTTTTGCTTTGCAAATTAAGGATTATTCGTTGAAGTCAAGATTGACTTGTTAAACCCTATTCGTGGATTCGAAGAGGTCGAACGCTCCCTTTAATTGTTCGTTATTTTCGTTGTTTAAGATCCTTCGACGAGGAATTATTCAACTCTTTTCTCGTGCTCGCTTTTGTTCCGTCGAAGGCTTACTTTGACATCGTAAATCAATAATAGTTGTACCGAGTCGTAAAAAGATGCATGTATAATATTGCTTACTCGTGCTTCTTTAATTTCTTATATGCACCAAGGATCTTTCAAAGCAAATGGAATAGAACATTGACTCGTAATTATGAATTGATCGCGCAATGCCTAGAAACTAACTACTATGGTGCAAAAGAATGATCGAGGCGTTTATTCCCCTCCTCCAATTATCCAACTCGCCTCGGATTGTGAATGTTTCTTCCACATTAGAAAGTCAAGGCTCAGGAATTTATTTAAATGACATACTCTCTCTCTCTCTCTCTCTCTCTCTCTCTCTCTCTCTCTCTCTCTCTCTCTCTCTTGGCATGATTTTTGTGCATGTCCGCTTGAAGTTGATTGGATGATTTTCGTATCCGAGAGGTATATGCAAATGGCCCGCACGGGGCCTATTTCGGTTCATTAGATTACTTCATCGAGGGTATGATCTGCTTTTCTTGACCCCCCCTTTCCACAACAGCGCCACCCATTTGCAGGAAGATGGGATTTGGGTTGTTGAGCAATTCGTTGAAATCGGACCGCATATGCCCCAAATCAGTGATTTTCCTAGTTTCTTAGATGTTTCACTTATTTTTCCGAACCTTTTATTTTTCGGAAATTTATTTGAATGGTCTCTTTGAATGAGTTTGATCGGAGTTCCGCATCTTCTATATTACTTTATGTAGCACAACCTATACCACATTGATCCAACGGCTTACATATTTGGATGACACCATCACGATGTCACTCTAATGGTTATGAATCGTTGATCACCGTGGTACAACTTGTGTTACACATGTTGTTACCGAAGATCCGGTCTCGTCTATATGTTAGCCGGTTGGGTGATTTTCCTTGTTTCTTAAAGGTTTTCTTACTTTTCCGAACTTTCTATTTCGCACGTATCAAACGAACGGGCTGTAGGAATATTTAGGGATGCCGACAACTGTCGAAGCAGAGCGTGGACGAAGGTGAACGTGTTCTTGAAAGATTTCAAAGAGGATTCATTATTAGCCAAAGGTCAGCGCCTTATCCCGCATATATTGTATCGAAAGCCGCCAACGCTTACACAAGAGTTCTTGCCAAGAAGTACCCCGCACCGTGTGTCAACCGTGTGTGCCCCTGGTTATGCCAAACGGATATAAACTACAATACGGGAATTTGTCTGCCGAAGAAGGTGCCGCAACTCCGGGCCAAGCTTAGCGTTGCCGCTCGAGGGTCCCCTTCCGGGCTTTTCTTCCTGAACGAGCAGATTATTGACTTTTGAGTTAAAATATGCAAACCTGCGCTCGGGCGTATGGAAACGCGTACTTGCATACTATTATAGAAACTTGGCAAAAGGATTGATTACATTTCTATTGAATAACAAGATATATATACAAAAAGCAAAGCTTTTCTAATTCTAAAAAATACATGATAAACATAAAAGATAAACATAAAAGACTGAACTGAAGTGGAACCATTCACGAACTGAAGAGGAAGAGAAACAGGTGATGTTGACTGTGGAACCAGCTTGAGGCGGGCGCATGGGGGAGATGAGGCGGGCGCCTCAAGCAATAACAAATGTGCCGGGAGTTCCGCTCTGAGGCGGGCGACATGAACAAGATGAGGCAGCGCCTCAAGCAAGAACAAACCAAGCAGAGTTTCGCCGAGGCGTGCGCATGAAATGTGATGAGGCGGGCGCCTCACATTGCCGAGAAGAGGTTTGATTCTTAACACGCCCGCAAGGTGGACGGTCCTCGGGTGAGTCCAACCTGGAGACGAGAGAGACAAACCGTGCACGCTAAGGGGTTTTGTAAGAGCGTCCGAAGCAATTGATCATTACCGGAGATGTGTTGCACCCGAAGCAGTCCCTACCGAACTTGCTCACGAACAAAGCGGAAGGCAAGTGCTAGGTGTTTCATTCGTGAGCTGAAAAATTGAATTGCGATTAGTTGGTCGCCCCTAAGTTATCACCGAAAATGACCGTGTGGTAGAGGAGGGATAGCTAAGTTCCTCGCAAGGTTTGTCACCCAGAGAAGTTCAAATTGCAGTAGCAAAGAATTGCACGAAATTCAGTTGAGGAGCGAGCGATCGCTCGTTGCTTTTTAGAGGACCAAGCAATTTGGTCAGCGACCGAGATAGACAATGAATCCTGAGGTGGAGAGAAAGTCATCATTGTCGCCGCCCAACTGAGTCACAATAGGTACGGAGAATGTGAGGAGAGTTTTTGTAAATTTGAATTCCCATACGAAGAGTACCGTGGAGATAGCGAAGGAGTCGCTAAGAGCCGTCCAATGTGATTCTTGTGGGTGGTGAAGAAATTGAGCAAGTTTGTTTACGGCCGAAAGGCGATGCCGGGCGAAAAGAGAAAGATATCAAGGCTACCTATGATGGCTCAGTATTCTATAGGATTGTGTACTGGGTGTTTTCGGGGTCGAGCCGGTAGGGGCTGATATGTTGCACACAGAGTGGGAGATGGTTCTGGAGTGTCGTAATGTCATGGCGGTTGAGGATATCGTAGATGTATTCTTGGACCGGGAGAGCAGGTGATTCCATGTGGGGTTGAGTGTTATCTCAATCCCAAGGAAGTAGGAAATGGAGGACCAAGATCTTTCAAAGAGAAGCGAGACGAGAGGGATTGAATGAATGACTCAAGCGAAGGAAGCGGAAGGGACCCGTGATGATTATATCATCAAATCGTAGACAAGGAGGAGTGAGACGATGGGAATTTTTGTTGTCAAGTAAAGAGTTTCAGGGATCTCGCAATTGAGGACAGAAAACCGAATGAAGTAAGAAATTGCTTCGAGAAGGGCTGTGTACCAAGCACGTGGTGCTTGTTTTAGGACCGTAGATGGCTTTTTGAGTTTCCATTGCATACATGCATAGGGTAGGTTCGAAGAATCTCGGGAACCCTGGGGGTTTGGACATGAAAACAAGCCACAGAGGTATTTGACCTCGCGGAAGGCATCAGCTTGATATCAAGCTTGACGTGAGAGACCAACCTCGGGTGATAGCTAGAGAAAGAATTAGACGAATGCGGTGACTTGGGTTTGACAACTGGACTCGAAGGTTTCGGAATAGTCTAGTCCCAAGCCGTCGATGGAACCCTTTCGCTACAAGCACGGGCTTTCAGATTCGTGGGATGCTATCATTTCTGGGTTATATTTTATATTTTAAAACCCATTCAAGTAACCGACAATGTTTCGTGCTTCTATGGGAAGCGAACTAAGGACCAAGCCTCAGCTTCTGCGTAAGAGTGCATTGCACTTTTCACGACACTTTGCCTCACGCCGACTGGGGAATGAGCCAGTGGCCTGTTTGGTGGTGGCTGGGGAGGAGGTAGGTGAAAATAGAAAGAGAGAGTAGTTATGTTTGCATATTTAGGGATTGGGTTTACGTATACCACGGGAGGGAGACTGGTGGTTACGGTGCTGGTTAGCGGAGCCTTGGGTACGGCAGTGGAGCTGGGCGAGCTGGGTCTTGCTGGAGGGAGCGTGGTCAGGGACGCGGAGTGCTGGAAGCAGGAGGGGGCGCTGGGAGCCTGACAAAGCGGCCGGGCTGTGGTCAGGGGGCGGTGGTGGTATATTCGGGGTGTCAGCTGACAAAGCAGTTGGCTCGAGGGTCGATGCCGGGTAGCCGGGAGATAGGAGAACGGGAACGGAGAAGGCACACCATTCATACGGCTATTATAGTAGGAGGAGTAGCGTGTCAGATGTGTGGAAAGTGTGCATTTGAAATTCATTCTCAATGAATTCGATGATGTGGCGAGAGTGCGTAGAGACGCATAGTTTTTAGGATCTAGACACCAGTGAGGCACTTTGAGAGGAAAGAGTAGCCAACAAAGATGCAAGGAGTGGATTTTGGGGCGAAGCTTGGCGAGGAGCCATGCTCGAGCCATGGGTAGCAGAGTATCCAAAAAGTTACGAAGTTCAGTGGTGGGTAGTTTCGGTAGAGGCTCAAAGAAAGGAAATGCGCGAGTCGCAAGAGCAGGAGTTTCTGGGAGCCTCGTTTATAAGATGTGTCAGTCCGTTTGAAAAGTACGAACCAAAAAGTTGGAGGGAAGGTTAGCATGGCAGGGAGGCGGAAAGACCCGTTTCAACAAGGTGCGGCGATGACGACGTTCGGCGAAACCGTCAGGTTCGGGGTGTGTGGGGGCTGGAGGTGCGTGCGAGAGATTCCATCTTCAATAAGCGAGGGCGCCGAAGCTTGAGATATTTCTCCTCCATTTGTCTGAGAAGAATTGAACCAGTTGACGGATTTGAAAAGTATTTTTCTAATTATTACTTTGAAGTTGGCCGAAAGGTAGAGAAGGTGTCGGATTTATTTTTCAAGGGATATAGCCAGTGTGTATTCAGAGGCGTGTCTACGAAAATTACATACATTTATAATTATCGTAGGGGAGTATAAAGGGGAGACGTCCACACATCCGAGAATAC